>JARQOD010000003.1:110936362-111069957 GCA_033576555.1 Oophaga sylvatica
ATATTTAATATTTTTTTAATATATTTGTATTCTATGTGTGTTATTTAGTGTTTAAAAGGAAAAAAAGGTTTTTTTTGTTGCATATTTTGTTCCCATAGACTTACAAGGGGACTTCGGTTGGGAAATTCGGAATCGCCGTATTTAGTGATACGGCGTTTCCTTCGATCCGATTTTTGGGGAATCGGAAATTTCGCTCAACTCTAGTGATGGTATAATTTTTAGGGGGGCAATGTGGTGAGTTGATTTGCAGTTGAGTTTTTTTTCAGGCTTCCCCAAAGGTCTTTAGGAAAAAAAAAAAATAAAAAAAAAGCCAATTCAACATCGTATTAACATGTTTTTGGGCAGGATTTTCATAAAAAAATTACACCCCCTTAGACAGTTTAAAAACAGTGGATATCTTTTAAGGAATGCAGATAAAAAATTAGCATTTAGCTTGTGCAAACGGGCTTAAAAAAGGCCCCATTACCCCCCAAAAGTTTAAAGTTTTGTGTATTATAGTCGGGTATCTCCTGGGTATTGTTTTTGTGTTTTTTGGTTTTTTTTAATTGCCATTGGTTCCAGAGTTTTGGCACTTTTTTAGAAAATGTGTTATGGGTATCCTGTTTTTTTTACAAGTGTTACTTTTTTTAAAGTTAGCTCTATGAAATATGTGTTTTTATTAGTTTTAAAATCTAGGCTTTTGTTTGTTAATGGGCAGGATATTGTGCACCTGCTATTATATTTAAAGGGAATTTGTCAGGGGCCCATATTACTCCCCCGGTGTTTCCAATCGAAAAATCTCGGATGGCCTTCTTTTCCCTGAATGACCACGAGTATTTCTATGAGTTGCCTTCAGGCGGGGCGGCGGTTTGTACGAAGATTGCGTGAGCCCTCCGCATACAGAAGTGATGAATCTTTGATGCCGTGCAGAGGGGGGGGGGTTATGGGGGGAAAAGGGGGGAAAATTAATTTGTATTAACATACGCTTGACTAGAGGGGACGTGCTTAAAATTTTTCCCGTGCTTACAGAAAAAAGGAGGTCACGTAGAGAAATAAAAGTTACATAGCCTGAAAGGGCTGCCCAAGCAGGGTAGCAAAAATGACCTGGCAGATTCTCTTTAAGGCTCCCATACACTTTAGACCAGGAGTCTTATGTGGCCCCTGAGGCTCCATTGTGCAGCCCTCTGGCCCCTGAGACAATCGTATCCAGGGAGCCAGGGGCCGTCAATGTCAGTGCTTCTTTTCAACTGAATGTACATCTTCGGGCGCACAATCAATTGAAATGTATTGTGGCACAGATACTAGCTATCTGCACCGCAATACCAATACCAGCCAATGGCCAATCAGAGGCCAGCAGCTGATGTCGGCATCGCAGCATGACCACACATGATGTCACTGCTAAGCGCCCCGGCTGTGGAGAAGGAAGAGGACACCGTTCACCGAGGGAGCAAGGTCAGATGAGAAGAAATTTTTTATGAGTAAGTATAGAGAGCATCGGAATGGGGGACATTGTTACAAGAAGGAGATAGGGATGGGGACATTTCTATAAAATGAGACCAAGATGGGGAAATTACTATAGGACAGGGCACATTTTTACAGGCTAAGGGATATTATTACAGGACGTGGGACATTATTACAGGATAAGTAACCATTATTACTGGATATGGGGACATTATTCCAGGCTTGGAGATATTATTACAGCGCAGGGGACATTGTTACAGGATTGTGGACATTATTGCAGTATTTTGGACATTATTACAGGACAGGAGACATTATTACAAGCTTGGGGATATTATTACAGGACGGGGACACTATTACATGATGGGACATTATTACAGGCTGAGAGATATTATTGCAGGACAAGGGACATTATTACAAACTTGGGAACATTATTACAGGACAGGGGACATTATTACAGGGTGAGGGACATTATTACAGGATTGGGAACATTAATACAGGCTTGGGGATATTATTAAAGGATTGGATAATTAGTTATTGGATTAATGGTTATTATTGGCTGAGGGACATTATTAAAGGACAGGGGACATTATTACATGACAAAGGACATTATTATGGAACAGGGCACATTATTACAGGGCAAAGGACATTATTATAAAATTGGGGACATTATTACAGGCTGAGCAACATTATTACAAGATTGGGGACTGTATTACAGGCTGAGGGACATTATATATTGCAAAGTAAGGGACATTTCACCACTCTAAGGACGTAAAGAGTATTCCCATCTCCAAGATCCCAACCCAATGTGTAGAAGTTGGAATAATCAGAGTATTAGAAAAGGCATAATGCACTGTGATTGTTAATAAATCTCCCCCATGCTTTAGCTAAAACAAAATGCCCACCCCTTTTTTTGACAATTTACCTTGCTAATACTCTAATCATTACAATTATTACACATTGAGATAGGAAAATAGGGGTTATCATTACAGGCCTGGGGATATTATTACAGGATTTGGCACATTATTTCAGAATTGGGGCATTATTACAGGACAGGGGACATTACAGTATAACAAGATGGAGCATTATTACAGGATGGGGGCCAGAATTACTATGTGGAGCTCATTGTAAAACTATATTAATGTATGGAGCCGATTGAAAGTAAACAAAAAGGAAATCATTTAAAAATGAAGAATTTGTAAAATTCTTTTGTAAACAGAAGAATAAAAAAGTAATGGAATAATATTTGCCCAATAAAAATGTAAATCTTGAAGTAAAAGAGAAGACCTGTAACATAATCCATATGATAAATACCATTAAAAACATTTAAAAAAACACGCCAAAAAAAAATATAAAAGTCATATAGAAAAATAATGGTATCACTGAAAATGTAATCTTCTCCCACAAAGAATGCGGCCCTCCATATTCAGATTTTTTTCTCTGTGCGGCCCATTTAACCGGCTGAATTTGAAATCCCTACTTTAGACCAAAGTTGTACCGCTAATGCACAGACTGGACGCGGATCTCCCAATCCCAGTTTATGTAACTGTGACCCAGTTCATTGCGGTTCAAGATAGGACCAATATCAACGGACATCAGCATGAGCCCTCGCCTTCACTCTGCTAATCGCCTGTTGCTGCTACATAGTATTTATTTTGTTGTTTCCTTATGTTTTTGACAGTTCGCTGTTACTTTGTTATTCTGTAAATTAAAAAAAGTGGAGACAATTTAACCAATATTGTTTCTTTTGTCTTCTAGGATCTTTTTATCCTGTCTTATTTTTTTCATGTACTGATGGCCAACAATAGATGTTCTTTTAGAGAAATGTCCGGTAAGGGGGCTACTTACCGTATTCAAAATCCACTTTTTCTTCCAGTATCCACAGATTAAAAAAAAAACTGGTATAAAGTCTGTTATAAATATGTCTCCGCTTTTTATAAACACATTGTATCAGGATCTCTAAAAAGCTGCAAACATGATAGCATGTGTGCGCTATTCTGCAAATTGCTTGGTGGAGCGTTCTCTTTTATTCTCGACTTTGTAATAGGTACAGATTGGACGGAGAGGCACTTAGTCGTATAAAAAGTTGAATCTGGAAAAATTTGAATTTTAAGTAGCTCTCTCCATTGTGAGCTACACATGCTTTGAAAAGGAATAAATGGTCTATTTCCTGCACGTCTGATCACCAGGAATGGTACAATAATATTCTGAAAAGCTTTTAGGAAACATTGGGACCATTAAATTTTTTTAGCCTTGGTCATGATAATTTTTTTTTGGAAATGTGTATATAATTGGAGCTTTTTCTGATGGAGGAGGTGTGGCCTAGCAAGACATGAGCTAAGGAAGCAGTGGCATAACTAGAGTCTTGTGGGCACCATTACAAAATGTGGACCTGGACTCCCACCAGCATGTTGGTCATATCTATGGGCCCCTGTAATAATGTCCTCTATCTTGGCCTCAATCCTTTAATTATGTCTCCCATTGCAACTATGGCTGTCTGTTTTTACTCTATCAGTGATGTTTTTATTGATTTTTTTTTTCAGTTAATTTTTTGAATTTAGTGTTAGACTCAGATTCACAAGATAATGAGGACCCTTGACGCAGGTTGTGAACTTGTGTATTTTGGGCAAAATATCGACCAATATCTCATGTATTATTTACATCTTTTTGCACGTTTTTTATGGGGTGCAGGCTGGGTCTTTCCAGTGGTGGTTGGGTAATGTGGGGTGTCCAGCCTGTGAGTGCACATATGAAATTGCATTGATGTAATAGTAGGGGCGTCAGTAATAGGCTGCTATACGGATAGAAGTGCATCTCACATAATGGTGTGAAATAACACCCTATGCAGACATATGTGCAATTAGAATACTATGCAGCCACCCCACATATGTTTGGTAGGTTAGTAAGTGGATCGTTTTCAGTATTTTGCACCTGTGCTTCCCCCGCCTTTATTATGGGGGACCTGCTGCATCCTGTGTTTCGATTGCATTAGTGTTTGGACATGGTATTGCAAGTATGGCTGTTTTTTCTCTTTTATTGACGTTTTTGAGTCAATCATTCTTTAATAATATTCCCCTTCCTGTAATAATGCCCCCATCCTAAAGTTATGTCCTCTATCCCAGCACCCATCCTGTAAAAATGTCCCACATCCAATAATGTTCCCCATCCTGTAATAATATCCCCCCTCCTGCTCCTTTGTGTAATAATGTCCCCATCCTAGCACCCATCCTATAATGACATCCTCCATCCCAGCCCCCATCCTGTAATGATGACCCACATCCTGTAATAATGTTCCCCATCCTGTAATAATATACCCCATCCTGCCCCTTCCAGTAATAATGTCCCTTGTCCTGGCACTATCTTGTAATAATGTACCACTTCCTGGTGCTCTTCTCCAACACATAATAAAAGCAAAACAAAAAATAAAAAAAGATTCTCCTCACAGGTCCCCACTTCCATACAGGTGAACGGCCTATTCCTCCTCTATAGCCAGCATAGTGGGGAGTGGACGTAGCATGTGAGTGACCACCCCCAAGTGGCACACTGACATCAACTGCCAGCCTCTGATCGGCCAGCAGCCTGTATAGCAATTGTGGTGCAGGAGCTTGATGCTCTCTTCTACTGTGCCGTAGTGCATTTCAACTGAATGTGCGTTCAAGGATGCGCAGTCAGCTAAAAATAGCATTCCATCAGCAGATCCCCTGACTCCATGGGTTCAGTTCGTTAAGCCCCGTTAGAAAAACACAATTTTTATACCATGTCACTCTAAGCTGAAATTTGAAGAGTTGTTTTTAAAAATGGATAAATTGTAGAAAATGTCATCAGTCATTGGCCTTATTGGTCATGCCTAGGTAGGCGGCACAACACTACTGAGCCTAGTGATACCGGATCAAAACTGCATAGTATATGCAGATCAGTTATCTGCTCTCTATGCACTAAGTATCTGGTGAGCCTAGGATAATGCCATGTGAACAAGTGGAACTGCAGTAAAAAGTATGGGGAGCAGCTGACAGAATATTGATGAATATAGGCATGTTTCAGACTACCTTACACTCCCACTAAAATTTCATCTAAGTTAAAGTCACTGATCCTATCTGTACCCTTAAAGATCTAAAAATCAACGTCTAAGCAAAAGTGAACAGGAAGGCTGTTTTTGGACATATGTATATAGTCTATTAAGCATATAGATGTACATACATGAAGGGTCTCTTCTTCAGAAGACCATACTCTATTACCTGTGGTAGGGAGTGACTGCTAAGAGGACATCATAAAGTAAACCCCTATGACAAGCTCATAATCAAGGTACATAGAAAAAGATGGTCCCTAATGGATGACCCCTTTAAGAAAATTCTGTAATAGAAGAAGCTATGTAAATGTAAGTCATTAAATAATCTAAACCAAACATAATCAAAGAATTCAGAAAACTTTTTTTTCCATCTGAGTACTTTGTTTTTTTTTATCTTTCTCTTATTAAACTTATTTTTTTTAAGAAAACTGTCTTCTGAAACAAGTAGCAGTAATTGGACCCTGAGGATGTAGTTTTCCATACTGAGGCCATGTAGCAGGGTTCTCTAGGATTTATCAAAATTAAACTTACATAATAAACAGGCCTCGACCTGAAAATCTTCAACCTTAACTTCAAACACACAATCATCCACAGGCCACAATGTACAAAGGTAAACAAAAACTCCTGTGCGCCACGTATCAGTGCCCCGTGTTACTCAAAGCCCGTCTCATGCTCCTTGAACAGCTCCGAGCCTTCCCTGTATCTTCTCCCTTCCCCTTACTGCCGTTGTGTGGTTTTCTTCTAGTAAATCACATTACGACGCCAGTAAATTTAGAGGTGAAAACCAGAAGGCATCACTTAAAAATTCATGACAGCAAATCAAACAGAATTCGCAAAATAGAATTTTCCAGACAGTTGTACTTTGGCGGCTATTTCTATACTTGTATCGTAATTTAAGACATTTTTTATGGCCAAAAACATGTATATGAGCCTTTTATGGGAATGATGAGGTGACAAGATAGATGATATAATGGCAGACAGAGGCTTCTGGAGAAACGAACAAAATATTGCCACTGTTTATAGGAAATACACAAAGTCTTACAATAACATTATAAAATTTGGGTGAACACGGGAACATGGGACACACAATATGACATGTCAAATATATACATACATTCCAAATTTTTACTTACTGACACAGACAGAAAAGGTCCCCTGTGCAACAACAATATATGGGCCCTATGCATCTAGACCTTCTAAAAATGCAAAATTGCACCTACTTTGGAGGTAGAAATGGGCCTACTTACCTATTGGGCCTCTGTGTGGCCACACAGGTGACACCAATGATATTTCCGCCCCTGCAAACTTTATAAATTCCATTTCGGGAGATTGTAAATTGCAACATAAAGCAAAGCGCCATATTTAATAAAAACTCTATTAGTACCTTGCTTTCAGGCCTAATAGCAAAAGCGGCATCTTCCAGAATTTGTAGGAATTTGGATGAGATGGAGAGTTGGGAAAGCAGCTGAGAGGCAGACAGGTATGTTGACGAATGTTGATCCTCGCTGTCCTCTGCAGGATGAGTGCTGATTATCAGTGGTCAGTATACTCTTCATACTCGTTACTTACCTAGTCAACCTGTTGGCAGCGGATTACTCACGATTAGAGTTGAGCGATACTTTCCGATATCCAAAAGTATGGAATCGGAAATGGTATCGCCGATACACAAAAATATCGGCGATTACCCGATACCGATACCGGAAGTCCCATGTAAGTCTATGGGAACAAAATATCGAATAAAAAAAACCCCATTCTTGCCTTGTAGGTTAATTGTACATGAAGGAAAACAACAAAGACTAATGTAGAATGTATTGGGGAGGTTGAGGAGACATTAAAGGCATAGATGTTTACCCAATCCAATGGAAATAGCATTAATTTTTTTTTTTTTAGGAAATACGTTCGGATTGACGAAGAAATTCACAATGTTGTTAACCTTTTTTCTATTTTGTCAAATATGTCTGTTTCACAACTTCCATGGTCTTCACCTTTTTAACTTTTCACACACTTTCTCCTTCATAATCTTCAGCAGCATCATCTTTCTCATCAAATTATTCTTCATCTTCACCTTCTTAATCTTCTAAAACTTCTTGCTATTCATCTTTTTGTTAACATTACTTATATTGTTCTTATTAAACAGTTATTATTCTTCATATTCTACTTCTTCATCTTCTTCCTATTCATCCTTTTCATCATATTCTTATTTGTGACAGACATTCCTGTACTTGTAATCTGTAAAACTCTGAATTTTCATCCTTCCGTTCTTGCTGTCACGAAAGATTTTAATTACAACAGTATTTGTCCGCGTTCAGTTTAGCCTGCAGCAGCATCAGGCATTTTCCAGGGGCACCACGAGGAGGAACGGACTCACCCCCATACACTGCTTAGTCTTCTTCTGCTTAGAATTTAGAGCATATATTTTGCTCTTCATTTTGGTCTTATACTTCATGTTCTTCTGCTTTTTGATCTTCTGCTTATTGTTCTTCTGTCTCTTGTTCTGTATCTTGTAGTTTGTCTTAACCTTCTTTGTCCTGTTGGTGATGGTACAAAAGCCAATGGAAGTAACGAGGACCAGCTGACTGTGCTGGAACCCGGAGGGTCAGCAGAAGGAAAAGAGCCAATGGCACAACCGAGGACCAGCTGACGTTACTGGGACACGGTTACTAAGCAGGAGGTACCTGTGCTCCAAAGCACTACCAAGGACCAGCAGACGTTGCTGGAACTCGGATACCGACATGGAGGCACCTAGGCCAAAGGCACTGCGGAGAACCAGCTGACGGTACTGGAACCCGGATGGGTAGCAGAAGGTACAAGAGCCAATGAAAGTAACGAGGACCAGCTGACTGTGCTGGAACCCGGAGGGTCAGCAGAAGGAAAAGAGCCAATGGCACAACCGAGGACCAGCTGACGTTACTGGGACACGGTTACTAAGCAGGAGGTACCTGTGCTCCAAAGCACTACCAAGGACCAGCAGACGTTGCTGGAACTCGGATACCGACATGGAGGCACCTAGGCCAAAGGCACTGCGGAGAACCAGCTGACGGTACTGGAACCCGGATGGGTAGCAGAAGGTACAAGAGCCAATGAAAGTAACGAGGACCAGCTGACTGTGCTGGAACCCGGAGGGTCAGCAGAAGGAAAAGAGCCAATGGCACAACCGAGGACCAGCTGACGTTACTGGGACACGGTTACTAAGCAGGAGGTACCTGTGCTCCAAAGCACTACCAAGGACCAGCAGACGTTGCTGGAACTCGGATACCGACATGGAGGCACCTAGGCCAAAGGCACTGCGGAGAACCAGCTGACGGTACTGGAACCCGGATGGGTAGCAGAAGGTACCCATGGAAATTAAAGTTGAGGCAGCAGGACTTTTTGCCGTTCACACAGCAGGGGAACAGCTGACATTACTGAACCCCAGTAACACGGGAGCAAGTGTTAACTGTGCTAACAGCACTTCCGAGAAACAACTGGCGGTGTTGTAACCCAGGGATGAGAAGAGAACAGGGTGGAGGCAGCAGGACTTTTTGCCGTTCACACAGCAGGGGAACAGCTGACATTACTGAACCCCAGTAACACAGGAGCAAGTGTAAACTGTGCTAACAGCACTTCCGAGAAACAACTGGCGGTGTTGTAACCCAGGGATGAGAAGAGAACAGGGTGGAGGCAGCAGGACTTTTTGCCGTTCACACAGCAGGGGAACAGCTGACATTACTGAACCCCAGTAACACGGGAGCAAGTGTTAACTGTGCTAACAGCACTTCCGAGAAACAACTGGCGGTGTTGTAACCCAGGGATGAGAAGAGAACATGGTGGAGGCAGCAGGACTTTTTGCCGTTCACACAGCAGGGGAACAGCTGACATTACTGAACCCCAGTAACACAGGAGCAAGTGTAAACTGTGCTAACAGCACTTCCGAGAAACAACTGGCGGTGTTGTAACCCAGGGATGAGAAGAGAACATGGTGGAGGCAGCAGGACTTTTTGCCGTTCACACAGCAGGGGAACAGCTGACATTACTGAACCCCAGTAACACAGGAGCAAGTGTAAACTGTGCTAACAGCACTTCCGAGAAACAACTGGCGGTGTTGTAACCCAGGGATGAGAAGAGAACATGGTGGAGGCAGCAGGACTTTTTGCCGTTCACACAGCAGGGGAACAGCTGACATTACTGAACCCCAGTAACACGGGAGCAAGTGTTAACTGTGCTAACAGCACTTCCGAGAAACAACTGGCGGTGTTGTAACCCAGGGTCAAGGAGGGTGTAGGCAGAGGCCTAGTATGAGACGTTTGAAGTTGAAGTTGTAGTTAGCAGCAGTAATTTTTGCCAGACACACAGCAGGGGAACAGCAGGCGTTACTGAACCCCACAAACACATCAGCGATTGTTTTCATCTGTGCATCTAACACTTCTGAGCAGCAACTGGCGCTGTTGAAGCCCAGGGTCAAGGAGGGTGTAGGCACAAAATATTGAGTTATTGCCTTGTTACGTGGCCATTGCAAATGTATGTACTTCAAACAAGAATAAATGAACTTTTACTACAACAATAAAATGATAAATTTCAATTACAAGAATAGAAAAATATTTATACTTGACAGTCCTCTGTGGTTGATAACGTTTAATGGCTAACTGAAAATATGGTAACAAATTCAAAGCTTTAGAGACTACTCAGGTGTCTTCATCAGGCTAAGAGTAAAGCCAAAAATGAAGAATCACATATTTCTACACACAACAGGACACAGGAATAGCTAAGACAAGTGAGGGAGGGACAAGTGAGGGGAGACCGGCAACAAAAAGGAGAACAAGGATGAATTATCAGCGCCACACAATCACAGATAAATTAATGAATTTACCTGTGGCAAAAGACTTTTGTATGCCCGGTCATAGCATCATGGATATGGAATTACTGGTATTAAAATATAACTTCAAATATGAGAAACGTACAAAGGCTTCAGAATATAAGCTCATCATGACCTTTGACACTGTTAGTGATGGAATGAATAGATCACATGGATTTATGTCATTCTATATCAATTAAGGAATCTGCGTCTATGCCCTTCCAGGGTCATGAAAACCCAAAAAAATACGCCAATGAGAGGGCAATCAAACTTTCTATCCTTATCTAGGAACTGTTCCAATATTTATGTTCATCCCTGTGAGATAATGACAGTTCTGATACACGTCACTTACTTGTCTTACCTATTGCACTATTCCTGTGTCCTGTTGTGTATAGAAATATGTGATGCTTAATTTTTTTAGTTAGTCTTTCCCTGATGAAGAGACGTGAGTAGCCTTGAAAGCTTGCAATTTGTTTCCATCTTTTCAGTTATCCATTAAAAGGTATCAACCACTGCTGACTGTGAAGTCTAAATATTTTTCTATCTACTGGCTAACACGGTACAAAGATACATGTTTTCTAATTTCAAGAAGGAAAAATAAAGAAAATACAAATATAAACGCATATATGCACATGCCAAAAATAAATGGAACAACACAACACCCAAAAAATTGTTAACAAAATATAGTGTTGTAAATTTAAGAATAAAAGTCCATTTTTTTTTTTATGAATAATGCTTAAGGAACGCTATGTTAAACCATAACATAGTGAAGACAATGGATTTTGTAATAGTCACTCATCATCATCATCGCAAATTTTATGTGACAGTCACAGACATTTCAATTATTTAAGTTCATAAAATCGTAACTTTCTATAGCATGTATGACATGTCCAGCATGGACTCATCAATGTGATTGATGACACAATAATGTACGATAAAAAATAACCATTTAAAAAAACATTAGGCATTGTTTGTCACAATTTAAGTGTGTGCCTGCAAGTGTAGGTGAAACAAAGGCTACGGATAGCAAAGGTATATTCTATGTCTGTATCAGACAGTGGACAGCCTCTGATGGGTAATGCCGATGTTATACTGTACGTCAATAAAGTCTGCGGCTGAAATCATGCCTTTTTTGCTTGTAGAGTGTTGAAGAGGGTAAAAGAATGTCTGGTTGCGCAAAGCTTTATCCGTCAACACTACCTTCCTACTGTCACGCGTAGGGTAGGGTAGCGTGTGGCAATTAGCTGACTATCAAATGTGAGGTTAGGCTGCGTTATTGCGCACTAGGGACGCAAAAAAAAATACAGCAGTAATAATTAAATGTGTAATACTCCACCTATGACAAACAAAAAATTTACGTTCCCTCTTTAACAATGTACAAGACTAACAAGCCTAATGGTTGACGCTGACTTAATTGAGATACAGTATTACATCAACATTGTCCATGAGTAACTATGCACTGTGATACCTATATACCAGTATTAATTTATATCTCTTGTGGTTGTTTCAACAGCACTTGCAGGTATAACTACCTATTGTCAGTATGCATGATGCACTTTCTAGATGTAATAATTTATTATTGGACATTATTACCATGTTTACATGCTGGCCATTTCATATATGGTGTTTGAAGTTACAGTTGGCATCAGTATGTGTATTTTATAATGTCTGTCATAAATAAAACTCGTGATGATGATGATGAGGATTTAATGATTCGTACATCCATTGACTGCATTATCTTACAGGTACAGATAAAGTTCCTTAAAAAGCATTAATTCATAAGTCTGAAATGTACTTTTATGCATTAATTTCAAAATGTGAAGAGTAGACTATGTTTTATTTTTTGTTACCATTTCTAATAGACATGTGCAGATATGCGCTGTGATGACAAATTATTATTTGTCCATATTTGTCATAAAAATTTATCATTCTAGGCGTGCAAAACTTCACAATTTCATGTTTTCAGCATAACAAGCAGGGTGACGGCTCTTCCCTATTTGGAGCATGTTGGTCATGTGTTTTTCTGTCCATGTGTCGGGAACAGGAGACTTCTTGCCGTTCACACAGCAGGGGAACAGCTGGCGTTACTGAACCCCACTAACAGTAGAGCTTGTGTTTTGTTCTGTGGACACGACACTTCTGAGCAGCAACTGGCAGTGTTGGAGCCCAGGGAGTAAAGTTCAGGTGGTAGAAAGATGAACATAACAGGAGACATGGATAACGTTGCGAACCAGTTATTTAATCTGAAAACGGACAGACAAATTCTGCCGAGATCCATGCCTTGTTCATTTTCAGAAAAGTAAGCCGGTCTACATTATCGGAGGATAGTCGCATGCGACGGTCTGTTAGTACACCACCTGCAGCACTAAAGACGCGCTCCGATAATACACTGGCAGCAGGGCAAGCCAGCACCTCCAATGCATACTGGCTAAGCTCTGGCCATGTATCCAGCTTAGAGACCCAAAACTTGAATGGGGAAGAGCCATCTGGGAGTACACTGAGAGGCAAAGCCAAGTAGTCTGTCACCATCTGACGGATACGTTGCCTCCCGCTGACTGGAGCCCTCTCGGATGGTGTAGACATTTGTGGCGCTGCCACAAAACTTTGCCACATTTTTAACATACTGGTCTTTCCCTGTGCAGAGGCACTGCGTGTGCTCCCTCTTGTTGCAGAGCTCTCTACACTGCCTCGACGCACAGAGCTGCTTTGTAAAGCAGTAGCAGCAGCAGTGCTCTCGGCAGTAAGGTAGAACATTAGGGATTGCACCAGTGTGTCTTGGTACTCCCGCATTTTACGCTCCCGGTTCAACGGTGTGATGAGGCTTTTGACGTTGTCCCGGTAGCGAGGGTCTAGGAGGGTGTACACCCAATAATCAGACGTCGTGAGAATGTGGGCGATGCGGCGGTCGTTTCTTAGGCACTGCAGCATGAAATCAACCATGTGCTGCAGACTCCCAACTGGCAAAGAAACGCTGTCCTCTGCAAGAGGCGTTATCTCTGCCTGCTCTGCATCACCCCACCCTCGCTCTACATACTGACTAGAGCGTTGTGTACCTCCCTCTGGAGCGATGTCTTCCTCCTCCATTGACTCCTCCTCCTCATCCTCCTCACAAAGTGAGCCCTGCCCAGCCCTTTGTGAGGAACCACGTTGCGCTGACTTTCCAGAAGGTGATGGAATTTGTGACTCCTCATCCTCCACCTCTTCCAAAACCTCATCCCTTATTGCTTGCAGTGTTTTTTGAAGCAGGCAGATAAGGGGGACAGTCAGGCTGACTAGTGCATCATCTGCACTCGCCATCCGCGTTGACTCATCAAACGCACGCAAAACGTGGCACATGTCCTTCATAGTGGCCCACTCATTAATGGTGAAGTGTGGACGGCGCAAATTGCGTGTTGATTGCGCCTGATGCAGCTGATACTCCATAACTGCTGGCTGCTGCTCACACAACCGCTCCAACATATGTAACGTTGAATTCCACCTGGTGGATACGTCACATATGATGCGATGTTCAGGAAGGCGCAATCTGCGTTGCAGAGCTGCAATGCGCGATCTGGCCATGCTGGAACGTCGCAAGTGAGCGCACTCTAGGCGGACCTTGTGCAGCAGTGCATCAAGATCCGGATAGTCCCTCAAAAAACTCTGCACGACCAAGTTGAGCACATGTGCCAGACATGGTATGTGAGTGAGGTTGCCAAGGCCCAGAGCTGCCACCAGATTTCGGCCATTGTCACACACTACCAAGCCTGGCTGGAGATTCGCTGGCAAAAACCACACGTCGCTCTCCTGCTTGATGGCATTCCAGACCTCCTGCGCTGTGTGGCTTCGATTCCCCATGGGAATTAATTTCAGAACGGCCTGTTGCCGTTTGGCCACGGCTGTGCTCATATCGGTCGCATCAGGTAAGCGTCCACGGGTCCATGTGGAGGTATACCGTGACGGCTCCTGCAGCGATGATTCTGAGGAACTGGAGTAGGAGGAGGAGTCAATGTGGACACTCTTGATTCCGGCAATCCTTGGAGTTGGCAGAACACGTACAGCGCCACTCGCAAGATCTGTACCCGGCTCCACAACATTCACCCAATGGGCAGTGAGTGAAAGGTATCGTCCCTGGCCATGGGTACTGGTCCACGCATCGGTGGTCAGGTGGACCTTGCTACTGACGGCGTTTAGTAGCGCATGTTTAATTTTTGCCTCAACATGCTTTTGCAGACCAGGGACGGCTTGCCTGCTGAAATAAAATCGGCTGGGCACATTGTATTGTGGGACTGCCAATGCCATTAATTCACGGAAACTGTCAGTCTCCACCAGCCTGAATGACAGCATTTCAAGGGACAGGAGTTTTGCAATGCCAGCATTCAGAGCCTGTGCTCGTGGATGGTTTGCCGAGTATGGCCGTCTTTTATCCCATGCCTGTGCTACCGATGGCTGTTTTGTGGCCTGGGTGTGTGAGGATGACAGGGAACTTGCAGCTGTGGGTGGAATAACACTGTGTCTCTGGACAACAGTGACAGAGGTTCTTCCATGGCGATCCTTTGAGGAAGCCGAACCAGCTGTGTGTGAACTGGAGGAAGAGGCTCCAACACGAGCTGAAGATGTAGGTGCTGCTGTAGGTTGGCCTACATCTCCAGTGTGTCTTTGTAACTCAACAAAGTGCTTTGACCGCACATGTTTCCACATATTTGTTGTATTAAGGTTACTGACACTTTTACCTCTTTTAATTTTTTGATTACACAGCTTGCATTTGACATAGCAAATGTCATCTGCAACTGTATCAAAAAAGGACCACGCAGAGCAAGTCCTGGGAGCGCCCGGTTTGGCTGTTGGAAGAGAACTGCTCCGAACGGGTGCCAAACTGGAGGCTACAGGCAAGCGAGTCTGCAGCCTACCTCTCCCTACTGTTTGGACCGTTGGGGCAATCTCTTCCTCAGAGCTGCTCCCACCACCTTCCTGTTCCTCACGCCATGTTGGGTCTTGGACCTCATCATCTCCACCACTACCCTCTTCCAACACCTGCTGTTGTTGGGTGGTCTGGCCAGCACCATGCTCAACAGAAACTGGCAACTGAGTCTCATCATCATCAGATGCGTTCTGCGGTGTGCTGACCATCGGCACTGGCTCACCCGCCTCTTCAGATTCAGAGAGACACAGCTGTTGCGCATCACTGCATACTGCCTCTTCTTCACATTCCAGAATGCTGCTTGGCTGGGCCCCTGTTTCCAAGCCAACAGATTCTGAGAACAGAAGCAGAGACTCAGCTGGCTCCTGTACAGAGCTCTCTGACTGCCTGGGCAATTTGGCAGGCGGTGAAGAGACTGATGGTTGTTCAAGAGTGCTGTGGTCCTGAGAGGAGGTGGAAGCTATTGAAGTCGATGCTTTGGCTGCCATCCAACCAACAACGGCTTCAATTTGTTCTTCACGCAGCAGGGGGGTACGCTGAGCTCCTACAAAAGTGCGCATAAAGGAACGCTCACGGGGAAAACTGGTGGATGCTGTGTCACTGGGTGCAGCAGCAGCCACAGAATCCCCACGTCCTCTCCCTGCTGCAAATCCACGGCCTCGACCACGACCACGTGCCTTACTCACTGACTTCTTCATCTTGGTAGATTGATAAAGAAAGTCAGAAAAGTTATAAGGCCAAGTGTGGTTATTCCTCACAGACTACAGTGAACCCTGCAGACAACTGTTCAGTATCTGTGAAAGGCCCCTTTGTGTACTTCTATAGTGTTTGCAACCAATGTAATTGTATACGGATGAAGCGCGTCACACTAATAGATTAGATTTTTTTCCACTAAAATGGAGCAGCACCAATTAGAGAAAAATGTGAAGGATGAGGCAGTGACACACGCTCAGCAGACTACAACCAGCAGTGTTGAAGAACAAACTGGAGCGTAATCTGCACTCACAAAATGAAAAGCTCACAGACTACAGTGAACACTGAAACACAACTATTCACTATCTGTGAAAAGCTCCTTTCTGTACTTCTATAGTGTTTGCAACCAATGTATTGTATACGGATGGAAGCGCGTCACACTAATAGATTAGATTTTTTTCCACTAAAATGGAGCAGCACCAATTAGAGAAAAATGTGAAGGATGAGGCAGTGACACACGCTCAGCAGACTACAACCGCAGTGGTTGAAGAACTAACTGGAGCGTGATCTGCACTCAAAAAATCAAAACCTCACAGACTGCAGTGAACACTGAAACACAACTATTCACTATCTGTGAAAAGCTCCTTTCTGTACTTCTATAGTGTTTGCAACCAATGTATTGTATACGGATGGAAGCGCGTCACACTAATAGATTAGATTTTTTTCCACTAAAATGGAGCAGCACCAATTAGAGAAAAATGTGAAGGATGAGGCAGTGACACATGCTCAGCAGACTACAACCGGCAGTGGTTGAAGAACTAACTGGAGCGTGATCTGCACTCAAAAAATCAAAACCTCACAGACTGCAGTGAACACTGAAACACAACTATTCACTATCTGTGAAAAGCTCCTTTCTGTACTTCTATAGTGTTTGCAACCAATGTATTGTATACGGATGGAAGCGCGTCACACTAATAGATTAGATTTTTTTCCACTAAAATGGAGCAGCACCAATTAAGAAAAATGTGAAGGATGAGGCAGTGACACACGCTCAGCAGACTACAACCGGCAGTGGTTGAAGAACTAACTGGAGCGTGATCTGCACTCAAAAAATCAAAACCTCACAGACTGCAGTGAACACTGAAACACAACTATTCACTATCTGTGAAAAGCTCCTTTCTGTACTTCTATAGTGTTTGCAACCAATGTATTGTATACGGATGGAAGCACGTCACACTAATAGATTTGATTTTTTTCTAATATAATGGAGCTGCACCAATTCCACTAAATAAAATTAAAAAAAAGAGTCAGTGACAACGTGCAGATGCCTACAAACAGCGTGATGGATCAGAGCAAACTGCAGCGTCACCTGCACTGTCACACACACACCTTGCACAGAGCTGTTAAAACAACACTGCAAAATGAAGCTTTACACAGCGTTGGTAAACTAGCCTGCCTCAAGCACAGTAGTACACAAAATCGCAATATCTAACTGTCCCTCAGAGTCAGCACAGCAGCGTTCTGTCCCTTACTGAGTTCACAGCACAGTGACGCTAAAATGGCTGCGGCGCCTTTTATAGTGCATTCTGACATCATTTCAGCAGCCAATCACAGCCATGCCATTAGTTAAGATGACCGCAGCATTACAGGATGTGCCCACACTTCGTAGGATTCCTCATTGGCTGACTAAAATCACATTGCCTCTCAAAGAATTATGGGAACTTCCGATTCCGGTATACGATATTGAAAAAGTATCGGAATTAAGTATCGGAATTCCGATAACGCGAATATCGGCCGATACCCGATACTTGCGGTATCGGAATGCTCAACACTACTCACGATACTCTCCAAGCGTGTGACAAAAGAACTTGTTTACTCAGGAACAATATATGATAAGCTTAATAGATCAGGAATAAATCATTTGTGTGTCTCTCTCTGTGCAGCATCTACAGCCGGCTGCTTCTCTCATACACAGACACGGGAAAACAGGAAATAC
Source organism: Oophaga sylvatica (assembly GCA_033576555.1). NCBI lineage: Eukaryota > Metazoa > Chordata > Amphibia > Anura > Dendrobatidae > Oophaga > Oophaga sylvatica. Next base: position 110,954,283 of record JARQOD010000003.1, read on the forward strand.
AGTCACATGCTATCCTTGTGTGAGCCTCTGGGAGTTCTTCTATTAACTTTATAAACAGCATACAAATCTAGCAACTAAACACTCATAGACAGGAATGGAGTTGTCGCACCAAACATATTCTAACACAACCGCTGCAGTGCACACAGACCTGACAAAGGGAACAGCTCAAAAAACACTGCTGTAGGGTGGGGGGCGATGAGGGCAAACTGTGGATTTGCCCAAAGCCTCCATCCATAAAGGACCTCCATACTTTAGCAGTGTTGTTCAGCTGCCTGGGCAAGGAATTGAGAGGGCAAAAGAATGTAAAGACATGACAGAAGGACTAACAAAAAGCAGGATACAAGGAGGTGGTAGAAGAAGAAGAATGTGCCCACTTATACTGGAGGCTCCCAACGCACAGAGTGTGGGTGATCCATGGCTCCTGTCCTGTCTGTGGCCACAGCTCTTTACACTAATACAGCCCAAAATGTAGTGACTAGAGTTGAGCGAAATAGGTCGGCCAGATTCAAAAGTCGCCGATAGAGATGAGCGACTTTGCCTCTGGAAGGGTCGAGTAGGGTTTCGGACTACCCGACTTTATCAAAGGTCGAGTCAAACGAAATCGGTCGACTATCGGAAAAAGTCGGTGTTCCGACTGAAACTTGACCCGACCCCAATGCAAGTCAATGGGGAAGAAAAGTCGGCAGTGAGTGGAGGACAGTAAACACACCTACAGTGCCCATTTCAATGCCAACGACATCAATTTTTATTACCGTATATACTCTAGGTTAAGCCGACCCGAGTATAAACTGACCCCCCTAATTTTGCCACAAAAAACTGGGAAAACTTATCGACTCGAGTATAAGCCTAGGGTGGAAAATGAGATTATGCCCCATATGCTGCCCCATGTATTATGCCCCACAAGATGCTCCATAGATTGTGCCCCATATGCTGCCCATGTATTATGTCCCCATAAATGCTCCATAGATTGTGCCCCCATAAATGCTCCATAGATTGTGCCCCCATAGATGCTCCATAGATTGTGCCACCATAGATGCTCCATAGATTGTGCCCCCATAGATGCTCCATAGATTGTGCCCCATAGATGCTCCATAGATTGTGCCCCATAGATGCTCCATAGATTGTGCCCCCCTAGATGCTCCATAGATATTTACCTGTCACCTGTTCCACCGCTGAGCGCCGCTGTCTTCCGGGTCCTCTGGCAGTGAATAATCAGGCAGAGGGCGCGGCGCGCACAAACTACGTCATTGCACCCTCTGCCTGAACATTCACAGGACACAGCAGCGAGCAGTGGTGGAACGGGACAGGTGAATATCCCTCATACTCACTCACCCACCGGCGCGGTATCTGCAGCCCCTTCTCTTCTCCCGCGGTCTCCGGCGCCAGTGTTAAGCGGTCACGTGGTACCGCTCATTAAAGTCATGAATATGTGCATATTCATGACTTTAATGAGCGGCAATACCTGACCGCTGAACACAGGCGCCGGAGACCGTGGGAGAAGAGCAGGGGGCTGCAGAGACCATGCCAGGAGGAGGTGAGTATATAGCACAGCTGCGCTCCGCCTCCCCCGCCGACCCCCTGGTATATGACTCGAGTATAAGCCGAGAGGGGGACTTTAAGCCCTAAAAAAATGGGCTGAAAATCTCGGCTTATACTCAGCTTGTCAACCTTAATTTACTTTATAATAATAGTAACGCATTGAAAACTGGGGTTATTTGGCTAAAGTTGTGGGGGAGGCAGGGCTGGCTCCAGGTTTTCATGAGCCCCGGGCGAAAGAGTCTTAGTGGGCCTCTTTAACACATAACACAATTCATGATTCTCGGATACGGCAGAGAAATATAGGTATAGTACAATGCCAAATACTTCATTTGTCACATTACATGAGTGAAATTCTATTGTAATTTCTACAATAGCTCAAAAACCGGACAGTATAGTCCGCCATACAGTATTATGGGCACCACATTGTGCGCCATACAGAATAATGAGCACCATATATTGCGCTATACAGAATAATGAGCCCCATATATTGCTCCATACAGAATAATGAGTCCCATATATGATGCTCCATACAGAATAATGGGCCCAATATAATGCTTCATACATATTTGGTCCCATATAATGTTCCATACAGTATATGATGAGCTCCACATAATGCTCCAGTATATGATGGTCCCCATATAATCTGCCATACAGTATAGGACGGTCCCCATAGAGTATAATGAGCCCCACATATTGCTCCACACAGTATAATGAGTCGCATATAAAGCTCCATACAGTATATGATGGGCCCCATATATTGCTCCATACAGAATGGGCTCCACATAATGCTCCATTCAGAACAGGCCCCAAATGTGCTCCATATGATCCTCCATATATAAAGGGCCCTATATGATGCCCCATAAATAATGAACACCATATAATGCTCTAGTATATGATGGGCCCCATATATGATGCTCCAGTGTATGATGAGCCTCATATAATGCTCCAAATACAATGGTTCAAATATATAATGGTCCCCATATATAATGGGCTTCATGTGATGCTCCATATATAATGTGCCCCATATGATGCGTCATATATAATGGGCCCCATATGATGCTCCAGTATATGATGGGCCCCATGGATGATGCTCCAGTGCATGATGGGCCTATATAATGCTCCACATATAATAGGCCCCATATGATGCTCCAGTGTATAATGGGCCCCGTATATGATGCTCCAGTGTATGATGGGCCCCATTTATAATGCTCCAGTGTATGATGGGCCCCATTTATAATGCTCCAGTGTATGATGGGCCCCATATATAATGCTCCAGTGTATAATGGGCCCCATATATCATTCTCCAGTTTATAATGCTCCCCATATATTGCTCCAAACATTAAAAAAAATGAAATACCGCTCCTCGCTGGGAACTGCTCCACTCTGGACTCCTCAGCGTCGCCATCTTCCAGTTCTCTGCACTGTGACTGTTCAGGCAGAGGGCGCACAGATGTGACATCATCGCGCTCTCTGACCTGAATGTCACTGTCAGGAAACTCGGAAAACGTCACAGCGGTGGAGCAGGGAGAGGTAAGTATTGCAAGTGCTGGGGCCCTGAGCAAGCAGGGGGGGGCACACTCGTGGGCGACGGAACTGGCACAGGGCCCCTCACAGTACGCCGGTGTCTCTGACGGCGAGTGGGTCCCCCACCTGCTCAGGGCCCGGCACTTGCCCGGGTGCGCCAGGTGCTGACGCCGGCCCTGGGGGGGGGTACAGCCCAGTTAGGGAGGTGGAAAAACTGGCATATGTTGAGGTGTAGGCTGGACGTCCAGCAGCTAGAAATGGAGGAATTGGAGAAGTCAGAGGTAGAAGAGGACAAAGCGAGCCATTTTGCTGGCAACCTATGTGTCATCAGGAGAAGGTGGTAGAAAATCCTTTGAAACCCAGGCATGGTTAATTTTAATGAAGGTGAGATCACCTACATTTTGGGTCGACAGCCGGCTCCTTCTTTCTATCAGGATTGATCCAGCAGCACTGAAGACTCTTTCTGATAGCACACTACCAGCAGGGCAAGCGAGCTCTTGTAAGGCATATTGTGCCAATTCAGGCCAGGTGTCCAGTTTATAGGCCCAGTAATCAAAGGGGAATGAACTGTGAGGGAGAACATCGATAGGGGAGGAGAGGTAATTTTGAACCATAGTTGACAACTGCTGTCTCCTGTCTGTTGCAGTCGATTCAGTATTACCAGTCGTGTGAGCGGTACTCGAGAAATCAGTCCACAACATAATCATGAAACCCTTGTCTCCAACGCCACTTTGGCTGTGTGCACCACGAACACCTCTTCCATGTTGCCCAGTACGGCTCGTGGTAGAGCCTGCACCGCTGCTGTGTGCTGGGAATGCCTCTAACAAGAGTAGGTTGTTTGTTCGCCAATATTTGCTCTAGGTTCTCCTGTGGCATGATGTTCTGTAATTTGCCTTTATAGCGTGGATCGAGGATACTGGCCAACCAGTAGTCGTCATCCTTCATAATTTTGTCAATGAGGGGGTCCCTTTTTAGGATCCGCAAGACATAATCACACATGTGGGCCAATGTTCCAGGTGTCAATGATGCACTGCCAGTGGTCCACATCCTCCAGTCACGCACAAACCTGTACCTAACCTTGACAATCCAACATTTTCTCTTGCCCCCTGAGAAGCATCCTCCTCCCCAAAATAATCATCCCCCTTATCCTCCTTCTCCTCCTCTTCTTCCTCCACCTTGTCCAGGACAGTTCCTTGAGCAGACAATGGCTGACTGTCATCAAGGCTTCCCTCCTCTTCCTCTTCCGCTGCAGACGCCTGATTCTTAATGTGCGTCAAAGTTTGCATGAGCAGACGCATAAGTGGGATGCTCATGCTTATGATGGCATCGTCTGTGCTTACCAGCCGTGTGCATTCCTCTAAACACTGAAGGACTTTACAGAGGTCTTTCAGCTTTGACCACTGCACACCCAACAAATCAATGTCTACCCTCAAACTGCCTGCCCGTGTATCCTCCCACAAATGCATTACAGCCTGCCTCTGTTCGCACAGCCTCTCAACCATGTGCATGGTGGAGTTCCACCTTGTTGCAACGTCTATGATTAGGCGGTGCTTGGGGAGGTGGAGCGATAGCTGCAGGCTCTGCATACGACTGGAGTCTACAGGAGAGCGACGGATGTGCGAGCACAGTCTTCGCATCCTTATGGAGCAGGACTGGTAACTCCGGATAATTATTTATGAAGCACTGCACCACTAGGTTCAAGGTGTGAGCCAGGCAAGGTATGTGTCTGAGTTTTGCCAGGGCTATGGGTGCCACAAAATTACGGCCGTCATCACTGACTACCTTGCCTGGCTCAAGATGTAGACTGCCCAGCCATGACTCAGTTTCTCGCTGCAAGAAGTCTGCCAGTACCTCCGCGGTGTGTCTGTTGTCGCCCAAAGACATCATGTTTAAAACAGCCTGCTGACGCTTACCACTAGCTGTTCGATAGTGGGACACCTCGTGTGCAACACTGGCAGCTGCGGATAGAGTGCTTGTGCGACTGCGCTCTGTCGACAAGCTTTCGCTTCTGGAGGAGGAGAAGGAGGGTCGAACACCTACAGCCAACTGTTGCCTATACCGTGGGCTAGGCAGCACTGTCCCACCGCCGCTGTCGCCTGTGGACACTGCATCCACCACATTAACCCAGTGCGCAGTGATGGACACGTAACGGCCCTGGCCATGCCTACTGACCCATGCATCTGTTGTGAGGTGCACCTTTCCACTCAATGATTGTTTGAGTGCATGGACAATGCGGTCTTTCACATGCAGGTGGAGGGCAGGGATGGCTTTTCTAGAAAAGAAGTGCCGACTGGTTAGGTCATAGCGTGGGACAGCGTAGGCCATGAGCTCTCGGAACGCTGCACTTTCAACCAAACAGAAGGGTATCATCTCTAATGAGATCAGTTTGGCAATGTAGGCGTTCAAAGCCAGTGTACGTGGATGAGAGGATGAGCACTTTCTTGTCCTACTCAGAGTGTCTGTTAGGATGAGCTGGACTTGAGAGCTGCATATGTGGGAACTAGCGGTGGACATGGCGGACTGAGAGGGGGTTGGTGATGGTGATGGATGTGGTGATGGTGATGATGGCCTAGATTCAGTCTTTCGTTAGAAAAGCATTGTGATTCCCTGACTGCTTTGACCTTGTGACGACACCTCAACATTTCTTGCTCGTGGTGTGCTAACCGGCGGGCTTACAGTGGGGGAAGCGATGTAGCGTTGCTGGCTACCTTCAGTCGGAACAGGTGCACGTGTGCTACCTGAGGTTTTGTAGTCCGTCCACGCTTGCAAGTGCATGGTGTTTAAATGTCTAAGCATGCAACTGGTATTCAAAGTTCGGAGATTTTTCCCTCGGCTAAAGGTCCTTCCGCAATTCTTACAGATAACCTTTGCCTCATCAATAGGATTTTGGTCAAAAAAGTGCCACACTGCATTCTTCCTACTATGGGATAAATTTTCAGGGCTTGCACGCTGTGCTAATTTGACCATCTGGCCAAGCTGTCCTGCAACTCTTTTTGTTTTTTTAACACGCTTTTGGACTGCTACGGGCCTGCCAGATAACCGCAGCTGCAATGTCAATGCCTGCTGCGGATCCTCCTCTTCTTAGCTATTGCCAGCGGCACCCTCTTCCCCCAATGGATGACAATCCGGGTCAACAACTGGGTCATCCATCACCTCCTCTTCAATTTCATCTACACCTTCCTCTGTGTCACCGTGTAAGGTGGTATAATATGCGGGAAGAGGCAACTGAGTTTCATCAGGGTCAGAATCTGGCTCAGTAGACTGCGAGGGCAATGTAGTGCTCTGGGTGAATGTACCAGCAGAATCATAAAGCAGTGGCTGTGCATCAGTGCACTCCATTTCATATTCATCTTGGACTGTGGAATTCCGGATTTGACTTGATAACCCAGGCATGGCATGGCATGTGAAAAGAGCTCCAGGGAGTAATCTGAAGTGTGGCCTGCCGCATCCTTCACTTTTGGTGGGGGTGAAGGACTCAAGGAAAGGTGTTCTTCCTGACCAGGAGCCTGCACTGACGACTCAGTGCTTGCATTTTTTGAAACTTCAGAAGAGGAGGCCATCGAGCTGGAGGCTGTTTCGGGCAATGGAGGCCAAAACCTGTTCCTGATGCTCCGGCTTTAAAAGCAGCTTACCTACTCCCAGAAAAGGGAGCCTTCCAGGCAGGGCCGGCTCCATGTTTTTATGGGCCCCGGGCGAAAGAGTCTCAGTGGGCCCCCTTAACACAGACCATGATTCATGATGCACAGATACTGCAGAGAAATATGGGTATAGCACAACGCCAAACACTTCTCTTCTTCCATTACATGACTGATACCTATTGTAAATTGTACAATAGCTCAAAAACCGCCAAATCCTCACAGCGCACAGTACAGACTGGACAGTACAGTCCTCCATACAATATTATGGGCACCACATAGTCTCCCCCTCATCACCCATATAATACCCCATGCAGGATGTCACCCCGCCATCCCCCATATAATGCTCCATACAGAATACTGGACCCAATATAATGCTCCATACAGAATACTGGACCACATATAATGCTCCATACAAAATATGGAGCTCTCCTCTACACTGTGCTGCCTTCTGCACTGTTACGGCTCAGGAAAGGGCGCTGTGGAAAGACTCCCCATTATCATCATCATTGCCTGCCCATTATCATCATCATTGCCTTCCCATTATCATTGCCTCCCCATCATCATCATTATCATTGCCTCCCCATTAATATCATTATCATCATTGCCTTCCCACTATCATTGCCTCTCCATCATCATCATCATCATTGCCTCCTCACCACCATCACTGCCTCCCCCCACCTGCTCAGGGCCCCGGCACTTGCCCGGGTGTTCCGGGTGCTGACGCCGGCCCTGGTCATGGTGCTGGATGAAGGTAAGTTTATGTGTGGGATCAGGAGGGGTTTACAGTGTGGATGTAGCAGAGCTGTGTGTGTACAAGGTGTACAGAGCAGAGCCGTGTGTGTACGAGGTGTACGGAGCGGAGTCATGTGTGTACGAAGTGTACGGAGCAGAGCCATGTGTGTACGAAGTGTACGGAGCGGAGCCGTGTGTGTATGAGGTGTACGGAGCGGAGCTGTGTGTGTACGAGGTGTACGTAGTGGAGCCGTGTGTGTACGAAGTGTGCGGAGCGGAGCCGTGTGTGTACGAAGTGTACGGAGCGGAGCCGTGTGTGTACGAAGTGTACGGAGCGGAGCCGTGTGTGTACGAGGTGTACGGAGCGGAGCCGTGTGTGTACGAGGTGTACGGAGCGGAGCCACTCAGCTCCGTACACACAGGGATCCGTGCTTGAGCCATGTGTGTACGGAGCAGAGCCACGTGTGTATGGTGCAAAGCCGCATGTGTACAAGGTTTACGGAGTGGGGCCATGTGTTTACAAGGTGTACTACTTATAGAGAACTTTAACAAATATAAAAATCGATGTTTCAAACATATTCCTATTTAAGGGTCTGTGCACACGTTGCGGAATCTGCTGCGTATCCGCAGCGGATTTGCCGCTGCAGATCCGCAGCAGAACTGCAAGTGATGTACAGTACCATTATATTCAATGGAAATAAAAAAACACAGTGCACATGCTGCGGATTTTTCCGCGCGGATTTGGTGCGGATTTAAATCCGCAGCATGTCACTTCTTTTGTGCAGTTCCGCAGCGTTTTGAGACCTGCTCTAAATAGGAATCTCCAGGTCTCAAAACGCAGGGGAAGTCCGCACAAAAACCGCGGCAAATCCACACTAAATCCGCAGGTAAAACACAGGTCATTTTACCTGCGGATTTAGCAAAATCTGCGCGGAAAATTCCACAGCGGATTCTGCAACGTCTGCACATACCCTAAAAGTGTATGTATTTCACATTTGCGTCACGTTAGGGTAGAGTAAACCAGATTTATTTGTACTGATTTTACAATGGGGGGGTGCCGTTTTGCAGTTCGCCTCAGGCAGCAGAGAGGCTAGGTTCACCCCTGTGTGTAGTGTGGGGTCTGTCATTCTCTACCTGCCCTCCATGTGTAGTGTGGGGTCTGTCCCTCTCTACCTGTCCTCCATGTGTAGTGTGGGGTCTGACACTCTCTACCTGTCCTCCATGTGTAGTGCAGGGTCTGTCACTCTCTACCTGTCCCCTATATAATCCATAAGGAAAACACAACAAGCTATCTAAACGTAACATAATCATTCAAAATACTGTATATATTTGGGATAGCCTAATAGAAATGGACAGTGTAGGACACACTGCATATATAAATACATATGAAAACAATGAAACAAAGCAGTGCAAAAAATGTCCACATAATTGCAAAGAGTAAATTTTATTGATTAAAAATATTACCAAAAAAGTCAGAGGTAGAAATAGAGGAGACTAAAACAGTGACATGTGAAAAACACCGCATGGCAAAAAACACATAGCGAGGGTATGGATAAGTGCCTGCGTGAATGTTATAGGTATGGCCACATACATAGAATATATCATATGAAGAAAGAGAAATACCATTATATGATGCATATGACAAAATTCAAATCAATATTACTCCCTCAATCCCATGTAACACTGACATAGTAGTCTATCATAGGAATAAATCAATCACTATTATAGTACAAGGGAGAGAGATACCAAGCATATGAACATGGTATATTGCCTGCAAATTCCCACAACAACAATGTCCCATAGAAATGATACATAGAAGGTATATAGGAGAAGTCAAATGAGAGTAGTGGACATACCAGGTAAGTATAATCAGGACACAGCTCCAACCCCCGCCTCCCCAATGCGCGTTTCGGCCAAATGCCTTCCTCAGGCGGCCTGCTGGGACCCACACCGATCGGCAGAATACAGGACCCAGCAGCCCCATATAAAGTAGTATGATGGTTCTCTGACCCTTTCATATAGTATGATTATTACGCCCCCCTTTCCATACAGTATAATGGTTGTTTCCCCCTTCCATATAGTATGATGGTTGTCTCCCCTTTCCTTATAGTATGATGGTTGACCCCTCCCCTCCAATGTACAGTCATGGCCAAAAGCTTTGAGAATGACACAAATATAAATTTTTACAAAGTCTACTGCTTCACTTTTTCTAATGGCAATTTGCATATACTCCAGAATGTTATAAAGAGTGATCAGCTTAACAGCAATTACTTGCAAAGTCAATATTTGGCTAGAAAATGAACTTTATCCCCCAAAACACATTTCAACATCATTGCAGCCCTAAATGAAAAACTGGGTCTGAACTGAAAAAGTAAGTTGATGTGTATGCAAAATGTAAATGCATATCAAACACATGACCATTATACAGAGAAAACAAAAAACAAGAAACAAATATCCTAAAATAAAACAAAAATAAAAAATATATTGCAAAACATGCATGAGGTTGTAATAATAATAATAAGGGTATTTGGTAAACATAATTTTGATCAAAAGAATGTACAAGCCATCCCGCCACGTCAAGGCAACCCTTTGTGGGACAGTCCTAACTCTTGTATTAAAAACCTTTCCACCTGTCAAGTGACAAATGTGAACAAGGACAGAGAGACTGAACCCACCAGTAAAAGAATAGGCCAGACAGGATGGATTTTTCAGCTCAGAAGAAGGGCGGTCACACCCTTATATGCACAAGATGCACTGAGAACTAAATGAAAAACTGGGTCTGAACTGAAAAAGTAAGTTGATGTGTATGCAAAATGTAAATGCATATCAAACACATGACCATTATACAGAGAAAACAAAAAACAAGAAACAAATATCCTAAAATAAAACAAAAATAAAAAATATATTGCAAAACATGCATGAGGTTGTAATAATAATAATAAGGGTATTTGGTAAACATAATTTTGATCAAAAGAATGTACAAGCCATCCCGCCACGTCAAGGCAACCCTTTGTGGGACAGTCCTAACTCTTGTATTAAAAACCTTTCCACCTGTCAAGTGACAAATGTGAACAAGGACAGAGAGACTGAACCCACCAGTAAAAGAATAGGCCAGACAGGATGGATTTTTCAGCTCAGAAGAAGGGCGGTCACACCCTTATATGCACAAGATGCACTGAGAACTAAATGAAAAACTGGGTCTGAACTGAAAAAGTAAGTTGATGTGTATGCAAAAATGTAAATGACATATCAAAACACATGACCATTATACAGAGAAAACAAAAACAGAAACAAATATCCTAAAAAAAACAAAAATAAAAAATATATTGCAAAACATGCATGAGGTTGTAATAATAATAATAAGGGTATTTGGTAAACATAATTTTGATCAAAAGAATGTACAAGCCATCCCGCCACGTCAAGGCAACCCTTTGTGGGACAGTCCTAACTCTTGTATTAAAAACCTTTCCACCTGTCAAGTGACAAATGTGAACAAGGACAGAGAGACTGAACCCACCAGTAAAAGAATAGGCCAGACAGGATGGATTTTTCAGCTCAGAAGAAGGGTGGTGACACCCTTATATGCACAAGATGCACTGAGAACTAAATGAAAAACTGGGTCTGAACTGAAAAAGTAAGTTGATGTGTATGCAAAATGTAAATTCATATCAAACACATGACCATTATACAGAGAAAACAAAAAACAAGAAACAAATATCCTAAAATAAAACAAAAATAAAAAATATATTGCAAAACATGCATGAGGTTGTAATAATAATAATAAGGGTATTTGGTAAACATAATTTTGATCAAAAGAATGTACAAGCCATCCCGCCACGTCAAGGCAACCCTTTGTGGGACAGTCCTAACTCTTGTATTAAAAACCTTTCCACCTGTCAAGTGACAAATGTGAACAAGGACAGAGAGACTGAACCCACCAGTAAAAGCATAGGCCAGACAGGATGGATTTTTCAGCTCAAAAGCAGGGCGGTCACACCCTTATATGCACAAGAGCACTAAGAACTAAATGAAAAACTGGGTCTGAACTGAAAAAGTAAGTTGATGTGTATGCAAAATGTAAATGCATATCAAACACATGACCATTATACAGAGAAAACAAAAAACAAGAAACAAATATCCTAAAATAAAACAAAAATAAAAAATATATTGCAAAACATGCATGAGGTTGTAATAATAATAAAGGGTATTTGGTAAACATAATTTTGATCAAAAGAATGTACAAGCCATCCCGCCACATCAAGGCAACCCTTTGTGGGACAGTCCTAACTCTTGTATTAAAAACCTTTCCACCTGTCAAGTGACAAATGTGAACAAGGACAGAGAGACTGAACCCACCAGTAAAAGAATAGGCCAGACAGGATGGATTTTTCAGCTCAGAAGAAGGGCGGTCACACCCTTATATGCACAAGATGCACTGAGAACTAAATGAAAAACTGGGTCTGAATTGAAAAAGTAAGTTGATGTGTATGCAAAATGTAAATGCATATCAAACACATGACCATTATACAGAGAAAACAAAAAACAAGAAACAAATATCCTAAAATAAAACAAAAATAAAAAATATATTGCAAAACATGCATGAGGTTGTAATAATAATAATAAGGGTATTTGGTAAACATAATTTTGATCAAAAGAATGTACAAGCCATCCGCCACGTCAAGGCAACCCTTTGTGGGACAGTCCTAACTCTTGTATTAAAAACCTTTCCACCTGTCAAGTGACAAATGTGAACAAGGACAGAGAGACTGAACCCACCAGTAAAAGAATAGGCCAGACAGGATGGATTTTTCAGCTCAGAAGAAGGGCGGTCACACCCTTATATGCACAAGATGCACTGAGAACTAAATGAAAAACTGGGTCTGAACTGAAAAAAGTAAGTTGATGTGTATGCAAAATGTAAATGCATATCAAACACATGACCATTATACAGAGAAAACAAAAAACAAGAAACAAATATCCTAAAATAAAAAAAATAAAAAATATATTGCAAAACATGCATGAGGTTGTAATAATAATAATAAGGGTATTTGGTAAACATAATTTTGATCAAAAGAATGTACAAGCCATCCCGCCACGTCAAGGCAACCCTTTGTGGGACAGTCCTAACTCTTGTATTAAAAACCTTTCCACCTGTCAAGTGACAAATGTGAACAAGGACAGAGAGACTGAACCCACCAGTAAAAGAATAGGCCAGACAGGATGGATTTTTCAGCTCAGAAGAAGGGTGGTGACACCCTATATGCACAAGATGCACTGAGAACTAAATGAAAAACTGGGTCTGAACTGAAAAAGTAAGTTGATGTGTATGCAAAATGTAAATCATATCAAACACATGACCATTATACAGAGAAAACAAAAAACAAGAAACAAATATCCTAAAATAAAACAAAAATAAAAATATATTGCAAAACATGCATGAGGTTGTAATAATAATAATAAGGGTATTTGGTAAACATAATTTTGATCAAAAGAATGTACAAGCCATCCCGCCACGTCAAGGCAACCCTTTGTGGGACAGTCCTAACTCTTGTATTAAAAACCTTTCCACCTGTCAAGTGACAAATGTGAACAAGGACAGAGAGACTGAACCCACCAGTAAAAGCATAGGCCAGACAGGATGGATTTTCAGCTCAAAGCAGGGCGGTCACACCCTTATATGCACAAGACTGCACTAAGAACTAAATGAAAAACTGGGTCTGAACTGAAAAAGTAAGTTGATGTGTATGCAAAATGTAAATGCATATCAAACACATGACCATTATACAGAGAAAACAAAAAACAAGAAACAAATATCCTAAAATAAAACAAAATAAAAAAATATATTGCAAAACATGCATGAGGTTGTAATAATAATAATAAGGGTATTTGGTAAACATAATTTTGATCAAAAGAATGTACAAGCCATCCCGCCACGTCAAGGCAACCCTTTGTGGGACAGTCCTAACTCTTGTATTAAAAACCTTTCCACCTGTCAAGTGACAAATGTGAACAAGGACAGAGAGACTGAACCCACCAGTAAAAGAATAGGCCAGACAGGATGGATTTTTCAGCTCAGAAGAAGGGCGGTCACACCCTTATATGCACAAGATGCACTGAGAACTAAATGAAAAACTGGGTCTGAATTGAAAAAGTAAGTTGATGTGTATGCAAAATGTAAATGCATATCAAACACATGACCATTATACAGAGAAAACAAAAAACAAGAAACAAATATCCTAAAATAAAACAAAAATAAAAAATATATTGCAAAACATGCATGAGGTTGTAATAATAATAATAAGGGTATTTGGTAAACATAATTTTGATCAAAAGAATGTACAAGCCATCCCGCCACGTCAAGGCAACCCTTTGTGGGACAGTCCTAACTCTTGTATTAAAAACCTTTCCACCTGTCAAGTGACAAATGTGAACAAGGACAGAGAGACTGAACCCACCAGTAAAAGAATAGGCCAGACAGGATGGATTTTTCAGCTCAGAAGAAGGGCGGTCACACCCTTATATGCACAAGATGCACTGAGAACTAAATGAAAAACTGGGTCTGAACTGAAAAAGTAAGTTGATGTGTATGCAAAATGTAAATGCATATCAAACACATGACCATTATACAGAGAAAACAAAAAACAAGAAACAAATATCCTAAAATAAAACAAAAATAAAAAATATATTGCAAAACATGCATGAGGTTGTAATAATAATAATAAGGGTATTTGATAAACATAATTTTGATCAAAAGAATGTACAAGCCATGCCGCCACGTCAAGGCAACCCTTTGTGGGACAGTCCTAACTCTTGTATTAAAAACCTTTCCACCTGTCAAGTGACAAATGTGAACAAGGACAGAGAGACTGAACCCACCAGTAAAAGAATAGGCCAGACAGGATGGATTTTTCAGCTCAGAAGAAGGGCGGTCACACCCTTATATGCACAAGATGCACTGAGAACTAAATGAAAAACTGGGTCTGAACTGAAAAAGTAAGTTGATGTGTATGCAAAATGTAAATGCATATCAAACACATGACCATTATACAGAGAAAACAAAAAACAAGAAACAAATATCCTAAAATAAAACAAAAATAAAAAATATATTGCAAAACATGCATGAGGTTGTAATAATAATAATAATAAGGGTATTTGGTAAACATAATTTTGATCAAAAGAATGTACAAGCCATCCCGCCACGTCAAGGCAACCCTTTGTGGGACAGTCCTAACTCTTGTATTAAAAACCTTTCCACCTGTCAAGTGACAAATGTGAACAAGGACAGAGAGACTGAACCCACCAGTAAAAGAATAGGCCAGACAGGATGGATTTTTCAGCTCAGAAGAAGGGCGGTCACACCCTTATATGCACAAGATGCACTGAGAACTAAATGAAAAACTGGGTCTGAATTGAAAAAGTAAGTTGATGTGTATGCAAAATGTAAATGCATATCAAACACATGACCATTATACAGAGAAAACAAAAAACAAGAAACAAATATCCTAAAATAAAACAAAAATAAAAAATATATTGCAAAACATGCATGAGGTTGTAATAATAATAATAAGGGTATTTGGTAAACATAATTTTGATCAAAAGAATGTACAAGCCATCCCGCCACGTCAAGGCAACCCTTTGTGGGACAGTCCTAACTCTTGTATTAAAAACCTTTCCACCTGTCAAGTGACAAAATGTGAACA
Organism: Oophaga sylvatica; assembly: GCA_033576555.1. Classification (NCBI taxonomy): domain Eukaryota; kingdom Metazoa; phylum Chordata; class Amphibia; order Anura; family Dendrobatidae; genus Oophaga; species Oophaga sylvatica. The sequence goes on from JARQOD010000003.1 coordinate 110,969,416, forward strand.
AGGACAGAGAGACTGAACCCACCAGTAAAAGAATAGGCCAGACAGGATGGATTTTTCAGCTCAGAAGAAGGGCGGTCACACCCTTATATGCACAAGATGCACTGAGAACTAAATGAAAAACTGGGTCTGAACTGAAAAAGTAAGTTGATGTGTATGCAAAATGTAAATGCATATCAAACACATGACCATTATACAGAGAAAACAAAAAACAAGAAACAAATATCCTAAAATAAAACAAAAATAAAAAATATATTGCAAAACATGCATGAGGTTGTAATAATAATAATAAGGGTATTTGGTAAACATAATTTTGATCAAAAGAATGTACAAGCCATCCCGCCACGTCAAGGCAACCCTTTGTGGGACAGTCCTAACTCTTGTATTAAAAACCTTTCCACCTGTCAAGTGACAAATGTGAACAAGGACAGAGAGACTGAACCCACCAGTAAAAGAATAGGCCAGACAGGATGGATTTTTCAGCTCAGAAGAAGGGCGGTCACACCCTTATATGCACAAGATGCACTGAGAACTAAATGAAAAACTGGGTCTGAATTGAAAAAGTAAGTTGATGTGTATGCAAAATGTAAATGCATATCAAACACATGACCATTATACAGAGAAAACAAAAAACAAGAAACAAATATCCTAAAATAAAACAAAAATAAAAAATATATGCAAAACATGCATGAGGTTGTAATAATAATAATAAGGGTATTTGGTAAACATAATTTTGATCAAAAGAATGTACAAGCCATCCCGCCACGTCAAGGCAACCCTTTGTGGGACAGTCCTAACTCTTGTATTAAAAACCTTTCCACCTGTCAAGTGACAAATGTGAACAAGGACAGAGAGACTGAACCCACCAGTAAAAGAATAGGCCAGACAGGATGGATTTTTCAGCTCAGAAGAAGGGCGGTCACACCCTTATATGCACAAGATGCACTGAGAACTAAATGAAAAACTGGGTCTGAACTGAAAAAGTAAGTTGATGTGTATGCAAAATGTAAATGCATATCAAACACATGACCATTATACAGAGAAAACAAAAAACAAGAAACAAATATCCTAAAATAAAACAAAAATAAAAAATATATTGCAAAACATGCATGAGGTTGTAATAATAATAATAAGGGTATTTGGTAAACATAATTTTGATCAAAAGAATGTACAAGCCATCCCGCCACGTCAAGGCAACCCTTTGTGGGACAGTCCTAACTCTTGTATTAAAAACCTTTCCACCTGTCAAGTGACAAATGTGAACAAGGACAGAGAGACTGAACCCACCAGTAAAAGAATAGGCCAGACAGGATGGATTTTTCAGCTCAGAAGAAGGGCGGTCACACCCTTATATGCACAAGATGCACTGAGAACTAAATGAAAAACTGGGTCTGAACTGAAAAAGTAAGTTGATGTGTATGCAAAATGTAAATGCATATCAAACACATGACCATTAACAGAGAAAACAAAAAACAAGAAACAAATATCCTAAAATAAAACAAAAATAAAAAATATATTGCAAAACATGCATGAGGTTGTAATAATAATAATAAGGGTATTTGGTAAACATAATTTTGATCAAAAGAATGTACAAGCCATCCCGCCACGTCAAGGCAACCCTTTGTGGGACAGTCCTAACTCTTGTATTAAAAACCTTTCCACCTGTCAAGTGACAAATGTGAACAAGGACAGAGAGACTGAACCCACCAGTAAAAGAATAGGCCAGACAGGATGGATTTTTCAGCTCAGAAGAAGGGCGGTCACACCCTTATATGCACAAGATGCACTGAGAACTAAATGAAAAACTGGGTCTGAACTGAAAAAGTAAGTTGATGTGTATGCAAAATGTAAATGCATATCAAACACATGACCATTATACAGAGAAAACAAAAAACAAGAAACAAATATCCTAAAATAAAACAAAAATAAAAAATATATTGCAAAACATGCATGAGGTTGTAATAATAATAATAAGGGTATTTGGTAAACATAATTTTGATCAAAAGAATGTACAAGCCATCCCGCCACGTCAAGGCAACCTTTGTGGGACAGTCCTAACTCTTGTATTAAAAACCTTTCCACCTGTCAAGTGACAAATGTGAACAAGGACAGAGAGACTGAACCCACCAGTAAAAGAATAGGCCAGACAGGATGGATTTTTCAGCTCAGAAGAAGGGCGGTCACACCCTTATATGCACAAGATGCACTGAGAACTAAATGAAAAACTGGGTCTGAACTGAAAAAGTAAGTTGATGTGTATGCAAAATGTAAATGCATATCAAACACATGACCATTATACAGAGAAAACAAAAAACAAGAAACAAATATCCTAAAATAAAACAAAAATAAAAAATATATTGCAAAACATGCATGAGGTTGTAATAATAATAATAAGGGTATTGGTAAACATAATTTTGATCAAAAGAATGTACAAGCCATCCCGCCACGTCAAGGCAACCCTTTGTGGGACAGTCCTAACTCTTGTATTAAAAACCTTTCCACCTGTCAAGTGACAAATGTGAACAAGGACAGAGAGACTGAACCCACCAGTAAAAGAATAGGCCAGACAGGATGGATTTTTCAGCTCAGAAGAAGGGGGTGCACACCTTATATGCACAAGATGCACTGAGAACTAAATGAAAAACTGGGTCTGAACTGAAAAAGTAAGTTGATGTGTATGCAAAATGTAAATGCATATCAAACACATGACCATTATACAGAGAAAACAAAAAACAAGAAACAAATATCCTAAAATAAAACAAAAATAAAAAATATATTGCAAAACATGCATGAGGTTGTAATAATAATAATAAGGGTATTTGGTAAACATAATTTTGATCAAAAGAATGTACAAGCCATCCCGCCACGTCAAGGCAACCCTTTGTGGGACAGTCCTAACTCTTGTATTAAAAACCTTTCCACCTGTCAAGTGACAAATGTGAACAAGGACAGAGAGACTGAACCCACCAGTAAAAGAATAGGCCAGACAGGATGGATTTTTCAGCTCAGAAGAAGGGCGGTCACACCCTTATATGCACAAGATGCACTGAGAACTAAATGAAAAACTGGGTCTGAACTGAAAAAGTAAGTTGATGTGTATGCAAAATGTAAATGCATATCAAACACATGACCATTATACAGAGAAAACAAAAAACAAGAAACAAATATCCTAAAATAAAACAAAAATAAAAAATATATTGCAAAACATGCATGAGGTTGTAATAATAATAATAAGGTATTTGGTAAACATAATTTTGATCAAAAGAATGTACAAGCCATCCCGCCACGTCAAGGCAACCCTTTGTGGGACAGTCCTAACTCTTGTATTAAAAACCTTTCCACCTGTCAAGTGACAAATGTGAACAAGGACAGAGAGACTGAACCCACCAGTAAAAGAATAGGCCAGACAGGATGGATTTTTCAGCTCAGAAGAAGGGCGGTCACACCCTTATATGCACAAGATGCACTGAGAACTAAATGAAAAACTGGGTCTGAATGAAAAGTAAGTTGATGTGTATGCAAAATGTAAATGCATATCAAACACATGACCATTATACAGAGAAAACAAAAACAAGAAACAAATATCCTAAAATAAAACAAAAATAAAAATATATTGCAAACATGCATGAGGTTGTATAATAATAATAAGGGTATTTGGTAAACATAATTTTGATCAAAAGAATGTACAAGCCATCCCGCCACGTCAAGGCAACCTTTGTGGGACAGTCCTAACTCTTGTATTAAAAACCTTTCCACCTGTCAAGTGACAAATGTGAACAAGGACAGAGGCCTATTTTAAACAGGGGGTTAGGCCTGTCCCACATTGTTCCTTGACGGTGGAAAGGCTGTACATTCTTTTGATCAAAATTATGTTTACCAAATACCCTTATTATTATTATTACAACCTCATGCATGTTTTGCAATATATTTTTTATTTTTGTTTATTTTAGGATATTTGTTTCCTGTTTTTTGCTTTCTCTGTATAATGGTCATGTGTTTGATATGCATTTACATTTTGCATACACATCAACTTACTTTTCAGTTCAGACCCAGTTTTTCATTAGTTCTCAGTGCATCTTGTGCATATAAGGGTGTGACCGCCCTTCTTCTGAGCTGAAAAATCATCCTGTCTGGCCTATTCTTTTACTGGTGGGTTCAGTCTCTCTGTCCTTGTTCACATTTGTCACTTGACAGGTGAAAGGTTTTTAATACAAGAGTTAGGACTGTCCACAAAGGTTGCCTTGACGTGGCGGGATGGCTTGTACATTCTTTTGATCAAAATTATGTTTACCAAATACCCTTATTATTATTATTACAACCTCATGCATGTTTTGCAATATATTTTTTATTTTTGTTTTATTTTAGGATATTTGTTTCCTGTTTTTTGCTTTCTCTGTATAATGGTCATGTGTTTGATATGCATTTACATTTTGCATACACATCAACTTACTTTTTCAGTTCAGACCCAGTTTTTCATTTAGTTCTCAGTGCATCTTGTGCATATAAGGGTGTGACCGCCCTTCTTCTGAGCTGAAAAATCCATCCTGTCTGGCCTATTCTTTTACTGGTGGGTTCAGTCTCTCTGTCCTTGTTCACATTTGTCACTTGACAGGTGGAAAGGTTTTTAATACAAGAGTTAGGACTGTCCCACAAAGGGTTGCCTTGACGTGGCGGGATGGCTTGTACATTCTTTTGATCAAAATTATGTTTACCAAATACCCTTATTATTATTATTACAACCTCATGCATGTTTTGCAATATATTTTTTATTTTTGTTTTATTTTAGGATATTTGTTTCTTGTTTTTTGTTTTCTCTGTATAATGGTCATGTGTTTGATATGCATTTACATTTTGCATACACATCAACTTACTTTTTCAGTTCAGACCCAGTTTTTCATTTAGTTCTCAGTGCATCTTGTGCATATAAGGGTGTGACCGCCCTTCTTCTGAGCTGAAAAATCCATCCTGTCTGGCCTATTCTTTTACTGGTGGGTTCAGTCTCTCTGTCCTTGTTCACATTTGTCACTTGACAGGTGGAAAGGTTTTTAATACAAGAGTTAGGACTGTCCCACAAAGGGTTGCCTTGACGTGGCGGGATGGCTTGTACATTCTTTTGATCAAAATTATGTTTACCAAATACCCTTATTATTATTATTACAACCTCATGCATGTTTTGCAATATATTTTTTATTTTTGTTTTATTTTAGGATATTTGTTTCTTGTTTTTTGTTTTCTCTGTATAATGGTCATGTGTTTGATATGCATTTACATTTTGCATACACATCAACTTACTTTTTCAGTTCAGACCCAGTTTTTCATTTAGTTCTCAGTGCATCTTGTGCATATAAGGGTGTGACCGCCCTTCTTCTGAGCTGAAAAATCCATCCTGTCTGGCCCATTCTTTTACTGGTGGGTTCAGTCTCTCTGTCCTTGTTCACATTTGTCACTTGACAGGTGGAAAGGTTTTTAATACAAGAGTTAGGACTGTCCCACAAAGGGTTGCCTTGACGTGGCGGGATGGCTTGTACATTCTTTTGATCAAAATTATGTTTACCAAATACCCTTATTATTATTATTACAACCTCATGCATGTTTTGCAATATATTTTTTATTTTTGTTTTATTTTAGGATATTTGTTTCTTGTTTTTTGTTTTCATTGCAGCCCTGCCTTAAAAGGACCAGCTAACCTCTTTTCAGTGATTGCTCCATTAACACAGGTGTGGGGTTGATGAGGACATGGCTGGAGATCAATCTGTCATGATTAAGTAAGAATGACACCACTGGACACTTTAAAAGGAGGCTGGTGCTTGGCATCATTGTTTCTCTTCTGTTAACCATGGTTATCTCTAAAGAAACACGTGCAGTCATCATTGCAATGCACAAAAATGGCCTAACAGGGAAGAGTATCGCAGCTAGAAAGATTGCACCTCAGTCAACAATCTATCGCATCATCAAGAACTTCAAGGAGAGAGGTTCCATTGTTGCCAAAAAGGCTCCAGGGCGCCCAAGAAAGACCAGCAAGCGCCAGGACCATCTCTTAAAAGTGTTTCAGCTGCAGGATCGGGCTGCCAGCAGTGCAGAGTTTGCTCAGGAATGGCAGCAGGCAGGTGTGAGTGCATCTGCACGCACTGTGAGGCGGAGACTCTTGGAGCAAGGCCTGGTCTCAAGGAGGGCAGCAAAGAAGCCACTTCTCTCCAGAAAAAACATCATGGACAGACTGATATTCTGCAAAAGGTACAGGCAGTGGACTGATGAGGACTGGGGTAAAGTTATTTTCTCTGATGAATCCCCTTTTCGATTGTTTGGGACATCAGGAAAACGCCTCATTCGCAGAAGACAAGGTGAGCGCTACCACCAGTCTTGTCTCATGCCAACTGTTAAGCATCCTGAAACCATTCATGTGTGGGGTTGCTTCTCAGCCAAGGGAATCGGCTCTCTCACAGTCTTGCCTAAAAACACAGCCATGAATAAAGAATGGTACCAGAATGTCCTCCAAGAGCAACTTCTCCCAACCCTCCAAGAGAAATTTGGCGATCAACAATGCCTTTTCCAGCATGATGGAGCACCTTGCCATAAAGCAAAGGTGATAACTAAATGGCTCAGGAACAAAACATAGAGATTTTCGGTCCATGGCCTGGAAACTCCCCAGATCTTAATCCCATTGAGAACTTGTGGTCAATCATCAAGAGACGGGTGGACAAACAAAAACCTAAAAATTCTGACAAAATGAAAGCATTGGTTGTGCAAGAATGGACTGCTATCAGTCAGGATTTGGTCCAGAAGTTGATTGAGAGCATGCCGGGGAGAATTGCAGAGGTCCTGAAGAAGAAGGGTCAACACTGCAAATATTGACTTGCTGCATTAACTCATTCTAACTGTCAATATAAGCTTTTGTTACTCATATGTTTGCAATTATTATATTTCTGTCTGTGATAAAAACATCTGTCAAACACACTTAAAAACCAGAGGGCAGCAGATCATGTGAAAATATAATATTTGTGTCATTCTCAAAACTTTTGGCCATGACTGTAGTATTACGGTTGTACCCCCCTTTCGCCAACGTGGTATTGTAGGGAGGTGGCGAGGACCCTCGGTTTCCCCCTTCCTTATATTTCGGACATGTGTTCCACCTACAGTGCTCTAGTACAATCCCTGACAGAAGTTATGTCGCTTATCCATGTTATGTAAATCAAAGCTTATAACCTGACGTTAAATTCATCCATTGGTTTTATAAATTACTCTTTTGAAAGCTGAAACCCTCCGAAATGTGGTTTAGGTTAAGAAAATAAATTGGCATCAATGCTGAAATATTGATCATTTAATGAACATAGAACGGTCAGATTTTGGCAAGACAAATTTTTTACCTGCCTATTGGGGACCTATGCTGCCTATTGGGACATTTACCTGTCTATTGGGGACCTATGCTGCCTATTGGGACATTTACCTGTCTATTGGGGACCTATGCTGCCTATTGGGGACCTATGCTGCCTATTGGGACATTTACCTGCCTATTCGGGACCTATGCTGCCTATTGGGGACCTATGCTGCCTATTGGGGACTATGCTGCCTATTGGGGACCTATACTGCCTATTGAGGACATATGCTGCCTATTGGTGACCAATGCTGCCTATTGGGGACATTTACCTGCCTTTTAGGGACTCTCGCACCACACCAGTCTGAGCCTGAGCTAAAAGCGGAGTTGCGCCAATATGTGCACTGATGAGGATGAAATGATATGGACTGGCAAGGCTGCAGTGGTGGGCAGTGCAGGCTGTATGTCTCTGTGTGGGCAGTTTTATTGCTGGTATATTGTTTTTGTAGCGCTGTATATATATATTGGTATTTTACTAATAGCAATTTGGAATCCCTAGGAAATAATGATATCAAGAAAGAGAAAAATTGCTTCACTTGTTACGACTAGCAGTGACAAATATGGAACCGAACATTGACCATCTCATTAGCCAAAAGCAGGCCCATAGTTCCCATTGAAATACCAGTAAGTTTGTTGATTTTTAACTTTACTTGTTCTTTATTTTAACTATTGTATTTGTTCCTGTTTTGTTTGTTTTTTTACTTCAAAATAAGAGTGTAGTATATGGTGTATACAGGGTCATACACATCGTGTGCGGTATATAGAGTGTATATACACTGTGTTCCAAATTATTATGCAAATAATTTTTTCTCAGATTTTTCCAAATTACCTATATGAATTTCAGTCATTGTAATTTTCCAGTCAAATAACTATTAGAGTACAATTGAAAGGTTTTTGTACAAACTGCCTATGATAACAGTATATTTTAAAAAAAATAAAACACTCAAATGCACTCAAAATGCATGTTCCAAATTATTATGCACAGCAGAGGTTTCAACCTTTTCATTTTAATAAAGAACAAAAAAATGGTCATTTTTGAAATTATAAGCATTAGCAGGTTCTTACAAACTGAAATCAAACAGTTTTCAACTCAAAACTTTATTCTAGGTGATGTTACATTTGCACATAGGACCCCTTGTTCAAAAGAAGCTTCTCAACTCTCTCGTCCATTGAATTTGTCAGGTTTTGGATGGTTTCTGCTTCAATTGTTTTGCATGAGGACAGAATACCCTCCCAGAGCTGTTGCTTAGATGTGAACTGCCTCCCGCCATCATAGACACTCCTTTTGATGATGCTCCAGAGGTTCTTAATGGGGTTGAGGTCAGGGGAGCATGGGGGCCACACCATAAGTTTGTTCCCTTTTATGCCCATAGCAGCCAGAGATGCAGATGTGTTATGTGCAGCATGAGACGGTGCATTATCATGCATGAAAATGATCTTGCTGCGGAATGCACGGTTCTTCTTTTTGAACCATGGCAGGAAGTGCTGTTTGAGAAACTCAACATACACTATGGAGTTCACCTTTACCCCTTCAGGGATCCTAAAGGGGCCTACAATCTCTCTCCTCATGATTCCAGCCTAAAACATTACTCCACCTCCTCCTTGTTGGCGCCATAGCCATGTTTGCATGGGGTGTCCATCAAACAGCCATCCTCCACTCCATCCATCTGGACCATCGAGCGTTGCACGGCACTCATCGGTGAACAAAACAGTTTTGAAGTCAGTCTTCATGTATTGTTTGGCCCACTGGAGCCGTTTCTGCTTATGTGCAGTGGATAGAGGAGGTCGACAGGATGGCTTATGCACAGCTGCAAACCTCTGAAGGACCCTGCATCTTGTTGTTCGGGGGACGTTGGAGGCACCAGCAGCTTCATAAACTTGTCTGCTGCTATGACAAAGCTTTTTTGCCGCTGCTCTTTTAACCTGACATAATTGCCTGTAGGAAAGAGTCCTCAATTTTCCCTTATCAGCACGCACACGTGTGTACTGTGAATCAGCTACATACTTCTTGATTGTGCGATGATCACAATGAAGTGTCTTGGAAATGTTGATTGTAGTCATGCCTTGACCTAAACACTCCACAATTTGTTGCTTCTCAGCAGCCGACACATCCTTTTTCCTTCCCATTTTGGCAGAAAATGTAGGCTGCTTAATAATGTGGGACAGCCTTCTTAAGTAGTCTTGCCTTTCATTGGACACACCTGCCAAACTAATTAGCACAGGTGTCTGCAATTGCTTACAGTGATATAAAGAGCCCTGACACACATCACCATCAATGAGTTTAACTGACAAAAAAATTCTTACCTTATCACTCCTAAACAATTTTTGAATAATAATTTGGAACACAGTGTACACTGCTGTTTTATACTTTTCATATACAGGTTATAATGCCTCTTATTCTTTGTATAGAGGTTAGTGTGCCATGTATAATATATGGTATATACAGCGTAGTGTCGCATACACTGCTGTATTATACAATATACAACAGTTCTAATGCTCCATACCTAATATGCAGCATAATGTACAGTGTATATGATGTAACCTGTATAAGATGTGACATTGGCTTGCCTCCCCCCCCCCTAGTTTTGATCCTGGGTACGCCCATGTCACCAATATTAACACTCAGCCAGTACCCCACAATTTTCCTGTGAAGTCCCAGAGCGTGACGGGACAGCAGCTTGGTCATGACTAGCACTCTCAGCACTTTACAGTTGTGCCTCCCCTCCCATGTTGTATGATGGTTGGCACCACCCCTACCACGTACTGTGATGGTTGTGCCCCCCTAACCCATGTAGTATGATGGTTGTGCCCCAACTACAATGTATTATGATGGTTGTGTGCCCCCATTCCATGTAGTATGATGGTTGTGCCCCCCCATCCCATGTAGTATGATGGTTGTGCCCCCCTCTCCCATGTAGTATGATGGTTGTGTCCCAACTACCATGTAATATTATGGTTATGCCCCCCAATGTAGTATGATGGTTATGCCCCCACTCTCCCATGTAGTACGATGGATGGGCCCCCTCTTCCATGTGGTTGGATAGTTGTGCCCCCCTCTCCCATGTCCTAAGATGGTTGTGCCCGCCCCTCCCATGTAGTATGATGGTTGTGCCTGTTCTCCTATATGGTATGATGGTTGTGTCCACTCCCATATAGTATGATGATTCCCCCATGTAGTATGATGATTCTCTCCCCCATGTAGTATGATGATTGTCCCCCCGTCTCCCATTTAGTATGATGGTTGTGCACCCCCTCCCATGTAGTATAATAGTTGTACCCCCCACTCACCCTTGTAGTATGATGGTTCCCCTCTCGCTCCCCCATATAGTATAATATATTCCTATATCTAACATGGACAAGCGCACAGCGTGAAGCAGCACGGTCATCACTGGAAAACAAAGCAACTGAAGCTGCACAGCTGCGCTCACAGGGAGTCACTCTGTACGGGGACCAGATCTGCTGTACACTAGGGGGTAATTAATCAAGGCTAGTGTTGTTCGTGGGGCGTACGTCTCTTAATGAAACAGCTGAATATGAAAAGTGGCCTGTGCCTCCTGGTGCATCTCTTCACTAATCTTACTCTTGTCTAACTGGAGTAAGAGTTCTGGCATAACTCATAACTCCCTACCTTTGAAGAACAGAAAAGGGAGATAAACAGCACATCACAGCAAATGTTGGCCTTGCCCCAGCCACATCCCAAGCCAAGCTCATTTACCATTTCTTTTTACCCCAGCAGGAGTTGTCAGAGGGTCAGTGTCAGCGAGGGACATTGAGCAGATGCCCAAGACCCAAATCCAGGACTGTCCGCTGTATCCAGGACATTTGGGACTATAGATGAGTGGATTGGTTCTCAGGACTCCAGTGCAGCATCCAAATGAGTGGCATCTGGTAGCTGGAAGGGAGGCCGCAAATTACCTTCCGGGGTCCTCGGCGCGGCTCTTGATTAGCCCGGGCTGGCGCGACATCTCTGCGTCCTGCTCATCTCTAGTTGGGACTTACGGATTTATATTTTGTTCATTCACAGTCGGAGCCGCCAATATTTTCTCATCTTTACGTAGCTTCACTGTATGACATCTGGCTTTTTTTGTGTCTGTAAGGCTGTGTTCACATATAGTGTAAATATTGTGCCTTTTGTTTTTCTGCAGATGTCCACACCAAGCTACACAATAACAACATTCACTGGTTATTGCATTCTTGCTGCAGTTTTTTTCATTTTCCACCTTATTTGATGCGTTTTTGTTCCAGATGTGAAGCAGTGTTTTAATTTGTTTTTTATAGTACAAAAAAGTTTTGATTCTACTCTTAAAATAATAACTGCAGTTTTTTACATGCTTCTTTGTAGGCTCCACATAGAAGCCTCTAGAAATAAAAAAGCATAAAAACCGCACAGTTCAGCAGTGTGTTTAGGGGCCACAGGGGGCGCAGTTTTCATTTAATCCCATTCACTTTGCTTGACAGTTAAACACAGCAGAATTTCTGTGCAAAAAAGTAGCTGCAAATACGCGGCATTTATGCTACATGTGAATACTACCTAAATGTCCAAGCAAAGGAGATGTGATGTTATGAGAAGAGTACTCCCAGCATTCAGTGCTGCAGAGCTGCTCACTAGGCAGCACGTCTGCTTGTAGATAGAACTTAAAGGGGTTGTCCAGCACCTAAAATGTATTTTCTAATATTCTCTCCTTACACTCTAACACTTTCGTAAGTGTTTATTGGACAATCTCTAAATGTGTTTTTTATTGTACTTTCTGTGACGTTTCATTTGAAAGGAGTCTCAAACGTGACGTTGCAGGAAGCTGGGGCTGAACTCGCCGTCCACAGTGTCCACTACCCTTCCTGGAACAGGACATCATCAGGGGGCAGCACTGCAGTTTCTTCCAGCTCTGTCCTCTCTGAAGACGTCCTGGATCCTGGGTGTTGGACGCTGTGGCTGATGTGAGAATTCTGGCTTCAAAAAGTCGCTTTTATAGCATTGTAAGCCTACAAATTGAAATACAAAATAATTATATAGGATAATTCATTACTTAAGACATTGTTAGAGTCAAAAGACAGAGACCCCAATCTGGGGAAGTGAGTGGGGACAGCATGTGTTTTTGTGCTTTCAAATGCCATGGCTGTCACGGGTGTGTCGCGGCGGAGATCGTCGCGATTGCCACCCTGACTTCGCACAGCTGAGTTTCTGGTGCTGGGTGTTTTTCGGCACTGAGGGAGTTAATTCTTTCTCTCTCTGTGCTGGGCTGACCAGCCTAGCCCAGCTGCGATTGATGTTTTGTTAATTAGCTTCCTTCATATACCTGCTGGTCTGCTGGGGAAGTTGCCGGTGAAAGCATTCATTCAGACCAGCAGAGCGGATCGTTTCTGAGAAGACTTAAGCTAAGAGTGCCTGTTGTGGTTTTTCCTCTCCTCGCTTATTGTTTATCTCCTTAACCTTTTGTGTTCCTCTGTAGTGGAAGTGTTGTATGCAAGGCTGTGTTTTCTTTACCCCTTGTCTGTCTCGTTTGTCTAAGACTGTGTGTAAGCTGTGACCTGCCCATTCCCTGTGGTGGTAATCAGGGTCCTTCTCAGGACTAGATTACAGTGGTCAGGGATCTACAGGAGACAGAGGTTACGCTGGCGGCCTGGACCTCTGTACCATTAACAATACCTCCAGGTAGAGGGACTAGTCAGGACCCAGTTCAGGATCAGCATAAACCCCGGTCCACCTCTATCCAGAGACAGCGTGACACGTACACAATATTGACCCACAATACATAGGATATTATGTCAGGTAAGACATTGCTGGCAGATACTATGTATACATGTTGATTTTCTCTATTATATGAAATTTAGAATTATGTCACATTAGATATAGGTTGCTATCTTTGAATATATCTGTTATACGTCGTGACATTTTCACCGGCCACTCTAAAGATTCTCCCCAGCCACCATGGATCCAGTAGCCCATTTAGCTCAGCAGTTGCAGAGTTTGTCCATGGAGCTGACGGACGTTAAATCCAAGGTTTTGTACCCCTGGGAGCAAACCAGATTTGAACCTAAAGTAGCTCTCCCGGACAGGTTCACTGGTGGGCGGGACAAGTTTTTTACTTTCCGGGAAGCATGTAAATTGTATTTTCGGCTGCGGCCGCAGTCGTCGGGAGTGAGGATCAGAGGGTGGGAATTGTCATCTCGCTCTTACAAGGGGACCCTCAATCCTGGGCGTTCTCTCTCCCCCCGGGCTCCCCGGCTCTCCAGTCAGTGGACCGATTTTTTACAGCCCTGGGTCTGGTATATGATGACCCGGATCGGGTCTCCCTTGCTGAAATGAAGTTACGTAGGATACAGCAGGGAGATCGTCCGGCGGAGGAATTTTCTTCAGAGTTCCGTAGGTGGGCCACGGATACTCAGTGGAATGACCCGGCTCTTAAGAGCCAGTTTTGTCAAGGTTTATCTGACAAATTAAAAGATGTGTTGGCTCAGTATGATTCTCCCCCGTCACTGGAAGCCGCTATGGCTCTTGCTATTCGCATTGATAGATGGCTTCGGGAGAGGTGTGGGGTAACTCCACCCCCTGTAATGAATCCACCTCCTTCTAAAGTCCCTAATATTGAGGTTCCCCTGGTTTGTTCCGAGGAACCTATGCAGTTGGGAGGGACATCATTCCGAGGGAGGGGATCGGCGGTGCGCCGCAAAACAAGAAGGTGTTTCTTCTGCGGGAGAGAGGGACATTTTATTGAGGGGTGTCCATCCCGCACTGTACTGAGCAAGAAGTCGCCGGAAAACTATTAATCCCAGGTTGTGTGGTGGACGACAATCTGGGAGTATGTATTTCGTCCCCAAGTCCGTCTCAGTTTCTCGTACCAGCAGAGGTGGTGGTAGGTACGAGAACTGAGAGGATTTCTGTTCTTCTGGATAGTGGGGCCGCGGCTAATCTGGTGGACGCTCGGTTTGCCCAGGTGCAAGGTATGCAACTGAGTGTATTGGCCAAACCTATCCCTATATTCTCTATTGACGCCAGGCCTCTCGGTCAAGGTAGCTTTGTGCAAGCCGTGCATAACATAGACCTTCGAGTGGGGGCAATACATAAAGAACTATTGTCTTGTTATGTGTTGGAGGGCCTTCCCACTCCTATTGTGTTGGGACTTCCTTGGTTAACTAAACATAACCCAGCTATTAATTGGCAATCCAGAGAGATAAGCCAGTGGGGTGAATTTTGCAATAGTAACTGCATGAACACGGTCATCAGTACGGTCGTGCCTAGAACCTTACCTCCTTTTCTGGAGGACTTTGAGGATGTGTTTTCAGAGGAAGGGTGTCAAGAATTACCTCCTCATCGCGCATATGACTGTGCTATAAAATTGCTTCCTGATGCTAAGTTACCAAAATCTAGGTTATATAACCTTTCTGGTCCTGAGAGGCAAGCTATGAAGGATTACATTTCGGAAAGTCTGGCCAAGGGGCATATTAGACCTTCATCTTCCCCAGTGGCCGCGGGGTTCTTCTTTGTGAAGAAAAAAGATGGAGGCCTACGCCCTTGCCTGGATTTCCGTGAGCTTAATCGGATTACGGTCCGAGATCCGTATCCGCTCCCACTTATTCCTGATCTCTTCAATCAGATTGTGGGCGCCAAATGGTTCTCTAAGTTGGAGCTCAGGGGGGCGTATAATCTGATTAGGATAAAGGAGGGGGATGAGTGGAAGACGGCGTTTAACACTCCGGAGAGACATTATGAGAACCTTGTCATGCCTTTCGGTCTGACTACTGCCCCGGCGGTGTTTCAACATTTTGTTAATGACATCTTTCGCCACCTAGTGGGACAGTTTGTTGTCATTTATCTAGATGACATCTTAATTTACTCGCCGGATCTTGTGTCTCATCAGGAGCATGTGAGACAAGTGTTGCAGATCTTGCGAGATAATAAACTATACGCCAAATGGGAGAAGTGTGTATTCGCTGTACAAGAACTTCAGTTTTTAGGATTCTTGGTGTCAGCCTCCGGTTTCCGTATGGACCCTGGGAAAGTGAAGGCTGTGCTTGAATGGGATCGGCCAGAGGATCTTAAAGCACTGCAGCGTTTCCTGGGGTTTGCTAACTACTACCGGAAATTTATTCGTAATTTCTCATCTGTTGTCAAACCTCTCACTGACATGACAAAAAAAGGGACGGATTTTTCTAGGTGGTCTGACAAAGCTTGTCAAGCATTTTCCTCCTTGAAAAAATGTTTTGTTTCAGCACCCATACTCATCCAACCTGATGCATCACAACCGTTCATTGTGGAGGTAGACGCATCTGACGTAGGAGTGGGTGCGGTATTATCTCAAGGTCCGTTCCCTGGAAAATGGCATCCGTGCGCTTTCTTTTCTAAAAATTGTCGTCCGCCGAGAGGAATTATGATGTCGGCAATAGGGAACTCTTGGCCATTAAGTTGGCTTTTGAAGAGTGGCGTCACTTTTTGGAGGGGGCAGTCCACCCGGTCACCGTCATTACTGATCACAAGAACCTGCTGTATTTAGAGTCTGCAAAACGTCTGAATTCCAGACAAGCTAGATGGTCGTTGTTTTTTACCAGGTTTAATTTTGTCGTCACATATCGTCCTGGGTCAAAAAATGTAAAGGCTGATGCTTTATCTCGTAGTTTCCCGGGGGCTGGGAAGACGGATGACCCGGTTCCTATTCTTCAGGAGGGAGTTGTGGTGTCGGCTGTATGCTCTGAGCTTGAGGAGGAGGTATTGGAGGCTCAGGGGGACGCCCCTGTAGGACCTCCAGGGAAACTGTTTGTTCCAGATCAGTTAAGACAAAAGGTTATCGAGGCACATCATAATTCTGCTTTGGCAGGACACCCAGGGAGTAAAGCAACTGTAGATCTCGTTTCTCGCCGGTTTTGGTGGCCTAACTTAAATAAAGAGGTGGTAACTTTTGTCGCGTCCTGTGGGGTATGTGCGCGCTCTAAGACCCCACATACCCATCCGTCTGGGGCCCTTTTACCGTTGAAAATCCCGGAGCGTCCATGGACCCATCTGTCTATGGACTTCATTACGGACCTTCCTCCGTCTTCAGGTAAAACTGTCATACTAGTTGTAGTTGACAGGTTCAGCAAAATGGCACATTTTATTGCTCTTCCTGCTCTTCCTAATGCTAAAACTCTGGCGCAGGTGTTCATTGGGGAGATTGTGAGACTTCACGGGTTGCCTTCCGATGTGGTGTCAGATCGGGGGTCTCAGTTTGTGTCCAAATTCTGGAAGGCATTTTGTTCTCGTCGGGGGATGCAGTTGTCATTTTCTTCGGCTTTTCATCCGCAGACCAATGGTCAGACAGAGCGTCTGAATCAGAGCTTAGAGACATATCTCCGGTGTTTTGTCTCAGAGAACCAAGAGGACTGATCTTCTTTCTTGCCTCTGGCAGAGTTCGCTCTTAACAATAGGCGGAGCGAGTCCACTGGTAAGTCCCCGTTTTTTGGGGCATATGGTTTTCACCCCCAGTTTTGTACTTTCAATGGGGGGGGCTCTTCTGGGGTTCCTGAGGAGGAATGATTTTCGTCGTCACTTGCTTCAGTGTGGAGAGGAGTGCTTAATAATCTGAGCACTATGGGGAACCGATACAAACGTATGGCTGATAGGAGGAGAGTGTCTGGTCCGGACGTAAGTGTGAACGATCTGGTATGGTTGTCTACCAATAATATAAAACTTAAGGTTCCCTCCTGGAAACTCGGTCCCAGATTCATCGGGCCATACAGGATCAGTTCAATAGTTAATCCGGTGGCTTTCCGTCTTGACCTCCCTCCTACATTTAACCCCTTAATGTCCACTGATGTGCACAGTCCGTCATGGCAAGGTGCCAGTTCCGGCACCAGGACGGACTATGCACGTCATGCCTTTGATCTACCACTGCGTGTAAACACGCAGTGGTAGATCAGTGCCGACAGCTGTCACAGACAGCTGACAGGCATGGCAAGCGGTGCGGGGACCTTTGCCGTCGGTCCCCACACTCACAGCGCTGTGATTGGTCAGTCAATCTGACTGACCAAACACAGCAGCGATCGCGCAGGAGAAGCTGAAATTTCAGCTTCCCCAGCGCGATCAGTGCAGGAGCCGGCGCTGCAGTGGCCAGGCTTCCTGCACTGACAGCCAGGAGCGGAGCCCCCACCGCCCCTGGCTGTTAACCCCCTGACTGCTGCGATCCAGCGCGATCGCAGAGCTCAGGGGGGGAGGCAGAGGGTCGGGAGCTCCCTCTGCCTCAGATCGGCACCCTGCACTGTATTTGCAGGGCCCGATCTCTGCCTTGATGACCCGGGGGTTGTCATGACAACCTCTGGGTCATTTAGCTACAGGAAGCTGCTGTGATCATGTCACAGCAGCTTTCCCCATAGGTACAATGCATTGCAATGCTGGAGCATTGCAATGCATTGTAACTGCAATCAAAAGTAAAAAGTGAAAGTCCCATAAAGGGACAAGTTGAAAAAAATCATTTTTTTAAAAAAATTGTAAAAAAAATATTAAAAAATAATTTTAAAAAAATCCCCTAAAAAATACACATTTTTATGTAATAAAAAAAATAAAAAACAAAAATAATACACATGTTAGGTATCGCCATGTCCGTAAAAATCCCATCTATAAAAGCATAACCCTAGTTAACCCCTTCAGTGAAAGCCGTAAAAAAAAACACAAAAAAGTAGTAAATTATACTTTTTCCAAGCGGTATCATCACACCGCTTGGAAAAAGTGCAATAACACGCGATCAAAAAGTCAGATATAAATAATCATGGTACCAATGAAAACGTCATCTTGTCCCGCAAAAAACAAGCTGCTATATAGCATCATCAGCGAAAAAATAAAAAAGTTATAGCTCGCGGAATAAACTGATGCAAAAATAATTATTTTTTCTATAAAATTCTTTATTGTGTAAAAAAAACGCCAAAACATAAAAAAAATATATAAATGAGGTATCGCTGTAATCGTAGTGACCCGAAGAATAAAGCTGCTTTATCAATTTTACCACACGCGGAACGGGGGAAAAAAAATTAAAAAAAATCAATTCCTGAATTGCTGGTTTTTGTTCATTCTGCTTCCACAAAAATCGGAATAGGAAGCGATCAAAAAACGTTATGTGCCCGAATATGGTACCAATAAATACGTCAGCTCGTCCCGCAAAAAATAAGCCCACAGATAACTCTGTCGGCCGAAATATGGAAAAATTATAGCTCTCAAAATACGGCGATGCAAAAAATTCTTACAAAAAATTATTCCAAAAAAAAAAGCATCTTTTAGTGTGTGACAGAAGCTAAACATGAAAAAAGGGTGTAAATCTGGTATCGCTGTAATCGCACCGATCCGAGGAATAAAGTCGCCTAATCACTAATATCGCACGAGGAACGGCGTAAAAAAGAAAACCAATTCTTCACCTTTGGTAGATTTGTTCATTGTGCCTCCCAAAGATCGCAGTAAGGCGATCACAGTGGTTCCCCCCCCGCATATGGGGTATCAGCGTACTCAGGACAAAATGCACAATAGCTTTTGGGGTCCTATTTCTCCTGTTACCCTTATAAAAATAAATTTGGGGCAAAAAGGTCATTTTTGTGGAAAAAAATATGTTTTTTTTATTTTCACGGCTCTACGTTATAAACTTCTGTGAAGCCCTTGGGGGTTCAAAGTGCTGACTACACATCTAGATAAGTTCCTTGTTCCTTGGGGGGTCTAGTTTGCAAAATGGGGTCATTTGTGGGGGGTTTCTACTGTTTAGGCACATCAGGGGCTCTCCAAGCGCGACATGACACCCACAGACCATTCCATCAAGGTCTGCATTTAAAAACGGTGCTCCTTCCCTTCCGATCTCTGCCATGCGTCAAAATAGTGGTTCCCCCCCACATATGGGATATTAGCGTACTCAGGACAAATTGCACAATAGCTTTTGGGGTCCTATTTCTCCTGTTACCATTATAAAAATAAAAATTTGGGGCAAAAAGATTATTTTTGTGGAAAAAAATGATTTTTTTTATTTTCACGGCTCTACGTTATAAACTTCTGTGAAGCACTTGGGGTTCAAAGTGCTCACCACACATCTAGAAAAGTTCCTTGGGGGTCTAGTTTCCAAAATGGAGTCACTTGTGGGGGTTTCTACTGTTTAGGCACATCAGGGGCTATCCAAACGTGACATGACACCCACAGACCATTCCATCAAAGTCTGCATTTGAAAAAGGCGCTACTTCCCTTTCGAGCTCTGCCATGCGTCAAAATAGTGGTTTCCCCACACATATGGGGTATCAGCGTACTCAGGACAAATTGCACAATAACTTTTGGGGTCCTGTTACCCTTTGGAAAATAACAATTGGGGGTGGAAAGATATTTTTGTGGAAAAGATATGATTTTTTAATTTTACTGCTCTACGTTATAACCTTCTGTGAAGCCCTTGGGGGTTCAAAGCTCTCACCACACATCTAGATAAGTTCCTTGGGGGTCTAGTTTCCAAAATGGGGTCACTTGTGGGGGGTTTCCACTGTTTAGGCACACAGGGACTCTCCAAATACGACATGGCATCCAATCTCAATTCCAGCCAAAAAAGTCAAATGGCGCTGCTTCCCTTCCGAGCTCTGCCATGCGCCCAAATAGTGGTTTACCCCCACCTATGGGGTATCAGCGTACTCAGGACTAATTGCACAATAAATTTTGGGGTCCTTTTATCCTTTGGAAAATAAAAATTGGGATGAAAAGATCATTTTTGTGGAAAAAATATGATTTTTTAATTTTACGGCTCTACGTTATAACCTTCTGTGAAGCCCTTGGGGGTTAAAAGCTCTCACAACACATTTAGATGAGTTCCTTGAGGGGTCCAGTTTCCAAAATGTGGTCACTTGTGGGGGTTTCCACTGTTTAGGCACACAGGGACTCTCCAAATGCGACATGGCGTCCAATCTCAATTCCAGCCAAAAAAGTCAAATGGCGCTGCTTCCATTCCGAGCTCTGCCATGCGTCCAAATAGTGGTTTACCCCCACACATGGTATATCGGTGTACTCTGGAGAAATTGTACAACAAATATTGTGGTTCATTTTCTCCTGATACCCTTGACAAAATTTTAAAAAATTGTGTCGAAAGAAAAATTTTGGGAAAAAAAGTTAAATGTTCATTTTTTCCTTCCACATTGCTTCAATTCTTGTGAAGTACCTAAAGGGTTAATAAACTTCTTGAATGTGGCTTTGAACACGTTGAGGGGTGCAGTTTTTAGAATGGTGTCACTTTTGGGTATTTTCTGTCATATTGACCCCTCAAATTCACTTCAAATGTGAGGTGGTCCCTAAAAAAATGGTTTTGTAAATTTTGTTGGAAAAATGAGAAATTGCTGGTCAACTTTTAACACTTATAACTTCGTAACAAAAAAAAATTTTGGTTCCAAAATTGTTCTGATGTAAAGTAGACATGTGGGAAATGTTATTTATTAACTAATTTTTGTGACATATCTCTCTGATTTAATGGCATAAAAATTAAAAGTTTGAAAATTGCAAAATTTTCAAAATTTTTGCCATATTTCCGTTTTTTTCATAAAAAAACGCAAGTTATATTGAAGAAATTTTACCACTATCATGAAGTACAATATGTCATGAGAAAACAATCTCAGAATCGCCAAGATCCGTAGAAGCGTTCCAGAGCTATAACCTCATAAAAAGACAGTGGTCAGAATTGTAAAAATTGGCCTGGTCTTTAACCTACAAAATGGCTTGGTCATTAAGGGGTTAAAATCCACAATGTGTTCCACAAATCGTTGCTTAAGAGGTACGTGGCACCAGTTATACCGTCACCTCTACCTCCTCCTCCAGTGGTGGTCAATGGTAATTTGGAGTTTCAGGTATCGAAGATCATTGACTCACGTCTGAATCGCCGGTCCCTTCAGTACCTTGTTCATTGGAGGGGGTATGGTCCTGAGGAGAGGATGTGGGTTTCTGCGTCGGATATTAACGCAGACCGTTTGGTTCGGGCCTTCCACACTACTCACCCAGATAGACCAGGCCCTGAGGGTCCAGAGGCCCCTCGTAGAAGGGGGGTACTGTCACGGGTGTGTCGCGGCCGAGATCGTCGCGATTGCACACCCTGACTTCGCACAGCTGAGTTTCTGGTGCTGGGTGTTTTTCGGCACTGAGGGAGTTAATTCTTTCTCTCTCGGTGCTGGGCTGACCAGCCTCGCCCAGCTGCAATTGATGTTTTGTTAATTAGCTTCCTTCATATACCTGCTGGTCTTCTGGGGAAGTTGCCGGTGAAAGCATTCATTCAGACCAGCAGAGCGGATCGTTTCTGAGAAGACTTAAGCTAAGAGTGCCTGTTGTGGTTTTTCCTCTCCTCGCTTATTGTTTATCTCCTTAACCTTTTGTGTTCCTCTGTAGTGGAAGTGTTGTATGCAAGGCTGTGTTTTCTTTACCCCTTGTCTGTCTCGTTTGTCTAAGACTGTGTGTAAGCTGTGACCTGCCCATTCCCTGTGGTGGTAATCAGGGTCCTTCTCAGGACTAGATTACAGTGGTCAGGGATCTACAGGAGACAGGGTTACGCTGGCGGCCTGGACCTCTGTACCATTAACAGTACCTCCAGGTAGAGGGACTAGTCAGGACCCCAGTTCAGGGTCAGCATAGACCCCGGTCCACCTCTATCCAGAGACAGCGTGACACGTACACAGTATTGACCCACAATACATAGGATATTATGTCAGGTAAGACATTGCTGGCAGATACTATGTATACATGTTGATTTTCTCTATTATATGAAATTTAGAATTATGTCACATTAGATATAGGTTGCTATCTTTGAATATATCTGTTATACGTCGTGACATTGGCTGAATTTTATAATAGTACAAAAACTTGGCACTCAACTTTAGATAGTAAATCCACTGGTTTATTTTGTGCAGTCAATATAACAGGACGTTTCGGTCCAAACGGACCTTCATCAACACAACTGCAGAGATTTTTCAAGAATAAAGGCTATTTGTGCCTGGGTAGAGGGAGGACGCAGTTAAGGGTATTCTTGCCCCAAGGCAGGACGCTGTGATGTGTCACTCCCACACTGACGCGGCATCCACCGCTAGTCAGGGGACAGCCGACTAGCGGTGGACGCCGCGTCAGTGTGGGAGTGACACATCACAGCTCCCTGCCATCATAATAAGTTTTATGGGCATCCTTTTACTCTTCCTTTATAAATACACAGGTTTACGGCTCTTTCACCTTGGGGCAAGAATACCCCTAACTGCGTCCTCCCTCTACCCAGGCACAAATAGCCTTTATTCTTGAAAAATCTCTGCAGTCGGGTTGATGAAGGTCCGTTTGGACCGAAACGTCCTGTTATATTGACTGCACAAAATAAACCAGTTGATTTACTATCTAAAGTTGAGTGCCAAGTTTTTATACTATTACTCTATTGGCTTTGGAACCTACTTGTGCACCATCACAGTTGTGCAACGATATATTTCTTATGGCTGAATTTTAGTCCCAGTCCGTTCCTGGACTAGAGTTATATTCCCGGTAATAAGCATATAAAGGTTACTAAATGGAAATTCATAGAACTCGAAAAAAAAAGTTTCACTGAATATAAAATATTTGTGTCATTATTGAGGGACATCTGTACAAGCTATCTAATTGATCTCTCCTCAATATTATATTAGAAAAACTGATACGCAGGTACTCATGTTTTCAGCAATAATGTGGCTCTATGGGAAAGCTACATTCACGCGACCGGATGGCCAGATGAAGCACTGGGGAACGGCGAAACGGCTGTTCTCTGTCTATTCTGCATTCTGCTCTCTTATGTTTTTGATATATTAATGAAGATTACAATCGATATGGGTGAGTACTGCTTCCGCTTTTTTCTTCATGTTGCATTTTTAGGTCTGTATATATGTTCGAAACAGGAATGTTTTCATACACTGGCAGAAAACAGATCTTAAAAAGCATGACGTTTACTAAAAAGTTGCAGAACTTTTCAATATACAGTGATTGTTGTATACATAGAACCTCAAAGTTTATTTAAAGTAAACACGTACCGGTCTCACAGAAAACAAGATGTGATTGAAAGACCAATCTCCTCATTTTCTGCGCTGTCTCTCAGCTGAGATGATATGTTGAGAGCTGGCGTCTCCCCAGACCGCTATATCACAGGCTGCTGATAAGCCGCGCATAGGTAACACAGACACTGATCAGGGGGTTTTAAGTAAAGTTATTGGAAGGGAGATGTAATACTTCCCATACTGCTCACAAAATATGGTTAATAGTCTATCTCCGCTATCTCAGCTCCCCCGTGCTTCACGCTAATCTCACTTCACTTATGTTCTTTTTCAATTAATTACAGTCATTTACAAGATGAACATATCCTCTCTCCTGGGTAAATCTGGGTAGAATAATTTGCAAAAGGAGCAAGAAAAGAAAAACCTCTAAATAACACTTGAGTATAGGCAGGCAATTCATCTATCGATCGCCTATCAGGCATTTGGCCTTTTATATCAATTTACATTGGATGGAGGAAAGCAATACACAGGGCTGGGATACAGGTTGTGGTACCTTCTAGTCTGCATGTAATTGCACCAGAACATGTTTTGTCACTCAAGCGACCCTAAGAAAAAAAGTTTAGCAAAACCATAAAAGGTGGCTTTTTTGTACACCACATCCAACAAGAAAACAACCTGCATGGCTCTCTTTGCTGAAGGTTAAGAAGTTGGTGTGTCAGCAAAACAGAGTTGGAATTGCTTGCTTTGGCTTCCCCAGAAGTGGTAGCTAGGTTGTAGAAGATAAGGATATATAAATAACACAAGATCCACAATTCAGAACAGGTTAAAGGGGTGGTGTGGATTCGCCGGTTTCTGACCCGAGATCGGATGCTATGTAGGAGTTATATGTAAAGCAGGCAGGGTCGGACTGGCCTGGCACGGTACTGGGGAAATCCCAGTTAGGCCATTGCTGTGGACCCGGTAGAGAAAGGAAAAAGACGTGAGGGAGAAAAAAAAGTCTGCGGTTTTTAGGGGCAAGGGCCCTTTAAAACTGCAGGTAGAGTAAATGCAGGGGTGCGCATGTGGGGGAGTGTCAGGGCCATAGTCAAGGCCGAGGACACTAGGGCACCTGTGCCCTGGCCTCCCGTAACAGGAAAATAACACTCATTCGTCGGCATACCTGTGTCTTCTCTCACTGCACCATCAGGGAATCCTCTGCGGTGCTAGGGACCTTCTGTAGTCGGTTTCACAAGAACTGAGATACAGTCTGATTCAAATGCAAAATGAAGAAAACTTGGCATACTTTGCAGCACATTCTTGTCAGATACAGTGTTAGCATCAGGTTCCGTAAAGTTCACATCCTGCACTTTCCCTGTAGTCCTTTCCATGTCCTCCAGTACATTACGGGGTAATAGCACCATTGGCAGTACTGCAGCGTTCTTTGTCCAGACTCACCACTTCTAGGGACTCCCTCATCCATTTCGCCCCGGATCTGACAGCTTCTGCCCATGCAATGACCTGCCACATGTTGAACAATCTGCGCCCTGTACTTTCCCGGACTCCTTCCTTCCTTCCACTCCAAGCTGCTGCAACTCTGCTGCTTCACACTGTCCTTCTGTCCCTATAGGACTCTGTATACCTGGACCTTACTTCTTTCACAAACGTTGCATGACTGCTGAGGCGTCCTGGGCCTATAGCCCGTGTGGACGGTTCGAACGCTCGGCCCTTACTGACTAGACTAAGGAAACGTTCCTACCTTACCAAACAGCAGCCCCTCCTATGTTTAACTGTTTCCTATATGAAACTCTTACACTATAACTAAGTACACTAGAATGCCCCCATCTAGTGGACAAACATGGCCACTACACTTCCCCTATAATAAGCACAAATATATCACACTGTATTATAACACTAGATATACATTACAGCATAAAGGAACATGTTATTAATTATACATATTTACAGGAAATGGTAATACACATATTAGTGTAGCAGTACCATTATTTATAAGCGGTAATACATATATTCATGTAGCAGTACCACAATATATCAACAAATACACATTATCTTATATTACGCCAGAACATACGGTACCGGGATCAACTAAGGAGTAAAGGTAGGGCAACAACATTATTCAATCCCCTTACTTGCGCACGCAGTGTTCATTACCTGAACTTTCGTGGCGCACATCCTGATAAACACTGACTAGTGTGCGCCTGTCGTTACTGGCATATGACATCCGTGTCAATGCGCTGCATGCAACGGGTGCACAAAAGTCAGCTGCCAGCCACTGCTAGGTCGGCGACCATCTTAATATGAGCAGGCCAGATCTGCAGAGGAGGATGCCGCCTGGTGTCGGAAGGTCAAGCAATAAGAGAACTCTTTTTTTTTTCTCTGTGCACGCAGCACAGTACGGGCGCCAGAATAGATATATGGGGGGAGCAGGACAAGTGACCAGGATGGATATATGGGGGAAAGCAGGACAAGGGAACAAGATGGATATATGAAAGGGGGGCAAGACAAGTGAACAGGATGGATATATGTGGGGAGGGGCAGGAAAAGTGAGCAGGATGGAAATATGGGGGGACAGGACAAGGGACCAGGATGGTTATATGGGGGGCAGGATGGATTTATGGAGGGTTCAGGATGGATTTATGGAGGGGTCAGGATGGACATATGGAGGGGCCAGAATGGATATATGGGGGAGCGAGGATGGATATATGGGGGGCCAGGATGGGTATATGGGGGAGCCAGGATGGATATATGGGGGAGCCAGGATGGGTATATGGAGGAGCCAGGATGAATATATGAGGTGATTCAGGATGGATATATGGAGGGGCCAGAGTGGACCTATGGGGAACCAGGCACAAAAAAACAAATATCCAAAAATGAAATAAAAATCTTTTTGCAAAAATGCATGAAGGTAGTAATAATCATAAGGGTATTTAGTAAACATAATTTTGATCAAAATAATGTACAAGCCATCCCGCCACGTCAAGGCAACCCTCTGTGGGACAGTCCTACTCTAATATTGAAAACCTTTCCACTTGTCAAGTGACTTAAATGTGAACAAGGGCAGAGGGACTGAACCCACCAGTTGAAGCTCCGGCCAGACAGGATGGATTTTCTCAACTCAGAAAACAGGGCGGTCACACCCTTATATGCACGGAATGCACTATGAACTACATAGAAAACTAGATCTGAACTGAAAAAGTAAGTTAATGTGTATGCAAAATGTAAATGCATATTAACACATGACCATTACACAGAAAAACAGGCACAAAAAAACAAATATCCAAAAATGAAATAAAAAATCTTTTTGCAAAAATGCATGAAGGTAGTAATAATCATAAGGGTATTTAGTAAACATAATTTTGATCAAAATAATGTACAAGCCATCCCGCCACGTCAAGGCAACCCTCTGTGGGACAGTCCTACTCTAATATTGAAAACCTTTCCACTTGTCAAGTGACTTAAATGTGAACAAGGGCAGAGGGACTGAACCCACCAGTTGAAGCTCCGGCCAGACAGGATGGATTTTCTCAACTCAGAAAACAGGGCGGGTCACACCCTTATATGCACGGAATGCACTATGAACTACATAGAAAACTAGATCTGAACTGAAAAGTAAGTTAATGTGTATGCAAAATGTAAATGCATATTAACACATGACCATTACACAGAAAAACAGGCACAAAAAAACAAATATCCAAAAATGAAATAAAAAATCTTTTTGCAAAAATGCATGAAGGTAGTAATAATCATAAGGGTATTTAGTAAACATAATTTTGATCAAAATAATGTACAAGCCATCCCGCCACGTCAAGGCAACCCTCTGTGGGACAGTCCTACTCTAATATTGAAAACCTTTCCACTTGTCAAGTGACTTAAATGTGAACAAGGGCAGAGGGACTGAACCCACCAGTTGAAGCTCCGGCCAGACAGGATGGATTTTCTCAACTCAGAAAACAGGGCGGTCACACCCTTATATGCACGGAATGCACTATGAACTACATAGAAAACTAGATCTGAACTGAAAAAGTAAGTTAATGTGTATGCAAAATGTAAATGCATATTAACACATGACCATTACACAGAAAAACAGGCACAAAAAAACAAATATCCAAAATGAAATAAAAAATCTTTTTGCAAAAATGCATGAAGGTAGTAATAATCATAAGGGTATTTAGTAAACATAATTTTGATCAAAATAATGTACAAGCCATCCCGCCACGTCAAGGCAACCTCTGTGGGACAGTCCTACTCTAATATTGAAAACCTTTCCACTTGTCAAGTGACTTAAATGTGAACAAGGGCAGAGGGACTGAACCCACCAGTTGAAGCTCCGGCCAGACAGGATGGATTTTCTCAACTCAGAAAACAGGGCGGTCACACCCTTATATGCACGGAATGCACTATGAACTACATAGAAAACTAGATCTGAACTGAAAAAGTAAGTTAATGTGTATGCAAAATGTAAATGCATATTAACACATGACCATTACACAGAAAAACAGGCACAAAAAAACAAATATCCAAAAATGAAATAAAAAATCTTTTTGCAAAAATGCATGAAGGTAGTAATAATCATAAGGGTATTTAGTAAACATAATTTTGATCAAAATAATGTACAAGCCATCCCGCCACGTCAAGGCAACCCTCTGTGGGACAGTCCTACTCTAATATTGAAAACCTTTCCACTTGTCAAGTGACTTAAATGTGAACAAGGGCAGAGGGACTGAACCCACCAGTTGAAGCTCCGGCCAGACAGGATGGATTTTCTCAACTCAGAAAACAGGGCGGTCACACCTTATATGCACGGAATGCACTATGAACTACATAGAAAACTAGATCTGAACTGAAAAAGTAAGTTAATGTGTATGCAAAATGTAAATGCATATTAACACATGACCATTACACAGAAAAACAGGCACAAAAAAACAAATATCCAAAAATGAAATAAAAAATCTTTTTGCAAAAATGCATGAAGGTAGTAATAATCATAAGGGTATTTAGTAAACATAATTTTGATCAAAATAATGTACAAGCCATCCCGCCACGTCAAGGCAACCCTCTGTGGGACAGTCCTACTCTAATATTGAAAACCTTTCCACTTGTCAAGTGACTTAAATGTGAACAAGGGCAGAGGGACTGAACCCACCAGTTGAAGCTCCGGCCAGACAGGATGGATTTTCTCAACTCAGAAAACAGGGCGGTCACACCCTTATATGCACGGAATGCACTATGAACTACATAGAAAACTAGATCTGAACTGAAAAAGTAAGTTAATGTGTATGCAAAATGTAAATGCATATTAACACATGACCATTACACAGAAAAACAGGCACAAAAAAACAAATATCCAAAAATGAATAAAAAATCTTTTTGCAAAATGCATGAAGGTAGTAATAATCATAAGGGTATTTAGTAAACATAATTTTGATCAAAATAATGTACAAGCCATCCCGCCACGTCAAGGCAACCCTCTGTGGGACAGTCCTACTCTAATATTGAAAACCTTTCCACTTGTCAAGTGACTTAAATGTGAACAAGGGCAGAGGGACTGAACCACCAGTTGAAGCTCCGGCCAGACAGGATGGATTTTCTCAACTCAGAAAACAGGGCGGTCACACCCTTATATGCACGGAATGCACTATGAACTACATAGAAAACTAGATCTGAACTGAAAAAGTAAGTTAATGTGTATGCAAAATGTAAATGCATATTAACACATGACCATTACACAGAAAAACAGGCACAAAAAAACAAAATATCCAAAAATGAAATAAAAAATCTTTTTGCAAAAATGCATGAAGGTAGTAATAATCATAAGGGTATTTAGTAAACATAATTTTGATCAAAATAATGTACAAGCCATCCCGCCACGTCAAGGCAACCCTCTGTGGGACAGTCCTACTCTAATATTGAAACCTTTCCACTTGTCAAGTGACTTAAATGTGAACAAGGGCAGAGGGACTGAACCACCAGTTGAAGCTCGGCCAGACAGGATGGATTTTCTCAACTCAGAAAACAGGGCGGTCACACCTTATATGCACGGAATGCACTATGAACTACATAGAAAACTAGATCTGAACTGAAAAAGTAAGTTAATGTGTATGCAAAATGTAAATGCATATTAACACATGACCATTACACAGAAAAACAGGCACAAAAAAACAAATATCCAAAAATGAAATAAAAAATCTTTTTGCAAAAATGCATGAAGGTAGTAATAATCATAAGGGTATTTAGTAAACATAATTTTGATCAAAATAATGTACAAGCCATCCCGCCACGTCAAGGCAACCCTCTGTGGGACAGTCCTACTCTAATATTGAAAACCTTTCCACTTGTCAAGTGACTTAAATGTGAACAAGGGCAGAGGGACTGAACCCACCAGTTGAAGCTCGGCCAGACAGGATGGATTTTCTCAACTCAGAAAACAGGGCGGTCACACCCTTATATGCACGGAATGCACTATGAACTACATAGAAAACTAGATCTGAACTGAAAAAGTAAGTTAATGTGTATGCAAAATGTAAATGCATATTAACACATGACCATTACACAGAAAAACAGGCACAAAAAAAACAAATATCCAAAAATGAAATAAAAAATCTTTTTGCAAAAATGCATGAAGGTAGTAATAATCATAAGGGTATTTAGTAAACATAATTTTGATCAAAATAATGTACAAGCCATCCCGCCACGTCAAGGCAACCCTCTGTGGGACAGTCCTACTCTAATATTGAAAACCTTTCCACTTGTCAAGTGACTTAAATGTGAACAAGGGCAGAGGGACTGAACCCACCAGTTGAAGCTCCGGCCAGACAGGATGGATTTTCTCAACTCAGAAAACAGGGCGGTCACACCCTTATATGCACGGAATGCACTATGAACTACATAGAAAACTAGATCTGAACTGAAAAAGTAAGTTAATGTGTATGCAAAATGTAAATGCATATTAACACATGACCATTACACAGAAAAACAGGCACAAAAAAACAAATATCCAAAAATGAAATAAAAAATCTTTTTGCAAAAATGCATGAAGGTAGTAATAATCATAAGGGTATTTAGTAAACATAATTTTGATCAAAATAATGTACAAGCCATCCCGCCACGTCAAGGCAACCCTCTGTGGGACAGTCCTACTCTAATATTGAAAACCTTTCCACTTGTCAAGTGACTTAAATGTGAACAAGGGCAGAGGGACTGAACCCACCAGTTGAAGCTCGGCCAGACAGGATGGATTTTCTCAACTCAGAAAACAGGGCGGTCACACCCTTATATGCACGGAATGCACTATGAACTACATAGAAAACTAGATCTGAACTGAAAAAGTAAGTTAATGTGTATGCAAAATGTAAATGCATATTAACACATGACCATTACACAGAAAAACAGGCACAAAAAAACAAATATCCAAAAATGAAATAAAAAATCTTTTTGCAAAAATGCATGAAGGTAGTAATAATCATAAGGGTATTTAGTAAACATAATTTTGATCAAAATAATGTACAAGCCATCCCGCCACGTCAAGGCAACCCTCTGTGGGACAGTCCTACTCTAATATTGAAAACCTTTCCACTTGTCAAGTGACTTAAATGTGAACAAGGGCAGAGGGACTGAACCCACCAGTTGAAGCTCGGCCAGACAGGATGGATTTTCTCAACTCAGAAAACAGGGCGGTCACACCCTTATATGCACGGAATGCACTATGAACTACATAGAAAACTAGATCTGAACTGAAAAAGTAAGTTAATGTGTATGCAAAATGTAAATGCATATTAACACATGACCATTACACAGAAAAACAGGCACAAAAAACAAATATCCAAAAATGAAATAAAAAATCTTTTTGCAAAAATGCATGAAGGTAGTAATAATCATAAGGGTATTTAGTAAACATAATTTTGATCAAAATAATGTACAAGCCATCCCGCCACGTCAAGGCAACCCTCTGTGGGACAGTCCTACTCTAATATTGAAAACCTTTCCACTTGTCAAGTGACTTAAATGTGAACAAGGGCAGAGGGACTGAACCCACCAGTTGAAGCTCTGGCCAGACAGGATGGATTTTCTCAACTCAGAAAACAGGGCGGTCACACCCTTATATGCACGGAATGCACTATGAACTACATAGAAAACTAGATCTGAACTGAAAAAGTAAGTTAATGTGTATGCAAAATGTAAATGCATATTAACACATGACCATTACACAGAAAAACAGGCACAAAAAAACAAATATCCAAAAATGAAATAAAAAATCTTTTTGCAAAAATGCATGAAGGTAGTAATAATCATAAGGGTATTTAGTAAACATAATTTTGATCAAAATAATGTACAAGCCATCCCGCCACGTCAAGGCAACCCTCTGTGGGACAGTCCTACTCTAATATTGAAAACCTTTCCACTTGTCAAGTGACTTAAATGTGAACAAGGGCAGAGGGACTGAACCCACCAGTTGAAGCTCCGGCCAGACAGGATGGATTTTCTCAACTCAGAAAACAGGGCGGTCACACCCTTATATGCACGGAATGCACTATGAACTACATAGAAAACTAGATCTGAACTGAAAAAGTAAGTTAATGTGTATGCAAAATGTAAATGCATATTAACACATGACCATTACACAGAAAAACAGGCACAAAAAAACAAATATCCAAAAATGAAATAAAAAATCTTTTTGCAAAAATGCATGAAGGTAGTAATAATCATAAGGGTATTTAGTAAACATAATTTTGATCAAAATAATGTACAAGCCATCCCGCCACGTCAAGGCAACCCTCTGTGGGACAGTCCTACTCTAATATTGAAAACCTTTCCACTTGTCAAGTGACTTAAATGTGAACAAGGGCAGAGGGACTGAACCCACCAGTTGAAGCTCTGGCCAGACAGGATGGATTTTCTCAACTCAGAAAACAGGGCGGTCACACCCTTATGCACGGAATGCACTATGAACTACATAGAAAACTAGATCTGAACTGAAAAAGTAAGTTAATGTGTATGCAAAATGTAAATGCATATTAACACATGACCATTACACAGAAAAAACAGGCACAAAAAAACAAATATCCAAAAATGAAATAAAAAATCTTTTTGCAAAAATGCATGAAGGTAGTAATAATCATAAGGGTATTTAGTAAACATAATTTTGATCAAAATAATGTACAAGCCATCCCGCCACGTCAAGGCAACCCTCTGTGGGACAGTCCTACTCTAATATTGAAAACCTTTCCACTTGTCAAGTGACTTAAATGTGAACAAGGGCAGAGGGACTGAACCCACCAGTTGAAGCTCGGCCAGACAGGATGGATTTTCTCAACTCAGAAAACAGGGCGGTCACACCCTTATATGCACGGAATGCACTATGAACTACATAGAAAACTAGATCTGAACTGAAAAAGTAAGTTAATGTGTATGCAAAATGTAAATGCATATTAACACATGACCATTACACAGAAAAACAGGCACAAAAAAACAAATATCCAAAAATGAAATAAAAAATCTTTTTGCAAAAATGCATGAAGGTAGTAATAATCATAAGGGTATTTAGTAAACATAATTTTGATCAAAATAATGTACAAGCCATCCCGCCACGTCAAGGCAACCCTCTGTGGGACAGTCCTACTCTAATATTGAAAACCTTTCCACTTGTCAAGTGACTTAAATGTGAACAAGGGCAGAGGGACTGAACCCACCAGTTGAAGCTCCGGCCAGACAGGATGGATTTTCTCAACTCAGAAAACAGGGCGGTCACACCCTTATATGCACGGAATGCACTATGAACTACATAGAAAACTAGATCTGAACTGAAAAAGTAAGTTAATGTGTATGCAAAATGTAAATGCATATTAACACATGACCATTACACAGAAAAACAGGCACAAAAAAACAAATATCCAAAAATGAAATAAAAAATCTTTTTGCAAAAATGCATGAAGGTAGTAATAATCATAAGGGTATTTAGTAAACATAATTTTGATCAAAATAATGTACAAGCCATCCCGCCACGTCAAGGCAACCCTCTGTGGGACAGTCCTACTCTAATATTGAAAACCTTTCCACTTGTCAAGTGACTTAAATGTGAACAAGGGCAGAGGGACTGAACCCACCAGTTGAAGCTCCGGCCAGACAGGATGGATTTTCTCAACTCAGAAAACAGGGCGGTCACACCCTTATATGCACGGAATGCACTATGAACTACATAGAAAACTAGATCTGAACTGAAAAAGTAAGTTAATGTGTATGCAAAATGTAAATGCATATTAACACATGACCATTACACAGAAAAACAGGCACAAAAAAACAAATATCCAAAAATGAAATAAAAAATCTTTTTGCAAAAATGCATGAAGGTAGTAATAAT
Source organism: Oophaga sylvatica (assembly GCA_033576555.1). Classification (NCBI taxonomy): domain Eukaryota; kingdom Metazoa; phylum Chordata; class Amphibia; order Anura; family Dendrobatidae; genus Oophaga; species Oophaga sylvatica. Next base: position 111,003,084 of record JARQOD010000003.1, read on the forward strand.
CATAAGGGTATTTAGTAAACATAATTTTGATCAAAATAATGTACAAGCCATCCCGCCACGTCAAGGCAACCCTCTGTGGGACAGTCCTACTCTAATATTGAAAACCTTTCCACTTGTCAAGTGACTTAAATGTGAACAAGGGCAGAGGGACTGAACCCACCAGTTGAAGCCCGGCCAGACAGGATGGATTTTCTCAACTCAGAAAACAGGGCGGTCACACCCTTATATGCACGGAATGCACTATGAACTACATAGAAAACTAGATCTGAACTGAAAAAGTAAGTTAATGTGTATGCAAAATGTAAATGCATATTAACACATGACCATTACACAGAAAAACAGCACAAAAAAACAAATATCCAAAAATGAAATAAAAAATCTTTTTGCAAAAATGCATGAAGGTAGTAATAATCATAAGGGTATTTAGTAAACATAATTTTGATCAAAATAATGTACAAGCCATCCCGCCACGTCAAGGCAACCCTCTGTGGGACAGTCCTACTCTAATATTGAAAACCTTTCCACTTGTCAAGTGACTTAAATGTGAACAAGGGCAGAGGGACTGAACCCACCAGTTGAAGCTCCGGCCAGACAGGATGGATTTTCTCAACTCAGAAAACAGGGCGGTCACACCCTTATATGCATGAACTACATAGAAAACTAGATCTGAACTGAAAAAGTAAGTTAATGTGTATGCAAAATGTAAATGCATATTAACACATGACCATTACACAGAAAAACAGGCACAAAAAACAAATATCCAAAAATGAAATAAAAAATCTTTTTGCAAAAATGCATGAAGGTAGTAATAATCATAAGGGTATTTAGTAAACATAATTTTGATCAAAATAATGTACAAGCCATCCCGCCACGTCAAGGCAACCCTCTGTGGGACAGTCCTACTCTAATATTGAAAACCTTTCCACTTGTCAAGTGACTTAAATGTGAACAAGGGCAGAGGGACTGAACCCACCAGTTGAAGCTCCGGCCAGACAGGATGGATTTTCTCAACTCAGAAAACAGGGCGGTCACACCCTTATATGCACGGAATGCACTATGAACTACATAGAAAACTAGATCTGAACTGAAAAAGTAAGTTAATGTGTATGCAAAATGTAAATGCATATTAACACATGACCATTACACAGAAAAACAGGCACAAAAAAACAAATATCCAAAAATGAAATAAAAAATCTTTTTGCAAAAATGCATGAAGGTAGTAATAATCATAAGGGTATTTAGTAAACATAATTTTGATCAAATAATGTACAAGCCATCCCGCCACGTCAAGGCAACCCTCTGTGGGACAGTCCTACTCTAATATTGAAAACCTTTCCACTTGTCAAGTGACTTAAATGTGAACAAGGGCAGAGGGACTGAACCCACCAGTTGAAGCTCCGGCCAGACAGGATGGATTTTCTCAACTCAGAAAACAGGGCGGTCACACCCTTATATGCACGGAATGCACTATGAACTACATAGAAAACTAGATCTTTTATTTTTATTTCATTTTTGGATATTTGTTTTTTTGTGCCTGTTTTTCTGTGTAATGGTCATGTGTTAATATGCATTTACATTTTGCATACACATTAACTTACTTTTTCAGTTCAGATCTAGTTTTCTATGGGGAACCAGGATGGATATATGGAGGGGCCAGGATGGACATATGGAGGGGTCAGGATGGATATATAGGGTAGCCAGGATGGATATATGAGGGAACCAGGATGGATATATGAGGGGAGCCAGGATGTACATATGAGAGGAGCCAGGATGGATATTTGAGGGGAGCCAGGATGGATATATTTGAGGGTGCTAGGAGAGGGACCAGGATGGATATGTAGGGGAGCCAGGTTGGATATATGGGGGGGAGCCAGGATGGATATATGGGGGAGCCAGGATAGATATATAGAGGGACCAGGATGGATATATGGAGGAGCCAGAATGGATATATGGAGGGGACAGGATGGATATATGGAGGGGCCAGGATGGATATATGGAGGGGCCAGGGTGGGTATAAGGGGGGGCCAGGATAGATATATGGAGGGCACAGGATGGATACATGGGGAGCCAGGATGGATATATGGGGAGCCAGTATGGATATATAGGGGAGCCAGAATAGATATATGGGGGAGCCAGGATGGATATATGGGAGGAGCCAGGATGGATATGTGGAGGGTCCAGGATGGATATAAGGAGGGTCCAGGATGGATATAAGGGGGGAGCCAGGATGGATATATGGGAGAGTCAGGATGGATATATGGGAGGTGCCAGGACAAGGGACCAGGATGTGGGGCATCCAGGATATATAGAGGGGTGCCAGGACAAGGGACCAGGATGTGGGGTATCCAGGATATATGGGGGGGGGCGAGATGGATATATGAGGGGATCCAGGATGGATATACGGTGGGAGCCAGGATGGATATATGGGGGAGCCAGGATGGATATATGGGGGGTTGCCAAGACAAGGAACCAGGATGGATATATGGAGGGGGCAGGATGGATATACGGGGATCCAGGATGGATATACAGGGGGATCAAGGATGAATATATGGGGTAGCGAGGATAGATATATGCAGGAGCCACCTGTGTTTTACATTCGATGCTCCATTATAGCGGGGATAACGGCTTACAGATATTTGCATATGGTTGTAGGGTGGGCCCCTAGGTTCAATTCCCCCTGTGGGCCCCAGACACCCCAGTTCGACCCTGAAAAGCATGTGATCTGAATGCAACAGCGGAGACAACAGGCAGGATCAGCAATCTACTTCTACTTTTTTCACTTACCAGAATTAAATACGGAAAGATTATTATCATAGATAAATAAGAACACATAAGAACAATATGCACAGTATAATTTACAGAAAATTACATTAATAGAGATATATTGATTAGTAGATTACAAGATATATGTCCTCAAGATCAGCTCAGGGTCTAAAATCCAAACTTAGTCTAACCGGGAAAAGGGCAAGCACCATATTTAGCGGGAGCAGTCTCTAGGCCACCTTTTGAAACTTTTCGGGCCCTGACAAAGTCTAATAACGCTTTCTTGGCAGCTTTAGTGTCAGCCGTACCCCATCCCGTATGCAGTCTCTCACCTACCCACACCCGGTTCCCTTAAGTAATGGCCCGTCCCACATGTCTCCTCGTCATCAGGCCCAGGCTCGGGTATCCTCATGGCTTCTTGACTGCCGACGATTGTCTCCTTGGTCCGTATTGATGTGTACTGATCCTCGGCTGTTGACGGCATCATCTGGGATTGGGAGCCTTGATAAGCAGCGTTCGTCATCTGAGTCTGGGCCTTGCTAGTGCACACGGCTGCTGCCAAACTGTAATGGCTGCTGTAGCTGCAGCAGGACCAATTGTCACTTCCCTTGGCGCAAACTGCCTCTTCTTGGCCTGTTCAGACATTTTATTTCTTTTATTTTTAGTCATCGTGACACAGTTGTCACCTGACCTGGTGTCATCCTTTAAACTCTTCCCCTACTTGGTTTCTGATACCACAATTCTTTCTTTTTTACTTTCAGTTTCAGCTTTGTCCATCAGATGGCTGTGTTCGCTTACAGTTACTCAGTCTCCCTTGTCCACCTCTCTACATATACATATTCCCAGGCAGAGCCCATCTAGTGGACGTGCACTTGCTTTATACACTTGCATTGAGCAAGTCCGTCTAGGGAAGAGGCTGCCCAGTGGGCATGGGTGACTTGTGGCATGGTCTCGCTCAATACAAGTGTATGGAGTGAGGCTGCGAAGACTGGAAGGGTTCTGGCCAGGAGTATGTATAACATATACATCACCACCGTTCCCAGCTCACAAACTGTTGAATCCACCCAATACCCGTGTCGGCAACACTCCCCTGTGACTGAAACCGAATGCTGCTGGAGAGAATAAAGCTAATTTTCTCTACTCAGTGTTTGACTGCTTGCAGGCTTTGGGCAGGTTAGTAATGCTATTAACTTGTAGAATAACCCCATATATGCAGGTTACTAGTGTTTTTTCTGGTGACAAGTTCCTTTTAAAAAGTAACTAATCTTTAATTCTCCTCCAGGTATTGCTAAGTTATAGATTTTTGTAATATTTTACATTACCTTATTTTACTTCCTCCTTCCAAACACCATGCTAAAGTGTTGTTTCACATGGCCAATTCATGCTTTTTGAGAAGCTGCTTTCAACTGCAGCTCAACCAAGATCTCCTCTTTATTTATCAATAGGTTATGGGGATTACCCTGTCTGAGTACAGTAGTGGAGAGCAGAGAGGATCATAGAGTGAAATTCCTGTACTCTGTTTGTAAATAGAATACAGCTCTTGGATCAGCAGCAGCTGAAAGCAATTTCTAAAGGACCATAGAGTACAGCTCTTGGATCAGCAGCAGCTGAAAGCAATTTCTAAAGGACCTTGAACTGGCCATCTGAAACAGCACTTCGGCATGAAGTTTGAGAGAAAAGGAAGCAAAATAAGATATCTAAGTATATTGTAAAAATTCATATCTTTATGGTACCTGGGGTACCTGAAAGTTAACGGGATTTAAAAAAAAACAAAAGAGTAGTTACTCTTTAAGTATTACAGTCATGCCAATTTGTGAGTTACACCATGACCACACACACTTTCATTATGTTGTGTGTGAGGCAGCGACAGGTGTGATTTGCAAGGCTTGCTATGTGTCCCCCAGGATGCGCTTAGAAGCGTAGTAGATCCGCTGGAATGCTTTGTGGTCACAGCTGGACACTTGTGAGTCACAAGGCAGAATAAAAGTATGCATGAACCTGGTTAAGTGATTTGGCCAAGGGATTGTTCAGGAAAACCCTGTATAGGCTTTTATTTTTGAAAAGGACTGCAGGAAGGTAGTGGGGCCAGTTCCTTTCCTCCAGTCCGGATCTTGCAAGTGGCCCATGGCCACAGAGTCGAGTTGAGGGAAAAGAAACCTGCAGGAAGGGGTTTGGGTGGGTCAGTCTGGAGTTGGCATGGTGTAGAGCAGACAGCTCTGCAAAAGCTCTGCCTGTGTGAGGGAACACAGAGCCCAGTGGAGCGAACTCCTGACACCCTGCAGCGTAATACGTTGGTGCGGTCAACCCCGGCAACCGGACGCATTTATGGACTGTTTTGTATCCTCTGCAATCCAGAGGATACCATTTCTTTTTTTTGACATTAAAACCTACTTTTACTTTGAACTTTCTTGGGTCACTGCCTCATCACTGCACAGCGTGGACACTGCTGAACTACATATGGTTGGAGAATGCGGAGCAGTGTGAACTGAGGCATACCCCAAAGCATGCTGCATGTCGATAATTAGGCCAGCAACGCTACAGCTCAAGCATGCGGCATCTGAAACATCTGTTGAAACAGTTGGTCCTCGTTCAGCAGCGGCAACATGAGCAACACCTGCAGCAGCAGAAGCAGCAATGTGTGCAGCACCAGCAGGAGCTGCAGTGTCAGCAGCAGCAGGAGCAGAGACGTGAGCAGCAGCAGCTGCAGTGTCAGCGGAAGCAGCAGTATCAGCAACAGCAGCAGACAAATAACTTGTTGATGCAGCAGATTGCGGCTATACGAGAGGCGGGTCCACCAGCGACCACATTCCGGTCGGAAACCCGGTACAAGGTCTGGTCAGCGCTGAGGAAGATGGCTCCTAAGGACAACATGGAGGCCTTCCTCACCATCTTCAAATTCACTGCGGAGCGGGAGAGCTTGCTTGTGACCCAGTGGGCTGAAGTGGTGGCCAACTTCCTGACGGGAGATGCCCAGAAGGCCTACCTGGACCTCAGTCGGGATGATTCCCTGGACTATAGGAAGCTGAAAGGTAAAGATCCTTGCCAGACTAGGGGTTAATACGTATGTTCGGGCCCAATGGGTTTTCCAGTGGTCCTTTTCCAAGAATCGCCCTGCCCGGTCTCAGGCCTATAACTTGCTGCAACTGGTTAATAAATGGCTCCAGTCTGAGACCTTAACCCTATTCTAGATGGTAGAGAGTGTGGTGGTCAACCGGCTGGTGAGGGAGCTGCCAGCAGCCATTCAGTGTTGGGTGGGGCTAGGGGACCCGGGCACTCTGGACCAGGTGGTAGGACTGATAGAGCAGTATACAGTCACTCAGGACTTTATACATGACAATGCTCCACTTCGGCTGTCACGTAAGGCCCCGCCGACTCAGGAGCCTGGGAAAAGTCCACGACCCTACAACGGGGCTAATATGAACCATGCCTGAAGCGAGGGGATATCTTGGAAGGAGAGTGATAACAGACCCGTGTCCCCTAAATTGGCCCCAAGGTTCCCTCGTGTCGCAGTTGTTAAGTGTGGGTGATGCTAAGGGCCTGGACATGTGATGGCCAACTGCCCCTAACAGCAGAACCCATAGACTGTGGGTATCGGTGCCGTGTGTCTATGTTTGCTAAGCCAGTCTGCACTGCCACTACAGGCCCTGCCGGTACCGAACTTCAGCTGTGCAAGGTACTCGTTAATTGGTACCAGAGGGACGTTCTCTTGGACTTGGGAGCTTGGCTGCTGAGGACAATCCAAATGGACGGAAAAGTACCCGACCACGGAGGTTACGTTTTCCACCCTATGTGGAGAGATAAAACATGTGGTGGAAGTGGTAAAGGCTCCTCCATTTGGGACTGTATTGGGAAGAGACTTACCCCTGTTCTGGTCCATGTGGAAGACCAGGGTTAACCCTCCCAGGTAACTTGTATTCCGGGCGCAGAACCCGAAGATCCCGAGTCAGGGATACCTGCAGTAAGGGTCACTGTTATGAATGTGCTGGAGATGGTTTCTGAGCAGAGGCTCCCTCTGGTAGTTGCAGACAGTACTGAACCTCACAGCTAGGAATGGCAATCTGGGATCACGGACTGGACTGATATAAGGGAGGTTCCCTCCCATGATGGTCGCCGGTGATCAATTACTGTTATGTTTAGGTAGCTGAGGAGAAAAAGCAAAAACAGTAATACACCAGAGAGGCTGGAACCTATTGGATTGGAGTAACCTGAACTAACCACACAACTAGAGGTAGCCGTGGAGCGTTCCTACGTTGATGCTAGATGCCTCATCACAGCCTGAGAGATAACTACACCTAAAGGCAGAAAGATGAAAGCTATCTGCCCCGGAGCAGATCCCCAAAGAAAATTGGAAGCCCCCAAACATATAATGGCGGTTAGACAAGAAGATAGCACGGACACAGACAGAAAATAGAATGAGCAAACGTTGGGGCCCAATCTGTCTAGACAGAAAAATACAGGAAAGAATTCTGACTGCAATCCAACAAAAACCCTAAAAATACCAGCACTTCTGATTGCCAAAAAAAAACCTGAGATCACACGATCTCTACCACCTAAATCAGATCTCTGGTGTAACAAAACAAAGCCGCAGCCACTGAAAAAACAGGAAAAAGCAAATGAACAAATAACAGTGGCTACAGATAAACTGAGAGGAGCTCAGGCCCCAGGAGGGGACCCGGCTGACCTCCAAAAAAGTGCAGAAAACTATGAAAAAGCAAGCACAAAAATAAAAGCAGAAAATATCTTATCTGAAAGCAGCAGGTGCAGGCAAGACTCAGCAAACTTCCAAATGAACCAGGAACCACAACTGAGACAAGAACAATTGATCACCGGCGACCATCATGGGAGGGAACCTCCCTTATATCAGTCCAGTCCGTGATCCCAGATTGCCATTCCTCGCTGTGAGGTTCAGTACTGTCTGCAACCACCAGAGGAAGCCTCTGCTCAGAAACCATCTCCAGCACATTCATAACAGGTCACCAACCTAGGGACAGAGTGTAACCCCGATAGGTTTCCCTTAGAGGTATTGGCAGGAGAAGTCAAGGAGACCCCATGATCCCCGAGCTGGAGGTGTCTCCTGGTAAGTTTGGGACCGCCCAGCTCTGGGATCCCACTCTGACCTGGGCATAGGAAAGAGTAATCGAGGTGAATGGGGTGGCTCAGCAACCAGGTGCGGAGACGATGTTTCCCTGGATGGCAATCAACCAAGAGTTACAGTACAGGGTTAATAAAATCTGAAATGAGGTGGTAGAACAACTGGTAGTGTCCCAATCCTATCGTCGGGCAGTGCTCGACATGGCTCACGCTCACATACTGGGAGGGCATTTGGGGGCCAAAAAGACGCAGGAGCACATGCTGCAGCATTTTTTTTTTTTGCCTGGTGTCTACGCTGAGGTCCAAAGGTGCTGCGATATGTGTCCAGAGTGCCAACTAACCTCACCCACCACAAACTACCAGAGTTCTTAGGTGCCACTGCCCATTATAGAGGTACCTTTTCAGCGGATTGTGATGGATCTGGTAGGGCCAATAGTAAAATCCGCCCGGGGCAACCAACACATATTAGTAGTCGTAGACTATGCCATCCGGCACCCAGAGGCGATACCTGTCCACCACACCTCGGCTAAACTAATAATAGGAGGGATTGGGGCATCTCTAATGTTCTCCATCCGCGAGGTACCTCAGGCATCCACGGGTTTCCTCCCCATATGAGCTATTGTATGGCAGGCACCTGAGGGGATTGCTGGATGTAGCCAATGAGACGTGGGAACAGGAGCCCACTCCACATAAGAGTGTCATCGAGCATGTGGCAAGTATGCAGGATCGGATTGCGGCCGTGCAATAAAAAATATAATATAATATTGCGGCCGCACGTATAATAAAAGGGTCACAGTCAGGACCTTTAAAGAAGGGTACTGCATGTTCGTACTTGTGCCCACCCCAGAGAGTAAGCTCATGGCCAAGTGACAGGGGCCCTTTGAGATACGAAGGAAGGTGGACGTAGTGAATTATAGGGTTCACCAACCCATGTAAAGGAAACCCGAACAACTGTATCATGTTAACCTGCTAAAAGCCTGGAAGGACCGGGAGTGCTTGGTCATCGAGGCGACTCTGGGCGCACCAACAGGGAACCCTCAGGCCCCGGGCAGGGATGCGGCCGGGTGTGAGGTAAAAGTAAAAGTAAATGACGCCCTCACAGAACACCAGCGACGGGAGGCTCGAGCTTTGGTGCAGCGGAATACGGATGTATTCTCAGAGCTGCCGGGGCGAACCTCGGTAATCCAACATGACATTGTCACCGAGCCCCAGATAAGGATACGGATGGAACCATACCAGGTGCCAGAAGCCCGGAGGCAAGCCATAGCGGCTGAAGTGAAGCAAATGCTTCAATTGGGAGTCATCGATGTGAGTGAGTGGGCTAGCCTCATTGTGCTAATACCGAGGAAGCGGTGTGTTAATACCGCGAAACGTGCGTTGGGGTTAGCAGAGCCTGTGTCCACTCACCTACAGCGCCATGATGGGTATGTGTTGATGAGCAGCTTCATCCAGCGTGGATATCCTTTTATTTTGCTGACACAGACTTTTCATATGGGGATCATCATTATTTGCATGATGATCAATGAGGATGTTTTTTGCACGGTTGCACCTTATTTTGGTATATAGCATGCAGAGCTGTTTTCTAAATAGATTACAAATATAATATTGCGCACAGAGAAGGTTCACCGTTGAGCTCCATGGGAGTATGCCTTCATTCTCTCTGTGAAATCGTTCTTACTAACTCTGATCCTGTATATCACTATGGGCAACGTGCAATACATGTCTCTTTTCCCACTGGAATGTTATCTTTAGTTGCACACTACCATGCATAGGCAATATATATATATATATAATCATAGTGGCACTACTCTCTGCTCTCTTGTTGTCCCAGATATAGTGTTCATTGTAAACCTGTGTTACATATTTAGCATGTGTCCTGTTCTTTATATGTGCCTTTTTTATTAATAAAATAATTTTCATAGTATAGTTAGGACTAGTGTTGAGCATTCCGATACTGCAAATATCGGGTATCGGCCGATATTCGCTGTATCGGAATTCCGATTCCGAGTACCGATATTTTCGTCATATCGGATACCGGAATCGTAATTGTCCTGTCACTGTCAGTGTCCGTCGGTCGGGTCTGTCAGGAGTCAGCGGCACTTACCCGGCAGAAGATCTCCGGTGGTCTCGTCCTGGACTGCTTTGATGGCCGCCATCCTCTTCTCCCTGGCGGTCACATGCAGTTTCTCGCGATAACTGCAGTGACTGCTGGGTAATCGCGGCCGTAAAGCAGTCCGATGACGTCACCGCCGGGGAAGCAGGTAATCAGCTGTGCTGCGTCGGGATGTTAGGCTCTGCCTGGCATTCCGATGTAGCAGAGCTGGATCGTCGTGGGACCCTCGTTACTATGGACTGCGTCGGACAGGTGGTATACTGTTGGTTTGTTTTTTTCCTTTTTTTACAGGAGATCGATGGCGTTGCAGGAATGAGAGCGTAATAAAAGAAATGAAAACTGTGTTGTCTCTTTTATTTCATTAAAATACTTTTTTCTTGCTGTGTCTTTTTTTTAAACATTTAAAAACTTTGGGATTAATAATGGATGGGTGTCTTATTGACGCCTCTCCATTATTAACCGGGCTTAATGTCACCGTGCAATCAACAGTGACATTAACCCCTTATTACCCCGCTTGCCACCGCTACAGGGCAAGTGGGAAGAGCCGGGTAAAGTGCCACAATTGGCACATCTTTTGATGCGCCAAATGTGGGGCTGCTGTAGCCTGGTATTATCAGGCTGTTGAGGGCCAAAATCCATGGGCCTTGACAGTCTTTTAATACCAGGCCGCAGCAGTCTGCATTTTACTTGGCTGGTTAACAAAAATAGGGGGACCCCCACGCCATTTTTTTTTCGAGGGGATCCCCTATTTTTGTTAACCAGCCAAGCTAAGCAGACTGCTGTGGCCTGGTATTATCAGGCTGGCAAGGTCCATGGATATTGGATCCTTACCAGCCTGAAAAACCAGGCCTCAGCAGTCTGCTTCATCTGGCTGGTTAACAAAAATGGGGGGACCCCATGCCAATTTTTTTTCGATGGGATCCCCTATTTTTGTTAACCAGCCAAGATAAGCAGACTGCTGTGGCCTGGTATTATCAGGCTGGCAAGCAGGGTCGGACTGAGCCACCGGGACACCGGAGAAACCTCCGGTGGGCCCAAGCTCCTGCGTGGTGGGCCCTGATTTGAAAGGATAGGTCGCGGGGCAGAGGGGGCGATACAGTTACATTCTGGGGCAGAGCAGGGAGAATCGCTCTCCCTGCTCTGCCGCCCGGAAGCTATGGGGCCTGAACAGGCGGTGGGGGGGCCCGTTGCCAGCAGTGGGCCCCCCACCCGTCATCGGAGGGTCAGCTGTATTGGCATCCAGCTGTATCGGCATCTCAGCGTCTGACAGCGGGCGCCGGCAGGTGACGTCATCGCGCCCACTGTCAGACGCTGAGAGGGAGAACAGTGAGCAGCACAGGAGCCGGGAGGTGAGTATTGTTTTTTTTTTTTTTTTTTAATGGGGGTGCATTATACTACAGAGGCTGTATATGGGGGGTGCATTATACTACAGAGGCTCCATATTGGGGTGCATTATACTACAGAGACTCCCTATGGGGATGCATTATACTACAGAGGCTGCCTATGGCGGTGCATTATAATATAGCGGCTGCCTATGGTGGTGCATTATATTATAGACTCTGCCTATGGGGGTTTATTATAATATAGAGGCTGCCTATGGGGGTGTTTTATACTATATTGAGGACTATCTGGTGTATTATGCTGTATGGATGCTATCTAGGGGCCATCATACAGTGCTGGACCCATTAAATAGTTTGGGGACATTAAGGGGTCAGTATATATCCAGTGAGGGGCATTATTCTGTGTATAGGGGAGATGTACGGGCGAGACTTGGGACATTATTAAATGTAAAGTGGACACTTATTGTTATAGGGGAACTCGGGTTACTGTGACTGTCAAAGGGGCACACAGGGCATTATTACAGTCTAGGGGACAAAATGTGGGCACTGTTTTCTAGGGCACTTGCACCCGGCATTACTATATTCTAGAGGGGTGCTTTAGAATTTAGAGGTCACACAAAACCACACAGCAGGTGCAGTAATAGGGACACATACGGCAGCAGCAGCTCAGTATTGGGGTATCAGGTGCAGTAATAGGGACACATACGGCAGCAGCGGCTCAGTATTGGGGTATCAGGTGCAGAAATAGGGACACATATGGCAGCAGCGGCTCAGTATTGGGGTATCAGGTGCAGAAATAGGGACACATATGGCAGCAGCGGCTCAGTATTGGGGTATCAGCAGGATGAGGAGTTTGTGCAGGTTGAGAATAGTCCAATTGGTGACCGTGACAGTGCTGAAAATATGAGAAGTGAAATGTGTCTTTGTTGTAATCTCTGCAGTCGAGTCCTGGCTGGAGAAGTCGTCATGTCGGTCTGGGTCAGATGGAAAAGACATGAAAAGTGAACAATTCCATTAGAAAGAACATCAGCGGTAAGTCATTATCTATACCCGTGCTGTAATCTATTATATGTTCTGTAGGACTGGTATTATTTACCACACACCATATGGCGGTAATATCAATATTGGTCTTTTTATATATAGATTATTTTTGGCAACAACGCGGTCATTTGCTGAGGTTCTCTGATTAGGGGCCCACTCAGAAGTTTCGCCCCCACTAAACCAAAACCCTAGCTACGCCTCTGGCTCTCTCTCTAGTCTTTCTTTCTCTCTCTAGTCTTTCTCGCTCTCTGTTCTTTTCTTTCTCTCTCTCTTTTCTTTCTTTCCTCTCTTTCTTTCTCTGTTTGTTCTTTCTCTCTCGCTGCTCTTTCTTTCTTTTCCTCAGTACCAGCCACTGTGCCCTCATTACCAGTCAGTGTGATCAGCAGTGCTAAATGGGTACGCTTGGGGCGAGGATATGGGTGTGATTAGTTGTGAAATGGGTGTGGTCGGGGCGTGGCCTAAAATTTGCAGCGGTGCGCTATGCGCGCCGCAGCCTTTAACCCTCTTTCCTGTCTTCAAAATTTGGGAGGTATGCTGTATGACCTCCCTACAACTTCTGGGCATGATCCTGATGAGCACGACGGATGGTCTCCTGAGGGATCTCCTCCCACACCTGGACTAAAGCATCCACCAACTCCTGGACAGTCTGTGGTGCAACGTGGCATGGCCTAAAATTTGCTGCAGCAGGCACAGCGTGCCACAGCCTTTGTCCCTCTTTCCCTTCTTCAAAGGTTGGGAAGTATGATGGTGGGCCCCAAGAATAATTTTTCTCTGGTGGGCTCAAGGTACTCCAGTCCGACGCTGCTGGCAAGGTCCATGGATATTGGCTCCTTAACAGCCTTAAATACCATGCCTCAGCAGTCTGCTTCATCAGGCTGGTTAACAAAAATAGGGGGGACCCCACACCATTTTTTTTTCGAAGGGAACCCCTATTTTTGTTAATCAGTTCCCTCTGACGTCACTGATTGTGTCCCTGGCTGACCTGAAGTGAAAGTGGAAAGCAATCAATTAAGCTTTCCACTTCCTCTCCTGTCAGCCAGGAGAGGAACTCATTCATTTGGGGGTTTACTGTGAGGCTGCAGCATTAGCTGCGGTCCCTGCAGTAAACATTAACCCTTTCTGAAGGATTACACCGTGGGACCTGACTGTGCATGGGATAGGTAAGAATAATTTTGCTTTTTTATTTTATTTTTATTACAGGAAATTGTTTTTGCAGTCAAATAAAAGATGGTCAAAAACATGTGTCTTTATTTCATTAAAATGATTTTTAATTAAAGTGTGTGTGTTTTATTTTTATTTCATGCAATAGGATTAATAATTGATAGTTGTCTAATTGACAGCTCTCAATTATTAACCTGGCTTAAGGTCACCTTTCAATAGCAAGGTGGCTTTAACCCCATATTAACCCATTTGCCACCGCTACAGGGCAATGGGAATAGACGGGCAAAGTGCCAGAAAGGGCGAATCTAATTATAGATTTGTCTTTTCTGGGGTGTCTGGGGGCAGATGTTAGTAGCCAGGGGGGGCCAAAAATAATGGTCCCTCTCTGAGCTATTATTATCTGCCCCCACTCGCTGGCTTTGTCTGTCTGGTTGCGAAAATAGGGAGGGAGCCCACGCATTTTTTTTCAACAATTTTACACCTCATATATATATATATATATATATACATGTCATTGAATTTGTGACACATATATATATATATTTATAGTTCATACACTTCTACATAGTATAATAGCCGCTAATTCAATTGCCGGCTTTTGTGAAAATGCAGAATCCGACATGAAATGACACATGGTTTACATAGAGTTAACCATGTAATTTCAAGTTGATTGATCTATTGTTTTCACTAACAATTACATGAGTGTATGTGTGCAAAATTTCACACCTGTAGGGTTAATTAAAGGTGTAAATTCGTAGCAAAAAAGTCTGTTTTTTTTACAACTAATTTACACCTTTAATTAACCCCTACAGGTGTGAAATTTTGCACACATAAACTCATGTAATTGTTTGTGCAAATCAGATATCAAACTACATGAAAAGACATGGTTAACTCTATGTAAACCAAGTGTCATTTCATGTCGGGTGCTTCTGTCTTTTCACAAAAGCCGGCTTTACCCGGCAATTGAATCAGAGGCTATTTTACTATGTAGAAGTGTATAAACTATAAATATATGTATATATATATATATATATATATGTCACAATGACATGTATATATATATATATATATATATATATATATGTATTCTATGTGTGTATATTTAGTGTTTACAGGGAAAGAAAGAGGTTTTTTTAGTTACGATATTTCTGTCCCATAGACTTGCATTGGATTTCCGGTATCGGAATCGGGTATCGCCGATACTTTTGTGGTATCGGCGATACCCATTCCGATTCGATACTCTTGATATCGGAAAGTATCGCTCAACCCTAGTTAGGACTCTTTTTCTCTTGTTTATAATACCTAAACCAGACCTGTCGTTACACTTCTGTAAGACTTTAGAAAGTTAAATGAGGTGTCAAAATTTGACCTCTATCCAATGCCCTGAGTGGACGAGCTAATTGAAAGATTGGGGAAGACCAAGTACTTCACCACGCTCGATCTCACAAAAGGGTACTGCTAACTGAATCAGCGAAAGAGAAGACCGCATTTATAACGCCAGAGGGTCTATATCACTATGTCGTCTTCCCTTTTGGGTTACATGGGGCTCCGGCCACATTCCAGAGGCTGATAGACATAGTGTTAGAGCCTCATCGGAAATAAGCATCGGCATATTTGGATGACATAGTCATCTTTAGTACCAACCGGAAGACCCACCTGTACCAGGTACATGCTGTGCTGGAGTCTCTCAGAAGGTAAGAAGTCAGTTATGGTCTAGTGGAATTCTCCAGCGGAGGAAGCATTCCAATCCCTGAAGTTGGCACTGTGTGGACAGCCAGTGCTCATCAGCCCCAACTTCAAAGAAACTTTTATCGTGCAAACTGATGTCTCAGAGGTAGGCCTAGGAGTGGTGCTGTTGCAAGAGGTGAACGGAGATGAACATCCAGTCACCTATCTAAGCAGGAAACTGACCCCGACGGAGAAAAATTAAAGCGTATTGGAGAAGGAATGCTTGGCGATTAAATGGGCTTTGGAATCCCTACGCTATTAGTTTTGTTTGGTAACGGACCATTCACCCCTCGTCAGATTGAGAAACGCTAAAGAGGAAAGCTCGGGTCACTAAATGGTTCCTGTCCCTGCAAAACTTCAGTTTCTCAGTGGAACATCGGGCGGGAAAGTCAAGGAGAAATGGGGATGCCCTATCAAGGGCTCCCTGTATGGTGACAAATGTTCAACCCCACAAGTTTGAACAGGGGGAGGTATGTCATGCAGCGACAAGTGTGATTTGCGAGGGTCGCTATGTGTCCCCCAAGATGCGCTCAGAAGCATATTAGATCCGCTGGAGTGCCTTGTGGTCACAGCAGGACGCCTGTGAGTAACAAGGCAGAATAAAAGTAAGTGTGAACCTGGTTAAGTTATTTGGCCAAAGGATTGTTCAGGAAAACCCGGTATAGTCTTTTATTATTGAAACGGACTGCATGAAGGTAGTGTCACGCGGTCTTATGATATGTGTACGATGTCAGTAACCTATTCTTAAAAGAACAACACTCTATACAACATATAGATTAGCAACATCAGCATGTAAATATAGAATAGATTTACCTGACACGATATCCGTTGAACTCAGGGTTAATCTTGAGGACTTGATACACTGTCACAGGAAAGAGGAGGACCGGGGGTCTAACCTGACCCTAAACTGGGGTCCTAACTAATCCCTCACCTTGGAGGTACTGATAATGGTTCAGAGGTCCAAGTCTCCAGCCTAACCCTGTCTCCTATCAGTCCCTGAACCCTGTAATCAGTCCTAAGAAGGATTCTGATTACCACCAAAGGGATATGGGCTGATCTCTGCTAAATACACAGATTAGACATATAAGACAGACTGGAGAAAACACAGACTTGCATACACACTCAAACACAGAAGGAACATAAATGATCTGGGATATTAAACTCTAAGCAAGGTGAGCTTAAAACAACTAAGGAGCTCTTTAACTTAAGTCTATACAGATACAATCCTATCTGTGGTCTGCATGAAGAATTTCACTGGCAACTCCCCAAACAGACAACCAAGGATTTAAAGGAAACCAATCAACAAATAATCAATTGTAGCCGGGAGAAACTGAACCCAGTCCCAGAACCGAGCACAGACAGAATTAACTCCCTCACTGCCAAACACAAAGAAACAGCAACTCAGCTGTGAGAAGTCAGAATGTGCAACCGCGACGATCTTCGTGGCGATGCACACATGACAGTACCCCCCCTTCTACGAGGGGCCTCCGGACCCTCATGGCCAGGTCTGCCCGGGTGAGTTCTGTGGAAGGTCCGAACCAACCGATCTGCGTTAATGTCAGACGCAGGAACTCACGTCCTCTCCTCTGGACCATACCCCTTCCAATGCACCAAGTACTGAAGGGACCGGCGATTCAGACGTGAGTCAATGATCTTTGACACTTGAAACTCCAAGTTACCATTGACCACCACTGGAGGAGGAGGTAGAGGTGACGGTATGACTGGTGCCACGTACCTCTTAAGTAATGACTTGTGGAACACATTGTGGATTTTAAACGTAGGAGGGAGGTCCAGACGAAATGCCACAGGATTAATTATGGAACTGATCCTGTACGGCCCGATGAATCTGGGACCCAGTTTCCAGGAGGGACCTTTAAGTTTTATATTCCTGGTAGACAACCATACCAGATCGTTCACATTCAGATCTGGACCAGAAACTCTCCTCCTATCAGCCATACGTTTATAACGGTTCCCCATAGAACTCAGATTATTCAATACACCTCTCCACACTGAAGCAAGTGACGACGAGAAACGCTCCTCCTCAGGAACCCCAGAAGGGCCCCCCCCATTGAAAGTACAAAACTGGGGATGAAAACCATATGCCCCAAAAAACGGGGATTTACCAGTGGACTCGCTCCGCCTGTTGTTAAGAGCGAACTCTGCCAGAGGCAAGAAAGAAGACCAGTCCTCCTGGTTCTCTGAGACAAAACACCGAAGATAAGTCTCAAGGCTTTGATTCAGACGCTCTGTCTGACCATTGGTCTGCGGATGAAAAGCCGAGGAAAATGACAATTGCATCCCCCGACGTAAACAAAATGCCCTCCAAAACTTGGACACAAACTGAGACCCCCTATCTGACACCACATCAGAAGGCAACCCATGAAGTCTCACAATCTCCCCAAGGAACACCTGCGCCAGAGTTTTAGCATTAGGGAGGGCAGGAAGAGCAATGAAATGTGCCATCTTACTGAACCTGTCAACAACCACCAGTATGACAGTCTTCCCTGACGACTGAGGAAGGTCCGTAATGAAGTCCATAGACAAATGAGTCCATGGACGCTCCGGAAGTTTCAAGGGTAAGAGGGTCCCAGACGGACGGGTATGAGGGGTCTTAGAGCGAGCACAAACCCCACAGGACGCGACAAAAGTTATAACATCTTTATTAACGTTAGGCCACCAAAACCGGCGAGAAAGGAGATCTAAAGTAGCCTTACTCCCTGGATGTCCTGCTAAAGCAGAATTATGATGTGCCTCAATAACCTTTTGTCTCAACTGATTTGGGACAAACAGTCTCCCTGAAGGTCCTGCAGGGGCGTCCCCCTGAGCCTCTAATACCTCCTCCTCAAGCTCAGAACATACAGCCGACACTACCACCCCCTCCTGAAGGATAGGAATCGGGTCATCCGTTTTCCCGGACCCTGGGAAACTGCGAGACAAGGCATCAGCCTTAACATTCTTAGACCCAGGGCGATATGTGACGACAAAATTAAACCTGGTAAAAAACAACGACCATCGAGCTTGTCTGGAATTCAGACGCTTAGCAGATTCCAAATACAGCAGGTTTTTGTGATCAGTAATGACGGTAACCGGGTGGACTGCCCCCTCCAAAAAGTGACGCCATTCTTCAAAAGCCAACTTAATGGCCAAAAGTTCCCTATTGCCGATATCATAATTCCTTTCGGCGGACGACAACTTCTTAGAAAAGAAAGCGCACGGATGCCATTTACCAGGGGACGGACCCTGGGACAATATTGCACCCACCCCTACGTCAGACGCGTCCACCTCCACAATGAACGGCTGTGATGCATCTGGTTGGATGAGAACGGGTGCCGAAGCAAAACATTTTTCAAAGAGGAAAAAGCTTGGCAAGCTTTGTCCGACTATTTAGAAAAATCCGTCCCTTTTCTTGTCATGTCAGTGAGAGGTTTGACAACAGATGAGAAATTACAAATAAATTTCCGGTAGTAGTTAGCAAACCCCAGAAAACGCTGCAGAGCCTTAAGATCCTCTGGCTGATCCCATTCAAGCACTGCTCTCACTTTTTCAGGGTCCATACGGAAACCGGAGGCTGACACCAAGAAACCCAAAAACTGAAGTTCCTGTACAGCAAATACACACTTTTCCAGTTTGGCGTATAGTTTATTGTCTCGCAAGATCTGCAACACCTGTCTCACATGCTCCTGGTGAGACACAAGATCTGGCGAGTAAATTAAAATGTCATCCAAATATACGACCACAAACAGCCCCACAAAGTGACGAAAAATGTCATTAACAAAATGTTGGAATACTGCTGGTGCAGTAGTCAGACCAAAAGGCATGACAAGGTTCTCATAATGTCCCTCCGGCGTGTTAAACGCCGTTTTCCACTCATCCCCCTCTTTTATCCTAATCAAATTATACGCCCCCCTGAGATCCAATTTAGAGAACCATTTGGCGCCCACAATTTGATTGAAGAGATCAGGAATAAGAGGGAGAGGATACGGATCTCGAACAGTAATCCGATTAAGTTCGCGGAAATCCAAGCAAGGGCGTAGGCCTCCATCTTTTTTCTTCACAAAGAAGAACCCCGCGGCTACTGGGGAAGTTGAAGGTCTAATATGACCTTTGGCCAGACTTTCCGAAATATAGTCTTTCATAGCCTGCCTCTCAGGACCAGAAAGGTTATACAACCTAGCTTTAGGCAACTTAGCATCAGGAAGGAGATTAATAGAGCAGTCATACACGCGATGAGGAGGCAACTCCTGACACCCCTCCTCAGAGAACACATCCCCAAAGTCCTCCAAAAAAGGAGGCAATGTACTAGGCACGACCGCACTAATGACTGTGTTCATGCAGTTACTTTTGCAAAACTCACCCCATTGGCTTATCTCTCTGGACTGCCAATTAATCACAGGGTTATGTTTAACCAACCAAGGAAGTCCCAACACAATGGGAGTAGGTAGACCCTCCAACACATAACAAGATAATTGTTCCCTATGTATCGCCCCTACCCGAATATCAATGTTATGGACCTCATGAACAAAGCTACCTTGCCGAGAGGCCTGGCGTCAATGGAGAATATAGGGATCGGTTTGGCCAATACACTCAGAGGCATACCTTGAGCCTGAGCAAACTGAGCGTCAACCAGATTAGCCCCGGACCCACTATCAAGAAGAACAGAAAATCTCTCCACTCTCGTACCAACCACCATCTCCACTGGTACAAGGAACTGAGAAGAACTAGCGGACGAAATACATACTCCCAGGTTGTCGTCCACCACACAACCTGGGATTAACAGTTTTCCGGCAACTTTTTGCTCAACAAGGCACGGGATGGACATCCCCCAACAAAATGTCCCTCTTTCCCGCAGAAGAAACACCTTCTAGTCCTGCTGCGTACCACCAATCCCCTCCTACGAAATGATGTCCCTCCCAACTGCATAGGCTCCTCTGAACAGACAAGGGGAACCTCAACATAAGGGACTTTTGTAGTAGGTGGAGCAACTACTGGGGGCGGAGTTACCTCACCCCTCTCCCGAAGCCGTCTATCAGCACGGATAGCCAGGGCCATAGCAGCCTCCAGTGATGGAGGAGAATCATACTGAGCCAAAACGTCCTTTAATTTGTCAGAAAGCCCATGACAAAACTGACTCCTAAGAGCTGGGTCATTCCACTGAGTATCTGTGGCCCATCTACGGAACTCAGAAGCAAATTCCTCCGCCGGACGATCTCCCTGCTGTATCTTACGTAATTTTGTCTCAGCAAGAGAGACCCGATCTGGGTCATCATATACCAAACCCAGGGCAGTAAAAAATCGATCTACTGACTGTAGAGCCGGGGATCCCGGAGGAAGGGAGAAGGCCCAGGATTGAGGGTCCCCTTGTAGGAGCGAGACAACAATTCCCACTCTCTGCTCCTCACTCCCTGATGATCGAGGCCGAAGCCGAAAATACAATTTACATGCTTCCCGGAAGGTGAAAAATTTGTCTCGCCCACCAGTGAACCTGTCCGGGAGAGCTACTTTAGGTTCAAATCTGGTTTGCTCCAGGGGAGACAAAACTGTGGACTTAATGTCCGTCAGCTCCATGGATAATCCCTGCAACTGCAGAGCCAGCTGGGCTACTGGATCCATGGCAACTGGGGATAATTTTAATGGCCAGTGAAAATGTCACGCGGTCTTATGATATGTGTACGATGTCAGTAAACTATTCTTAAAAGAACAACACTCTATACAACATATAGATTAGCAACATCAGCATGTAAATATAGAATAGATTTACCTGACACGATATCCGTTGAACTCAGGGTTAATCTTGAGGACTTGATACACTGTCACAGGAAAGAGGAGGACCGGGGGTCTAACCTGACCCTAAACTGGGGTCCTAAACTAATCCCTTACCTTGGAGGTACTGATAATGGTTCAGAGGTCCAAGTCTCCAGCCTAACCCTGTCTCCTATCAGTCCCTGAACCCTGTAATCAGTCCTAAGAAGGATTCTGATTACCACCAAAGGGATATGGGCTGATCTCTGCTAAATACACAGATTAGACATATAAGACAGACTGGAGAAAACACAGACTTGCATACACACTCAAACACAGAAGGAACATAAATGATCTGGGATATTAAACTCTAAGCAAGGTGAGCTTAAAACAACTAAGGAGCTCTTTAACTTAAGTCTATACAGATACAATCCTATCTGTGGTCTGCATGAAGAATTTCACTGGCAACTCCCCAAACAGACAACCAAGGATTTAAAGGAAACCAATCAACAAATAATCAATTGCAGCCGGGAGAAACTGAACCCAGTCCCAGAACCGAGCACAGACAGAATTAACTCCCTCACTGCCAAACACAAAGAAACAGCAACTCAGCTGTGAGAAGTCAGAATGTGCAACCGCGACGATCTTCGTGGCGATGCACACATGACAGGTAGTGGGGCCGGTCCGTTTCCTCCAGTCAGGATCTTGCAAGTGGCCCATGGCCACAGAGTCGAGTTGAGGAAAAAAACTCGAAGGGGTTTGGGTGGGTCAGTCTGGAGTTGGCATGGTGTAGAGCAGAGAGCTCTACAAAAGCTCAGCCTTTGTGAGGGAACAGACAGCCCAATGGGGCAAACTCCATGCACCCCGCAGCGTAATACGGTGGTGCGGTCCGCCTCGGCAACCAGACGCATTTATGGACTGGTTTGCTTCCTGGCTGCGATCCGGAGAATACCATTTCTTTTGTTTGTAAGTTTTTTGGACATTAAAACGAACGTTTACTTTGAACTTTCCCAGGTCACTGACACGTCACTGCACAGCGTGGACACCGCTGCACTACATGTGATACAGCGTTTCCATATTGCGATTTACAGCTATAACCATAGTCATAATGCAGCCCTATGCTAAACCTAAATACTTGGTTTATTAACAAGCTTTTTTTTCTTTTTAAATTGGTAAAATATAATAATTTATATAAATTGGGTAACACCATAATTGTACTGACCCACAGACCCCATAAACAATTATAATTAGTATGAGCCTCTGCAGTTGTAAACTCCCTTGCCCGGTTTGGAGGCTCATGCAGAGATTCTTTGCCCCTCGTATTGATCCCCTATAGCTCAATATTCCCATTTAAGAATTGTAACTACAAATATTATTTGTGAAGATTCCACTATGAAAATACAAAGCCTCATCATTGTAATGCACGAAGTCACAGCAATTATAATTTTATTATTTTATACAAAGGCCTTAATTACGTAATCATCTTTCAGGGAGTGTCATCCTGTGCCGCTGTATCATGAATTAATTCACCCTGGGCCATTAACGGCAGCATGTAGTAAGAACAGACTTGTTTGTGATATTATGTTACTCAATAATATGTCAAGTTCTTGAAACGTCAATAAGTGGCTGATAATTTAATTAAACAGAAAATACATGTAGACTTAGCGCTGGTAGTCTGCGATACTTTAGCCAATTAGAGTGACGGGCGCTGTGGGATAACGGCTTTAAGTGACCCAATTTACCAGATAAATATGACATTTTCATAACTGGCACGGTGTTAATTGCTTGCAGATATTGTGATGATTTGTTTTCTTGTGATTAAAAAATGATGAGAACCTGTCCCACACTTGATGTGTGAATCTCAGAAGGATGAAAGCCAGTAAATGTGAAGATAGAATTATTTAATTCTCACGAGACAAAGGCAAATAGTATTATGATAAGAAAAATTATTCCTTAAAGATTTCATTGCATCCACATCTGCAAAATGTCATAAATGCCTGATAAAAGCGGGTACCATGAACCTTACTGGCTGAATCAAAGTCGTCAACAGGAGCCATATGTCTTAAAATTAAAATTCACCACTTTTGCTGCATTTTTTCAAACAAGTTTGATTCACGGCACATTGCAAGTGTTCAAAAAGTCCTGTAAATATGCATAGAAGGCCATGTTCACACGTTCAGTATTTGGTCAGTATTTTACATTCTTACTTTGTATTATTTATTCCACACCTGCACAAATCTCTTGCACAGTACTGTATATGTGAGGCCATGATCTGTCATTTAGATTTTATTGCTCAAATAGGAAAGTCTAAATCATCATTTTTGTCAATTCATCAGCATATTGAGATTGTCTTGCGAAAACCAATATGGCTGCCATTATAGTGCTGTAAATGAGAGGGGGGAATTGTGGCCAACTTTGGCACGTTATGCATAGGGCTGACCATTGGACTTTCTGGAGATATCTCCAATGATCTGTCCATATGAGGGACAGGATTTTCATGTCATTACTAAAGGAGGCACCATTGGCACTAATGATAGATTGTGGCGTCTACCTTTTGGTTGATCGTTGCGATGCACATTACTCTTATGATGGAAACCTGTGTTCATACTGTTTTCACTTTGCTCTTTCTAAGGCCATGATTATTTTGTTTGTGTGTTGGAGCAACAGAATAAAAAAATCAAAAGTGCTCCAATTACCATGAAAAAACATTTATTATACTATGCAGTCACTTGAGACCCCAAAGCATAATAAACCTAAGGAAGCTGTTAAAAATAATAAAATGTATAATACTCGCGTTGCCTTTCCTAGGCCCTCACTTGCCCTTACGCCACCTTTGCCACAGCTCTCTTTTCCTTTCTTCGGTTCTTACACTACTCAAACCAGTGATTGGCATCAAAACGCCAAATGGTGGGGTGAGGCACATCATTAACACGTGAATCATTAGCTTCAGCAAGGGATTAATGGAAGAGCCAAAGACTGGAGGTGGCACAAGGATGTGTGAGGGCCTAGGACATGTGAGTATAATGTATTTTATTTTTTTAATCACCTCCCACAAACCAAAAAAACAAACATTTTTCTGGATTTGTAGAAATCTATTCAAGATTTAGAAATTTTGAAGACATCTGTAACACTTTTGATTAGTTCTGGATCAATTTGTTCATCTCAATTGGTTACATATTACAATATCTGTTGTGTCAACACAAAGGACAATCATGGACACACTTATTTGGGCATCATACTGTAATGTGCCTACGAGTCTCATTACACCGTACAGCAGTAGCAAATATGGGCACCATTCAATGTAGTGCAGGTACAGAGTACAGTCCACCCTTGTAATTCTATAGTGCTCACTCATATTATAGAGGAGTCATAGCTCCCGGCTGGACAATCTATGACTCGCCCGGGCATTGGCTCGGCTCCTTTTGTTGCAGACCAGTTTAGTACGCACTTGTGATGCCGAGATCCAGTAATAATGGGAAGCAAGCCTTTGTACAATGTAGACAATGTTGAGTGACAGACATGGTAGAGCTGGTATCCCTTTAATAACACTCATCTTCTAAATAAATTATTTCTGTAATGAAGATCTGTTCTATAGTGCCGATTTCTATCTCTTAAATGTTTTCATTACCGACTCCTTATTTTATTCCAGACAGGGTATAATTATAATTAGATCTATTTTATGTTTTTTTTTATGTTCCTGAGAGACAATCAGAGGAATATGAGTGTAAGACAATGGAAATGTTGAATTACTGTCTGACAGAATCCATTCTAAGACAAGTGCCAATTCTGTACTGCAGATAAACCTATCAATGAGTAGCACGCATTTTTCTCATCTGAGCAGTCAGAATATGACACAATGGTAGGTTAGCTTTAACGCCTCTCCCTAAATCACTGTGAATATCCAGGTGTAGTTTTATTAGGCTGGTTTGTATTTTACCAAACTGTATAGTAGTATTATTTAGACATTCTTTTGCTTTGTTAGATGCCTTTCTTTGTGTATGGAGCTATTATATGGTGGTTTATTATTAGATCTCTGTATGTTAAGGAAGACTGTCACCCCGGAAATGCCTATAACAATTATACTGCACTGTACATTTTAGTGGGACAGTTTGAGAATTACTGAGGGGCTTTTGGTGAACCCTTGGTGTGGGTAAGGGTTCAGTGCACCATTACGCCCTCTTAATTACGGTAACATTTTTTGGGGTCTTTCCCCAATTCTACTCTGGGCAAGTGAGTGCTGCATGAACTCAACCCGCATGTCTGGGCATAAACCCGATTGTGAACCCACTGTCAATGCCAATCTCCTTCCTGGAAGGGCACATTCCCCTCCCTGTCACCTCTATAAAGCCACTCACTTGCTACACTTCAGGATATCAGTATTGTGAACCACAGGCACAGAGAAGAGCCAGGTCAGATAATGCATCTCCCATACTGTGTGCAGTCTGGCGCTAAATCTGTGTGCACGTAGCCAGGCTTACGCAGTGTCAGTGCACATGCGTAGACACACAAGCAAAGTTCAGGTAGTGCTTGCTTTGGGGAAGCAAGTGCTGACAAGAAAAATCAGGGCAAGTCCCCAAAATGCTAATTGAGGGGGCATAAAGGTGAATGGAGTCCTCGGCCACAGCAAGGGTGCACCAAAGTATCCTTATTTGCAGTTGAAAGTAATTTTCTCAAGCACTGTACCATTAAAATATACAGTACAGCTAGGGAAATATGCATTTGGTGAACAGATTCCATTTAAAGTAGCACTCCAAGTTTTGTTTTTCACATAGAATAGTAATACACCAGCAATATACCAGCTATGTAATTTGTTTCATCCATACATTTCCATCCCTGCATTACTGTCATCTGTATCATGTGACCTCCAATCTGATAACCAGACTAGTGCATGCACTCTTGAGTAGATAGTCATTCTATGACTTTCTGTAAACTGCAGGATGACATCATCATCCATCCATTTCCTTATGACAGCTCTCAGACTCCTCCCCTTCCCACCCAACTATACCTCCCCCTTGTTTTTTTCTATATCTTCCCATTCAGCTAAGGCTAAATATTTATTGTTTGGTATAAAAGAGCAGTGATCTAGTAGATCGGTCCATACAATGATTCACTGGAGAGTTATTAAACTCCCCTGACTAACATTGCCTCTCTCTATCTATAAATGATGTGTGCAGAATTTCTACTAATCTATGAATTGCAGCCACACATAGATAATAACTGTCAGCTTGAAACATATCACCAGCAGGAGGCAGGTGAGAAATCCTGAAGCCTTATCACATAGCATATACTGTCACACTGCAGTACACACAGGAGACCATAGTTCTGTATTGATGATCTGTCACTGACTGCCATTAGACAGGAGCAAGAGCAATGTGATGAGACTTTGCTTCTTTTGCAAAGCCAAATGCATTTTGGGAAATGTAGTCTGCATTAAGAGAACTATATCAGAGGGGAGTGCTGAAGCAAGATTGCTGACAACCTAGACATGGCACATCACATACAAAAGGCAAACACTAGAGCATCTATAGAATTCTTCAGAATATAATTGTGACAGTGCTGTTTAGCCACTATACAGTATAATATTCTTGCACTGCATGGTGGCAGAACGCACTGTATTATGCATCAGTGTCTCCTTTTAAGCTTTGCAGTTATGTGGAAGCTCAAATCTGAAGACTTCACTCAGTGCTGGATAAAGTCTAAACACTGACCATAGAGCTCAGAGTGCCAAGTGCTTAGTGAAGGAGAAATAACACACACTGATTCTACACACATCAAACGTTAGAGGGATGCACGTTCATATTTGGTTTAGTTAGGCTCCATTTACCACTAAAACCAATGAGATGAAAAGAGAGTGAGTTGGGTTTATGTCTGTCCGTGTAAAAGGGGCATTAGTCTCCAGCAGGGAAGTTCTGGCAGGTGGCATGTGTGCATGTGAAAATTTAGTTATGAAATTTGTGAAGACCAGGATGCAAGGGAGCACCCAAGTGAATCGATGAATCGATCCCCATTCACTGTGCCCTGTCTCTTTTACATTAGTAGACAGTACAAAGTTATCATGTTGTAAAGGAGTTGGGAATCTGCAGATCTTATGGCTATTTAGTACTTTATGATGTTTTAAATATTGGATGAGTTGTTTTATTTATTTTGTGACCTGCAACAGTTGGTTAGCTACAGACAAGGTTAACATTAGAGCCAGAAAATGGTGGTAGCAGCTAAACGGGCAAAAGGCATGTTGTTAGGTAGATAGGTAGTTTCCCCATCAGAATACTGTTCCCTATGGTTCTTTTCCTCGCTTGCCTGCACAGAAAAGGATGTTTGTGTGCAAAAAAAGAGAGGCCATCATTGGATAGCATGTTCTGAAGGAAACCAGGCAAGGAGGCCGAAAGCAAGGTCTAAGTAAAAGGAGGATTAATCTCAAGTCCAATTGGGTTAAAGCAAACATTATCTACGCTAGATAAGAAGCTAAAGTGCAGCCAGATCTGAGGGTCATAGAGGAGAAAATGGCCAGGCTGGGACAGGTCTTCCCCTGTGGGGAACTGAAAATGCAGTGACACACCAAGGGGCGTGTGTTTCCCATTGAATGGATTTTGAAAGTAGTAGTGAGGAGTCCTCACAAATCATCTGTGAGTTGACACTAGCTGTGAAGGTCCGCAGAGACACACCTCGACCCATGCGGTCCTGAGAGGGGAAGATGGAGCTTCCCATAATGGTTTGCTGGACTTATGTAACATGTAATGTAATGCAAGTAATGTACCACCACATGTAACTGTGAAGTTCCTGCATCTGGATTGTACAGAAGTATTCATAAAGTGTGATGCAGGAGAGAGAGGTGTGGGAGCTTCAACGAAATCCTCAATTCAAGCCAAATAGGATGAGCCAAATCAGAAAAAGCAGGTGGGTGCACAGCATGTTACCATGAATGAAAAAATAGTGGCACACCAAAATAAAAATAAGGGTGCAATTTTGCACCTGAAACGAGTCAGGATTTCAAATGTTTTAATCATGGCTTACTTGCCTTAATAAAGTTTTTGATTTTTATTTTGTGTGCCACTATTTTTTCATAAAGTGTGATTCTTGCTATCTGATGTACACTGCTCAAAAAAATAAAGGGAACACTGAAAGTACACATCCTAGATCTGAATGAATGAAATATTTTTATTGAATACTTTGTTCTCTACAAAGTTGAATGTGCTGACAATAAAATCACACAAAATCATCAATGGAAATCAAATTTATTAACCAATGGAGGCCTGTAGTTGAAGTCACACAAAATTAAAGTGGAATGTAATGTCCTTAAAACAAGTCAAAATGATGCTCAGTAGTGTGTGTGGCCTCCACGTGCCTGTATGACCTCCCTACAATGCCTGGACATGCTCCTGATGAGGTGGCAGATGGTCTCTTGAGGGATCTCCTCCCAGACCTGGACTAAAGCATCCGCCAATTCCTGGACAGTGTGTGGTACAACGTGACGTTTGTGGATGGAGAGAGACATGATGTCCCAGAGGTGCTCAATCGGATTCAGGTCTGGGGAACGGACGCGCCAGTCCATAGTTCGATGCCTTCATCTTGCAGGAACTGCTGACACACTCCAGCCACATGAGGTCTGGCATTGTCTTGCATTAGAAGGAACCCAGGGCCAACCGCACTAGCATATGGTCTCACAAGCGGTCTGAGGATCTCATCTCGGTACCTAATGGCAGTCAGGCTACCTCTGGCGAGCACATGGAGGGCTGTGCGGCCCTCCAAAGAAATGCCACCCCACACCATTACTGACCCACTGCCAAACCGGTTATGCTGAAAGATGTTACAGGCAGTAGATTGCTCTCCAACGGCGTCTCCAGACTCTGTCACGTCTGTCACATGTGCTCAGTGTGAACCTGCTTTCATCTGTGAAGAGCACAGGGCGCCAGTGGCAAATTTGCCAATCCTGGTGTTCTGTGGCAAATGCCAAGCGTCCTGCACGTTGTTGGGCTGTGAGCACAACCCCCATCTATGGACGTTGGGCACTCAGACCATCCTCATGGAGTCGGTTTCTAACTGTTTGTGCAGATACATGCACATTTGTGGCCTGCTGGAGATCATTTTGCAGGGCTCTGGCAGTGCTCCTCCTGTTCTTCCTTGCACAAAGGCAGAGGTAGCGGTCCTGCTGCTGGGTTGTTGCCCTCCTACGGCCCCCTCCATGTCTCCTGGTGTACTGGCCTGTCTCCTGGTAGTGCCTCCAGCCTATGGACACGACGCTGACAGACACAGCAAACCTTCTTGCCACAGCTCGCATTGATGTGCCATCCTGGATGAGCTGCACTACCTGAGCCACTTGCGTGTAGAGTCCGTCTCATGTTACCACGAGTGTGAAAGCACAACCAACATTCAAAAGTGACCAAAACATCAGCCAGAAAGCACTGGTACTGAGATGTGGTCTGTGGTCCCCACCTGCAGAACCACTCTTTTATTGAGTGTGTCTTGATAATTGGCAATAATTTCCATCTGTTGTCTATTCCATTTGCACAACAGCATGTGAAATTGATTGTCAATCAGTGTTGCTTTCTAAGTGGACAGTTTGATTTCACAGAAGTTTGATTTACTTGGAGTTATATTCTGTTGTTTAAGTGTTCCCTTTATTTTTTTGACCAGTGTATATATTTCTCATCAAGTTGTTCAGTGAAGGAAAGTTTATTTATGAACCTTGGTCTCCCTCATTCATTTCTGTTTTATCCAGTTCTGGCCTTCCATGTCAAGTGGCAGCATGCAGCCTGCAGAAGCGTATCACCAAGGTAACAGCAGCACAAACACCTAACCAGGACCCCATTTTCCATCATGGCAGTAAGGCGCAGATCTAACCCTCGGCCACAGCTTCCATCCCGCTTGTTACAGTATATTAGGACTAGACTGGAAATCAGTACAGCTGGGCAGATTTCCCATGGGACAACTACTTTGTAATAGCAGAAATGTCAATAGCCAATTCCTGGCTTTTATTATTAGGGTAGCTCTTATGTTTCAATGGAAGAAAGACTTGTGATGACATCACGTGACCTCAGCTCCTTATCCCCAACAGGAGTCTCATGGCTGCAAAGTGTTTAGAGCCTGGAGAGTTTATCTGATGCTCTCTTACCAACTTGCAACCAAGACCAGAATTAGAGGCAGGCAAACGAGGTATTTGTCTAGGGTCCCCACTACCACAGGGGTCCTCAGCCAGTGATGTGCTGCTAATCTCGGCACATCACTTGGCCGCTATGGGGCCCATGAGACATGGGCACCTGGTGCCAGCTCCGGCTCTGCCTCACCCCCACAACGCGCTTTCAACTGCTGTTACAGTTGAAATCAATAATGGAGGAGAGTATCAGGTGATGCTCTCTCTCCCATCATTCCCTAGTACACTACCTCCACCAGGGGGGAGCGGGTGGAGGAAAACAGGAAAACAGATACACTCACAGTGAGCCACAGTGAAGCAGGCAGGAGCCACTAGGTGGCAGAAGAGTAGTCAGACAAGCCGGGTCAGCAATGGTCAGAAACAAGCCGGAGAAGTCAGAGCCGGTTGGGAGCAGGAAGGCAAGAGAAGAAAGGCAGTAAAACAGGTTAGAGGACAAGCCGGGTCAAATACCAAGGGGTCACAACACAGAGCAAGTACTAAGATGAGCGAAGTCACAGGGGGGTGCAGGAAAGGGACCTAGGTAAACGGGCAAAGGACAAATCAGGATGTAACGAGGTCAGCTGCTCAAGCTGAAGACTAGAACTTTAACTGACGGTCAGCAGCAGCGCAGAGAAATAGCCGACCACGCACCAAAGAGAGGCAGAGAAAGATTAACCCACACATGACCAGGCCGGGGAAGAGATGGAAGAAAGCAAACCCCGACCTGGATCATGACATAGTGATTGTTCTGTCTCTATCATTCTCCCTCAGCAAGAGTGAAGAGGCCAGAAAACAAGCAGTGAACAATTTCAATATTGTTGAACATGCTCGTTTATGGCCTGAACTCAGCACATGTAAGTGAAATCCAAATGTTTCTGTGTGATGGTGCAATACTGTATGTTAGCATTTGGGGCCCACTTTAAACTTTTGCCCAGGGCCTCACTTTGTCTAAAACCTGCACTGCATATAACACTGCCTAAAACAGCTTGTGAAAGTCTGAGATATGTGGAAATGGAGAAAAGTATTACTGCCAATTAGAAATGTAGGTATGTGGCATAATACAGTGAAAAGGTGGAAAGTGGGACTCTTTGCTACCCACCTCAACAAGGCAAAAATGGATGAAAATTATGTAGTACAGAGAATACTGTGAGTCTGTTTGCACCATCATAGTCATAGCCCCAGCAGCGGATACAGACAATCCCACTTTGCTGGGGATTTGGATATAAGCCCCAACGGAGAACCTGATCTTAAGGTAAAACTTGATGTAAATGTAAGGAGGTGGCAGGAACTCTCACTTACCCCCCTTCCCTCACATGGAGCCATGTGAGCCCTTCGCATACGTAATAAGTAGTGTTTTTGTGTCTGCTTGGTACCATTGTTTACTATGTAAAGTTCCCTTTATTGTGTAGTAATGTATTTCTGTTTAACCCCTATGTTGTGGTGTGTAATGTATGTGATGTACTCTGTGTTATGTACCTCCTATGTTTATTTTTATGTTAGTGACAGGGATAGCAATGAGTTAAAATGCGGGCTGGGTCAGCAGCAGAGAAAGGTGGCAGGAAGCTGCTGCTCCCAGTCAGTAGCCCGGGTACGTTGGCCCAGGGCAGACGTATGTGGACACACGGGGTATTGCCAGACTTCCAGAGGGGAGACGTATGTAGACTTAAGGACTAGAGGACTACAACACTGGCCCAAGGACTTCGGAAGGGCCCCCGCTGAAGGGACTCTAAAGGTACTGCCACACTAAACAATCCCGCTAGCGATCACGATAACGACGCATACTAATGCGATCGCTAGCGGGATTGTTTCTATATCGCTAAGTGCGGCCACATTTAGCGATATAGTTAACGACGCTATCGCCGTTAGCGATCTTCTTAACGACTTTAGCGGTACAAAAGTACCGCTAAATCGCTAAGAAAAGGTGCCACACTAGCGATATATACTTACCCAGCGGGAGCGCCGACGAGAAAATAGGGTCCGGAACGATTCCAGCGACGAGCGAGATCACAGCAGGAAGCTCGTCGCTGGCAGATGCCGCACTGAACAACATCGCTAACGGGATCGCTAAATAGTGACGTTTTTTAGCGATCCCGTTAGCGATATTGTTCAGTGTGGCATACCCTTTAGCATCCAGATCCCAGTGAGTGGACTACTGTGAAACTTCAGCTACTGTAGCTGTTGTGGGTGCAGCCGTGGACAGTGTCAGGGAGAGAGCAGGAAGCCAGTGTTGTACTTGTCTTTTTCATCACTGTTTTTTTAAAAGTTATTCCCAGTTGGACTACAGCTGCGTTCTTGGACTTCAATTGTCTGGACTTACTGTGGCAGGAGGAAGAGAAGGTAACCCGTGGGGGAAAAGTTGTGTCTGTCCTGTGTTTCATGTGCAAGAGGCCGGGTGTCTGCGAATTGTGCTTTGAGGGTGAACTCGGTCAGGACTACCACCCCGGTTGCCCTTGTTACATTCGGCGTATTCAGCAGGATGGACCTTAGCAGCCTTGCAACCCTGGGACTGTTTGAGATGGCGGCTGACCGTGATTGTTAGCCTGAAATTTGTGATGTGCTGCCCGAACTAGAAGAAATGGAGCTATCGGCCGACAGCGACCCTGAGATTTGTGACTTTAAATTTGTAACTTGTATTTTGTTGCCCGCCGTGACAGAATTGCAGATGGCAGATGTTGTGGATTCAAAGATGGCGTTGACTGCTGCCGAAAAGATGGCGGCCGTTGGCGCGAAAACTGGAAAAGTTGCCGCATTTCGTGGGCATCATGCAGAGATTTTGGCGCCAGAAGAGAGAAGGCCGCACCCCGTTGTGATAAATGCCAGCTCGAAATGCTTGCGGGCAAAGACAGAGCTCCCTCAGCTCAACTTAGAGAAACGGGTGGAGCCACAGGAAGTGACCCA
Source organism: Oophaga sylvatica (assembly GCA_033576555.1). Taxonomy (NCBI): domain Eukaryota; kingdom Metazoa; phylum Chordata; class Amphibia; order Anura; family Dendrobatidae; genus Oophaga; species Oophaga sylvatica. The sequence goes on from JARQOD010000003.1 coordinate 111,036,085, forward strand.
ACCCACAAATGAGTGGAACCCAACAGAGATGGACTACCTGTGAATGGATGAGACGCCATTATCTGCTGACATGCAGAGGTGCAGCACGTCGTACCGTGGTGGATTCGGCTGCCAGGACTGGAGGCGATCCAAGGCCCAGGAGGAGGTGGGCCTGCAGTTCGAGGCCTGGTGGTTGGAAGAACTGGAGGAGGACGAGAATCTGGTGATACCCCGGTGGGAACCTCGAGGAGCTTGGAAGTCCCTGGAGACAGCTTTGCGGGGGATCATGGTGGTCACAATCACCGACACCGGCGGCCACTCTAGAGGACTACCATCGGTTGAGGCAGTAAGAAAAGGACCCCTGCCTGGCCACCCCGCTGCCTTGTCCTCTACCCCATTACCTCCTGTGGCTCCGCCATTGTCCCCGGAGATGTCCCACCTGTCAACCTCATCATCCTCACCAGAGGCGTTCCAGCTACTGACTCTGGCAATGACCCTGTTAGCGACAGCCCCTGCATCCTCGCCAGCCACATCCGTTCCAGCTGACACCAGCGGCAGAAATACAGGGGAGCCCCGGGTGCCTACAGTTATGTAGGCCAAGTGGATCCACAAGGTAATCAAGGAGAAGAGTGCTCCCGGCGGGGGAGCTGCGGCAGGCCGGATGACCCGCGGTGTGGGTCCAGTACCTTAACCGGAGCAAGGGCTATGGATTTTTGCAGGAACTGGAGACTGGAGCTAAAGTCTACAGTAATGCTGGGTCCCTTATGTTCAGTGGTCCTCTCCGGGAGGGGGACTACGTTGCCTTCATGAAAGAGCGGGGAACCCGGGGGCCTTACGCAGTAGCTGTAAAAATGGACTCCGACTGGGAGACCAGCCCACCGCAGGACACCCGTGTGTGGAATGGCCAGTTGCCATGGCCACAGTTGCCCCAACGGTGCAGGAGAGAGCAGTGCCTCACAGCAGCAAAGCGGCCGCCAAAGTGTCAATGGAGACAGAGGTTCCAAAAGGTGTGGGACCACCACTGGAGGGAGAGCGGAGCCGGAGGAACAGTGGGGACTCCTCCTCCTCCAGTGGGTCCTCATCTCACGTTTATGTGGCAGTGCATGGTCCGAATGCATCCCACTACGCAATTCAGCGGCCGTGTGCAGACGGAGTGGCCCCTTTAAGAAATTGTATTGGTGCCGGTTGCACCCAGAAAAAAGCATATACCCGGGAACTGTTCTGTGTTCCTGAAGAGGGTGAGGAGCCCTGTAATGGCGCCACAGTACTATGGTGTCTGAGGTGGCCACCAGTTGATAGCCATGATTGTTTGTTTTTCTCACCTCCCAGTTTGTTTGCACGCATTGGTGCTCCCCTTGCTGGATCCCGGGACCAAAACCCCACGGGGGGTTAATAATGGTGATGGTAATGGGGGCGGCTGCTGAACTGTGTGTCCCTGAACTGTGGGCCCATGGTCCACTAAAAGAAGGGAGGGGAAAAAATTTCCGGATCTGAACGGGGTCCAACAGCGTTCAGAGACTGATGGACTATTCTGGAGGACTTTGGCCGCCTAGGTTAAAGGGCCAACCCGCCATTATCTACACGTACATTATGGGCTGTGAGCTATTTTTCTTAAACATATCTTTTTATGAACTATAAGGTTCAGGACTGCATTCTCTTGTGTCCTGACTGTCGGGGACAACCGTGTTTTAGGAGGGAGGGGTGTAAGGTGGCAGGAACCCTCACTTGCCCCCCTTCCTTCAGAAAGAGCATGCAACCCCTTCGCATACTTAATGTGTTGTGTTTTTGCATCTGCTGTGTACCATGGTTTACTATGTAAAGTTCCCTTTATTGTGTAGTTATGTATTCCTGTTTTACCCCTTTGTTGTGGTGTGTAATGTATGTGATGTACTCTGTGTTATGTACCTCCTATGTCTGTGCTTATGTTAGAGACAAGGATAGCAATGAGTTAAAATGTGGGCTAGGTCAGCAGCAGAGAACGGTGGCAGGAAGCTTCTGCTCTCAGTCAGTAGCCCGGGTACGTTGGCCCAGGGCAGACGTATGTGAACAGATGGGGCATTGCCAGACTCCCGGAGGGGAGAGATCTGTTGCCCCGGACTCAAGGACTTAAGGACTAGAGGACTACAACACTGACCCCAGGACTTCGGAAGGGCCCACCGCTGAAGGGACTATAAGCGTCCAGATCCCAGCGAGTGGACTACTGCAAAACTTTGGCTACTGCGGCTGTTGTGTTGTGCCATGGACAGTGTCAGGGAGAGAGCAGGAATCCAGTGTTGTACTTGTCTTTTTCATCACCATTTTATTAACAGTTATTCCCTGTTGGACTACAGCTGCGTTCTTGGACTTCAATTGTCTGGACTACTGTGGCCGGAGGAAGAGATGGTAACCGATGGAGAAAAGCTGTGTCAGTCCTGTGTTTCATGTGCAAGGGGCTGGGGTGTCTGCGGACTGTGTTTTGTGGGTGAACTCGGCCAGGACTACTACCCCGGTTGCCCTTGTTACTAGTGATGAGCGACCACTAAAATGCTCGGGTGCTCATTGTTTGTTTTGCGCAAATTGGAATACTCGGGTACTCGACCCGATCAACGAGCCCAATGTAAGTCTAGGGGAAAACCAAGCATTTTGTCGCGATCCTCCCCGGGGGTCCTTTCAAAGTCTAAAAACATCTGTAAATGTGCTCAAATGACATGGGAACATCATGGGGAATGCCCCTGGAAGCATTTCTGACTCCCAGGTCTCAGCTGTGAGCAATGTTGCCAGAGTCCATTTCTACAGGAACAACAACAAACATACAAAAACGAAACCAAAATGGATTTTCCTGGGAATTATGTCAAGGAACATCGTTTCGAGGCTAATGACTTTTATATAAGACAAAATAATTAACCCAAAGTAAAACAGTTCCTCCACCAATGTGTCTATGTTCACACGTAGCTTCAGGATGACGTGCAGGAGCTGTAGACTGTGGGGGCAACCCTGATTGAGCTAGGGCCCGCAATCCTCGACGTTGGAAGGACGTGTTCCATCCCAAGGTCAGACTGGGTCCCGGCTTCCACTATGTTAACCCAGTGTGCTGTAAGCGAGATGTTCCATCCCTGCCCAGAAGCACATGTCCACGTGTCCGTGGTTAAGTGTACTTTCCCTGTAACTGCATTGTTGAGGGCACGTGTAATGTTGTGGGACACGTGCTTGTGTAATGCCAGGACTGCACACCAGGAAAAATAGTGTTGGCTGGGGAATGAGTACCTTGGGACGACCACCCCATCAGGTTGCGGAAAGCTTTGGTCTCCACGAGCCTAAAAGGCAACATTTCAAGCGCAAGCAGACGAGAAATGTGTTAATTTAGTACTGTGGCCTGTGAATCGTTGGATGCGTATTTCCGCTTTTGTTCCAATGACTGGGGTGTAGACAACTGAAGCTGCGCTGGGAAAAGGAAGTGGACGTTCTTGCTGATGGTGGTAGTTGAGTGTGTGCAACGACAGGTGAAGGGCAGGAGGCATCTTCGCAGACACCATGGACACAACAGTGTAAGAAACTGGTGTCACCCGTATACACTGTTCCTGGACTCTGGGGTTCAGCCCACAAAGTCGGGTGCTTCGCTGCCATGTGCCTGATCATACTGGTGGTGGTCAGGCTGGTAGTTTTGCTACCTCTGCTGATGCGGGCATGGCAGGTGGTGCAAATGGCCTGTTTGGGGTTAACGAGAGAGTCTTTAAAAAACAACCAGACTCGAGAAAACCGAACAGTTGTAATGAATGACAACTTCCGTCATGTTGGTGTTACGAGGAACGGTTGCCCAACTTCTGCCTGTGGCCACCACAGTGCTTCTTCCTGCCTGTTGTGGTGCTATGCCTCACTCCACTGTGTGCTGCTGTCCTCACTCTGCATGTCCTCCTGCCAGGTTGGGTCAGTTACTATATCATCCACCACCTTCTTTTCCACTTCCGCACCCTGGTTCTCCTCCTGACTTTCTTGCAATTATGTCTCATCATCGTCCACCTCTTTTGTATACATTCCCACCATCGCCTTCATGTGAACGTGGCTGCTCAAATATTTGGGCATCACTACATGCAATCTCAGTTTGCCACGCTTCAAGTGGACCGAGCGAGTGGCCAGAATCTATAAATGGACAATCGAACAGTTCTTCCGAGTGTCCAAGTGTGGGATCAGTTGTCTGCGGGCACTGGGCATAGGAGTTGAAAGGAAGATCAGAGTGAGGAATATGCGGTGCAGACTCACGGCTACTCAGACTTGACCGTGTGGAAGACAGGGTGCTGGTGGTGGTGCCAAACTGACTGGAAGTATTATCCGCCATCCAACCAATTACCTTTTCACGCTGCTATAGTGTCAAGAGTGGTCTTCTGCCGTCCCCTATGAATTCTGACAGGAATCTGTTGCGATAAGAATGTGGGTGTTCGCTTTGGCACAATTGCAGCTTGCCCTCTGCCTTTGTATGCAACATCACCATCACGTCCAGTTCCTCGTCCCTTGCCACGCACCTTTCCCATTTTAAATGTAGTACAATATTTTCAACATTCAATAAAAAAGTCACAATTTGGAGCAAAATTAGATGTAATCCATGTGCGCGCAAAACGCACTTTCAAATATCTGGAATGTACTTTATTTGTTTAACAAATTGTTGTCACTGTCTCTAACTGTGGTAAGATGAAGAAAAAGCTATCTAATGTAGCCCTGAAATGCCACAATTTTTTGCACACAGAGAGATAGGAGTCTGACACAGATACCACACTGGTCACTCAATATAGCCTGTATTTTTTTAGTTTATACCCCCAAATTATTGTGTAAAACGTAAGAGTTGTGCAGGAGCTAGGAATGTCACCACGGACCAGAGACAGACCAACAGTTGAAGGATTTATTTGCAAGGGAAGTATCTCCTCGCAGGGAGAAGAAATAGGGAATAAATGTGATTCTAAAATGCACTTAAGCTAAGCAAGATTAAGCAACAGTTCATTAAACAACAGAAGAAGAAGACAGGGTATTCTGGGGACTTACCGTATATCAGTTCCATGAAACCTTGATTGCAGGGTCCGTCTTCTCCAACGTAGGCACCGTCAACAGCGGCACTTGCAGTCTCCAAAGTCTCTCTCTTATGCTTGGCAAACAGCGGGAAAACTCTGGGGCTAAAGCAGGAATAACGTGGGGAAACTGCGTGTCTCCTGCTTTGAGTCTCTATATAACAGGCTTAAAGTCAATAAGCAAAACGATGAGGCGAGAACTGGCAAGTCTCTCTGGAACACTCAGGGGCTTCGGTCTGTCAGCGTGGAAAGTCAGGGTCGAGTCTGCAGGTTCCTGTTTCTGTATTCTACTGAGGGAAGCCTCCTCCAGACACCGAGGTTCCGCTCTCGTGGTCACAGACGGATCTCACTATGTCACGTACTGCTACGTCACAGCACTGACCGAGGGTCCCCTCTTTACTGAGGCACGAGGATGCGGCCTCTCCTCTCTGCAGCACACGCTGTTCTCTTCTTCGCTCGCTCTCTTCACGCTTTCCGCCCCTCTGACTTCCTGTCCACTGCCCCAGCCGGGTCACGTGGTGGGATCGGTCCATGTCCGACAGTCTTATCCCCTGCAACCCTGCTGCCCTACCAAATGGTTCCTGACACGGAGCGAGAGAGGTAACCTCCTTCTGTCTGTTTTTGCTCTTCACCCCCTTACAATTGTACAGTCATGGCCAAAAGTTTTGAGAATGACACAAATATTAATTTTTACAAAGTCTACTGCTTCACTTTTTCTAATGGCAATTTGCATATACTCCAGAATGTTATAAAGAGTGATCAGCTTAACAGCAATTAATTGCAAAGTCAATATTTGGCTATAAAATGAACTTTATCCCCCAAAACACATTTCAACATCATTGCAGCCCTGCCTTAAAAGGACCAGCTAACCTCTTTTCAGTGATTGCTCCATTAACACAGGTGTGGGTGTTGATGAGGACATGGCTGGAGATCAATCTGTCATGATTAAGTAAGAATGACACCACTGGACACTTTAAAAGGAGGCTGGTGCTTGGCATCATTGTTTCTCTTCTGTTAACCATGGTTATCTCTAAAGAAACACGTGCAGTCATCATTGCAATGCACAAAAATGGCCTAACAGGGAAGAGTATCGCAGCTAGAAAGATTGCACCTCAGTCAACAATCTATCGCATCATCAAGAACTTCAAGGAGAGAGGTTCCATTGTTGCCAAAAAGGCTTCAGGGTGCCAAGAAAGACCAGCAAGCGCCAGGACCGTCTCTTAAAAGTGTTTCAGCTGCGAGATCGGGCTACCAGCAGTGCAGAGTTTGCTCAGGAATGGCAGCAGGCAGGTGTGAGTGCATCTGCACGCACTGTGAGGCGGAGACTCTTGGAGAAAGGCCTGGTCTCAAGGAGGGCAGCAAAGAAGCCATTTCTCTCCAGAAAAAACATCATGGACAGACTGATATTCTGCAAAAGGTACAGGCAGTGGACTGCTGAGGACTGGGGTAAGTTATTTTCTCTGATGAATCCCCTTTTCGATTGTTTGGGACATCAGGAAAACGCCTCATTCGGAGAAGACAAGGTGAGCGCTACCACCAGTCTTGTCTCATGCCAACTGTTAAGCATCCTGAAACCATTCATGTGTGGGGTTGCTTCTCAGCCAAGGGAATCGGCTCTCTCACAGTCTTGCCTAAAAACACAGCCATGAATAAAGAATGGTACCAGAATGTCCTCCAAGAGCAACTTCTCCCAACCCTCCAAGAGCAGTTTGGCGATCAACAATGCCTTTTCCAGCATGATGGAGCACCTTGCCATAAAGCAAAGGTGATAACTAAATGGCTCAGGGAACAAAACATAGAGATTTTGGGTCCATGGCCTGGAAACTCCCCAGATCTTAATCCCATTGAGAACTTGTGGTCAATCATCAAGAGACGGTTGGACAAACAAAAACCTATAAATTCTGACAAAATGAAGCATTGATTGTGCAAGAATGGACTGCTATCAGTCAGGATTTGGTCCAGAAGTTGATTGAGAGCATGCCAGGGAGAATTGCAGAGGTCCTGAAGAAGAAGGGTCAACACTGCAAATATTGACTTGCTGCATTAACTCATTCTAACTGTCAATATAAGCTTTTGTTACTCATATGTTTGCAATTATTATATTTCTGTCTGTGATAAAAACATCTGTCAAACACACATAAAAACCAGAGGGCAGCAGATCATGTGAAAAATTAATATTTGTGTCATTCTCAAAACTTTTGGCCATGACTGTATAGAACTAGGGTAACAGACAGCAAATGCAGTGGAATGTAGGCATGAATTGCCACAATTTGTAGGCCACAAATAGCTCAGCAATCTGACAGGGATACCACACTGTTCAATATGTGGGCAGTATTTTTTAAATTTTTAGTCCTAAATAGTCTTTACAGCTAGGGTAACACACAGCAAATACAGTAAAGGTGAATGGAAGCCTCAAAAGCACACTTTGTAGCCCTCAGATACATGAGGCGTGTCACAGAGATACGGGACTGTTCAATATGTCGCCTTTTTTTGGTATTTTTTTACACCAAAAAACTGTTTTGAGCTACGGTAACACACAGCAAAAAAAGCTAAAGGGAAGGCTCAAAAGCACACTTTCTAGCCCACAGATAGATGAGGCGTGCCACTGAGATACCAGACTGTTCAATATGAGGCTGCTATTTTTTTAGTTTTTAGGCCAAAATAGTGTATACTAGACCTAGAGTAGCAGACAGAAAACGAATGGGCAAGGTAGACCTTAAAAAGCAACTGTTTGTAGAGCACAGATACAAATGGCTTCTGACGGAGATAACAGACTGTTCAATATGTGCCCTGGAGTTTTTTTAATTTTTTTTTTACCCTAAAAGACTGTCTAGAAATAGAGTAAGACACAGCAAAAAAGGGTAATGTTTCCCAGATATGCCACAATTTTTTGCACACAGAGAGATAGGAGTCTGACACAGATACCACACTGGTCACTCTATGTAGTCTGTATTTTTGTAATTTATACCCAAAAATTTTGTACAGATCTAGAGTAACAGACAGTGAATACAGAGGAATGTAGGCCTGAATTGCCGCGATTTGTATGCCACAAATAGCTCTGCCGTCTGACAGCGATACCACACTGTTCAATATGTGGGCAGTATTTTTTAAATTTTTAGCCCTAAATAGTGTTTACAGCTAGGGTAACACACAGCAAAAGCACACTTTGTAGCCCTCAGATACATGAGGCGTGTCACAGAGATACGGGACTGTTCAATATGTCGCCGGTCTTTTTGTATTTTTTACACCAAAAATACTATTTTGAGCTACGGTAATACACAGCAAAAAAAGCTGAAGGGAAGGCTCAAAATCACACTTTCTAGCCCACAGATAGATGAGGCGTGCCACTGAGATACCAGACTGTTCAATATGAGGCCGGTATTTTTTTATTGTTTTGGCCAAAGTAGTGTATACTAGACCTAGGGTAGCAGACACAAAACAAAAGGGCAAGGTAGTCCTGAAAAGCAACTGTTTGTAGAGCACAGATGCAACTGGCATCTGACGGAGATAATAGACTGTTCAATATGTGCCCTGGAGTTTTAAAAAAATTTTTTACCCAAAAAGACTGTCTAGAAATAGGGTAAGACACAGCAAAGAAGGGTAATGTTTCCCTGATATGCCACAATTTTTTGCACACAGAGAGATAGGAGTCTGACACAGATACCACACTGGTCACTCTATGTAGCCTGATTTTTTTTAGTTTATACCCCAAAATATTGTACAGAACTAGGATATCAGACAGCAAATACAGTGGAATATAGGCCGGAAATGCCATAATTTGTAGACCACAGATAGATCTGGCGTCTGATGGGGATAGAACACTGTTACATATGTGGGCTGGATTTTTTTGGACCACCAAAATTGTGTCAATGACACTAAAACAAAAATTGTTGGAGTACTAAAATTGTAAAATAGTTGTCGCAATGATATATTATGCTTGTGGCGTTAAAAACACAGTGATAAATATAAGAACTGTAGATAAATAATTTTTGGCCACCTAAAGATTTTTTGGTCTGCAAAATGGTGGCCAAAAATGCTGTAAGACACTCCAAAAAATACTGCAGTAACAAAAAAAAACCCCAGAATTTTCTGCGCACTCAGATCTGATGCCTGGGACAAAAAAAAAACAGTTTTAAAATGCCAGATTTTCACGCTGTTGTATTAAAATGATCTGGCTGTAGTCTGCAGTGTGACCAAGCAAATAAATGTAGAAAAAAATGGTGTCTCTGGATTGCTTTGTAATAAAATTAGCAGGATTCGGGTGCAAAAAAAAATAATCCTAGCCACGGATACCTGCAGCTTGGTATTTATATAATAGGCAGCACTAAACAGTAATGGACCCTTTTGAAGTATGCAGTTAGATCTATGCACTCACATACAGTGCCTGCATGCCTTGCACTCAGGGCCGGCGTCAGCACCCGGCGTACCCGGGCAAGTGCTGGGGCCCTGAGCAGGCGTGGGGGCCCACTCGCCGTAGGGCCCGTTAGCGGATGAGAGCGGTGCCAGCGCCGCCGCTGGGCCCCCCGCTTGCTCAGGGCCCCGACAGCCGGCACAATACTTACCTCTCCCCGTGCCTCCACAGCTCAGGGCTCCAGGGGGTGCCTGCAGGGCGCCCGCGCTTCCTCTTACAGCAGCACCGCTGGATGACATCATCATTCAGCGACCGGCTGTGGCAGAGAGTAAGTGCGGGACTGCCTGTGGTGCGGACGCCGGACAGGTGAGATGTGGTGTGTGTGTGTGTATGTGAGAGAGTGCTGCGGTGCTGTCTGTGTGTGGTGCTGTATGTGTGATGGTGGTGGGGGAGGCAGTGATGGTGGTGAGGAGGCAATGATGATGATGGGGAGGCGATGATGATGATAATGATGGGGTGGCAATGATGATGATGATGGGGAGGCAATGATGATATGATGGGGAGGCAATGATGATGATGGGGAGGCAATGATGATGATAATGGGGAGGCGATGATGATGATGGGGAGGCAATGATGATAATGGGGAGGCAATGATGATGATAATGGGGAGGCAATGATGATGATAATGGGGAGGCGATGATGATGATGGGGAGGCAATTATGATAATGGGGAGGCAATGATGATGATGGGGAGACAATGATGATGATAATGGGGAGGCAATGATGATGATGGGGAGGCAATGATGATGATAATGGGGAGGCAATGATAATGATAATGGGGAGGCAATGATAATGATAATGGGGAGGCAATGATGATGATAATGGGGAGGCAATGATGATGAAGGGGAGGCAATGATGATAATGGGGAGGCAATGATAATGATAATGGGGAGGCAATGATAATGATAATGGGGAGGCAATGATGATGATGGGGAGTCAATGATGATAATAGGGAGGCAATGATGATGATAATGGGGAGGCAATGATGATAATGGGGAGGCAATGATGATAATGGGGAGGCAATGATGATAATGGGGAGGCAATGATGATGATGGGGAGGCGATGATGATGATAATGATGGGGTGGCAATGATGATGATGATGGGGAGGCAATGATGATATGATGGGGAGGCAATGATGATGATGGGGAGGCAATGATGATGATATTGGGGAGGCGATGATGATGATGGGGAGGCAATGATGATAATGGGGAGGCAATGATGATGATAATGGGGAGGCAATGATGATGATAATGGGGAGGCGATGATGATGATGGGGAGGCAATTATGATAATGGGGAGGCAATGATGATGATGGGGAGACAATGATGATGATAATGGGGAGGCAATGATGATGATGGGAGGCAATGATGATGATAATGGGGAGGCAATGATAATGATAATGGGGAGGCAATGATGATAATGGGGAGGCAATGATATATGATAATGGGGAGGCAATGATGATGATGGGGAGTCAATGATGATAATAGGGAGGCAATGATGATGATAATGGGGAAGCAATGATGATGATAATGGGGAGGCAATGATGATAATGGGGAGGCAATGATGATAATGGGGAGGCAATGATGATAATGGGGAGGCAATGATGATGATGGGGAGGCAATGATGATGATAATGGGGAGGCAATGATGATGATGGGGAGTCAATGATGATAATGGGGAGGCAATGATAATGGGAGGCAATGATGATGATGGGGAGGCAATGATTATAATGGGGAGGCAATGATGATGATAATGGGGAAGCAATGATGATGATAATGGGGAGTCTTTCCACAGCGCCCTTTCCTGAGCTGTAACAGTGCAGAGCGCAGCACAGTGCAGAGGAGAGCTCCATATTTTGTATGGAGCATTATATGGGGACCAGTATCCTGTATGGAGCATTATTTGGGTCCAATATTCTTTATGGAGCATTATATTTGGCCCATAATACTGTATGGAGGACTATGTGGTGCCCATAATATTTTATGGAGGACTGTACTGTCCAGTGTGTACTGTGCGCCGTGAGGATTTGGCGGTTTCTGAGCTATTGTAGAATTTACAATAGATATCACTCATGTAATGGAAGAAGAGAAGTGTTTGGCATTGTACTATACCCATATTTCTCTGCAGTATCTGTGCATCATGAATCATGGTCTGTGTTAAGGGGGCCCACTGAGACTCTTTCGCCCGGGGCCCATAAAAACCTGGAGCCGGCCCTGCTTGCACTGATGTGGATATGCACACATAGACTCCACAGCCTACCTAGCACTGCAATCTATATACCCCCTAGTTAGCCCTTAAAAGGGCTGTTGGTTTTGCTGGATTTGTGGATTGAATAATGGTAGACCACACATTGACAAATAAAAGCACAAATCTCTCCCTATTTCAGCAGCAACTACCCCTACACTGTCTGTATCCGAAGCTGAATGCGCCGAGCAGGGCGGCGTCCAGTCTCTTATAGACCTGATGACGCTGTGCGGCCAGCCAATCACTGTAATACCACAACAAAGACGGCTGTGGCATTACAATGCATGGGTGGCAATCCCTGCATGTTCATTGGCGCTCTAAAAAGCGCCAAAATTGCAGGGCGGAGACCCGTGATCCTGCCGAATAATCGTGGAAATGCTTGGTGCTCGCCGAGTACACCGAGTACAGTGATACTCGGGCGAGTAATGAGTAGTTGCAAGCACGTTCGCTCATCAGTACTTGTTGCATAAACATAGCCTTTGCTGGATTGCATTCTGATGATCAACTGGTCTGATAACCCAGTGATCATCTGCAATCAATAGAAGTCTGTGAGTCTGTCAGAGTGACACCCGCACCTGAATTATGTCACTTTTGCATATTGGAGCCTTTCTTTAGATTGTTGTATTGATCTCCCAAAAACACTAAAAAAGTTGTCATTCTACTCCATGGTTATAATAAAAAAACCTGAATGTTCTTTATTTCTACCGTAGAAGCTCATAGTATGTAATCAATTTTGATTTTAGAAAACCAGTGCAGCTCTTGAATCTGAAGACTATGCCCGAAAATATGTTTTGCTGTAAAATAATATTCAATATACACTTGCAGCTCCTTGGCTACAGTTCCTGAAATTACAGGTATGATATAAAAATCATTTAACTTCCAGCAATACAAGTAAAAAGTTCTGGGTGATAGATGCCATCCAACTGCAGCTTGAAACTTAGAACTAGAGCAAAATACATCAGAATTTGTCAAATTCACCATAGAGGAAAATACTAACATTGTTGCTCCACATTTGCCACTATTACCTGTATGTAGCTTTAAAATCCAGTTCTAGTTGTTTTAAGACCTTCAGTAGATGCCATTGCTCTTGTGACCACATGATCTATCCAATATAATCCTAATACCATTTTTTTTATTTCCCCATGTGAAAGACTTTCAGAGAAAAATTTTCAACTGTGAATGGGCTATGGTATTGATTGGCAGCGACAGAGAGGGTAGTGATGTACTAACAGTTTCTGTGCATGAAGAAAAGGCAGTTGCACTGCTGACAGTACGTTTAATAGTCAGTTTGCTCAAAGATTGAACATGCATAATCACCAAGAAGAATTGCAACGTAATGATATGGCAAGAAACAGTGAAATTCCTTATCTATATTACCGTATATACTCGCGTATAAGCCGAGATTTTCAGCCCATTTTTTAAGGCTGAAAGTCCACCTCTCGGCTTATACGCGAGTCATATACCGGGGGTCGACGGGAGAGGGGGAGCGGGGGTGTCAATCATACCCCTCCGCCGGCGCGTCTCTGCAGCCCCCCTGCTTCTCCCACGATCTCAGGCTCCTTCCTGCAGTTATCACATGGTACCGCTCATTAAAGTCATGAGTATACACATATTCATGACTTTAATGAGTGGTACCACGTGACCGCTGTAAGAAGGAAGAGCTGCGGGAGAAGAGACGCGCCGGCGGGGGGGTGAGTATATTCCATATCCACCTGTCCCCGTTCCACCGCTGCTCGCCGCTGTGTCCTCGCGTCCTTTAGCTGTGAATGTTCAGGCAGAGGGCACGATGACGTGGTTAGTACGCGCCGCGCCCTCTGCCTGAGTGCTCACTGACAAGAGGACCCGGAAGACAGCGGCGTGCAGCGGTGGACCGAGTACAGGTAAATATCTCAGGTGCCGGGGCCCTGAGCGAGCAGTGACACCGGCACCTGTCCCCCATAGCGCGCCGGTGTCCCCGCCTGCTCAGGACACTGGCACATGGCCCCCAGTGACGAGAGGTGAGTATGTTATTTTTTTTTAGTTGCAGCAGCAGCATAAGGGACCTATACTATGGAGCACATGGGGCATAATCTGTGGAGCATATGGGGCATAATCTGTGGAACATATGAGGAATAATCTGTGGAACATATGGGGCATAATCTGTGGAGCATATGGGGTATAATCTGTGGAGCATATGGGGCATAATCTGTGGAGCATATGGGGCATAATCTATGGAGCATTTTATGGGGGCTAATCTATGGAGCACTATATGGGGGCATAATCTATGGAGCATTTTATGGGGCCATTATTAACCTTTGTGCAGCATTATATAGGGCGTATTTTGTATGGAGCATCTTATGGGGTCCATCATTAACTGTATGGAGCATTATATAGGGCTCCTGATTCAGTATGGATATTCAAAAACATTTAACCTACTGATGTCTCAATTAATATTACTTTTATTGGTATCTTTTTTATTTTTGTAATTTACCAGTAGCTGCTGCATTTTCCACCCTAGGCTTATATGCGAGTCAATAAGTTTTCCCAGTTTTTTGAGGCAAAATTAGGGGGGTTTGGCTTATACATGGGTCGGCTTATACATGAGTATATGCGGTACATAATATTTTTTTACATTATAGATAAATTTTTCCACACTATTTAAATTACTAGGAAAACTCCTGTACAATACTTTGGTATTTTAGCTCTTTGTTATGTATTACAGATGAAAGCTCGCTCATGTGTGATGAGCATACCTGCAGTCACATGCAATTAGCTTCTCTTTCTACTTCTTTCAATGTTCCATGTTCCAATGAGAGAAGCCAGAAGAAAAGTTAATCAGCACATGACTGCCACAAGTATGCAAATCACGAGTGGTTACGTGAATACTGCTTAAATAGACAAGAAACAAAAAAATCTCCAAATACACATTATTAGTTCATTATCTGGGAAAATACCAATTATGCCTCAGAAAGTAATATGCAATAGCGACAACTCATAGAAATTATAATACATCAAACAGAACCTGAGTTAAAAGCTATTTGAAAAACCAATACTTTTATTAAGTGCAAAAAATGACAAAAGTAGGAGAAACAGGACAATTATAAAATGTGGACGGCTTTCAATGGGCTATTAACCCATTGAAAGCCGTCCACATTTTATAATTGTCCTGTTTCTCCTACGTGTCCTTTTTTGCACTTAAGGCTGGAGTCACACACAACGTCTAAAAAATCGGACCGTTTTAGTCGGTCGATAATCGGATTAAAATTTTATGAACATTGATGCGACTGGCATCCGATTTTTTTTTAGTAGTTGATGCGATTTTGTCGCATGTACGCTTACGTTTCACATCCGATTACCCAGCGACTACCGTTTTTTAGTGGCATCATAGCAAAATGGACATTTAACGTTTTTGAGGCCTGCAAATAATTTGAATAATGAGCCAGACCCATATTTAAGCGTGGTTTGACTGTTATTAACCTCCCACCGTTGCCGTGGAGTGTTTGGCTTCTTAGTGGTTCCTGTTGTGTTGCTGCTAAGTTACAATTATGAGTGACAGACTAATGTTTAATAGAACTGAGCGTCTGCTGTACTATTGGCTGCTATCCAGAAGTTTTGGGGAGTCATACCCTGTAGTTGTTTCTCCCAGAATCCGCAGAAGGATGTGGGTGCATCCCCTTGTGATGCGAAGAATCAGCAAAGGGCATTTTGAGCGCCTGTATTCGACACTGCGTAGGAATCCAGACAAGTTTTTTGCCTATTGTCGCATGAGTGTTGGCACCTTTGATATTTTGCTTGACATATTGCGCCCTGGAATCACCTTTCAGAACACTAGGATGCGTCCTTCAATTTCTGCTGAGGAAAGGCTTCTTCTAACATTACGGTATGTGTGTCAACGATATGTTGATGATGTTTTCCAGAATTGAACAACTTTAACATTGTTCTTACTTTGTTCATCTTAACATACTGTACCCAATGCCATTATTACATTTTGCCCTTTTCCCTATATGCTTGTGTGTAGCATTCATAATGGTTTGTAAGTCATAACATAAAGTGAATGGGTGAGTAAACAAATGTCCACTGTTTACATTTGGTTAATGCTGTGCTTGTATTTTGTTTGTCTGATGTGTACATGTTTGTTGTTGTTTGTGTATTGCAGGTTCCTTTCCACTGAGCTCTCATATGCTGCTCTGCATTTAGAGTTTTTAATAGGGAAATCCACCATTTCCGGAATAGTCAGCTCTACTTGTGGACAAATTTGGTCAAGACTAAATAAAGAGGTGATGCCAGAGCCCAAAATGGAAGATTAGTTGAGGATTGCACGTGGATTTCAAGAAAGCAGTAATTTTCCACACTGTATTGGAGCCCTGGACGGGAAGCACATACGTGTGCGTAAGCCGCCGAACTCAGGGACCAAATTCTACAATTATAAGCAATATTTTTCTATAGTATTGTTGGCCTTGGTCGACAGTAACTACCGCTTCATAATTGTAGACATTGGGGCCTATGGAAGGACTGGAGACTCCAGAGTCTTCAATTCTTCCATTATGGGTCAGCGGCTACGCAATAACCAATTGGACTTACCACCACCATGTCAACTTCCACAGTCAAATATGGATGCAGTGCCATATGTTGTAGTAGCGGATGAGGCCTTCCAATTAACTCGTCATGTTATGAGGCCATATCCTCGTCGCAATCTGAACCATCGGCGACGCATATTTAATTATCGCCTTTCTCGTGCACGACACCTGGTGGAGTGCACATTTGGTATTCTTACAGCCAAATGGCGTGTCCTACAATCAGCCATTCAGCTAAGTGAATCAAATGTAAATCTTGTAGTGCAAGCATGTGTGGTACTACATAATTTTACTAGAATGCATGAATGCTCATCAGCTGATATGCCTGACCTTAAGTCTGATAATATGACGAGGCCTATGAGACCAGTCATCCATCATCGTCGTCCCCCTTCTGGACTCAAAGTCCGTGACTTATTGACCAATTTTTTGTTTCCCCTGCTGGTGCTATTCCTTGGCAAGAGGAGGCCATAGCTATGTAGTATGTTTTATGTTATATGATACCATAAACTTATTTGTGATTCATCAATTCATGGAAGACTGTAATTCTTTTATGTCCACTTTACCCTACTTTAGACAGGACATAACATATAAGAATAATCACAGACAACCAATGGCACTTCACTAATTTTAATCATTAGTGTATTTTTTGGAGCCTTTTAGTGGCTGATATGTTTTGTAAACCGGACCAACATGTCCAAAGATAACAATAAAATATTTATAACATTGTCAATATGAAAACAAAAAAATATATACTGTATATACTCGTGTATAAGCCGAGATTTTCAGCACCTTTTTTCGTGCTGAAAATGCCCCCTCGGCTTATACACGAGTCATAGAGCAGAAACCAGCGGGGTAGGGGGTGCCGCGGCAGGATCCGGTGGCTGGGATCATACTCACCCCTCCCCGTGCCATCGCTGAGGGTCCCTGCAATCCTGTGTTCTCCCCGGCTTCTTCAGCTCTCCAGCGCTGAGCGGTGATGTAATACCCGCTCATTAAGGTCATGTAATATGGATGCGACGCCACTCCCATAGGCGTGGCGTCCATATTCATGGCATTAATGAGCGGTATTATATCACCGCTCAGCGCTGGAGAGCCGAAGGAAGCCGGGGAGAGCTGCAGGATTGCAGGGACGCTCAGCGATGGCACGGGGAGGGGTGAGTATGATGGAGGAGAGGACAAGGAGCACGAGCAGGACGGGGGGAGGAATGGTGGACGGGGGAAGCATGGAGGAGGACGGGGAGGATAACGGAGGACGGGGGAGGCATGGAGCAGGACAGGGGGGGGAGAACGGTGGATGGGGGAAGCATGGAGGAGGACGGGGAGAACGGAGGACAGGGGAAGCATGGAGCAGGACAGGGGGGGAGAACGGTGGATGGGGGAAGCATGGAGGAGGACGGGGAGAACGGAGGATGGGGGAAGCATGGAGCAGGACAGGGGGGGCACAGGAGGACGGAGAAGGAATGGGGGAGCACAGCGGAGGACGGAGCAGGAGGGGTGGAGTACAGAGGAGAATAGGGGAGCACAGAGCTGGATGGGGAGCAAGGAGCAGGACGGGGGCAGCACAGAGCAGGAGGGCAGTTTATACACCCGGCTTATACACGAGTCAATAAGTTTTCCCAGTTTTTTGTGGCAAAATTAGGGGGTCGGCTTATACACGAGTATATACGGTAACTTAAATACAAAAAAAGCTTATTACAGCTACAATTGATGGTAGCTTGGTGGTGGTGAGGATGGAGGGCCAGGTTGTGTGTTAGGCCTTCCACTATCTGCAACCTGTGTTTGACCCTGAGCTGGTGCAGAACCTAACGTACCAGCTGGGTTACTGGCTGCATCCTGATGGCCTTGTGGGTAGGGGTACATAGGGAATTGCTGCTCATAGTCATATTGATATGACTGAGCAGTGCCAGAATGACCCCCAATATGCCCATGTCTAACATATCCATGTTGTGGCCAGCCAACAACATTGGGTATGTTAGAGTGGGCATATTGTGCATGGCCACTCTGTCCCATGGCTTGTAGCTGGGTAGCTCCGTAGTATGAAGGAGCTGCAGTAGGATGAGGAGGAGTTGGGTTCTGTTGGACACAAGGAGGAGGTGGAGGAGGAGGATGATGATGAGGAGGAGGATCAGAGGCTGAAGCAGATTGTGATGGCTGGGGTCCAAACAACCTTAAGACATTTTCAGGACCAACCTGCCATCTTTCTAGATAATCTAGTAGGTTGCTTGGATCATTAGGGGCTGTTCCAGCATCCACAACAATCTGCAGTCCGCCTCTGATCCGCAGTCTGTGCTGTCTTGGAATAGCCCGGAGGTAACGGGCCAGACTGCGGGAAAATGCCTCCTCCCCATCATCATTTGCTACACTGGACAAATAGTGCTCCTCGGTCCACCTGCCTCCTTGTCACAGAACCCACTCCTCGTCGCCGCCTACCTCGCCTTGTGCGTTGGGAAGGAGGAGGAGACACATCCTGAGGCCTATTAGGGCTGCTGCTCTGAGGTAGGTCCTCATGTTCCGGCTGCTGGGTTTGTGACTCCTCAGCTCCTGCAGCTGGTGGTGGTGCTGCTTGTGTGGAAGAACATGCTGCAGAGGAAGGGCCTGCCTCCTCTGTCCCATCACCAATGGGGTCTATAAGCACTTCAGAGTCTGACCCAGTCTCCCTCTCAGTTAGGTTAGACTCAGTCCTAGAAAGGAAAGAAATAAAATAATCTAAAAATCATCAAATAACAACGTTTTCCATGATAGTGGTTCAACAGACATGCACTTACGGTCGCAGTTCCATCACAGGCGCAAGGAAGTTGAGGCGATCAAAATATAGGTACTTCCTCTTCTTAGAAGCTGAAGCCCCACTACGATCCCTCATCTGCCTCTCCCTCCGGTAGCTGTCCCGACAGCTGCGCCACCGCCTTGTCACATCTGTCACTACAAATTTAATAACAGCATAACGGTTATTATGACTGATATGTATTTATTAACCAAAAAAAATACATCTGTAACACTGAACATTTAAATAGTGGTCATGTGTGATGGGATTTAGAATATTAAAAGACATCAACATACAACCAGAAGTGTCCATGTTATAAGCACTAAGATACATTTACAAAACTGCTTGGCCCTTTACAAAACGCCTCAATAAATTTGAATTTTAGGACCTAGACACTACATCTGAGGTGAAGGGGAGTAAAAAATGTTGTAGTCAATAAATGCCGAAGCATCGATGATATTTTAATATACATGGATATTGTTTGTGAACATACACATCAATGTGTAGTTCTAAATATGAAGAGTTAGATAATGCTGCATTTTAAATATCATTTAAACACATATGCCTACATTATTAGTTTCTTCAGAACATTTAAAAAAAAAAAAAAAGATCAGTTACATGTCGTACTTACTAATACGCTCTTGGTCCTCCCTTGATCTCTGCTCATAGTCTGGGAAAATGTGTTCACATATTCTTCGCCATGCAGCCTCTTTGCGCGTCCGATTACTGTAATTGGGATCGCGCTGGTCCCACAATTCAGGCCTCTCCTGCACCAAAACTATGAGGAGTTCCACATTGATGTGGCTAGATGCCATGTTTCTGGACTCCGTGTAGGCGTTCTTCCTGTTTTTTTTTAAGATGTGCTTAGCTAATTAGCATGTAAAGGCTTCCTGAGAATTTGAAAGGCAGTTTCCTGTCACCTGGAAAAGTTGTGCGATTTCATCGCAACTCACACGTGCGGTCCGTTTGTAATCCCACTTTTCATCGCACCCATAGACTTGCATTGGCGATAGTAGACCCACAATCGGTGACAATCGCAGCATGCTGCGATTGCACTCGCACGTTTAAATCGGACCACAAAAAATCGGATGATGGGAGCTACTCCATTGATTAATATTGGTTCGACTGCAATGCGATATTTCATCGCATTCTAGTGGTACGATTTAGTCGCCAGTGTGACCTCAGCCTAATAAAAGCATTGGTTTTTCAAATAGCTTTGAACTCAGGTTCTGTTTGTTGTATTATGCTTAAATAGACAAGCAGAGCTGAATCCTAACAGTGTGCATGTTACTATTAGGATTTGGCATGATACAGTTACTGCTGTAGATCCTGCATGGGCCTCAAAACCCTTTGTAATATTTCCTATTAGCAGATGGTACTTAACACCACAATGTTAGACTCCAACTATCATGTCAGGTCTCACACAAGATCGGAGAAAAATGCTGTTTTTTCCGATATTAACTTGCAGAATTAGAAACAAATGCATTACACATATTATGCATAACTCATGACTAGAGATGAGCGACTTTGCCTCCGGTAGGGTCGAGTCGGGTTTCGGACCACCCAACTTTCTCAAAAGTCGAGTCAAACGAAATCGGCCGACTATCGGAAAAAGTCGAAGGTCTGACTGAAACTCGACCGAAACCCAATGCAAGTCAATGGGGAAGAAAAGTCGTAAGTCAGTGGAGGACAGTAAACAAACCTACAGTGCCCATTTCAATGCCAACAACATCAATTCTTATTACTTAAGCTTGGCAACCTTAATTTACTTTATAATAATAGTTCCGCATTGAAAACTGGGGTTATTTGGCTAAAGTTGTGGGGGGGTAGAGCTGGCTCCAGGTTTTCGTGGGCCCTGGGTGAAAGAGTCTCAGTGGGCCCCTTTAACACATACCACAATTCATGATGCTCCGATACGGCAGAGAAATATAGGTATAGTACAATGCCAAATACTTCACTTCTTACATTACATGAGTGATATCTATTGTAAATTCTACAATAGCTCAAAAACCGGACAGTATAGTCATCCATACAGTATTATGGGCACCACATAGTGCGACCATACAGATAAATGAGCCCCATATATTGCTCCATACATAATTGGTCCCATATAATGTTCCATACAGTATATGATGAGCTCCAGATAATGCTCCAGTATATGATGGTTCCCATATAATGTGCCATACAGTATAGGACTGTCCCCATAGAGTATAATGAGCCCCACATATTGCTCCATACAGTATAATGAGTCGCATATAAAGCTCAATACAGTATATTATGGGCCCCATATATTGCTCCATACAGAATGGGCTCCATATAATACTCCATACAGAATAGGCCCCATATGTGCTCCATATATAAAGGGCCCTATATGATGCCCCATAAATAATGAACCCCATATGATGCTCCAATATATGATGGGCCCCATGGATGATGCTCCAGTGTATGATGGGCCCCATGGATGATGCTCCAGTGTATGATGGGCCTATATAATGCTCCATATATAATGGGCCCCATATGATGCTCCAGTATATGATGGGCCCCATGGATGATGCTCCAGTGTATGATGGGCCTATATAATGCTCCATATATAATGGGCCCCATATGATGCTCCAGTATATGATGGGCCCCATGGATGATGCTCCAGTGTATGATGGGCCTATATAATGCTCCATATATAATGGGCCCCATATGATGCTCCAGTATATGATGGGCGCATGGATGATGCTCCAGTGTATGATGGGCCTATATAATGCTCCATATATAATGGGCCCCATATGATGCTCCAGCATATGATGGGCCCCATGGATGAGGCTCCAGTGTATGATGGGCCTATATTATGCTCCATATATAATGGGCCCCATATGATGCTCCAGTGTATAATGGGCCCCGTATATGATGCTCCAGTGTATGATGGACCCCATTTATAAAGCTCCAGTGTATGATGTGCCCCATATATAATGCTCCAGTGTATAATGGGCCCTATCTATGATGCTCAAGTGTATGATGGGCCCCATATATAATTCTCCAGTGTATAATGCTCCCCATATATTTCTCCAAACATTAAAAAAATGAAACACCTCTCCTCGCTGGGCACTGCTTTACTCTGGACTCCTCAGCGTCACCATCTTCCAGCTCTCTGCACTGTGACTGTTCAGGCAGAGGGCGCACAGACGTGACATCATCGCGCTCTCTGACCTGAATGTCACTGTCAGGAAACGCGGAAGACGTCACAGCAGTGGAGCAGGAAGAGGTAAGTATTACAAGTGCTGGGGCCCTGAGCAAGCAGGGGGGGCCCACTCTTGGGCGCCGGTACTGGCACAGGGCCCCTCATAGTACGCCGGTGTCTCTGATGGCGAGTGAGCCCCTCCACCTGCTCAGGACCCCGGCACTTGCCCGGGTGTGCCAGGTGCTGACGCTGGCCCTGGAAAGGGGTACAGCCCAGTTAGGTAGGTGGAAAAACTGGCATATGTTGAGGTGTAGGCTGGACATTCAGCAGCTGCAAATGGAAGAATTGGAGAAGTCGGAGGAAAAGGAGGTCAAAGCGAGCCATTTTGTTGGCAACCTATGTGTCATCAGGGGAAGGTGGTACAAAATCCTTTGAAAACCAGGCATAGTTCATTTTAATGAAGGTGAGATCACCAATATTTTGGGTCAACAGCCGGGTCCTTCTTTCTGTCAGGATTGATCCAGCAGCACTGAAGACTCTTTCTGATAGCAAACTGCCAGCAGAGCAAACGAGCTCCTGTAAGGCATATTGTGCCAATTCAGGCCAGGTGTCAAGTTTACAGGCCCAGTAGTCAAAGGGGAATGACCTGTGAGGGAGAACATCGATAGGGGAGGAGAGGTAATTTTAAACCATAGTTGACAACTGCTGTCTCCTGTCTGTTGCAATCGATTCAGTATTAACAGTCGTGTGAGCGTTATTCGAGAAATCAGTCGACAACATGGTCATGAAACTCCTGTCTCCAACGCCACTTCGGCTGTATGCACCACGAACACCTCTTCCATTTGGCCAGTACGGCTCGTGGTAGAACCTGCACCGCTGCAGTGTGCTGGGAATGTGTTATGTTTTGGTAGCTGAGGAGGCAGGAGCAAAAAACCGCATAGGCAGCCTAACACCAGAGAGGTTGGAAACTAATAGGTTGCAGACCCCAAAACTAACCGCACAACTAGAAGCAGCCGTGTAGCGTACCTACAGTGGTCCTAGACGCCTCCGCACAGCCGGAGAGATAGCTATCCCTGAAGATAGAAAGAGGAAAGCTAACTGCCCCGGAGTAGACCCCAAAAGAGTAGGAAGCCCCCAAACATATAATGGAGTTTAGACAAGATGAAAATACGAACACAGACAGAAAATAGATTGAGCAAACGCTGGGGCCCAAAACTGTTTAGATAGGACAGCAAAGGAGAGAATACTGTCTGAAACCCAGAAAAACCCTAGGAAAAACTCCAACACTTCTGAATCCAAAAACACTGAGACCACACGGTCTCGACCACCTATATCAGATCTCTGGTGTGGACACGTAGCTACCCAGCAGTAAAATATCACAAGAACTGAGCAAATTAACAAATACAAAAAACGAACGGAGACCAGCCAAAGCCCCCCAAAGGGGACCCGACTGAAGACAAAAAGCAATGCAGTAAAAAGCAAGGAATTCAAACCACAGTAAAAAAAAAATGAAAGGGACTTAACTGAAAGCAAGCAGGAGACAGCAGGAAAGCAAGCTGAATTCTAACCTAGACCAGGAAGAACAATTGATCACCGGCGAGGATCATGGGAGGTCATCTCACTTATATCAGGCCAGTCAGTACCCACCTGACAACCACTCATTATCTGCAGGTGTAGGACTCTTGGTGTTCAACATAGGTTCAATACCCTCAGCAACCACCAGAGGGAGCTTCAGCTCCGAAGTCGTCTCCAAAACGTTCACAACAGGAATGCCTCTAACAAACTGTTTACCAGAGTTGCTTGTTTGTTCGCCAATATTAGCTTTAGGTTCTCTTGTGGCATGATGTTCTGTAATTTGCCTTTATAGAGTGGATCGAGGATGCTGGCCAACCTGTAGTCGTCATCCTTCATAATTTTGGCAATGCGGGGGTCCCTTTTTAGGATTCGCAAGACATAATCACACATGTGGGCCAATGTTCCAGGTGTCAATGATGCACTGCCAGTGGTGGGTGGAGGAGCACTTTCTGCAAAATCCACATCCCTCCAGTCATGCACAAACCCTGTACCTGACCTTGGCAAGCCAACATTTTCTCTTGCCCCCAGAGAAGCATCATCCTCCCCAAAATAATCATCCCCCTCATCCTCCTCTTCCTCTTCTTCCTCCACCTCATCCAGGACAGTTCCCTGAGCAGCAATGGCTGACTGTCAACAAGGCTTCCCTCCTCCTCCTCCTCTTCCTCCGCTGCAGACACCGGATCCTTAATGTGTGTCAAAGTTTGCATGAGCAGACGCATAAGTGGGATGCTCATGCTTATGATGGCGTCATCTGCGCTTACCAGCCGTGTGCATTCCTCAAACCACTGAAGGACTTTACAGAGGTCTTTCAGCTTTGACCACTGCACACCCAACAACTCCATGTCTGCCCTCAAACTGCCTGCCCGTGTATCCTCCCACAAATGCATTACAGTCTGCCTCTGTTAGCACAGCCTCTCAACCATGTGCATGGTGGAGTTCCACCTTGTTGCAACGTCTATGATTAGGCGGTGCTTGGGGAGGTGGAGCGATCGCTGCAGCCTCTGCATACGACTGGAGTCTACGGGCGAGCGACGGATGTGCTAGCACAGTCTTCGCACCTTATGGAGCAGGGCTGGTAACTCCGGATAATTATTTATGAAGCACTGCACCACCAGGTTCAAGTTGTGAGCCAGGCAAGGTATGTGTCTAACTTTTGCCAGGGCTATGGCCGCCACAAAATTACGGCCGTTATCACTGACTATCTTGCCTGGCTCAAGATGTAGACTGCCCAGCCATGACTCAGTTTCTCGCTGCAAGTAGTCGGCCAGTACCTCTGTGGTGTGTCTGTTGTCGCCCAAAGACATCATCTTTAAAACAGCCTGCTGACGCTTACCACTAGCTGTTCGATAGTGGAACACTTCGTGTGCAACACTGGCAGCTGCAGATGGAGTACTCTTGCGACTGCGCTCTGTCGACGAGATTTTGCTTCTAGAGGAGGAGGAGGAGGGTCGAATGCCTACAGCCAATTGTTGCCTATACCGTGGGCTAGGCAGCACTGTCCAACCGCCGCTGTCCCCTGTGGAGCCTGCATCCACCACATTAACCCAGTGCGCAGTGATGGACACGTAACGGCCCTGGCCATGCCTACTGGCCCATGCATCTGTTGTGAGGTGCACCTTTCCACTCACTGATTGCTTGAGTGCATGGACCATGGGCGTACCCACCGTGGGCAGGGGGGGCAAGTGCCCCCCCCTAGGAGCAGGGGAGGCATCAGGCAGCAACATCAGCCCGCGGGCGGCGGACCGCTAGGCCACGGCGCCGGCCCTTTAAAAGGTGCTTTCTGGGCCGCCTGGCTGTCTGCGCCGGCGAGTGCGACGCATGCACAGTGACACAGAGAGGGTCGGCCCGGGATAAGGCAGGGGCCTCCGTTAAGAAGTTAGAACGTCCTGACGTTTACGTCAGGACGTTCTTTGTGGGCGGAGAGAGAGCGCTCTGCTGCTCTCTCGCCCCTTCAGCAATTGGCTGCAGCAGCCAGCAGCTCCCACCCTACCAGGCAGACAGTGGTGGTGGTTGACACCGGCGGCGGTCGGCGACTCGGCAGGCCCTGGCGGCTGGCCTGTATCATCAGCTGCGGCGGCACAGCAGAGAGGCAGAGCCCGGTGTGACTCCTCCACCGCGCTGAAGGCTGAGGTTGGTGACGTATACAGGTGCTGGGGCTGGCTGGTGACGTATACAGGTGCTGCTGGGGCTGGCTGGTGATGTATACAGGTGCTGGGGCTGGCTGGTGACGTATACAGGTGCTGGGCTGGCTGGTGACGTATACAGGTGCTGCTGGGGCTGGCTGGTGACGTATACAGTGCTGCTGGGCTGGCTGGTGACGTATACAGGTGCTGGGGCTGGCTGGTGACGTATACAGCTGCTGCTGGGGCTGGCTGGTGACGTATACAGGTGCTGCTGGGGCTGGCTGGTGACGTATACAGGTGCTGGGGCTGGCTGGTGACGTATACAGGCTGGGGCTGGCTGGTGACGTATACAGGTGCTGGGGCTGGCTGGTGACGTATACAGGTGCTGCTGGGGCTGGCTGGTGACGTATACAGTGTGCTGGGGCTGGCTGGTGACGTATACAGGTGCTGGGGCTGGCTGGTGACGTATACAGCTGCTGCTGGGGCTGGCTGGTGACGTATACAGGTGCTGGGGCTGGCTGGTGACGTATACAGGTGCTGGGGCTGGCTGGTGACGTATACAGGTGCTGCTGGGGCTGGCTGGTGACATATACAGGTGCTGGGGCTGGCTGGTGACGTATACAGCTGCTGCTGGGCTGGCTGGTGACGTATACAGGTGCTGCTGGGCTGGCTGGTGACGTATACAGGTGTCTGGGGCTGGCTGGTGACGTATACAGGTGCTGGGGCTGGCTGGTGACGTATACAGTGCTGGGGCTGGCTGGACGTATACAGGTGCTGCTGGGGCTGGCTGGTGACGTATACAGGGGCTGCTGGGGCTGGCTGGTGACGTATACAGGTGCTGGGGCTGGCTGGTGACGTATACAGCTGCTGCTGGGGCTGGCTGGTGACGTATACAGGTGCTGGGCTGCTGGTGACGTATACAGCTGCTGCTGGGCTGGCTGGGGACGTATACAGGTGCTGCTGGGGCTGGCTGGTGACGTATACAGGTGCTGGGGCTGGCTGGTGACGTATACAGGTGCTGCTGGGGCTGGCTGGTGACGTATACAGGTGCTGGGGCTGGCTGGTGACGTATACAGGTGCTGCTGGGGCTGGCTGGTGACGTATACAGGTGCTGCTGGGGCTGGCTGGTGACGTATACAGGTGCTGGGGCTGGCTGGTGACGTATACAGGTGCTGGGGCTGGCTGGTGACGTATACAGGTGCTGCTGGGGCTGGCTGGTGACGTATACAGGTGCTGCTGGGGCTGGCTGGTGACGTATACAGGTGCTGGGGCTGGCTGGTGACGTATACAGGTGCTGCTGGGGCTGGCTGGTGACATATACAGGTGCTGCTGGGGCTGGCTGGTGACGTATACAGGTGCTGGGGCTGGCTGGTGACGTATACAGGTGCTGGGGCTGGCTGGTGACGTATACAGGTGCTGCCCCCCTAGTTTTGATCCTGGGTACGCCCATGGCATGGACAATGTGGTCTTTTACATGCAGGTGGAGGGCAGGGATGGCTTTTCTAGAAAAGAAGTGCCGACTGGGTAGGTCATAGCGTGTGACAGCGTAGGCCATGAGCTCTCGGAACGCTGCGTTTTCAACCAAACGGAAGGGCATCATCTCTAATGAGATCAGTTTGGCAATGTAGGCGTTCAAAGCCAGTGTACGCAGATGAGAGGATGAGTACTTTCTTGTTCTACTCAGAGTGTCTGCTAGGGTGAGCTGGACTTGAGAGCTGCATATGGGGGAACTAGCGGTGGACATGGCGGACTGAGAGGGGGTTGGTGATGGTGATAATGGCCTAGATTCAGTCTTTCATTACAAAAACATTGTGATTCCCTGACTGCTTCGGCCTTGCGACGACACCTCAACATTTCTTGCTGGTGGTGTGCTAACCTGTGGGCTTACAATGGGGGAAGCGATGTAGCGTTGCTGCCTACCTTCAGTCGGAGCAGGTGCACATGTGCTACCTGAGGTTTTGTAGTCCGTCCACGCTTTCAAGTGCATGGTGTTTAAATGTCTAAGCATGCAACTGGTATTCAAATTTTGGAGATTTTTCCCTCGGCGAAAGGTCCTTCCGCACTTCTTACAGATAACCTTTGCCTTATCAATAGGTTTTTTTGGTCAAAAAAGTGCGACACTGCACTTTTCCTGCTATGGGATTAATTTTCAGGGCTTGCACGCTGTGCTAATTTGGCCAAGCTGTCCTACAACTTGTTTTTTTAACACGTTTTTGGACTGCTACGGGGCTGCCAGATAACCGCAGCTGCGATGTTGATGCCTGCTGCGGATCCTCCTCCTCTTCTTAGCTATTGCCAGCGGCACCCTCTTCCCCAAATGGATGCCAATCCGGGTCAACAACTGGGTCATCCATCACCTCCTCTTCAATTTCATCTGCACCTTCCTCTGTGTCACCGTGTAAGGTGGTATAGTATGCGAGAAGGGGCACCTGAGTTTCATCAGGGTCAGAATCTGGCTCAGTAGACTGCGAGGGCAATGCAGTGCTCTTGGTGAATGTAGCAGCAGAATCATATAGCAGTGGCTGTGCATCAATGCACTCCATGTCATATTCATCTTGGACTTGGGAATTCAGGATTTCACTTGATAACTAGGCATGGTATGTGAAAACAGCTCCAGGGAGTAATCTGAAGTGTGGTCTGCAGCATCCTTCCCTTTTGTTGGGGGTGAAGGACACAAGGAAAGGTGTTGTTCCTGACCAGGAGCCTGCACTTACGACGCAGTGCTTGCAGTTTTTGAAACTTCAGAAGAGGAGGCAATAGAGCTGGAGGCTGTTTCTGCAATGTAAGCCCAAACCTGTTCCTGATGCTCCGGCTTTAAAAGCGGTTTACCTACTCCCAGAAAAGGGAGCCTTCCAGGCCTTCTGGAGCCAGACGATGACGCAGGCTCAACACCTCCTGCCTTAGGTGCTATTGTGCTTTTGGCACTACCAGCAGATGCACCACCACCACCATCAGTACCAGCTGGCCCCCCCGCCCACGTCCACGGCCTCTTCCACCATACTTCCTCATGGTTGGGAAAATGTACTAAAAATACCAGCAGATATATGGTACTGTATCAGAAGCATACAGCTGTATACAGTGTAGGAGAAAATTTAAATCTCCATATATATTTCCGGAGTCACACACATATGCTCACTCAGTATGGATTTGACCATAATACAAAAGGCAGAAAAACGGTACTGTATCAGAAGATACCAGCTGTATACGGTGAAGGGGAAAATTTAAATCTCTGTATATATTTCCGGAGTCACACACAGACGCTCTCTCAGTATGGATTTGACCTTAATACAAAAGGCAGAAAAAAGGTACTGTATCAGAAGATACCAAGTGTATATAGTGTAGGGGAAAATTGAAATCTCTGTATATATTTCCGGAGTCACACACAGACGCTCTCTCACTATGGATTTGACCGTAATACAAAAGGCAGAAAAAAGGTACTGTATCAGAAGATACAAGGTGTATATAGTGTAGGGGAAAATTGAAATATCCGTATATATTTCTGGAGTCACACACAGACGCTCTCTCAGTATGGATTTGACCGTAATACAAAAGGCAGAAAAACAGTACTGTATCAGAAGATACCAGCTGTATACAGTGTAGGGGAAAATTTAAATCTCCGTATATATTTCCGGAGTCACACAGCATGTATTTGTCCGTGATACCAGCCGGTACACGGTAGTGTGTGAGGAGCGTACAGCTCTTTACGGTGTGGGAAATAATGAACGCTCGGTAACTGTGCAGAAAAAAAGAATCAACGTATTTGTGCTGTGTAGAAAGCAGTCTGCACAGCAGTGTACACACAGCAATACAGCTATCAGGCAGCCTAATAACCAGCGCTGCTGCACACAAGAAAATCCTCCCCTGTCACTGCACACTAACTGTACAGCACAATTGCTATCAGCACAAGCACATAAAAACTTCTCTTTCCAGCCCTAACTTTCTCCCTACTGATAAACAGCATCAGCAACCTCTCCCTACTGTTAAGATCTGCAGAAGTAAAATGGGCGGTCGGCGGTCAGGTCTTTTATAGACACTATGAAGCCCCCCAAAGCAAGCCAATCACTACAATCAGGGCTGCCACTAGGAATTTCGGGGCCCCATACTGGCAAAATTTATGGGGCCCCCCTTGAGACTCCGCCCAGGCTCCACCCCCCAGTTCCGCATCCACCCTAGCTCCTCCTCCACCACATAAACCTTCCAAAATTCCTCCGCCCTTTCATGGAAAAACTTCACTTCTGCACCATGCCCTCACCAATGACACATTAACACCAATCACTCGATGAATATGCAGCATTTTGCTTGTTTAGTATAATATACCCCATAGTCCTCCATATATTATAATGTGCACCATAGTCCTCCATATTGTAAAGTGCACACCCCATAGTCCTCCATATAATATAATGTATCCATGGTCCTCCATATAGTATAATACACTCCTAATAGCCCTCCATATATTAAAATACACTCAGTCATTCATATAGTATAATACACTCCTCATAGTGCTCCATATAGTATAATGCACCACCATAGTCATCCATGTGGTACAATTCACTTCCCATAGTATAATGCACCCCATAGCTCTTCATATGGTATAATGTATTCCCCATAGTCCTCGATACAGTATAATGCAGCCCACATATAGTATAATGCAGTCACCCTATAGAGCATAATGCAGCCACCCCACAGAGCATAATGCAGCCACCCCAGAGTATAATGCAACCACCCCAGAGTATAATGCAACCACCCCAGAGTATAATGCAACCACCCCAGAGTATAATGCAACCACCCCACAGAGTATAATGCAACCACCCCACAGAGTATAATGTAAACCCCCATAGAATATAATTGAGCCCCCTTATATAGTATAATGTAGCCCCTCCATAAAATACAATGTAGCCCTCATATAGTATAATGCAGCCCCCATAGAATATAATATAGTTCCCTCATAAAAGTATAATGAAGCCCCCATACAATATAATCTAGCCCCCCATAGAATACAATATAGCCACCTCATACAGTATAATGTAGCCCCCTCATAAGTGTATGATGCAATCACCCCTCATAGAATATAATAAATATAATACAGCCCCTCATAGAATATAATGTATCCCCGAATAGAATATCATACAGCCCGCCTCCCCAAAGGAATATAACGTAGCCCCCATAGTATATAACACAGCCACAAAGTATATAACACAGCCACCCTATAAAATATAATATATCTCCCAATAGTATATAACACAGCCAACATAGTATATAGCACGGCCCACATATAGTATATAGCACGGCCCACATAGTATACAACAGGACCCACATAGTATACAGCATGGCCCACATAGTATATAGCAGGGCCCACATAGTGTACAGCGTGGCCCACATAGTATATAGTAGCAGGGCCTACATTGTACAGCAGAGCCCACATGGTATACGGCAGGGCCCACATAGTATATAGTAGCAGGGCCCACATTGTACAGCAGGGCCCACATAGTATACGGCAGGGCCCACATAGTATATAGTAGCAGGGCACACATTGTACAGCAGGGCCCACATAGTATATAGTAGCAGGGCACACATAGCATATAGTAGCAGGGCCCACATTGTACAGCAGGGCCCACATAGTATACGGCAGGGCCCACATAGTATATAGTAGCATGGCCCACATTGTACAGCAGGGCCCACATAGTATACGGCAGGGCCCACATAGTATATAGTAGCAGGGCCCACATTGTTCAGCAGGGCCCACATTGTACAGCAGGGCCCACATAGTATACAGCAGGGCCCACATTTTACAGCAGGGCCCACATAGTATACGGCAGGGCCCACATTGTTCGGCAGGGCCCACATAGTATACAGCAGGGCCCACATAGTATACGGCATGGCCCACATTGTACAGCAGGGCCCACATTGTTCAGCAGGGCCCACATTGTACAGCAGGGCCCACATTGTACAGCAGGGCCCACAATAGTAACGGCAGGGCCTACATTGTACAGCAGGGCCCACATAGTATACGGCAGGGCCCACATTGTACAGCAGGGCCCACATAGTATACGGCAGGGCCAACATTGTACAGCAGGGCCCACATTGTCCAGCAGGGCCCACATAGTATAAGGCAGGGTCCACATTGTACGGCAGGGTCCACATAGTATACGGCAGGGCCCACATTGTACAGCAGGGCCCACATTGCCAACAGGGCCCACATAGTATACGGCAGGGCCCACATTGTACGGCAGGGCCCACATTGTCCGGCAGGGCCCACATTGTACAGCAGGGCCCACATAGTATACGGCAGGGCCCACATTGTCCAGCCTTCATCTCTCCTCCACCCACCCACAGTTCAGTAAAGCACTGACAGCTTTAGAAAAAAAAAAAGAAAAACACTCCTCACCTCATCCTCGTGCCCCCGCTGCTCCCAGCTCCTGTCTCCTGCTCTGCCCGGCACACAGTGAGCGCGCTGTGTCAGAGGCAGAGCAGGAATGATGGGAGAGGGAGCGTCAGCTGACACTCTCTCCTCCATCATCGCTTTGAACTGTACCGGCAGACGCCGGTATAGTTCAATGCAGCGGCGGGGGGAGTCGGCGCTGGGGGCAGGCAGGCCCCCCTGCCACACAGGGGCCCCCATAGCGGCTGCGTATGTGCCGCTAGCTGGGGGCCCCTTGGGGAGCAGGGAGAGCCTCAAAATGTTGGGGGCCCCCGGGCCCGAGCGCGGACCTGCGTGCTCGGGCGGCGGGCCCCCCTAATCACCGGGCCCCATACAGCAGTAAGGGTTCTCATGCCCTGATGGCGGCCCTGACTACAATGCCCTTCTCTAAGATGGTGGTGGACGCTGCCCATGTCATCTCGTTGCCCACAGTGTACGTCCTTGCTCATTGGCTGAAAAAAGGCGCCTGAAAGCATTCTGGGAAATCCAACTTTGGCGCTCGGGTCGACGACCGCATGGCCGACATCACACTATGGTCGGATTTCGATCGGCGAAACCCGACTTTGGCGTAAGTCGGCGACTTATCAATCTGACCTAATTGTTTCGCTCAACTCTACTCATGAGTCATGACACATAATATGTGATAATATACTTACACACATAATTCTGATTCTATCCATTCAATCATGTTGTAAGGGTGGAGAAGAGGTCGAATACCCTCTCTTAAGATTTCTTATGTATTATCTTGTGTGACCTGTAAATTATGGTCTATTTTAACCTCATATCGGCTGCAGTTTCTTGTGTACAGGGATGGACAGAGTTAACTGTAAGACCAGCCAATTGTTTGGAGAGGAGTAAGTGGGCATTAGGAGTTAGTTCTTCTTTTATCAGTTGGTTCAAATTCCGCTTTGGAAAAGGGGGAGACTCTTAGCATTGTCAGCTGTATTGAGTGTATGCAAGAAGAGCAGATTCTCAGAGTGTAGTGTGATCTAGAAATAACAAGTAACAGAGGCAGCAGTTCTTCTCATAGCAGGCAAGTTGGGACACCTACTGAGGGTGACTTTTAAAGCAAGAATTTTAGAGTTTGACAGATCTGGAGGTCTTAGTGAAGGAATACAGGATCAGCCAGGCTGGGACACGTCCATAAGTTTTAGCAACTGGAAAAGCTCCCTTATATAGTCCACAGAGTGTAGTGATGGGTGCAGTGGTTACAGCAAAACACATCAACCCATGTGGCCCTGTACTGGGAAGATGGAGGTCCTCAGCTTAACCTGTTGTACTTCACCATTGTTCTTCACAAGTGATGTGCCATCGTCCACAACCAAAATGTTTGTGCCTCTGTCATGTAATAGGTATAGTTTAAGAGGATTTAGATGTTGTACATATTCTAACAGGGCTGTTGAATGAAAATATATGTGACTGAGGATCTGGACCATTCAAGAAAAAAAAGCACCAGGTTGCCTCCCTTTAGGGACCTAGGCAGTGTTGACATTTTCCTCAAGGTTGCTGAGGAAGATCTACGTAAAATTCAAACAAACAATGTGGATGACATTAGGACCAATCTCATACAATCTGAATGCGAGACCCTAACTGCTTTGGAGAGAAATCTA
>JARQOD010000003.1:111070057-111087530 GCA_033576555.1 Oophaga sylvatica
TTTGACGTCAGGCGCGATCCGGCGTGTTTTTAAAAAAACGCATCCGGTACCGGATGCGTTTTTTTACCATTGACTGTCATTAGCGCCGGATCGCGCCTGATGTCATTGCGTTGCATCCGTTTTTGGCCGGATCCTTCGGAAATGTACATTCCGGCGGCCGGAGAAGACGCTGACTGCAAGTTTTTTTTTTTTTTTCCGGAGCCGCCTGACAGTGCCTGAATCGGCCGGAAATAATACAAGTCTATGAAACCGGACCAGTGTTTTGTCAAATCCGTCAAAAGACTGATCCGGAATCCAAGGTCTCTCTCTCACACAAAAAGACTGATGTGTGAAAGTAGCCTTAAGGGTATGCCACACTAAGCGAGATTGCTAACGAGATCGCTAACGACATCGCTAAAACGTCACTATTTAGCGATCTCGTTAGCGACCTCGTTGTGTGTGGCATGAAGCAACGATGTGGTCCCTGCTGTGATGTCGCTGATCGTTCACTAGCGTTCTGGACCGTTTTTTGATCGTTGGCGTCCCGCTGGTGAGCCTATATCGCTGTGTTTGGCATCTTTTGAGAACGACGAGCGACCTCGTTTGTGACGCATATGACAGCGGCGCAGGCGGGACTAGGGTTTTTTAGCGTCACGGAGTGGATCGCAATATCTGTAGAAGCAGGCAGGTGGGATTAGGTTTTCTTTTGCGTCACAGAGAGGATCGCAGAAGCTGCAAAGCAGGCTAGCAGGATGCAGAGAGCAGGAGCGATGCTGGAAATTCCTATGAATGAGAAGCGCTCGAGAACAATGAAAGGGAGCGCTATACGCCGTCTTTCATGACGCGGTCAAAACATAAATTATAGCACATATATAACATATATCTGTGCTGAGGGGCGTGGAAAAGGTTGCGCTCAGTACATGCTAATGACAGATCCTAACGACCGCCAAAGTCGTTAAAGAGATCGCTGACCGCTGATGAGTCGTTTATGAGATCTCCTGTTTGGCAGCTACTAGCGACCTAAAAGCGATCACACCAACGATCTCGTTAGCTTGCGTCGTTAACGAGATCGCTAGCGAGATCGCTTAGTGTGGCAGTACCTTTAGTCTCCACAGAGCAGATTAACATATGAACTACCCACAAATCGCCCCCATAAACTCCAATGGGTAATCTGCACTGTTGGTCATTCCAGTGGATTTCTTTTAACCTGTGACATGTCACCTAGTGAACAATCTTCCTGGACACCGCAGTGGGTGGCCCGTGGCCTTACACAATGGGATGGGGTATTCCACGCGCAGACCCCACAGCGAGCACCACAGGGTCAGCCCCAGACTTTTTTGCTTCAGATTCTGGAGCACTTACACCTCAGTGTGAACATGGCCTTAGGTAAACTAAGATGTGTCATATCTGCCATAAATCCTGTAAGACTGAGCCCGAATGTCACATCCCGCTGGGATTTCTCATGTGCCAGCGCTGCCCTTCATAATCTGTTCTAAGTACATGGGCACAAATGTCAGGAACTGCTAGAAATAACTCCACTTCTCAGAACAATGGCAGCAGCGCCCTGAGGACTCACCCTGCCAGCAGATTCCCCCTGCTGTACCCAGGAAAGGTGGGCAGCACATTGGCAAGGAGGGACATGTGCTGTACCAGAGCAGAATGAGTGGAGCCCCTGTGCCCCCAGGGCCGGGAGGGTGGCATCATCAGTGGGCACAAGGGCTCCCAGCCCAGCCTCCTGCACTCACAGGGGGATAAGTGAACCCTGCAGTTGTGCCCCCCATACCTGCTGATATAGCCATCGACGTCCCCATCACAGGTCTGGAAGAGGCGCCTCATCCTCTCCTCGCCGGGGCTGGAGGTGTCGCTGATCCCGTTGCAGCTGCTGGTCCCGGTGACTTCCACAGCCGCCATAGTGCACGGCTGGGCGTCCACAGACTGCCCACTGCTGGATGAGGAACAGCCAAGAGCCAGCTGCGGACACAGTCACCAGTTCCTCGCCCAGCTCTCCTCTCTCCCGATGCCTGTTCCTTCACTGCTCCCCTCCCATACACACATGGCTCCACTCCGTAAACTTCGTACACACGGCTCAGCTCCGTACACTTCGTACAAACAGGGCTGTTTTGTACACCCCGTACACATGTTGCTCTGCTCCGTACACCAAGTACACACATGGCTCTGCTCCGTACAGCTCGTACACACTGGCTCTGCTCCGTACACGCCATTCACACGTGCCTCTGCTCCGTACATCAAGTACACACATGGCTCTGCTCCGTACACCCCGTACACACGTGGCTCTGCTCCGTACACCTCGTACACACATGGCTCCGTTCCGTACACCCAATACACACGTGGCTCCGCTACGTAAACCCAATACACACGCAGCTCTGCTCCGTACACACTATACACATGCGGCTCTGCTCCGTACACCCTATACACACGCGGCTCTGCATCGTACACCCTATACACATGTGGCTCTGCTCCGTACACCCCATACACACGTGGCTCTGCGCCGTAC
The DNA here is from genome assembly GCA_033576555.1 of Oophaga sylvatica. NCBI lineage: Eukaryota > Metazoa > Chordata > Amphibia > Anura > Dendrobatidae > Oophaga > Oophaga sylvatica. The sequence continues at coordinate 111,072,552 of JARQOD010000003.1, forward strand.
ACACTATACACACGCGGTCTGCTCCGTACACCCTATACACACGTGGCTCTGCTCCGTACACCCTATACACACGCGGCTCTGCTCCGTACACCCTATACACACGCGGCTCTGCTCCGTACACCCCATACACACAGCTCCGCTACATACACCCAATACACACGTGGCTCTGTGCCGTACACACTATACACATGCGGCTCTGCTCCGTACACCCTATAGACACGTGGCTCTGCTCCGTACACCCTATACACACGCGGCTCCGCTCCGTACACCCCATACACACACAGCTCCGCTACATACACCCAATACACACGTGGCTCTGCGCCGCACACCCTATACACACGCGGCTCTGCTCCGTACACCCTATACACACGCGGCTCTGCTCCGTACACCCTATACACACGCGACTCCGCTCCGTACACCCCATATACACACAGCTCCGCTACATACACCCAATACACACGTGGCTCTGCGCCGTACACACTATACACACGTGGCTCTTCTCCGTACACCCCATACACACACAGCTCCGCTACATACACCCAATACACACATGGCTCTGCTCTGTACACCCTATACACACGCGGCTCTGCTCCGTACACCCCATACACACGTGGCTCTGCTCCGTACACCCCATACACACGTGGCTCTGCTACATACACCCTATACACACGTGGCTCTGCTACATACACCCAATACACACGTGGCTCTGCTCCGTACACCCTATACACACGCGGCTCCGCTCTGTACACCCCATACACACACAGCTCCGCTACATACACCCAATACACACATGGCTCTGCTCTGTACACCCTATACACACGCGGCTCTGCTCCGTACACCCTATACACACAGCTCCGCTACATACACCCAATACACACATGGCTCTGCTCCGTACACCCTATACACATGCGGCTCTGCTCCGTACACCCCATACACACGTGGCTCTGCTCCGTACACCCTATACACACGTGGCTCTGCTACATACACCCAATACACACATGGCTCTGCTCTGTACACCCTATACACACGCGGCTCTGCTCCGTACACCCCATACACACGTGGCTCTGCTCCGTACACCCTATACACACGTGGCTCTGCTACATACACCCTATACACACGCGGCTCTGCTCCGTACACCCTATACACACAGCTCCGCTACATACACCCAATACACACATGGCTCTGCTCCGTACACCCTATACACACGCGGCTCTGCTCCGTACACCCCATACACACGTGGCTCTGCTCCGTACACCCTATACACACGTGGCTCTGCTACATACACCCAATACACACATGGCTCTGCTCTGTACACCCTATACACACGCGGCTCTGCTCCGTACACCCCATACACACGTGGCTCTGCTCCGTACACCCTATACACACGTGGCTCTGCTACATACACCCAATACACACGTGGCTCTGCTCCGTACACCCTATACACACGCGGCTCCGCTCTGTACACCCCATACACACACAGCTCCGCTACATACACCCAATACACACATGGCTCTGCTCTGTACACCCTATACACACGCGGCTCTGCTCCGTACACCCCATACACACACAGCTCCGCTACATACACCCAATACACACGTGGCTCTGCGCCGCACACCCTATACACACGCGGCTCTGCTCCGTACACCCTATACACACGCTGGCTCTGCTCCGTACACCCTATACACACGCGACTCCGCTCCGCACACCCCATATACACACAGCTCCGCTACATACACCCAATACACACGTGGCTCTGCGCCGTACACACTATACACACGTGGCTCTTCTCCGTACACCCCATACACACACAGCTCCGCTACATACACCCAATACACACATGGCTCTGCTCTGTACACCCTATACACACGCGGCTCTGCTCCGTACACCCCATACACACGTGGCTCTGCTCCGTACACCCTATACACACGTGGCTCTGCTACATACACCCAATACACACATGGCTCTGCTCCGTACACCCTATACACACGCGGATCCGCTCTGTACACCCATACACACACAGCTCCGCTACATACACCCAATACACACATGGCTCTGCTCTGTACACCCTATACACACGCGGCTCTGCTCCGTACACCCTATACACACAGCTCCGCTACATACACCCAATACACACATGGCTCTGCTCCGTACACCCTATACACACGCGGCTCTGCTCCGTACACCCCATACACACGTGGCTCTGCTCCGTACACCCTATACACACGTGGCTCTGCTACATACACCCAATACACACATGGCTCTGCTCTGTACACCCTATACACACGCGGCTCTGCTCCGTACACCCCATACACACGTGGCTCTGCTCCGTACACCCTATACACACGTGGCTCTGCTACATACACCCAATACACGCGTGGCTCTGCTCCGTACACCCTATACACACACAGCTCCGCTCTGTACACCCCATACACACACAGCTCCGCTACATACACCCAATACACACATGGCTCTGCTCTGTACACCCTATACACACGCGGCTCTGCTCCGTACACCCCATACACACGTGGCTCTGCTCCGTACACCCTATACACACAGCTCCGCTACATACACCCAATACACACGTGGCTCTGCTCCGTACACCCTATACACATGCGGCTCCGCTCTGTACACCCCATACACACAGCTCCGCTAAGTACACCCCATACACACGTGGCTCTGCTCTGTACACCCTATACACACGCGGCTCTGCTCCGTACACCCCATACACACGTGGCTCTGCTCCGTACACCCCATACACACGTGGCTCTGCTCCATACACCTCATACACAGATGAGTCGCACTTAGTACCAGGGCAATGGGGTACTCGGCACCGAGCCCATGAAAGTCTATGGGGTTTGTCACTGGCAGCAGGACTCGGTCCGTGGCCCTGGGCGCTCATACAATGGGGGATATTTACAGGGGATTATTAGGATAGGTAGTTCGTGACGCCACCTGTGGTATCTGGTTAATTGGACCAGCGCTGCAGTAAGGGTCTTCTCAGGGGATGTTACGGGGCAGCTAGATGGTGGGTCTCCCACAGGTGAGACTGGTCCCTGGAAGTCTATAATGATGATGCAGGGTGTAGATAATAATTCAGTCACACACAATGCAGCTTCTTTTCATACCTTTTACTGGTAGATGGTTCAAGCAGGTCCCGGGGAGCTGGTCGGGGTGGAGAGTGCACATTCGGGTAACCGCTGAGCAGGTTAGAGGCCTCCTTTACTTCAAATGTAGGTGAGTCCAACTTGCCTGAAGCGAAGTTAACTCTGAATCTCCAGCTTTCTCAATAGCTGTACTGCCCGGCCAACATTGTGGTGGAGCCTTCTAAGTGGTGAAAACTAAGTCCTTACTTTTGTCGTTCACTTGACTCAAAGTCCCCGTTCTCCCTGACTCCGGTTACGTATTGACATTTAGGGCTGCTCTCTGCGACCTGTAGTCCAGATGCCTCCGGTTTTCTTGTTACTAAGCTTGAAACTCTAGCAACGCTGCGGACCCCGGTGTCCGGCAATTTAGTGCAGGTATTCCAATACCTGTTGCACTTCTCTAACTTCTCCACTGCGCCCTTCGCCCTGCTTCACGCTCTTAACATAAGCACTTGTGGCTTTTGTGGAAAATGTCAGCTTACTCCAGAACTCACTGCACAGCTCTCAGTTTCCTCCAAAGTCCAGACTGGACTGAGACTGAATGGCTGCTCTGTCCTTAGACAGAAGCTAACAGACTGAAGTTCGACTGAACACTACTCCCCAAAGACTGATCTCTGACAGGAAACAACTCTCCCTCTGCCACGTGTCACTCCCCTTATACCTCAGATGGGTGTGTCTGAAAGTGTGAGTGACAGTGAATGCATATCAAGCGTTGCTGTTACCTTCCTGTGCACTCTCCTGGATTTTATGTGTGCCTGCTTAGCTGGGCCACACATCCCCCCTTGGTAAAACACAGCACTCCCGGGCTGTAAAAGAGAAAAAGAAAACATTTTTGTTTTGCATTAAACAACAACATTTTAACACTTCCCATCCGGGAGGTACGAATTCTTGAACGTTACAATTTGTACAATGAAGAATACAAAAGTATCAAAATATCAAGACATTCTCATAAATACAAGATACTTGTGGAGGACCTGCACCAAAAACCTCCCACGTGGGTCCTGGGTGGGCTTGCAGGACTTCTGACTGCAGACCTCACTCTATGCCACACCATACGGGTTTTTCTTCAGAGGTAGATATTGTAGATATGGTTTTGTGTAAAACCAAGATAAGGCACCGTAGTGCAACTATTTACAATATAAGTTCTTGGGCTGGCACAGTCCACAGCCACGCAGTCCATGCATGGGAAAAGACACATAAATATATATAAATTTCAAGTATTTCTCAATTCTTCAATTTCACTTTACCCAACCGGGGTATTCTATGCATACTTATGCAATCAACATTACATTTATTCTTTAACTTTCTAACTCTTTTTCCTTGTACCCAGCCGGGTATTCTACTCATTATTTAAAACATCATCATTCACATTAGTAAAGTGCAACTCTGCAAAATTTCTTCAAACTTTTTTTACAATTCTTGGATACGGTAAACCCCTGTCTGGGTCCTACCGGTCTTCACTTTTACAACTCTCAATGACGTCTTCCACTCCTGGGGCTGGAACGACGCGATGCTCCTTTGATCTCATTACGAATAAGTCATGGCCTGATATCAACGTTTGCGTAGCCACAGTTCTCATTCTAACTAAGGTCCCATCGGGTGCCTCTGTCATGTATGACGCAAGTGGCGTTGCTGATGGTGCCACAGAGTAAGATCTGGCTTGCGATGCAGAATGGGTCACCGATTGCGATGTAGATTGCGATGCAGTATGGGTCACCGATTGCGATGTAGATTGCGATGCAGATCGCGATGCCGTTTGCGATGTAGGGGGCGACGTAGGTCGAGATGAGTATGCAGGTGGCGATGCCGGGGCACGGCCTGGTGCTGTTGGAGCTCAGGACTGAGACGCTTCGGCACGGCGTCGGGGACGGGGTCACTGACGATGGAGACGTTCAGGGCATACCACCCCTTCATACCCCAGTGACGGGTGTAGCTCACTATGTCCCCATTTATCAGGTCCCTCCCAGGATGACCGATGGGCAAGTGGGACTCCACGTCCCGGCGGCTCACAAAGACCCCTGCATAGAGGCCCGGCTCGCGGATAAAGCCCCAGCCCTTGCGGAGCTGAAACTCGGTGACGCACCCCTGCCGCCGCGGTTCCCGTCGGGTACCTTTGTCTCTGCGGACGTCTCCTTATCAGCGATGAACTCCTCGTGCTGTTTTTGTCGGGACCGCTGTATGTTTCTTTCTTCCTCTTGCTGCTGTCTCACTCTCTCACAGTACTGCCAGGCATTTCCGGTTTGGAGGTCGTAAGTCACGTCGTCCAGACGCTCCATCTCATCCCAGTCGATTTCTGGCAATGACGGCTGGGACCCCTCCGGTGATCTCACTGGGGAACCGTACTCTGCTGTGGCCTCCTGGCCTGACTGGCACTCCGGACCGGGCAGAACCTCCTCAGCCTCCTTCGCCTCCACCTGCGCATCGGTGGGATCAGGTACAGCACTTTTGGTGGCAGCCTCCGGTCGTCCCTCAGCCTTCTTCAGCAGTGATTTTGGTAAATCAGGAGACGGCGTTATGCTTGTGGGAGAGAACACTGCGTCCCACAGCAGCCGCTGTGTCTGGGCACGCCAGCGTCTCTCCGTCTCCTGTAAATCTGTATGACTCTGGAGCTTCCTTCTTAGCTCCGCGTTCTCCTTCTGCAGCTCCAGTATGGCGGGGTCAGTGTCCCGATCCGGGACAGCTCTGGCACAGGTCGTACATCTTCAGGGGAGCAGGGCCGGTATGCCTCCGGTCCTCTGCACAGATTCTCCTGTCCTTCCGCCATCTCGTCCCAGGCCAGACTGTAGTTTCCATCAGGAACAATCTGGTCTCTTCCGTGGAGGCGGGATTTGCGTCTCCTCCTCTTCGCATATAGGATGAAGAGGAGGCGGATTTCTTTAGCAGTGGGGCAGGACCGCACATTATAGTAGCATTTGGAGAGGGCGGCCATATCTTTCGCGCCACAGGGGGGGTACACGCCCACGAATGCACGCCCACCTTCTTCACCAGCGCCTCAGGGCGCCAATATGGCGGTAAAATGGCGGTATTTGGCGCCAAATGCAGCAAACAGTCTTTTTCACCAAACAGTTCAATATAGGCACACAGGACTCACAATTGCAAGTTTCGGATCCTGTTCGTGACGCCAAAGATGAGTCGCACTTAGTACCAGGGCAATGGGGTACTTGGCACCGAGCCCATGAAAGTCTATGGGGTTTGTCACTGGCAGCAGGACTCGGTCCGTGGCCCTGGGCGCTCATACAATGGGGGATATTTACAGGGGATTATTAGGATAGGTAGTTCGTGACGCCACCTGTGGTATCTGGTTAATTGGACCAGCGCTGCAGTAAGGGTCTTCTCAGGGGATGTTACGGGGCAGCTAGATGGTGGGTCTCCCACAGGTGAGACTGGTCCCTGGAAGTCTATAATGATGATGCAGGGTGTAGATAATAATTCAGTCACACACAATGCAGCTTCTTTTCATACCTTTTACTGGTAGATGGTTCAAGCAGGTCCCGGGGAGCTGGTCGGGGTGGAGAGTGCACATTCGGGTAACTGCTGAGCAGGTTAGAGGCCTCCTTTACTTCAAATGTAGGTGAGTCCAACTTGCCTGAAGCGAAGTTAACTCTGAATCTCCAGCTTTCTCAATAGCTGTACTGCCCGGCCAACATTGTGGTGGAGCCTTCTAAGTGGTGAAAACTAAGTCCTTACTTTTGTCGTGCACTTGACTCAAAGTCCCCGTTCTCCCTGACTCCGGTTACGTATTGACACTTAGGGCTGCTCTCTGCGACCTGTAGTCCAGATGCCTCCGGTTTTCTTGTTACTAAGCTTGAAACTCTAGCAACGCTTCGGACCCCGGTGTCCGGCAATTTAGTGCAGGTATTCCAATACCTGTTGCACTTCTCTAACTTCTCCACTGCGCCCTTCGCCCTGCTTCACGCTCTTAACATAAGCACTTGTGGCTTTTGTGGAAAATGTCAGCTTACTCCAGAACTCGCTGCACAGCTCTCAGTTTCCTCCAAAGTCCAGACTGGACTGAGACTGAATGGCTGCTCTGTCCTTAGACAGAAGCTAACAGACTGAAGTTCGACTGAACACTACTCCCCAAAGACTGATCTCTGACAGGAACAACTCTCCCTCTGCCACGTGTCACTCCCCTTATACCTCAGATGGGTGTGTCTGAAAGTGTGAGTGACAGTGAATGCATATCAAGCGTTGCTGTTACCTTCCTGTGCACTCTCCTGGATTTTATGTGTGCCTGCATAGCTGGGCCACACACAAACAGCTCTACTACATCCACCCTGTAAACCCGTCATCACACAGAAACTTCCCCTCATCCAGCACCATGACAATCAGCACCGCAAAGTCCTGCATACAGACTAGAGGCCCCTGATCATGTGACCACTGACTCCTCCCCTCCCGTGACCTCATGACAGGTCCTGTGCGCACAGAGCAGCCTAGGGATGTCATTGCTGGGAATGATTTATAGGATGATGTGGAAATGGCTGGCGCAGTGCTCTCAGCTGAATGAGGGGAGTTTGCGCCTGACATCTGCACACAGCATGGCCGGTCAGTTGTGTAGGCACTATCGACATGCAGGGCAGGGACTAATGAAGGAGGCAGGGGCTGGGGGCGAGGCCCACCAGAGATTTCTCCGATGTCCCGGTGCCTCAGTCCGACCCTGCTCCCATTCAATCTTAAGCAGTTGCAAAGATTCAGAGTTAGACATGCCTGGCTGAAATCATGCAGCCAGTGCCTGATACATGCTGCCTGTGGATCAGACATCATATATCAGCTGTCAGGTTCCTTTTAATATATGAACAGTATGCAGTAAGCTCCTAAGCGCCCTCTAGTGGTGGCTGAAGGGAACAAAAATGTTATTATTTATGTCAGACCACTATATAAATTGTTAAATGAATCATCACCAAACATTGCAATAAAATGGAATATAGACTTTAAGGTCACCTAGCCACCCACATACTTAGTATACACTAGTTATGTTCTCTAAGGAAGGGGTAAAGAGCAAAAATGAAAACCAACTATGAAGAATTTGACATTGACATCTCTGTCCTATACCATAGTAGGTGATAATATTATTTTTATATCTACGAGGGGTGCATAGGGAGCAGTTTTACCCTGTCCCTTGTGCCAAAAGGTCCCACTTTCACTAAAGAAGACATCAGTCAGTACTAGAATTGATGCATGTTAGATCAAGGCTGCCAATTGTGTTTGTGAGTGACCCCCATAACTAAACAATGATAATCAATAGGGATCAGAGAATTTCCTGAAATGTGATCAATTTGGTTAGCAGATTCAATCCAATCCAAATAAAAATTGGTCCAAATCAAAAGTGCTGTGAAAAGATATTTATTATGCTGCGAGGTCTCTCCAGTCCCAAAGCATAATGAACAGAGGGGAAGGAGTTAAAAATTACAAAAATTGTATGTTCTGTACCTTTTCTAAGCCCTCATGTAATTCCTGACTCCCTTTACATCACAGCAGCAGTTTCCATGATGATCACTGCTGGTCTTTGGTTCATCTGACACTGGGTTTGTAGCCATCAAATTGTGGAAATTTCTGATTCACCAAAATCTGAAGTTTTTAAGAAATTGGTAATAAAACGATTCATCTGTAGTAATCATCATACAAAAGAACATTTTCACTAGTCAAGAAATAAATCTAGATGAATTCCATTTTGTGCCTACCGCTGTTCCGGAACTTGCACTGATGAGATCTAACAAGAATGAAACAGTTGTCAGCAAGAGTTAAAGTCTTGAATATTGTGTTCGGGTTTTGGATTCACAGTTTGAGAAAGATAAAAGTCTATAAAGCAGGACTAAATGTGTAATTATAAAGGCAGACCCAGACAATAGAGGCCAGCTGTACAGAACCAGTATATGGGACCCTCTGATCCTCATCACAAAACACCTAATTATTTCTGCCTTGCAATCCACCAGTAAGTCCTATGAAGTTTATCAGCTTATGCTCTAATGTGCAATCTAATTGATAGTAGGAAACTGCCATTAAGATGCAAATGGACCCCCTAAACCCATTGGGCTTCTGTGCCTGCACGGCATCACTAGTCCCTAAATATCAACACAAATTGCTGCATTGCTGCCAGTTTCACCCGTAATTACAGTACAGCGGCACCTTTCGACAAAAGCAGAGGAAGTGATCATAAACATGTATGTAACGCTTACTTTCATCTTACCTATAGAAAGAGCACTTGACAAGTACTGATTAGGTTCTTTCTACACTTTTGCAACCATACGGGTGAAGTCAAAACCATTTGCTATGCATTCTTATTTTAAATTGTAATTTTGACATTGAGAAGTTTACAATAAACTTTTTCCTAGACACTTTCATTGAAATCTCTGTAAATTCAGGCCAAAACTTCTCAGACTCGCCTCTTCTTCCCTGTCAAGTGTGCTGTTAAAACAACACAGCCGATAATTCAAAGCCCGCATTCTGCAGAAACCACCTATACGTAGACATCAGGACTACGAGCAAGCCCCATCTACACCACACCATTAAAAAGCAGTCACTTAATCATGCCAACTGTCAAGAAATATATCCGACTGCTCCAAACAAATATAGATTTTTCTAAGTCTCGGTATGTAGACATCTATTGAAGGAATTCAGCTCAGCCAGTGAATATAAAGAGAATTCATAATGGAAGGTGTTAGGAGAGGGAGGAGGGAAGAGTTGGGTCCTTCTTTTTTTTGGAGCAAATGTCAGTGTTGCTTTAAGGCAAGCAGGCGAGAAATCACAGAAAAGATTCCCTTTAATCTTGCACACAAACCTACAGTGGAAAAGTAAATAAGTTTGGAAAGTGCAGAACATCAGAGTCTCAGCTCACAAATGAGACTTTTATATTCGCAGAACATCCCCTGCCTCTTTATTAAAGTCATGTATAATGCTTGTGCCAGGCACGGGTTGCTCCGCCGCTCTAACTCTGTATAGGTGCAATTTGTGGCACCTCATTTAGCGAACATTTGTGTTGATTTCTTCTCACTGGATCTTTCCTTTTGTATTTTCTTTGTTCTGTTGTCCTCCAGAGATGTCTTGCTGAATTTATCAGATTATTCCAAGTAGAAGAAGAGAAGATTCTGCCTCTTGGCTTAAATGCAAATTAAATTATTTTACATAGATATTGAAGACAAGGAAAAAGAAGTGGTGAAGGAAGAAGTTAGTGGAGATCAGCGGCACAAAATATAGCCATAGTGTGAGAGGGGGTGGTAATGAGACTGGGGGAAGGGATAATTACTAGAGATGAGCAAATCTGATGAAATGCTAATTTGGGAGATTTACTCGAATTTCGGCCCTGAAGTTTGATTTGCATCTAATTTATTTATTGGGGATCAAATGTGCCTGATTGTTGTTAAAAAAAGGATGTTTATTTTGATCTGAGTTCTCCGGTCCTTACAGAGGTTGTCCATTACTCAGATAAACCTCAATTACGATATTCCCCCTTGTAGAAATAAAACACCTTACATACCTCCGGTACCGGCGCCATACCAGCAGTGTCGGCATTGGCTCTCCCAGGGCTCCCGTGACATTGTCATGAGAGCCCTGCAGCCAATTAGCGGCCGCTTCATTCTCAGTACCTTCAGACATAACTGACAGCCGGAGGAAGACAGAGAGCAGCAGCAACTGCAGAGCTCACGTGGCATAACAATCTCACCGGAAATTAGTATTAGGCATTTTTATTCCATGTGGGGTAATATTGTTATTGAGGAGGGGTTATCCGACTATTGGACAACCCCTTTAAACAATAAGAATAAGTTGTACGATAAAGGGGTCAAAAATCAATTAAATATCATACTCACCTCACTGCTCACCTGTCCCAATAACTCCCGCCTATGCGTGTCTCATTCCCTAAGACATCAGCTTTGGCTTCGGTCTTCTATTTACTCTTCGTTAACGTTTCCAGAAAGACTAGGCTTCAATCAAGGTTATGTCATCATGATGTCTGTCGTCCCACATGGTCATGTCTCTCTAATGAGTTGTGTTGAACGACTCACATTTTTATGTCCAAGCATACAACAAGACTAAGTTGCCCAAGATGTGACAGTGAAGAGTGAAGAGAATACGAGAAGGAGCCGATGCCTTAGATACCAAAGCAAGGATGTGCTATGTTAGCAGAGACAAATCAGGAGCAAGGTGAGTATATTTTGTTTTTTAACCCCTTCCCGGACTAATATGAATCCAGATAAATGGCGGTCGACTAGCTGCCATTTTGCTGCATTTGTGACAATAAAATTACCAAAAATTTGGATTTGCTGGAATCCTCAAAATTGGGGAGATTTAAACTTGATTTGCTTCAAATTGATTCACTCCTTCTTTCTAAATAATCATTATTGCTCCATAACACAAATGTCAGTTACTATGAGAGGCATATCATATACCATAAAGCATATATTGTTTCTCCACTTACCCCATAGATTGCCAACCCCAGGGGGGTTGTTTGTTTGTAGGGATCACTGATGAAAAGGTGATCACATGGTCACTGTAAATCCTGCAGAAATCAGTTGCAATCTGTAAGAAAAGCAGGTTGTAAGTGGTCGGGTCTCATGACATTGCAGAGTTCACATAGGATATATGGTTCAGACATGAACGTGCTGGGTCCTCCAGAGCAAAAGACACTTTTAGCAGCCACTCTTTACACTGGCTAATAGATAAGACTCCTGAATCAGGACATCTGTTCCATGAACTCACAATTTCTTGGCAATCTGATAATCTTCTGGCACAATCCTGGATTTTTATATCAGGTCAGGAGTAGACACAGGAGGCCCGTGTGCATGAACAGTATATTGGCCCTTTGAAAACCAATAGCTCATAATAATGCACAATTCCCCCTGCTGTAGAGGTAGAAGTGGGTCCCACTTTATCGCCAGACCTGGGTGTGGAAGCACAGGTTGCACCATTGGTATGTCCTTCACTGTGTGAAGTTAAAATGACCGTCCAATAATCCAGAAAATGTGATAATATGACCCTGAACAGATTCCAATGATGCCAGATTAAAGGAGTTATGCTTGCACTCTTTTTATATGCTGTCATATACAGTGCCATGGCAAACATGTTTAGCTTTCCTAGGCCCTGAGGACAAAAGGGGCCTTGTCATTAGAAGACGCCTATTAAAAGACGCTCAATCATTAGCTTCTGATATAGAAGAGAATCGATGTGGACCTTGCACACTCAAATCCTGATTACCAGCTTAGGGTGCCAAAGGATGTGGAGAAAATAAGAAGAAATTAAATCCAACAGCTATACTGCCTATGATGATGATCAATATGTGAGAGAAGCCGTCAATCATAACACCTTTGCCACGGACATCAAGAGAATGTGTCCCAACCATGCCATAGACATGAAAATTTAATTATCTTTAAAAATTATCTGTTAAAAAAATGTCAACAGCATAAAGCATTCTATCAGATAACGATTATTTATTCCCTGATAGTGCGGGATATGAAGAAACGTCAATATTCTTCTGCTACTCCCATTTCCCCCTAATGTTCCTGTTGGAAATACTTAATTGCACTTTTATTGTTTGAATTCTAAAATGTATAAACGTCAATTTCTGATGTAATATTGTGATTTATAATGCATTGGATCATCTCAGTAATGCAATATAACACTTTAAAATGGTCTTAAAGTTGCACTTCATTCACACTGCATTTAAAAGCATTTGAGTGGTGTAGACAATCAGACTGGACAGAAGCCAAGAACTGTGTCCAATACATCTCTCAGACCCGGGGGGCTGATGTCTCCTATTATTAAGAATAGGTGACATTGGATGTCCATTAGTCACTCTGCTCCTTCTTTTATACTGTAGGAGATGTAAATGTAGGAGTCTCACCAGATACTTGACCAAAGGCTCATCTTTCCAATGGAAGACACTGCTATTACAAATGGCACCTGGTAGGTGCTAGAGAAGAGTGAATACATTCCAACGGAATCCAATTCTCACATATTATAAAAACCTGTATTCTCCAAAATGCTGATTTTTTTTTGCAATTTGTTTCCTAGCTGATCTAGCAAAATGTAGGTCGCTAGCTGTCATTTTTCTGAATCATAAAGGGCCAACAAAAAGTTTACAATAAAAAAAATCCTTATGCTCCCCTTACCACTCACCTCTCCAGCCCCTCCTCTATTCAACATCACCCGCCAAGTCCTCATACACCTTCTTGTCATTGCCGTCAGCATTGAATCTCTGGGCCTCCTCACACAAGGTTGATGAGGCACAAGACACTTCTGCACATGCATGTGCAAAATCAGTATACATCATAAGGTTATGATGTCGTTAGTCATGAACTTACCCACACTTGCACACAAACATTCCAGTCCCCATGAGAGTCAGAAGTCCTGGCCTAGAGAGAGGAGACCCAGGGATTAAGCACTCGGATGGGTGATAGTGATGAAATGATGGAGGGACAGGTAACAGTGAGGCACACACAGTGGGAGCCAGAGAAGTAGAATTCTACTTTATTTTTTACATCTTACGCTTTTTATGCTCTGTGTTATAGAATCTAGAGAGACCCCATTACATAATAAGTGGCACTATATTTTAGCAAAATAACACATCTGTGAATTAAATTTCCCTCATTCTGCTACAGCCAGACATGTCTGGTGGCAGCTTATTTCTTAGAGAACAAAAAGAGCAACAGTCCGAAATTGAGAAACCTTATCTCCCCTTGAAATCTTCTGTTGTGGGCCCCCATTCAGAATAGATATTGGCAAAATTTGCTAATGTGTATTGGGGCTTTAAGAAGAGAAATATTTAAATGGACCCCCTATTTCTTCATTTGCCTCCCAGGACAGAAAGACCTGATGTTTTTTTACCACTCCACACACTTTTAATAACACTAGTGCCAATTCCTAACTGTCTTATTTGTTAACAATGCAGTTCCTCCCACTTGAGAAGCAAAAAGGACAATCAGGGGTTGTCCTATCCTCTCTTCAAGGATTGCAAGCATCCACAGTGATCTCTCTTTATATAAATTTGGTTAACCCAATTTCGGCAGGACCAGCTAACTAATTGCTGTGTGTGAGGCCATCCCCACAATACCTTGAAAGATAATGCTGAGCATATGTTCATATTTAAGTTGGAGTCGAATCTAAGGTGTAAGCAAGCAACCAACAGTATGTCGGTGTATCTAAGGTGTAAAATGAAGAAAGATCCAGCTCCACGAACGGTGAATGTTTTATTCACAAAAATGCTTGAAGGACATACAGAGTCAACACTACAGCTTATAGCATATGCATCAGGGTGTCTGCGCACCTTTAATCATGATTAAGTTCATGATTAGAGATTAGGGAACCTTTCAAGGTTCGGTTCGGCGAAAGTCCCGATGTTCGCCCAACATGTTCTCCGAACATACCTGTCATGATACAGACCAGTTTTGAGTCCTGTTTTCTCTTTTCACCAGTCTGATCATGTCAGGGATTAAGCTTGCTCAGCCTTAGTATGGGCTCAGGTTGGCTATTTATCACCGCTGCTTTCTGCTGGCAGTGTCGATTATAGTTTTGCTCAGGGCTGCTGTAGCTGACTCTGATTGCTCTGATTGGTCCTCCTGCATTTGCTGTCGGTACCCGTGAGTCGCACAACACCAGGGTTATGGGGTACTCGGCACCGAGCCCGTTGAAGTCTATGGGGAATGTCACAAGTAGCACAGCTCGGTCCGTTGCCCTGGGCGCTCATACAAAGGGGGATTATTTACAGGGGATTTTAGTAATTGTTCGTGACGCCACCTGTGGTTTCTGATCAGAGTGACCAGCGCTGCAGGGTTAATCCTCTGAGGGGTTGTTACTGGCAGCAAGGTGTTAAGTCTCCCACAGGCAATACTGGATCCCTCAGGAA
>JARQOD010000003.1:111087630-111185711 GCA_033576555.1 Oophaga sylvatica
AAACGGATGGCTGATAGGGGGAGAGTTTCTGGTCTAGATCTGAAGGTGAACGATCTGGTTTGGTTGTCTACCAGGAATATAAAACTTAAAGTTTCCTCCTGGAGGTTGGGTCCCAGATTCATCGGGCCGTACAGGATCAGTTCCATAATTAATCCTGTGGCATTTCGTCTGGACCTCCCTCCTACGTTTAAAATTCATAATGTGTTTCACAAGTCATTACTTAAAAAGTATGTGGCACCAGTCATACCGTCACCTCTACCTCCTCCTTCAGTGGTGGTCAATGATAACGTGGAATTTCATGGGTCGAAAATCATTGACTCACGTCTCAGTCGCCGATCCCTTCAGTACTTGGTTCATTGGAGGGGGTATGGTCCTGAGGAGAGGACGTGGGTCCCTGCTCTGATGTTAACGCAGATCGATTGGTTCGGACCTTTCACACAACTCACCCGGGCAGGCCTGGCCCTGAGGGTCCGGAGTCCCCTCGTAGAGGGGGGGGTATTGTCATGGGTGTATCGCCACGAGGATCGTCGCGATTACACACTCTGACTTCTCACAGCTGAGTTGCTGTTTCTTTGTGTTTGGTAATGAGGGAGTTAATTTTACCTAGCTCTTTGCTAAGACTAGGTCCAGCCTCGCCCGGCTGCTTTTGATTATGTTCTAATTAGATTCCTTCATATACCTGCCAGTCTGCTTGTTAGATGCCGGTGAAAGCATTCATGTAGTCTAGCAGACTGGATCGGTTCTGAGAATACTTAAGCTAAGAGCTCCTTAGTTGTTTTTACTCTTACAGCTTATAGTTTATCTCTGAGACCTTAGGTGTTCCTACTGTGTGTGAGTGTTGTATGTAAGACTTTATTTACTTTATTTCTTGTCTTTCTTGTATGTCTTTCTGTTCATTAACCGTTACCTGTTCATTCCCTTTGGTGGTAATCAGGGTTCTTCTTAGGACTAGATTACAGTTGGCAGGGATTGATAGGAGACAGGGTTTACGCTGGTGGCCTGGACCTCTGTACCTTTAACAGTACCTCCAGGTAGAGGGATTAGTTAGGACCCCAGTTTAGGGTCAGTATAGACCCCGGTCACCCTCTAGCCGGAAACAGCGTATAACGGATTCCGTATTGACCCACTGGACATTCTGTCAGGTAATTCTATGTTATCAAATATCTATGCACATGTTTTATAGTATGTTGCCCTTTTGATATAGATTACTGACATCACATATATATATATCTGCTATACAGCGTGACATTTGGCCAGTCACCTGCACACAATTGTCCCTTGCAATATGCACTGAAACCCGTACAACTCACCACATCAGTAAACAACTCACAGTTAAAGTCCTTTACTAACCCAGTAATCATTAGTGACCATCCATTATACTTATCCAGAAATCCCTCACAAACTGTCAAATCATCTCTGAGATCCCTAGTTAGACGAATATAATGCTGAGGGAATGACGCCCCTTTCATAGACGTCGCCAGGCGACATGAGAAGACCTGGCCTACTGGCATAATCTGGCAAATAAAATTAAGCTTCCCTAATCCCTAGCAACAATTGAAGGTCCCTCAACTGGAGATTTTAAAGCTGACCCCAATTACGAACCTCTGCGGTCAAAGCCTCAATTTTTTTCTAGCCCAAAAAACTAATGCAGGTAAAGGGACCTTTTGTTTTCTACTTTTGTAAAGGAACACTAAAATGACAAGTTACCCATTTCATAGATCCTAATAATAACTGGCTAACTGAGGAACTGGGTGACCCAATGAATAAAATATCGTCAAATGGTAGTAAATTATTGACGGTATCCTGGATACATCACATACAATTCTTTCCAAAAATGAACTAAATGCTTAAAAGAATTCACAAGAAATCGAGAAGCCCATGGGTAGACCCCATGTACAAAATAAGCACCCTCCCAAAAACAACCTAACAAATGTACACTATACGGGTGCACCGGCAACAAACTACAGACTCAATATCGGTTTTAGCCAACAATGTCCCTTTTCCGTAAGCCCTGACCTAACTAACTGCCTGTAATACAAAACTCGTATGCACAGCCTTAGGATCTGTTCACTGTCTTTTAGGTCGCCTATATCCGTTCTAGACCACTATCCATTATATATGGATATGTATGTATCATCATCCTATTTCCTATTTCACAGCTACCATATGAATTTCACCTCAGATGTGTCCACATTGGAAATCAGTACTTTTATGGGGGTATGTGCGTCCATATATTTGCATATAATCTCTCAGTAATTCACCTGGAAACACTCTAGATACCTGGTTTCTCACCTCCTGCTACCTCTCCAGGCTATTCTTTTGCATAGTCTGTTACCTTGATACTTGTGGGAATCATGTTATTTTCTAACATTCCATTATTTGTATATACCTGGTTTATTATTAAGTTTTTAGAATTTCCTAAATTGTCTACATGTATATTGAATTGTTTATTGTAGTAGCTGATGAAGGTCGTGAGACCGAAACGTCCTCCCTGTGTACTACTTTTCCTGGATCACAATAAATTCTCCTTTTGCAATTTACCCAAAGTTGAGTGCAGAGTTTCTCTTTCTCTACCAATGGTTTGGGCACCTACTCTTGCACCTTCCTTAGGATCTATGAAATGGGTAACTTGTCATTTTAGTGTTCCTTTACAAAAGTAGAAAACAAAAGGTCCCTTTACCTGCATTAGTTTTTTGGGCTAGAAAAAAATTTGAGGCTTTGACCGCAGAGGTTCGTAATTGGGGTCAGCTTTAAAATCTCCAGTTGAGGGACCTTCAATTGTTGCTAGGGAAGCTTAATTTTACTTGCCAGATTATGCCAATAGGCCAGGTCTTCTCATGTTGCCTGGCGACGTCTATGAAAGGGGCGTCATTCCCTCAGCATTATATTCGTCTAACTAGGGATCTCAGAGATGATTTGACAGTTTGTGAGGGATTTCTGGATAAGTATAATGGATAGTCACTAATGATTACTGGGTTAGTAAAGGACTTTAACTGTGAGTTGTTTACTGATGTGGTGAGTTGTACGGGTTTCAGTGCATATTGCAAGTGACAATTGTGTGCAGGTGACTGGCCAGGATCCTGGATAGAGGCAGGATTTTCAAAGAATCTTACGTTATTGGAGATTTTCCTGTAAGTAGTGGCTCTGTCAACGTCCTCCCTGTGTACTACTTTTCCTGGATCTCAATAAATTCTCCTTTTTGCAATTTACCCAAAGTTGAGTGCAGAGTTTCTCTTTCTCTAACCAACTGCCAGTCCTGTCTTTCTTGTTCCAACGTATACTAGGTCTCACAGATTCTCTCAGCCGAAACTGCTCAGTCATCATCTCTCAACCACGTCTGTTCATCATAAGTGCTGCGGTGAACCTCTCCTATAGCATCCAAGTAGCAGAAAAGAACAGAGCAATGCTCTGGGACCTTCTCTCCTATAACACTGGCTAAGATGGCAAAAGCCTGGAACCAATTCACAAAAGTCTGAGGAATAAGCCACCATCTTAGCTTTTCCTCTTCCTTTTTATTCTCATCCTTCTTTCCCCTATCCAGGTTACATTTTTCTAAGGGAAGGAGTGAAAATATTTTCACATATTCATCCTTCCAGATCTTATCCTTCACCTCCCTTTTTAAATGGGTTCCAAATTGCCCTTCCAATTAGATGTAAACTTCCCCTTTTGCTATATCATTCAGCACTATCCTATCCCTCTCTTTATATTTTTAAGTTTGCACTGACACCAAAACCATGCTGCCATGTACGGCTTCACTCTATGCCCAATTAACCACCTGACCTTAAACCTCAGGCCCTGGTACCCAGACGGAAACGGGGTACTCAACCTGTTATTTATCCAAAGTAATCTTTCTAGCAACTCCCGAGCACCACCTAATACATTTCCAATACTTCCCTTTCCAACTGCAGAGTACTCACGCTATGGCCACTAAAACAATTACCCTGAGTAAAACCCTGGGCTTGGCTAAAACCCATCCACAGGGTAGATACACTAAATGAGGATGCACACAACATGGAATCTATCACGCTGTGACTAGTGTTGAGCGATACTTCCTGATATCAAGAAGTATCGGATCGGATTGGATCGGACCAATATCCAAAAAGTATCGGGTATCTCCGATTCCGATACCGGAAACCAATGAAAGTCAATGGGACAGAAATATCGTAATTAAAATAAACCCTTTCTTTCCTTGCAAACACTAGATATACACACACAGAATACATATATATATATATATATATACATGTCATTGTGACATATATATATATATACATATATTTATAGTTTATACACTTCTACATAGTAAAATAGCCGCTGATTCAATTGCCAGCTTTTGTGAAATTACAGAACCACCCGACATGAAATGACACATGGTTTACATACAGTTAACCATGTCATTTCATGTAGTTTGATATATGGTTTTCACTAACAATTACATGAGTGTATGTGTGCAAAATTTCATACATGTAGGGGTTAATTAAAGGTGTAAATTAGTTGAAAAAAATGCGTGGGCTCCCGCGCTATTTTCTAAATCAGACAGACAAAGCCAGCGAGTGGGGGCAGATAATAATAGCCGAGGGAGGGTGCATTTATTTTGTGCCCCCCCTGGCTACTAAAATCTGCCCCCAGACACCCCAGAAAAGGCAAATCTATAATTAGATTCGGCCTTTATGGCACTTTGCCGGTCTATTCCCATTGCCCTGTAGTGGTGGCGAATGGGTTAATAATGGGTTAAAGCCACCTTGCTATTGAAAGGTGACTTTAAGCCAGGTTAATAATTGAGAGTTGTCAATTTGACAACTATCAATTATTAATCCTATTGAAGGAAATAAAAAAACACACACACATGAAGAGTAAATAATTTTAATGAAATAAACACATTTTTTTGACCATCGTTTATTTAACTGGTAATCCTTGCAAAGCCCTTGGTCTCCTGTAATAAAGATAAAATAATAAAACAACATTATTCTTACCTATCCGCCGCTCTGTCAGGTCCCACGCTGTAATCCTTCACAAAGGGTTAACTGCCTTACAGCCAAGCAGTGCAGATAATGCTGCCTGCTCAGCTGTAAGCTCCCGAATGAATGAATTCCTCTCCCGGCGACAGGAGAGGAACTGATTACTGTGGTAAGCTTCATTGATTGCTTCCCACTTTCACTTCAGGTCAGCCGGGATTCCCTCTGACGTCACTGATGCTGTGCGGTGTCCCCGGCTGACCTGAAGTGAAAGTGGGAAGCAATCAATTAAGCTTTCCACACTAATCACTTCCTCTCCTGTCAGCTAGGAGAGGAACTCATTCATTTGGGGGTTTACTGCGAGGCTGGCAGCATTAGCTGCAGTCCCTGCAGTAAACATTAACCCTTTCAGAAGGATTAAATCGGGGGACCTGACTGAACATCGGATAGGTAAGAATAATGTTGCTTTATTATTTTATTTTTATTACAGGTGAACAAGGGCTTCGAATGGATTTACCTGGAAAATAAAATATGGTCAAAAACTGTTTCATTATTTCATTAAAATGATTTTTAATTAAAGTGTGTGTGTGTTTTATTTTTATTTCATACAATAGGATTAATAATTGATAGTTGTCTAATTGACAGCTCTCAATTATTAACCTGGCTTAAAGTCACCTTCCAATAGCAAGGTGGCTTTAACCCATTATTAACCCATTCGCCACCGCTACAGGGCAATGGGAATAGACGGGCTAAGTGCCAGAAAGGGTGCATCTAATTATAGATTTGCCTTTTCTGGGGTGTCTGGGGCTGATGTTAGTAGCCAGGGGGGCCCAAAAATAATGGTCCCTCTCTGGGCTATTATTATCTGCCCCACTCGCTGGCTTTGTCTGTCTGGTTGAGAAAATAGTGCTGGAGCCCACTCATGTAATTGTTAGTGAAAACCATATATCAAACTACATGAAATGACATGGTTAACTGTATGTAAACCATGTATCATTTCATGTTGGGTCTGTAATTTCACAAAAGCCGGCAATTGAATTAGCGGCTATTATACTATGTAGAAGTGTATGTACTATAAATATATACACTACCGGTCAAAAGTTTAGGGTCACTTAGAAATTTCCTTATTTTTGAAAGAAAAGCAGTTTTTTTCCAATGAAGCTAACATTAAATGGTTCAGAAATACACTCTATACAGTGTTAATGTGGTAAATCACTATTCTAGCGACAAACGTCTAGTTTGTAATGCAATATCTTCATAGGTGTATAGAGGCCCATTTCCAACAACCATCACTCCAGTGTACTTATGGTATTTTGTGTTCGCTAACTGTGTAAGAAGGCTAATAGATGGTTAAAATACCCTTTAAAACCCTTGTGCAAGTATGTTAACACAGCTGAAAACCGTTTGGTTGATTAGAGAAGCTATAAACCTGACCTTCCTTTGAGCTTGTTGAGAATCTGGAGCATTACATTTGTTGGTTCCATTAAACTCTCAAAATGGCCAAAAAAAAAGAACTTTCTTGTGAAACTCGACAGTCTATTCTTGTTCTTAGAAATGAAGGCTATTCCATGCGAAAAATTACCAAGAAACTGAAGAATTCATACAATGGTGTGTAGTACTCCCTTTAGAGGAGTGCACAAACAAGCTCTAACCAGCGAAGAAAGACAAGTGGGAGGCCCCGCTGCACAACTGAGCAACAAGACAAGTACATTAGAGTCTTTAGTTTGAAAAATTGACGCCTCACAGGTCCTCAACTGGCAGCTTCATTAAACAGTACACATTAAACGCCAGTGTCAACATCTACAGTGAAGAGGCGATTTGGGGATGCTGGCCTTCAGGGCAGATTGGCAAAACAAAAGCCAATATTCCTCTGTCCAATGTCTGTGTTCCTTTGCCCATATTAATCTTTTCCTTTCATTTAAGCCAGTCTTAAATATGGCTTTTGTTTTGCCAATCTGCCCTGAAGGCCAGCATCCCCAAATCGCCTCTTCACTGTAGATGTTGACACTGGCGTTTAATGTGTACTGTTTAATGAAGCTGCCAGTTGAGGACCTGTGAGGTGTCAATTTTTCAAACTAAAGACTCTAATGTACTTGTCTTGTTGCTCAGTTGTGCAGCGGGGCCTCCCACTTGTCTTTCTTCGCTGGTTAGAGCTTGTTTGTGCACTCCTCTAAAGGGAGTACTACACACCATTGTATGAATTCTTCAGTTTCTTGGTAATTTTTCGCATGGAATAGCCTTCATTTCTAAGAACAAGAATAGACTGTCGAGTTTCACAAGAAAGTTCTTTTTTTTGGCCATTTTGAGAGTTTAATGGAACCAACAAATGTAATGCTCCAGATTCTCAACAAGCTCAAAGGAAGGTCAGGTTTATAGCTTCTCTAATCAACCAAACGGTTTTCAGCTGTGTTAACATACTTGCACAAGGGTTTTAAAGGGTATTTTAACCATCTATTAGCCTTCTTACACAGTTAGCGAACACAAAATACCATAAGTACACTGGAGTGATGGTTGTTGGAAATGGGCCTCTATACACCTATGAAGATATTGCATTACAAACTAGACGTTTGCCGCTAGAATAGTCATTTACCACATTAACACTGTATAGAGTGTATTTCTGAATCATTTAATGTTAGCTTCATTGGAAAAAAAACTGCTTTTCTTTCAAAAATAAGGAAATTTCTAAGTGACCCTAAACTTTTGACAGGTAGTGTAATATATATATATATATATATGTGTCACAATTGGCACTTTGCCGGTCTATTCCCATTGCCCTGTAGCGGTGGCGAATGGGTTAATAATGGGTTAAAGCCACCTTGCTATTGGAAGGTGACTTAAAGCCAGGTTAATAATTGAAAGCTGTCAATTAGACAACTATCAATTATTAATCCTATTGTATGAAATAAAAATAAAACACACACACTTTAATTAAAAATCATTTTAATGAAATAATGAAACAGTTTTTGACCATATTTTATTTTCCAGGTAAATCCATTCGAAGCCCTTGTTCACCTGTAATAAAAATAAAATAATAAAGCAACATTATTCTTACCTATCCGGTGTTAAGTCAGGTCCCCCGATGTAATCCTTCTGAAAGGGTTAATGTTTACTGCAGGGACCGCAGCTAATGCTGCCAGCCTCGCAGTAAACCCCCGAATGAATCATCTCCTCTCCTGGCTGACAGTGTGGGAAGCTTAATTGATTGCTTCCCACTTTCACTTCAGGTGATGCTGCCGGGGACACCGCACAGCATCAGTGACGTCAGAGGGAAGCCCGGCTGACCTGAACTGAACTGATGAACAAAAATAGGGGATCCACTCGAAAAAAAAATGGCGTGGGGTCCCCCTATTTTTGTTAATCAGCTAGATGAAGCAGACTACTGAGGCCTGGTATTTAAGGCTGTTAAGGATCCAAGATCCATGAACCTTGCAAGCCTGATAATAACAGGCCACAGCAGTCTGCTTATCTTGGTTGGGTAACAAAAATAGGGGATCCCCTCGAATAAAAAATGGCGTGGGGGTCCTCCTATTTTTGTTAACCAGCAAAGTAAAAAGCAGACTGCTGCGGCCTGGTATTAAAAAGACTGTCAAGGCCCATGGATTTTGGACCTCAACAGCCTAAAAATACAGGCTGCAGCAGCCCCACAATTGGCGCATCCAAAGATGAGCCAATTGTGGCACTTTACCCGGCTCTTCCCACTTGCCCTGTAGCAGTGGCAAGTGGGGTAATGAGGGGTTAATGTCACCTTTGATTGAACGGTGACAATAAACCCGGTTAATAATGGAGAGGCGTCAATAAGACACCGATCCATTATTAATCATAAAGGTTGTAAATGTGTAAAAAAATACACAGCCAGAATAAAGTCTTTTAATGAAATAATACACAACACAGTTTTCATTATTTTTTATTGTACTCTCATCCTGTGACGCCATCAATCTCCTGTAAAAAAGCAAAAATAACAAACCAACACAAATACTCCCTGTCCGACGTAGTCCAAAATCACGAGTGTCCCACGACGAGTCCAGCTCTGCTACATCTGGATGCCAGGCACAGCCTGACATCCTGACACAGCAGAGCTGCTTAGCGGAGGAGATTCCCGGCGGTGACGTCATCCGGACTTCTTTACGGTCAGCTGTCACGAGAGTACAGCTGGCCGAGGTTACCCAATACCCGGCAGTCACGTGCAGTTATCGCGAGAAGCTGCACGTGATCGCCAGCGAGAGGGTAATGGCGGTCATCCATGACGTGACCACCGGGGATCTTCTGACAGGTAAGTGCTGAGTCCTGACTCCTGACAGACCCGACCGACACTGACAGTGACACTTTCGGGAAGTTCATGTGTCACGTACTTCCTTCTGTGACACAGGAACTCCCATATACTTTACAGGAAAATTCCGATTCCAGTATCCGATATGCAAAAAATATCGTAACTCAGAATCGGAATTCCGATACAGCGAATATCGGCCGATACCCGATATTTGCGGTATCGGAATGCTCAACACTAGCTGTGACTGTTCGTGATTTGGGAAAGGTGCCCTGAACCGTCCCTAGGACTGGAGCCCTAACTATCCCTGCTCCCAAAGGTACCTCTAATGGTGAGGAGGTTTGGGCCACCAGCCTTACTGTTCTCTTGTTATACCCTAAACTGTCCCCTTCCCCTTCCCTAGGAGGCCCGGGACAGAAATGCTAGTGTATTAACATATAAGACACACAGGGATAACAGAAAGCAACAAACATGCAAACACTCACCCAAGGTAGAGAGGTATATAGGGAAGGATAGTAATGTACCAACCAAATGAGAATAGGACAATGAGGGAAGCTTGTACCCAAAAACAGCGTGCAACAATATGCAGTAGCAACAATGATCTCCAATTCAGCACAGCGTCTCCAACAAGCTAGGAAGCAAAACTGACAGTGGCAAGGAAGAGAAGGTCTGGCCAGGTTTTATAGGGAGAGGAAATGACCAGATCAGAAGCAGCTGAAAAGGAGCGGCATGTTTCTGACCAGCATATAAAGGGTTGTTAAACTCTTCAGCACCAAAGTAAACCAAATTCATTTAATATGGGACACAAACACACAGGCTAAATGGAAGATCTGCGATTCACAATACGTAGTGATCTTCTAACCCCAGATCTCCTATGAGGACATGACACACTTGTGATAGAATCATACTCACCAGGCTGCGTCAGTGCACAAGACCCACCAGCCAATAAAATGTGATCAAGATGATCTACCTTTGACTGGACAGTAATCAAATCTTCAGCAGCTTGCCCAGGGACACCCTGGCAAGCCACCGTGCTCAAAGCCGGCACTAAAATCATGGAGTGAACTACAGGCAAGGCAAAATCCTAATATCTGGATCTACAAGGCATCCATTCTGAAGACCCATGAGCCCCGTGACCAGGGGGCACTGCCGATGAACGATCTATCAGAGATCCGACAGTTACACTGACAGGAGCGTTGCCGAGTGCAACCATCATTATCTTGTCATAGCCTGAAGCACTAGAGGCAGCAGGCCCAGTCATATGACTGGCTGTGGCCCTTGCCACCACCACCACAGGTCCCAACTATCTGGATAGATTCCTCCCATGTCACGACCTGCGGCTCAAACATGAGGCAGGTCCCAACAAGAAGGGTCCCTGGATGGGGCTCCTGCATCACCACCAGGGTCTAGGAGCCACATCAGGAGAAAGGCGATTTGGTGGACTAACCCTGTGTGCTTGCCAGCCCAGAGGAAAAGCATCCTTTCCCTCTGCAGCTGGATCTCCCAAGATCTCCCGCATCTGTGCCCTGACCAATGCTCCATCCACGTCGCCGGCAGCAGCCCTCAGCTACTCCACGATATCCTTGATTGCCGCCATGCTGAAGGTCAGGTCAAAGGAGAAAAGGCAAGGAGGGCACAGACAGGAACCTTTCTCCGTAGTGTCTGTGTGTAGTTTTGCAACTCCCACTGCTTTCCTAACTATATATAGGCACACTCTAAATGCCAAACACACCCCTTGTTCCCACCCCTTTAATCTTTTGACACCACAAAAGCATGCACTTTTACCATTTTAATTTACTTAATCTCTTGCCCTACAAAACTGAGTCATAGATCACTACACCCATGGCTCTGCTGGGGGAATCGTTTATACTTTACTTTTGGGTCAAAAAACATATCCTATGATACCTGAATTTAGTAAGTAAACAATCATTTTTACCAAGGGTCGACTCGTATATCGTTGAGTGAGAACACAGAAAAATATGAGAACAGATTTTGCATCCAAATATATTAAATAAGCTACTAAATGCGACAGACTATGCCCTAAATGAATTAATCAATCACTTACACCAGTTGCAAATAAAAGCAACTTTTTTCAGCTATCATGATGTAAAAGTAACAACAGAAGTGGTGAAGGAGCCACTCTGGTCGCTAATAGAGTTGAGCGAAACAGGTCGGTCAGATTCAAAAGTCGCCGACTTTCGCCAAAGTCGGGTTTCGTTGGATGAAACCCGACCATAGCGTGCAGTCGGCCATGCGGTCGTCGACCCGAGCGCCCAAGTCGGTTTTCCCATAATGCTTGCAGGCGCCTTTTTTCAGCCAATGAACAAGGACGTACACTGTGGGCAACGAGATGACATGGGCAGTGTCCACCAACATCATAGAGAAGGGCATTGCAGTGATTGGCTTGCTTTGGGGGGCGTCATAGTGTCTATAAAAGCCCTCACCCCGACCTCCATTTTACTTCTGCCGATATTAACAGTAGCGAGAGGTTGCTGACGCTGTTCATCAGTAGGGACAGAGTTAGGCAGGATAGAGAAGTTCCTTTGTGCTTGTGCTGATAGCAATTGTGCTATACAGTTAGTGTGCAGTGACAGGGGAGGATTTTCTTGTGTGCAGCAGTGCTGGTTAATAGGCTGCCTGCTAGTTGTATTGATGTGTGTACACTGCTGTGCAGACTGCTTTTTACACAGCACTAATACTTTGATTCTTTTTTTCTGCACACTTACCGACCGTTCATTTTTTCCCACATCGTATAGAGCTGTACGCTTCTCACACACTACCATGTACCGGCTGGTATCATGGACAAATACATGCTGACTATCTGTGTATGACTCCGGAAATATATACGGAGACTGCAATTTTCCCCTACACCGTATACAGCTGTACGCTTCTGAGACAGTACCGTATATCTGCTCTTTGTATTACGGTCAAATCCATACTGAGTGAGCGTCTGTGTGTGACTCCGGAAATATATACGGAGATTGCAATTTTCCCCTACACCGTATACAGCTGTACGCTTCTGAGACAGTACCATATATCTGCTCTTTGTATTGCGGTCAAATCCATACTGAGAGAGCGTCTGTGTGTGACTCCGGAAATATATACGGAGATTTAAATTTTCCCCTACGTCATATACAGCTATACGCTCCTCATGCAGCACCATATATCTGCTGGTATTTTTGGTACATTTTCCCAAACATGAGGAAGTATGGTGGAAGAGGCCACGGACGTGGGCAGGGGGGGGGCCAGCTGGGAATGATGGTGGTGGTGATGGTGCATCTGCTGGTAGTGCCAAAAGCCCAAATAGCACCTAATGCAGGAGGTGTTGAGCCTGCATCATCATCTGGCTCCAGAAGGCCTGGAAGGCTCCCTTTTCTGGGAGTAGGTAAACCGCTTTTAAAGCCAGAGCATCAGGAACAGGTTTTGGCTTACATTGCCAAAACAGCCTCCAGCTCTATCGCCTCCTCTTCTGAAGTTTCAAAAAATGCAAGCACTGAGTCGTCAGTGCAGGCTCCTGGTCAGGAACGACACCTTTCCTTGTGCCCTTCACCCCCACCAAAAGTGAAGGATGCGGCAGGCCACACTTCAGATTACTCCATGGAGCTCTTTTCACATACCATGCCTGGGTTATCAAGTCAAATCCTGAATTCCCCAGTCCAAGATGAATATGACATGGAGTGCACTGATGCACAGCCACTGCTATCTGATTCTGCTGGTACATTCACCCAGAGCACTACATTGCCCTCGCAGTCTACTGAGCCAGATTCTGACCCTGTTGAAACTCAGGTGCCCCTTCCCGCATACTCTACCACCTTACATGGTGACACAGAGGAAGGTGCAGATGAAATTGAAGAGGAGGTGATGGATGACCCAGTTGTTGACCCGGATTAGCATCCATTGGGGAAGAGGGTGCCGCTGGCAATAGCTCAGAAGAGGAGGAGGATCCACGGCAGGCATCGACATCGCAGCTGCGGTTATCTGGCAGGCCCCTAGCAGTCCAAAAATGTGTTAAAAAAACAAAAAGAGTTGAAGGACAGCTTGGCCAGATGGTCAAATTAGCAATGCGTGCAAGCCCTGAAAATTTATCCCATTGTAGGAAGAGTGCAATGTGGCACTTTTTTGACCAAAATACTATTGATGAGGCAAAAGTTATCTGTAAGAAGTGCGGAAGAACCTTTAGCCGAGGGAAAAATTTCCGAAAATTGAATACCAGTTGCATGCTTAGACATTTAAACACCATGCACTTGCAAGCGTGGACAGACTACAAAACCTCACTGGCTTTGAACGCCTACATTGCCAAACTGATCTCATTAGAGATGATGCCCTTCCATTTGGTTGAAAGCGCAGCGTTCCTAGAGCTCATGGCCTACGCTGTCCCACACTATGACCTACCCAGTCGGCACTTATTTTCTAGAAAAGCCATCCCTGCCCCCCACCTGCATGTGAAACACCGCATTGTCCATGCACTCAAACAATCAGTGAGTGGAAAGGTGCACCTCACTACAGATGCATGGGCCAGTAGGCATGGCCAGGGCCGTTACGTTGTCATCACTGCGCACTGGGTTAATGTGGTGGATGCAGGGTCCACAGGGGACAGCGGCGATGGGACAGTGCTGGCTGTAGGCTTTCAACCCTCCTCCTCCTCCAGAAGCAAAAGCTCATCGACAGAGCGCAGTCGCTTGAGCACTCCATCCGCAGCTGCCAGCGTTGCACACGAGGTGTCCCACTATCGATCAGCTAGTGGTTAGCATCAGCAGGCTGTTTTAAAGATGATGTCTTTGGGCGACAACAGACACACCGCAGAGGTAATGGCCGACTACTTGCAGCGAGAAACTGAGTCATGGCTGGGCAGTCTACATCTTGAGCCAGGCAAGGTAGTTAGTGATAACGGCCGTAATTTTGTGGCGGCCATAGCCCTGGCAAAACTCAGACACATACCTTGCTTGTCTCACACCTTGAACCTGGTGGTGCAGTGCTTCATAAATAATTATCCGGAGTTACCAGCCCTGCTCCATAAGGTGCGAAGACTGTACTTGCACATCCGTCGCTCACCCGTAGACTCCAGTCGTATGCAGAGGCTGCAGCGATCGCCCCACCTCCCCAAGCACCGCCTAATCATAGACGTTGCAACAAGGTGGAACTCCACCATGCACATGGTTGAGAGGCTGTGCGAACAGAGGCATGCTGTAATGCATTTGTGGGAGGATCCACGGGCAGGCAGTTTGAGGGTGGACATGGAGTTGTCGAGTGTGCAGTGGTCAAAGCTGAAAGACCTCTGTAAAGTTCTTCAGTGTTTTGAGGAATGCACACAGCTGGTAAGCGCAGACGACGCCATCATAAGCATGAGCATCCCACTTATGGGTCTGCTCATGCAAACTTTGACGCACATTTAGGATCAGGCGTCTGCAGCGGAGGAGGAGGAGGGAAGCCTTCATGACAGTCAGGCATTGTCTGCTCAGGGAACTGTCCTGGACGAGGTGGAGGAAGAAGAGGAAGAGGATGAGGATGAGGGGGATGATTATTTTGGGGAGGATGATGCTTCTCAGGGGGCAAGAGAAAATGTTGGCTTGCCAAAGTCAGGTGCAGGGTTTGTGCGTGAATGGAGGAATGTGTACTTGGCAGAAAGTGCTCCTCCACCCACCACTGGCAGTGCATCATTGACACCAGGAACATTGGCCCTAATGTGTGATTAATTATGTCTTGCGGATCCTAAAAAGGGACCCCCGCATTGCCAAAATTATGAAGGATGACGACTACTGGTTGGCCAGCAACCTCGATCCACGTTATAAAGGCAAATTAAAGAACATCATGCCACAGGAGAACCTAGAGCTAAAATTGGCGAACAAACAAGCAACTCTGGTAAACCGTTTGTTAGAGGCATTCCCAGCACACAGCAGCGGTGCAGGGTCTACCACGAGCCGTACTGGGCCAAATGGAAGAGGTGTTCATGGTGCACACAGCCGAAGTGGCGTTGGAAACAGGGGTTTCATGACCATGTTGTGGTCTGATTTCTTGAGTAACGCTCACACGACTGGTAATACTGAATCGATTGCAACAGACAGGAGACAACAGTTGTCAACTATGGTTCAAAATTACCTCTCCTCCCCTATCGATGTTCTCTCTCACAGTTCATTCCCCTTTGACTACTGGGCCTGTAAACTGGACACCTGGCCTGAATTGGCACAATATGCCTTACAGGAGCTCGCTTGCCCTGCTAGTAGTGTGCTATCAGAAAGAATCTTCAGTGCTACTGGATCAATCCTGACAGAAAGAAGGACCCGGCTGTCGACCCAAAATGTAGGTGATCTCACCTTCATTAAAATGAACCATGCCTGGGTTTCAAAGGATTTTGTACCACCTTCCCCTGATGACACTTAGGTTGCCAGCAAAATGGCTCGCTTTGTCCTCCTCTTCCTCCGACTTCTCCAATTCCTCCATTTGCAGCTGCTGAACGTCCAGCCTACACCTCAACATATGCCACTTTTTCAACCTCCCTAACTGGGCTGAACCCCCCCAGAGCCTGCGTCAGAACGTGGTGCATCCGGGCAAGTGCCGGGGCCCACTTGCCGTCAGACACACCAGCGTACTATGAGTGGCCCTGTGTCAGTTCCCGGCGCCCACGAGTGTGCCCCCCCTGCTTGCTCAGGGCCCCAGCACTTGCAATACTTACCTCTCCCTGCTCCACCACTGTGACGTCTTCCGCGTTTCCTGACAGTGACATTCAGGTCAGAGAGCGTGATGATGTCACGTCTGTGCGCCCTCTGCCTGAACAGTCACAGTGCAGAGAGCTGGAAGATGGCGACGCTGAGGAGTCCAGAGTAGAGCAGTGCCCAGCAAGGAGAGGTATTTCATTTTTTTTAATGGCTGGAGCAATATATGGGGAGCATTATACACTGGAGAATTATATATGGGGCCCATCATACACTTGAGCATCATAGATGGGGCCCATTATACACTGGAGCATCATCCATGGGGCACATCATATACTGGAGCATCATATGGGGCCCATTATATATGGAGCATTACATGGAGCCCATTATATATGGAGCATTATATATGGGGACCATTATATTTGGAGCATTATATGGGGTTCATCATACACTGGAGCATCATATATGGGGCCCATCATATACTAGAGCATCATATGGGGTTCATTATTTATGGGGCATCATATAGGGCCTTTTATATATGGAGCATCATATGGAGCACATATGGGGCTTATTCTGTATGGAGCATTATATGGAGCCCATTCTGTATGGAGCAATATATGGGGCTCAATATTCTGTATAGAGCAATATATGGGGCTCATTATTCTGTATGGCGCACTATGTGGTGCCCATAATACTGTATGGAGGACTATACTGTCCGTTTTTTGAGCTATTGTAGAATTTAACATAGATATCACTCATGTAATGTAAGAAGTGAAGTATTTGGCATTGTACTATACCTATATTTCTTTGCGGTATCAGAGCATCATGAATTGTGGTATGTGTTAAAGGGGCCCACTGAGACTCTTTGGCCCGGGGCCTACGAAAACCTGGAGCCAGCCCTGCCCCACCCCACAACTTTAGCCAAATAACCCCCAGTTTTCAATGCGTTACTATTATTATAAAGTTAATTAAGGTTAACAAGCTAAAGTAATATGAATTGATGTCGTTGGCATTGAAATGGGCTTTGTAAGTGTTTTTACTGTCCTCCACTCCCTGCCGACTTTTATTCCCCATTGACTTGCATTGTGGTCGGATTTTCGACTCCGACCCGACCATTTCCGTTAGTCAGCCGACTTCGTTCGACTCGACTTTTGAGAAAGTCGGGTTTCACAAAACCCGACTCGACCCTAAAAAAGGCAAAGTCGCTCATCTCTAGTCGCTAAACATTTGAAGTGGAGCTACTATGTAGACTTCAGCTTATTAAAAGTTAGTCTCTCAGCAAAATTTATCAATACTATAAATCAAATAGCAAGAACAGCACAATAGTGAGCCGAGCTCCAGAGGGGCTAATAACTGTAGTTTCAGCAATTTATTAGTACAGCAGAAGTTTATATAATGGATTACACAAGTATAGGGGCTTGTAGGTTAATGTCTTGTATAAAAAAGCTGCTTATGTAAGGAAGTGGAGTTGCTGCCCACAGCCCCTTGAAGAATCAGAGCTGATATGATGTATTCTGCTGCTTTGCATATGTACTGTATTGCTTGCCTAATGATTTGTAGTGTTATGTGATGGGGTTTGTGTTCTGTCCAGCAACAGTTAGTTGAAAAGTATAGATAGAGTTAAGAGTTGGGACTAGCCCAGATTACAAGAGATGCATGGGGATGCAGGAGATGACTTCCTGGTAGTTGTTCAGTTAGGGTCCAGTATCCAGCAGCATCAGACATGGTCTGATAGTAAACAGATCCACATGTTATACGTGTACTCCAGGAAGATAAAACAATTTTGTGCTGTCCCTGTCCTCAAACTATAAAAATGTGATACCAAGTGCAGTTCTATTATCTTTAGAACTATTGTAATTCAGTGTAAGGAGCTCCTCACTGCTTCCCTCTCCCTCTGTGATGTGACATCACATAGCAGTGTGAAGCTCCCTGCTGTGAGTAACAGCCAGTCCAAGAAGAGAGGGCATGGCCACACCTTCTGTTCTCTGTAGAGAAACATCTATTATCAGGAGACTAGCTGATAGTAACAGCATGGATCTGCACAGTGATGTAATGTTCCAGACTGGAAGGGTGAGCAGTGAAGAGCAGCTCCTATCACACCAGCCCCCTGATAATGTCTCCTTGTCTGCAGTCTGAAGTGAGGGGGAGTGGCAGGTGCATGGCCTGCTCTCTTCTAGTAGCCCTGCTGTGAAATAGACAGTACTGTACAAGGGGGATGGCTGCTACTAGAAGCCAGAAGCATGTCACGCCCCTGCCATGTACCTTCACCTCATATTGCAGAGAAGGAGATGTAAGGTGGAGAAATAGGATTACCTTCTTGCTCTGCTCCCCAATGTTCCTTAATGTATAAATGTTCCTTAATGTATAGAATGTTTTGAATATGTTCATTATTATTTTGTTGTTCTTAACATTCAGTGGTATTTCTACATGTCAAATATGTATTACCCCGCATAGTTAATGGTATTGCCACACTTTTCCTGTGTTACCATATTTGTACGTTGTAATATGTTTAGCGACCAGGGAAAGTTCTTAGTACTTTAGTGTTAGTGGGGTTTGGGTAAGTGTAGTTCTAGTCGGGGGCACTAGATCGGGGCATAATAGTGAGCCGTGTTAGTGTAGGTTTTAGTCGGTCAACAAGAGGTTAATATAGGAGAGGCTGCCGGGTATTAAGCTGTGAGTAATAGGGAAGTTTAGTCAGACGGGGCTAGGCGCCCTTAGTGTCCACACGGGCTCTAGGCCCAGGATGTCCCGACAGCCCTGAAACGTTTTGCTAAGTGTTAGTCCCATGAATCCACAGTTGAGGAACGTTAGGATAGTGGGACAGAAGAATGCGGAGGTTGTGGAAGATGCTGGTCTGGGCGGACGCCCGGAGGTCTGAAGTCGGATGGACCAAGGAACACTCAGATGCTGTGAGTGAGAGAGAGAGGAGCACTGAAGCTGCACAGGAAACAGTATGGATGGGTCGGATGCTTTGTCAGAGGCAGCCTAACTTAGTGACTGATGATCAGGCAGAGGGAGTTGTCATTGTGGCGAGGTTGAGCCGGGAGGAAACTGAGAAGCAGTCTAATATGGTCCGGTCCGGGCGCGTACTGAAAGGAAGCGGCAGTGGTGCAGGGAAAGCTGAGGAATCCCACATGGAAGAATGTGTAACCAGAAATGTAACAACTGTGGATATGCTGTGCAAAGTTTGTAGTAAAGAAACAATTCCAGTTGCAATAGACTGTGTCTCGTTTGATGGTGGTCGCCGTGGGGGAGAGTCTTCGTTGACTGAGAAGTGCCCAGAGGGACCCGAACCTAGAGATGCAGATACACACAGCAATGGACTTTGTGTTTTTGTAGGGGACAGTCAGGACACCGATATCCTGATGTCTGTGGCCATGACTACAGTTCAGGCCATCCCTTACAGAGACATTATCAGAGAGTTGGTGCTACTAGCAGGGAGCATGCCATGTCCCGCCATGCCCCCTCACCTCGGACTGCAGATAAGGAGACATTATCTGGACCAGGAAACCCATCAGGTTGATGTGGAGTTTTACCTGAGAGTTAACGGAAAGCAAAAGTAAAGGGTAGCAAGAAGAAGAGAATACACATAGAATTGTAGCTACTAAACATCTATAGTAATTGTATCCAAGAAGTTGCCTTATTGAGACACATCCTCTCCTATAAAGAAAGATGTGTTGCTACTAGGGTTGAGCATTCCGATACTGCAAATATCGGGTATCGGCCGATATTAGCTGTATCGGACTTCCGATTCCGAGTACCGATATTTTCGTCATATCGGATACCGGAATCGGAATGTCACTGTCACTGTCAGTGTCCGTCGGTCGGGTCTGTCAGGAGTCAGCGGCACTTACCTGGCAGAAGATCTCCGGCGGTCACGTCCTGGACTGCTTTGATGGCCGCCATCCTCTTCTCCCTGGCGGTCACATTCAGTTTCTCGCGATAACTGCAGTGACTGCTGGGTAATCGCGGCCGTAAAGCAGTCCGATGACGTCACCGCCGGGGAAGCAGGTAATCAGCTGTGCTGCGTCGGGATGTTAGGCTCTGCCTGACATTCCGATGTAGCAGAGCTGGATCGTCGTGGGACACTCGTTACTATGGACTGCGTCGGACAGGTGGTATACTGTTGGGTTTTTTTTTTCCTTTTTTTACAGGAGATCGATGGCATCGCAGGAATGAGAGAGTAATAAAAGAAATGAAAACTGTGTTGTCTCTTTTATTTCATTAAAATACTTTTTTCTGGCTGTGTCTTTTTTTTAAACATTTAAAAACTTTGGGATTAATAATGGATCGGTGTCTTATTAGTAACATAGTTATTAAGGTTGAAGGAAGACTTTAAGTCCATCTAGTTCAACCCATATCCTATCCTAACCTGCCCTAACATGTTGATCCAGAGGAAGGCAAAAAAAACCCAAGTGGCAAACAGTAAGCTTCACATTGGGGAAAAAAATTCCTTCCCGACTCCACATACGGCAATCAGACTAGCTCCCTGGATCAACGCAGTATCTAGGAAACTAGTGAATATACCCTGTAATATTATACTTTTCAAGAAAGGCATCCAGTCCCCTCTTAAATTTTAGTAAGGAATCACTCATTACAACATTAGACGGCAGAGAGTTCCATAGTCTCACTGCTCTTACAGTAAAGAATCTGCATCTGTGATTATGGCTAAACCTTCTTTCCTCCAGACGTAGAGGATGCCCCCTCGTCCCCGTCACAGGTCTAAGAGTAAAAAGATCATTAGAAAGGTCTTTGTACTGTCCCCTCATATATTTGTACATTGTAATAAGATCACCCCTAAGCCTTCGTTTTTCCAAACTAAATAACCCCAAGTGTAATAACCTGTCTTGGTATTGCAGACCCCCCAGTTCTCTAATAACCTTGGTCGCTCTTCTCTGCACCCGCTCCAGTTCAGCTATGTCTTTCTTATACACCGGAGACCAGAACTGCACACAGTATTCTAAGTGTGGTCGCACCAGTGACTTGTATAGAGGTAAAATTATGTTCTCCTCATGAGCATCTATGCCTCGTCTAACGCATCCCATTATTTTATTTGCCTTGGCAGCAGCTGCCTGACATTGGCCACTAAATGTGAGTTTGTCGTCCACCCATACACCCAAGTCTTTTTCAGTGACAGTTTTGCCCAGTGTTTTACAATTAAGCACATAATTATACATCTTATTTGTTCTACCCAAGTGCATGACCTTACATTTATCCCCATTAAAGCTCATTTGCCATTTATCAGCCCAAGCTTCTAGTTTACATAAATCCTCCTGTAATATAAAATTATCCTCCTCTGTATTTATTACCCTGCAGAGTTTAGTGTCATCTGCAAATATTGAAATACTACTCTGTATGCCCCTACAAGGTCATTAATAAATATGTTAAAGAGAAGCGGCCCCAATACTGACCCCTGTGGTACCCCACTGCTAACCGTGACCCAGTCCGAGTGTGCTCCATTAATAACCACCCTTTGTTTCCTATCCATGAGCCAGTTCTTAACCCACTTACACATATTTTCCCCTATCCCCATTGTTCTCATTTTATGTATCAACCTTTTGTGTGGCACTGTATCAAAAGCTTTTGAGAAGTCCATGAACAACACGTCCACTGCATTCCCTTGGTCCAGTCCTGAACTTACCCCTTCATAAAAGCTTATCAGATTAGTCTGACAAGAACGGTCCCTCGTAAACCCATGCTGATACTGTGTCATGAGGTTATTCAGCCTCAGATACTCCAATATAGTATCCCTTAAAAAACCCTCCAGGATTTTACCCACAGTAGATGTTAAGCTCACTGGCCTATAATTTCCAGGTTCAGTTTTTGCCCCCTTTTTGAATATTGGCACCACATTTGCTATACGCCAGTCCTGTGGTACAGACCCCGTTATTATGGAATCTTTAAAGATTAAAAATAAAGGTCTATCTATAACTGTACTTAATTCCTGCAGTACTCAGGGGTGTATCCCATCCGGGCCCGGGGATTTGTCAACTTTAGTGATTCTTAGACGCCGCCGTACTTCCTGCTGGGTTAAGCATGTGACATTTAATGGAGAATTTTTTTTATCTCTGATCATGTTATCTGTCATGGGATTTTCTTGTGTAAATACAGTTGAAAAAAAGTCATTTAGCATATTGGCTTTTTCCTCATCCTCATCCACCATTTCACCCAGACTATTTTTAAGGGGACCAACACTATCATTTTTTAGTTTCTTGCTATTTATGTAGTTAAAGAATATTTTGGGATTATTTTTACTTTCTCTGGCAATGAGTCTCTCTGCCTCAATCTTTGCTGTCTTGATTTGCTTTTTACAGAATTTATTCAGTCTTCTGTATTTATTTAATGCCTCTTCACTACCTACTTGCTTTAATTCCCTAAACGCTTTCTTTTTGTCCCTTATTGCGCCCCTTACAGCTCTATTTAGCCATAGTGGTTTCCTCCTAATTCTAGCATGTTTATTCCCATAGGGTATATATTGTGCACAGGTCCTATTCAGGATGCTAATAAACGTCTCCCATTTTCTTTGTGTATTTTTATGTCTCAGGATATCGTCCCAGTTTATTGCACCAAGATCATCTCTCATCCGTTGGAAATTTGCCTTCCTGAAGTTTAGTGTCCTTGTAACCCCTCGACTACACATCTTATTAAGGATACATGAAAGCTTATTATTTTGTGATCACTATTACCCAAGTGACCCCCAACCCTTGTATTTGATATGCGGTCTGGCCTGTTGGATAATATTAGGTCTAGCAGTGCCCCCCTCTGGTTGGGTCCTGAACTAGTTGTGAAAGGTAATTGTCTCTCATAGTTGCCAAAAACTTATTACCTTTGCTGGAACTGCAGGTTTCTGTTCCCCAATGTATTTCAGGGTAGTTGAAGTCCCCCATAATAATGACTTCTCCTTGAGTTGCTGCTTCATCTATTTGCTTTACGAGGATATTCTCTGTTGCTTCCATTATTTTAGGAGACTTATAACAAACCCCTATCAGTAATTTATTATTTTTCCCCCCTCCCCTAATCTCCACCCACAGAGACTCTACATCTTCATTAGATTCACAGATATCACGCAGGATATTGACGCCTCTCCATTATTAACCGGGCTTATTGTCACCGTGCAATCAACGGTGACATTAACCCCTTATTACCCCGCTTGCCACCGCTACAGGGCAAGTGGGAAGAGCCGGGTAAAGTGCCACAATTGGCACATCTTTTGATGCGCCAAATGTGGGGCTGCTGTAGCCTGGTATTATCAGGCTGTTGAGGGCCAAAATCCATGGGCCTTGACAGTCTTTTAATACCAGGCCGCAGCAGTCTGCATTTTACTTGGCTGGTTAACAAAAATAGGGGGACCCCTACGCCGTT
Organism: Oophaga sylvatica; assembly: GCA_033576555.1. Classification (NCBI taxonomy): domain Eukaryota; kingdom Metazoa; phylum Chordata; class Amphibia; order Anura; family Dendrobatidae; genus Oophaga; species Oophaga sylvatica. Next base: position 111,110,862 of record JARQOD010000003.1, read on the forward strand.
TTTTTTTTTCGAGGGGATCCCCTATTTTTGTTAACCAGCCAAGCTAAACAGACTGCTGTGGCCTGGTATTATCAGGCTGGCAAGGTCCATGGATATTGGATCCTTACCAGCCTGAAAAACCAGGCCTCAGCAGTCTGCTTCATCTGGCTGGTTAACAAAAATAGGGGGGACCCCACGCCAATTTTTTTCGAGGGGCTCCCCTATTTTTGTTAACCAGCCAAGATATGCAGACTGCTGTGGCCTGGTATTATCAGGCTGGCAAGGTCCATGGATCTTGGCTCCTTAACAGCCTGAAAAACCAGGCCTCAGCAGTCTGCTTCATCTGGCTGGTTAACAAAAATAGGGGGGACCCCACGCCAATTTTTTTCGACGGGATCCCCTATTTTTGTTAACCAGCAAAGATAAGCAGACTGCTGTGGCCTGGTATTATCAGGCTGGCAAGCAGGGTCGGACTGAGCCACCGGGACACCGGAGAAACCTCCGGTGGGCCCCAGCTCCTGCGTGGTGGGCCCTGATTTGAAAGGATAGGTCGCACAGCACGCCGATACAGTTACATTCTGCGGCAGAGCAGGGAGAATCGCTCTCCCTGCTCTGCCGCCCAGAAGCTATGGGGCCTGAACAGGCGGTGGGGGGGCCCGGTGCCAGCAGTGGGCCCCCACCCGTCATCGGAGGGTCAGCTGTATCGGCATCCAGCCGATACAGCTGACCGCATAGAGAGAGAAGGAGCGAGCGCTCCTTCTCTCCCATAATTCCCCTCTCAGCGTCTGACAGCGGGCGCGATGACATCACCTGCCGGCGCCCGCTGTCAGACGCTGAGAGGGAGAACAGTGAGCAGCACAGGAGCCGGGAGGTGAGTATTGTTTTTTTTTTTTTATTTAATGGGGGTGCATTATACTACAGAGGCTGTATATGGGGGGTGCATTATACTACAGAGGCTGTATATGGGGGCTGCATTATACTACAGAGGCTCCATATTGGGGTGCATCATACTACAGAGACTCCCTATGGGGATGCATTATACTACAGAGGCTGCCTATGGGGGTGCATTATAATATAGCAGCTGCCTATGGTGGTGCATTATATTATAGACTCTGCCTATGGGGGTTTATTATAATATAGAGGCTGCCTATGGGGGTGCATTATACTATATTGAGGACTATCTGGTGTATTATGCTGTATGGATGCTATCTAGGGGCCATCATACAGTGTTGGACCCATTAAATAGTTTGGGGACATTAAGGGGTCAGTATATATCCAGTGAGGGGGCATTATTCTGTGTATAGGGGAGATGTACAGGGGGAGACTTGGGACATTATTAAATGTAAAGTGGACACTTATTGTTATAGGGGAACTCGGGTTACTGTGACTGTCAAAGGGGCACACAGGGCATTATTACAGTCTAGGGGACAAAATGTGGGCACTGTTTTCTAGGGCACTTGCACCCGGCATTACTATATTCTAGAGGGGTGCTTTAAAATTTAGAGGTCACACAGAACCACACAGCAGGTGCAGTAATAGGGACACATACGGCAGCAGCAGCTCAGTATTGGGGTATCAGGTGCAGTAATAGGGACACATACGGCAGCAGCGGCTCAGTATTGGGGTATCAGGTGCAGAAATAGGGACACATATGGCAGCAGCGGCTCAGTATTGGGGTATCAGCAGGATGAGGAGTTTGTGCAGGTTGAGAATAGTCCAATTGGTGACCGTGACAGTGCTAAAAATATGAGAAGTGAAATGTGTCTTTGTTGTAATCTCTGCAGTCGAGTCCTGGCTGGAGAAGTCGTCATGTCGGTCTGGGCCAGATGGAAAAGACATGAAAAGTGAACAATTCCATTAGAAAGAACATCAGCGGTAAGTCATTATCTGTACCTGTACTGTAATCTATTATATGTTCTGTAGGACTGGTATTATTTACCACAGACCATATGGCGGTAATATCAATATTGGTCTTTTTATATATAGATTATTTTTGGCAACAGCGCGGTCATTTACTGAGATTCTCTGATTAGGGGCCCACTCACAAGTTTCGCCCCCACTAAACCAAAACCCTAGCTACGCCTCTGGCTCTCTCTCTAGTCTTTCTTTCTCTCTCTAGTCTTTCTCGCTCTCTGTTCTTTCTTTCTCGCTCTCTGTTCTTTTTTCTCTCTGTTCTTTCTTTCTCTCTCTCTTTTCTTTCTTTCCTCTCTTTCTTTCTCTGTTTGTTCATTCTCTCTCGCTGCTCTTTCTTTCTTTTCCTCAGTACCAGCCACTGTGCCCTCATTACCAGTCAGTGTGATCAGCAGTGCTAAATGGGTATGCTTGGGGCGAGGATATGGGTGTGATTAGCTGTGAAATGGGTGTGGTCGGGGCGTGGCCTAAAATTTGCAGCGGCGAGCTACGCGCGCCGCAGCCTTTAACCCTCTTTCCTGTCTTCAAAACTTGGGAGGTATGCTGTATGACCTCCCTACAACTTCTGGGCATGCTCCTGATGAGCGCGACGCATGGTCTCCTGAGGGATCTCCTCCCACACCTGGACTAAAGCATCCAACAACTCCTGGACAGTCTGTGGTGCAACGTGGCATGGCCTAAAATTTGCTGCAGCAGGCACAGCGTGCCACAGCCTTTGTCCCTCTTTCCCTTCTTCAAAGGTTGGGAAGTATGATGGTGGGCCCCAAGAATAATTTTTCTCTGGTGGGCCCAAGGTACTCCAGTCCGACGCTGCTGGCAAGGTCCATGGATATTGGCTCCTTAACAGCCTTAAATACCATGCCTCAGCAGCAGCAGGGGCGTACATAGAAATCATGGGGCCCCATAGCAAAAGTCTGAATGGGCCCCCCCCCAAAAAAAAAACCCAGAGCCATTGTAAATGTAAAGTGCCAGCACAGTGAGGGGACACATTAAACAAAAAAATGTATTATGCCCCCATAGATTGTGCCCCCATAGATGCTCCATAGATCATGCCCCATAGATTGTGCCCCCATAGATTGTGCCCCCATAGATGCTCCATAGTATAGGCCCTTATGCTGCCGCAGCTGCTGCAACCAAAAAAAAAAAAAGACATACTCACCTCTCGTCGCTGGGGGCCAGGTGCCGGTGTCCTGAGCAGGGGGTGACACCAGGTGCCGATGTCACCGCTCGCTCAGGGCCCCGGCACCTGAGATATTTACCTGTCCTCTCTCCACTGCTGAGTGCCGCTGTCTTCGGGGTCCTCCAGCAGTGAATGATCAGGCAGAGGTCGCGGCGCGCACTAACGACGTCATCGCGCCCTCTGACCTGAACATTGCAGCAAGAAGACGCGAGCAACGGTGGAACGGGACAGGTAAATATCCCTTATACTCACCCTTCCGCTGGCGCGGTCTCTGCAGCCCCTGCTCTTCTCCCACGGTCTCCGCCGCCAGTGTTCAGCGGTCACGCGGGACAGCTCATTAAAGTCATGAATATGTGCATATTCATGACTGTAATGAACGGTACCACCTGACCGCTGAACACAGGCGTCGGAGACCGTGGGAAAAGAGCAGGGGCTGCAGAGACCGCGCCGGCGGAAGGGTGAGTATATAGAAGAGCTGCGCTCCCCCTCCCCCGCCGACCCCCTGGTAGTACTGTGTCAGCACAGCTACCCGACCGTCGCGGGCCCCCTCACCTGTCCGGGCCCCATAGCAGCTGCATGGTCTGCTTCATTCACGATACGCCACTGCTCAGCAGTCTGCTTCATCAGGCTGGTTAACAAAAATAGGGGGGACCCCATGCCATTTTTTTTTCGAAGGGAACCCCTATTTTTGTTAATCAGTTCCCTCTGACGTCACTGATTGTGTCCCTGGCTGACCTGAAGTGAAAGTGGAAAGCAATGAATTAAGCTTTCCACTTCCTCTCCTGTCAGCCAGGAGAGGAACTCATTCATTTGGGGGTTTACTGTGAGGCTGCAGCATTAGCTGCAGTCCCTGCAGTAAACATTAACCCTTTCTGAAGGATTACACCGTGGGACCTGACTGTGCATGGGATAGGTAAGAATAATTTTGCTTTTTTATTTTATTTTTATTACAGGAAATGGTTTTTGCAGTAAAATAAAAGATGGTCAAAAACATGTGTCTTTATTTCATTAAAATGATTTTTAATTAAAGTGTGTGTGTTTTATTTTTATTTCATGCAATAGGATTAATAATTGATAGTTGTCTAATTGACAGCTCTCAATTATTAACCTGGCTTAAGGTCACCTTTCAATAGCAAGGTGACATTAACCCCTTATTAACCCATTCGCCACCGCTACAGGGCAATGGGAATAGACGGGCAAAGTGCCAGAAAGGGCGAATCTAATTATAGATTTGTCTTTTCTGGGGTGTCTGGGGGCAGATGTTAGTAGCCAAGGCGGGGGCAAAAATAATGGTCCCTCTCTGGGCTATTATTATCTGCCCCCACTCGCTGGCTTTGTCTGTCTGGTTGCGAAAATAGGGCGGGAGCCCACACATTTTTTTTCAACAATTTTACACCTCATATATATATACATGTCATTGAATTTGTGACACATATATATATATTTATATTTATGATTGATACACTTCTACATAGTATAATAGCCGCTAATTCAATTGCCGGCTTTTGTGAAAATGCAGAACCCGACATGAAATGACACATGTTTACATAGAGTTAACCATGTCATTTCAAGTTGTTTGATCTATTGTTTTCACTAACAATTACATGAGTGGCTGTGTGCAACATTTCACACCTGTAGGGGTTAATTAAAGGTGTAAATTCGCAGCAAAAAAGTCCGGTTTTTTTACAACGAATTTACACCTTTAATTAACCCCTACAGGTGTGAAATTTTGCACACATACACTCATGTAATTGTTTGTGCAAATCAGATATCAAACTACATGAAAAGACATGGTTAACTCTATGTAAACCAAGTGTCATTTCATGTCGGGTGCTTCTGTCTTTTCACAAAAGCCGGCTTTACCCGGCAATTGAATCAGAGGCTATTTTACTATGTAGAAGTGTATAAACTATTAATATATGTATATATATGTCACAATGACATGTGTATATATATATATATATATATATGTATTCTATGTGTGTATATTTAGTGTTTACAAGGAAAGAAAGAGGTTTTTTTAGTTACGATATTTCTGTCCCATAGACTTACATTGGATTTCCGGTATCGGTATCGGGTATCGCCGATATTTTTTGGATATCGGCGATACCATTTCGATACCGATACTTTTGGATATCGGAAAGTATCGCTCAACTCTAGTTGCTACAGGATGGAGTCTATGACTCTTTTGGGCTGGACTTTGGAACTGCTATTGAAGAGTCGTACCAACAAACCCCACCCTGTGGGGTCCTCATTAGCCATCTGGGAGCAGTGAGTGACCATAGTGTTGCAGCTCAACCCATGCGGTCCCCACAGAGGAAGACGTAAGGTCCCAAGATAGTTTGCTTGACTGCAGTAAGAACAGAAAGAGGCAGCATGACATCACATGTAAAGGAAAAGTGTTCAATTATACTTATTGCTAATGAAACATATATGAAGCATTGTACTTACTATCGGCTGTACAGAATTTTTACTATATTAATGTTCAGTAAAAGAAGTTTATATTTGGACTGTTATCTCCCCCACTTAACTCTGTAACACCTGATCCTGGCCAGCTGAGTACAGCAGCACCATGCAGTCTGCAGAGGCATATTGCCAAAGGAACACAAGTCCACACATCCAGCAAGGACCCCCATTTTCATGTAGTGTGCCAGGGCATGGAAGATGAGTACCTCGCTCACGGCTACCGCCCGGCACCACGTTACACTTACATATGTGGTAACTTCTCTGATCGTGTAAAGGTACTTACAGAGTAACTCGTGTGTTCTACACTTCTGTTGTCATTAATGATTGAATATTAATTAATTAGTATTAAGTAATTGACTTCGTTGTCCTTATTTTGACTTTCACCTAAAAAAGATAAAAGGTAAAGAAGTTCTCATGTTTATGTGTTAATCCTGATTTCATTAGTCCACAATAAGGACTACAAGATTCATTTAAAGGGAATCTGTCATTAGATTTGTGCTACCGAATTTGAGAGCACAAAATGTAGTGGCAGAGACCATGATTCCAGTGATATATCACTTAATGTGGTGCTTGCTGTAATTTTGATAAAATCACTGTTTTATCTGCTGCAGATCTAGCAGTTCTCTGAATGCTGAGCTGTGTGTAACGCTGCCCCCACCACTGATTGGCAGCTTTCTGCTCATTGACAGAATACACAGGAAGCTGCCAGTCAGTGGTGTGTGCTGGGTTATACAGAGCTCATGAAGATGGAGGACTACAAGGCAGAAGATTTACCAGTCCTTTAGTGATAATCTCCTGCTGATAAGATAGTGATTTTTCTCAAAACTACACTAAAGGGGCCAATACGTGACACATCGCTGAAATCTGTGTCTCTGTCTCTACATTATCTGTGTCTCTGTCTCTACATTATGCTGTTCTCAGATTAGGTGGCAAAAATCTGGTGACAGATTCCCTTTAAATTTCATTCAAAATGCTTACTTTCTACATTGTCCTTCTTACCATTGAAAGGGATAGTTTGTTTTGCAGGGAGAGTAAACTAGCAATCCCCAAAGATCTGCTTTAAAGGGTTAGTCCCAGAATTCTTACTATTCCCGAGAACGGGGCTTTGGAACTTGGGAGTGTTATGGTTCGAGCTCCCGCTGCTGCACAAGGGGAGTCTCGAACCAGTCCCGCTGCGGTCTCCCATTCATCTCTGGCCGCAGTGGAGCCTGCTCTGCAGAGACATCGGTGCAAGCGTCTTGCCCACTCCACTACTGTGTAGTGACTTGCTGCTGCCTTTCCTGGATCTGCTATTATAGCCAGTGTTGGAGCAGACGTCTTTGGGACGAAGTCCTGCATTTTCCCTTCTGAGCATGCCCAGAGTGAGATCTCTCATTGGAGATCAGGGGTCACATGCTCAGGTACTGCAGCGGCTCCTATTGGCCCGCCAGGAAGGCCTGTTACTACTAGTCTTCTGAACAGGTTCTCATTGGTCCTTGTTCCTGGAAGGTCCTGTAGCTGTTGCTATAAAAGGGTAGCATGGCTGGGCCGCCATGCGCTAATATCAATCATTGTATGCTATGCGCCAGTGTGGTCATGCGTGTGTGTGGATAGGGACCCGGCTGAAATAAGCCACTAGAATACCGACTTAATCGGTGAGGAGTTTGGTATGGTAGCTGGTCAGGGTCGGTGTCCTAGATGCCCTAGATTACCGGCATAACCGGTGAGGAGTTTTGATTGCCATATTCAGGGTCTGGCGTTCAGACGCCATAGATTGCGGGTGACTCCCGCGAGGACATTAGCACATGATCACGCGTTATGTACGCTTAGCACTTAACTGTGTACCTGAGAGCCTGACAGGACACAGTGCTTTTTCTCAGCGGCCCTGTGACGTAACAGGGTTCGCTTTCTACGCTAGACAGTGCCCTAGCGTGTTTTCTTTGTTACTCAGTTGTGTCTAGTGAGTGCGCACACATCGCCATATAGCGCTGCGGCTCTCTTTCTTGCGGCTCTGTGGATTAACAGAGTTCGCACTTATTGCCACAGCACATTACGGCGTTTATGTTAGCGACTCTGCGGGATAACAGAGTTTGCTTCTCGCGCCATTTTTACTAGCAGCAGGCTCCGCTTGCACGGTGGACCCCGGGCTGCGAACGCATCTCTCTACATTATATATTTGGTGCGTTCCGAAGACCCTTAACAGGGAGTTTGGCTCTGCAGATCCATGTCTTGAATAAAGGAAAGGAGCACATGTTTGACTTCTGCTTCATTCACTGTCTAAGCGACTACTAGATCCAGAACCTCGCTCTCAAGATTGCTGGGTATCCCGGTGATTGGATTGCTAGCATTCAGTAAGTTCATAGGATAAGGAATAACTTTTCATTGTGGTAATAACCCTTTAATCAGTGACTGAACATTTCATAGTGTTCAGTTTTTTTTACCACGCCTCCAAAGGTAAAATAAAGCATTACTCAGTCCAAATAAACAGTGAGCTATATGATCTCTGGTCCTCCAGAGAAAGAGGAACAGTCTTTGTTGCCAGATCAGGGTGCTAAATGGTGGACTTTCTTCTATTAAGTCTCGTAAGTTACTTACAGATGGGTTTTCTAAACTAAATAAACCCTTTAAGGTAAAGCTACTGCCTAATTTTCATTCTTCTCATTCTTCATTGAGCTTCCTGGTCATAAAGATCACGGGATACAAAGATAAGTGGGAATCGAGCCTTTATTTTTAGCTATAGAAAACCTTTCAAGCTCTGCTGAGTCTCAGCTTGTAACTCAACTCCAGAAGAATATAAGTTATTAAGCGAGATCGCTATGTTCTCTTCTCTGCTCCTCCCGGGCCCTTAGAGAATATACAAACTTTTCCTGATCTCTCACTAAGACAGAAGCAGAAAGGTAAACGTACAGATCTGACACTTGTGTTCACGTCTGCACAATCGTATTGAGCCTACAAGGAATTTCAGTGGACTCGAAATTAGATTGTCACATTAGGTCCTGGGGCCTATTAAAGCATTTTTGAACACTGCTATAAGTGAGGAAGATCCTTGAAGCTTCAGGGTCCAGGTGAGAAATTGTTACTTAATAAGGATAGGTGATATTGGTGTTGATGGACGACAGAGATGAAGACTATGGAGACTGTTGTTGCTGGACATCAAAACAAGAATCAATGAAACCAAGATGAAGCAATGGTAACACACATAGAGTAGTAATCTAGAACGAAGTAGAGTAGACGTAGCAATTCAGTTGAACTGAGTTTGCAGCAATCCAATACAGAGAAAAAAACAGCAAAATAGCAGAGTTGACACAATGAAAGAACTTGAATTAGTCACAGAGTCCAGGCAGAACTAGGACAACGATATGGCAGAGTTGACTCTGCGGCAGAGCTGATTTAGTCAGTGAATCCCAATTCTGAACTGGCAGAGCAGTATAACAGACTTCACTCCTACTGGAGTGGCAAAGTTGACTCAGGGGCAGAGAAATGTTTGTCAGATTGTCCTTTATGCAGAACAGGCAGGGATGAATAGCAGCAAAGCTTACATTGACACAAAGTCCTACTCTAGAACTGGCAGCATAGAACAGTAGAGTAATGGTGTGAATATGGATCGCCCGCCAGGGCAGTGGGGTACTCGGGACCGGGCCGGTATCTTAAAGGAATGTGTCACAGCGGCAGTGACCCGGTCCGTGGCCCTGGGCGTCCAATAAAAGGGTAATATTTACAGGGGATGTTAGAGTTTGTAGTAAGGTATTCATGACGCCACCTGTGGTTTCTGGTCAGAGGTGACCAGCGCTGCAGTGCAGATCCTCTGGGACAGATGGTGTGATGCAGCAGAGTTGGAATAGCTTCCCACAAGTGAAGCTTGTCCCAGGGCAGAGAGATGGTATAGAAAGTAATGGTGCTGGAAGATGTAGCAGAGTGGAGTGTGTTTTGCAGGAAGGACTTGAAAAGACACAGTCAGATGCAGTTTCCAAAGCTTTACTCACAGTTTTTGCAGGCAAAGTGTCCAGGGCACTGAGTATAGATGGTGCTGGAGTCGGTTGGCCTGAAAGCAATTTGGAATCCCCTTACTTCAGGTGGGATGTGAGGTCTCCTTTCTAGCGCTATTCTCTGAGGCACTGGCTCCGTCCAAGTTCCTCTCTCTGTCTCTTGTCTAGGTAGAACTTCACTCTCATAACAGGCAGCTGTAACCTGCTTCAGGGATCACTCATCTATGGAGTCTCTGGCTCACATGTGCTGCTGCTGTGTAGTAGAGTATTAGTTGGGGCAGAGAACCTGCTGTCTTCTGCCCTCCAAATTCTGCTGCTGGGACTTTATTTTACCCACTCAGCCTCGGACTCCGGGGTCCGGATTCTGGCGCTCAGACCTGGGGGTGAGCTCTCCTATAGCCCCTCTCTTCCCCAGCTTGTCTCCACACGTCTTTCCTCTCTCGTCCCTCCAGCCAGACTCACTAACTCCTCCCCAGCCAGAATATTCCAGAGAAGCTCTCCTGAAAATCAGGTGTTCGAGCTCCTCCTTCTGGTCTGGAGTAAGAAAAGTGTTGTATGCTGTGTTACCTGTTAAAGGGATCCTTCCTTGCTTTCAGGCATGACATCACTCTCCCCTGGAGGGAGGCAAGGTCACTGTGGCAACCGAACTCCTGGGGTGCCACAAATACCTACCACCTGAATACTCAGGAGTAGTGTTGAGCATTCCGATACTGCAAATATCGGGTATCGGCCGATATTAGCTGTATCGGAATTCCGATTCCGAGTTCCGATATTTTCGTCTTATCGGATACCGGAATCGGGATTGTCACTGTCACTGTCAGTGTCCGTCTGTCGGGTCTGTCAGGAGTCAGCGGCACTTACCTGGCAGAAGATCTCCGGCGGTCACGTCCTGGACTGCTTCATGGCCGCCATCCTCTTCTCCCCAGCGGTCACATGCAGTTTCTCGCGATAACTGCAGTGACTGCTGGGTAATCCCGGCCGTAAAGCAGTCAGTCCGATGACGTCACCGCCGGGGAAGCAGGTAATCAGCTGTGCTGCGTTGCAATGACAGGCTCTGCCTGTCATTGCGATGTAGCAGAGTTGGATCGTCGTGGGACAATCGTTACTATGGACTGCGTCGGACAGGTGGTATACTGTTGGTTTGTTTTTTTTCTTTTTTTACAGGAGATCGATGGCGTCGCAGGAATGAGTGTATAATAAAAGAAATGAAAACTGTGTTGTCTCTTTTATTTCATTAAAATACTTTTTTCTTGCTTTGTCTTTTTTTTACACATTTAATAACTTTGGGATTAATAATGGATCGGTGTCTTATTGACACCTCTCCATTATTAACCGGGCTTATTGTCACCGTGCAATCAACGGTGACAATAACCCCTTATTACCCCGCTTGCCACCGCTACAGGGCAAGTGGGAAGAGCCGGGTAAAGTGCCACAATTGGCACATCTTTTGATGCGCCAAATGTGGGGCTGCTGTAGCCTGGTATTATCAGGCTGTTGAGGGCCAAAATCCATGGGCCTTGACAGTCTTTTAATACCAGGCCGCAGCAGTCTGCATTTTACTTGGCTGGTTAACAAAAATAGGGGGATCCCCACGCCGTTTTTTTTTCGAGGGGATCCCCTATTTTTGTTAACCAGCCAAGCTAAGCAGACTGCTGTGGCCTGGTATTATCAGGCTTGCAAGGTCCATGGATATTGGATCCTTACCAGCCTGAAAAACCAGGCCTCAGCGGTCTGCTTCATCTGGCTGGTTAACAAAAATAGGGGGGACCCCACGCTAATTTTTTTCGAGGGGATCCCCTATTTTTGTTAATCAGCCAAGATATGCAGACTGCTGTGGCCTGGTATTATCAGGCTGGCAAGGTCCATGGATCTTGGCTCCTTAACAGCCTGAAAATCCAGGCCTCAGCGGTCTGCTTCATCTGGCTGGTTAACAAAAATAGGGGGGACCCCACGCCAATTTTTTTCGAGGGGATCCCCTATTTTTGTTAATCAGCCAAGATATGCAGACTGCTGTGGCCTGGTATTATCAGGCTGGCAAGGTCCATGGATCTTGGCTCCTTAACAGCCTGAAAATCCAGGCCTCAGCGGTCTGCTTCATCTGGCTGGTTAACAAAAATAGGGGGGACCCCACGCCATTTTTTTTTCGAAGGGAACCCCTATTTTTGTTAATCAGTTCCCTCTGACGTCACTGATTGTGTCCCTGGCTGACCTGAAGTGAAAGTGGAAAGCAATCAATTAAGCTTTCCACTTAAGGGCCCGTCTCACATAGCGATATCGCTACCGAGATCGCTGCTGAGTCACTAGTTTTGTGACGCAGCAGCGAGCTCACCAGCGATATCGCTGTGTGTGACATTCAGCGACGATCAGCCCCCTGCCGGGTATCGCTGATCGTCGCTGAAATGTCAGGACCTTTGATCGCTGGTTTCCCGCCTGTCACACGCAGCGATGCGTGCCTGTCAGAGGGAAACCAGCGATCAAAAAAAGGTCCTGACATTTCTGCGACGATCAGCGATACCCGGCAGGGGGGCTGATCGTCGCTGAATGTCACACACAGCGATATCGCTGGTGAGCTCGCTGCTGCGTCACAAAACTAGTGACTCAGCAGCGATCTCGGTAGCGATATCGCTATGTGAGACGGGCCCTTAAGCGATGTTACCCGCAGTGTCGCTGTCCCAGATCGCTGCCTGAGCTGCCTGTTTGGCAGCTCAGCAGCGATCATGTAGCGATACACCAGCGATCCTGACAAGTGCATATCGTTGTCGGGATCGCTGGTGTATCGTTATGTGACACCCAGCCTTTACTCTCCTGTCAGGCAGGAGAGGAACTCATTCATTTGGGGTTTACTGTGAGGCTGCAGCATTAGCTGCGGTCCCTGCAGTAAACATTAACCCTTTCTGAAGGATTACACCGTGTGACCTGACTGTGCATGGGATAGGTAAGAATAATTTTGCTTTTTTATTTTATTTTTATTACAGGAAATGGTTTTTGCAGTAAAATAAAAGATGGTCAAAAACATGTGTCTTTATTTCATTAAAATGATTTTTAATTAAAGTGTGTGTGTTTTATTTTTATTTCATGCAATAGGATTAATAATTGATAGTTGTCTAATTGACAGCTCTCAATTATTAACCTGGCTTAAGGTCACCTTTCAATAGCAAGGTGGCTTTAACCCCATATTAACCCATTCGCCACCGCTACAGGGCAATGGGAATAGACGGGCAAAGTGCCAGAAAGGGCGAATCTAATTATAGATTTGTCTTTCCTGGGGTGTCTGGGGGCAGATGTTAGTAGCCGGGGGGGGGCAAAAATAATGGTCCCTCTCTGGGCTATTATTATCTGCCCCCACTCACTGGCTTTGTCTGTCTGGTTGCGAAAATAGGGCGGGAGCCCACGCATTTTTTTTCAGCAATTTTACACCTCATATAATATATACATGTCATTGAATTTGTGCACATATATATATATATTTATATTTGTAGTTCATACACTTCTACATAGTATAATAGCCGCTAATTCAATTGCCGGCTTTTGTGAAAATGCAGAACCCGACATGAAATGACACTTGGTGTACATAGGGTAACCATGTCTTTTCATGTCCTTTGCTATCTAATTTGCACAAACAATTAAATCAGACTATGTGTGCAAAATTTCACACCTCTAGGGGTTAATTAAGGTGTAATTCGTAGCAAAAAAGTCCGTTTTTTTTACAACGAATTTACACCTTTAATTAACCCCTAGAGGTGTGAAATTTTGCACACATAGTCTGATTTAATTGTTTGTGCAAATTAGATAGCAAAGGACATGAAAGAAATGTTTAACCCTATGTACACCAAGTGTCATTTCATGTCGGGTGACCCGACATGAAATGACACTTGGTGTACATAGGGTTAACCATGTCTTTTCATGTCCTTTGCTATCTAATTTGCACAAACAATTAAATCAGACTATGTGTGCAAAATTTCACACCTCTAGGGGTTAATTAAAGGTGTAAATTCGTAGCAAAAAAGTCCGTTTTTTTTACAACGAATTTACACCTTTAATTAACCCCTACAGGTGTGAAATTTTGCACACATAGTCTGATTTAATTGTTTGTGCAAATTAGATAGCAAAGGACATGAAAAGAAATGTTTAACCCTATGTACACCAAGTGTCATTTCATGTCGGGTGCTTCTGTCTTTTCACTGAAGCCGGCTTTACCCGGCAATTGAATCAAAGGATATTTTACTATGTAGAAGTGTATAAACTATACATATATGTATATATATATATGTCACAATGACATGTATATATATATATATGTATTCTATGTGTGTATATTTAGTGTTTACAAGGAAAGAATGGGGTTTTTTTAGTTGCGATATTTTGTTCCCATAGACTTACATGGGACTTCCGGTATCGGTATCGGGTATCGCCGATATTTTAGTGATATCGGCGATACCATTCCGATTCCGATACTTTAGCATATCGGAAAGTATCGCTCAACTCTACTCAGGAGAAGTATTGCCACCTGAACTGGGCTAAATGACATGAAGCAGGATGGTCTCTGGTTTGCATGAGAACCTGAATCAAAGTTTAGTAGTGAGAGTTGATGGCTGCAGAGGGAGGGAAGAGCCTCAGTGCTAGAGACAAGAGAGGTGAGGGACACATAGTGATTTAATAAAAAATTTAATAAGGCTCAATGGAATTTGCATAATATTTGAATGTTTTAAATTCAATTTTTTCAGAAACCGAGCACCAGATACTGTGTAATGTCATAGATCTAAATTATTAAATTCCCTCTGTATTAGATGGGCTTAGGAAGCTGTACAAGGTAAGCTCCCTCTAGTGGAGGCTGCATGCAATCAGAATTTTATAATTACATATTACTTCAATTTACTGTATATACTCGTGTATAAGCCGAGTTTTTCAGCACATTTTTTGTGCTGAAAACGCCCCCCTCGGCTTATACATGAGTCATTGTCACAGAAGCCGGCGGGGAAGGGGGAGTGGCGGAGCAGCGGGTCACATGAGGCAGGAGCTGCAGATGATTGTAATTGTGGCTTTCCGTGGTGGTGTAAGGCAGGCAGTGTTATTTCTATCTCATATTGTGGGCATGGTTTTCCCACTTCAAAGATGTCTGCTGCTTTCGGCTCTCAACGCGCATGCTCCGTGTGGTGCCCCTCCTCCGGGTTGTCTCGCGGTGACTCCTGGCGGTGTTTTGACTCCACTGACGTCATGGGTGCACCCGTGGAGCGCATCGTCGCTGGGACGCCGAGGGATAATGGGGAGGAGGGTACTCACAGGTGGCATCAATCATCTATCCACTTGCAGGTATTTATGAGCACAATGAGGGGTCCTGGCACATACATCTGCCCCCCGAGGAAGCATCTGTGAAACGCGCATAGGGGCGCATTCCGGCACCGCTATACCACCATGGGTAAGCTATAACCTTTTCTAATGATCACTCTCATGCTGCTCCATATCCTGGTTGTTCCTGGATCCGGACCACAGACACAGGGAATTGCACTGGCAAACTAGACAATCTTATGCAGCAGCATATTATTGGAAGCACTTTATAAGGAATGACACATGTCTTTCATTGAATTTTGGGGACACGGTACTTGATTGTATTTCCCCATTTCCTTATTGCCCCGAGTATGGTTCTTTGGTGCAGGTTTTTACCATTCTGCAGCTTACCGTGACCACTGTGTGTTCTGATGTCACCATCTGTGTATTTTGGTATATAATCTTTTAACTTTTGTACTATCCTACCTTAATAAAATTCTTGCTTGTTACAAAATTATCTTTGGCTATGGTATTTTGCTCCTTCTTCTTTGTTTTTTTGTGTATGACTTTGGAGTTCCATAAGGGCACTGCCAATGATTGTTTTTGGTGGGGACAATCATCTTTTTACAAAACATCATATTGATTAATCTTGACTTGAGATTATGGGGTTTAACCGTTATATAGATATATTATAGGGTACGGTATATTATTTTTTAGATTTAAATATAATGGTTAAGTATAGCCATTCACTTCAGATGCTTTTAGGCCCCATTCACATGCGTTTTTTTTTTGTCCATATGCAGTCCAACTTTTTGTATTCAATGGTGGTGCACACATTTCAGTTTTTCACACGGACCATGTGTCCTTGTGAAAAACCCGCAAACATGTCCTTTATTTTCCGACAGCATAGAGGAAATGTGTGCTGCATACATGCACACTGATGACACACGGATTCCATCCGTGTGACATCTATGTGACACATACTGGAATGAAAAGCTCCGTCAGCTGGGAAAAGCAGTACAGTTAGCGCTATTCCCAGGAGCCAGGTGATGACTACAACTGTCATCATCCTTGCCTGGTCTCACTGTGATCAGCGAAACCAGGCAACACTAATGACAGTTGTAGGAAGTGCATTCAATAAATAATTACATTAAAAAAATGGCGTGGTGTACCTCACTGCTAACTTCTATTATCAGGCTGGGACAGTCCATGGTTAATCATCATGACAGCACTAGAAACTCCGGCGGTAAGATTGATCGGTGGAAAGATTAATACCACCGGTCAGAGAGTTGCAGCTCCGTTGCTGTCAAATGACAGCATGAGCCCACAGCTGTGACTGGAGGTAAAAAATTTACCAGCAGTCTCTGGCGTTGGCTGATGGGACTACTACTCCCATCAGCCTTCACCTGCAGCCACTAACAACAGGTAGAGAAGGCAGTGGCTGATGGGAGTATTCATTAGCCGGCACCTGCGCTCTAAATAAATAATTTAAAAAAAAATGGCTTGGGTTCCCCTGTATTTTTGATAACCAGCCAGGCAAAACTGACAGCTGTGAGCTGCAACCCTCAGCTATCAGTGTTAGCAAGGCTGGTTATCAAGAATAGAGGGGTCCCCACGTTGCTTTTTAAAATTATATCAATAATTTTTAAAAAATGGCATGGGGTCCCTCCCATTTTTGATAACAAGCCAAGCTAAAGCAAACAGCTGGGGGCTGGTATTCTCAGGCTGGTAAGGGGCCATGGATATTAAATGCACCAATTCTGGCACTTTGCCTGGCTCTTTCCACTTGCCCTGTGGCAGTGGCAAGTGGGTTTCATATTTGTGGGGTTGATGTCACCTTTGCATTGTTTGGTGACATCAAGTTCATGGTTTAGTAATGGAGAGGCATCTATAAGACACCTATCCATTTCTAATTCTATCGTTATATTTGAAATAAACACACAGCCAGAATAAAGTCATTTATTTGAAATAGAAAAAGTAACATAGTTAGCAAGGCTGAAAAAAGACATTTGTCCATCCAGTTCAGCCTATATTCCGTCAGAATAAATCCCCAGATCTACGTCCTTCTAAAGAACCTAACAACTGTAAGATAAAATATTGTTACGCTCCAGGAATACATCCAGCCCTCTTTGAACCCCTTAACTAAGTTTGCCATCTCCACCTCCTCAGGCAAGGAATTCCAGATTCTCACTGCCCTATGAGTAGATAATCCTCTTCTATGTTGGTGGAAAAACCTTCTCTCCTCCAGACGCAAAGAATGCCCCCTTGTGACCGTCACCTTCCTTGGTATAAACAGATCCTCGGAGAGATATTTGTATTGTCCCTTATATACTTATACATGGTTATTATATCGCCCCTCAGTCCCCTTTTTTCTAGACAAAATAATCCTAATTTTGCAAATCTCTCTGGGTATTGTAGTTCCCCCATCCCCTTTATTAATTTTGTTGTCCTCCTTTGCACTCGCTCTAGTTCCATTACATCCTTCCTGAGCACCAGTGCCCAAAACTGTACACAGTACTCCATTTGCGGTCTAACCAGGGATTTGTACAGAGGCAGTATAATGCTCTCATCATGTGTATCCAGACCTCTTTTAAAATATTAAAGTATACTTTTACTTTTTTATTTAAACATAAAAAACACAGGTATCCTCACCTAACACCCATTCCACTGAAGCCATCGTCTCCTGTAAAAAAATAAAAATAAAAAGCAACCATATCCTTCACCTGTCCGTTGTTCTGTCCCTTGCCATAATACATGTCTGGGATAAACAGTTTTCAACCTGGACGGCGCCAAGGTGTGACTGTCCAGGCTGAGAACCATTGGAGAATGAGCTGCTGTGAGCGCAGCCTAAGTGACTAGCGGTGACATCATCGATGTTATCGCAGATCACTGAGGCTACGCTCCCAGCCAGGCTAATGAACTGCTATGAGATCACCGCTCGCACCTTGATAAAAAGTCTCACGGTGTAGCGCTGAGCTCAGAGAGTTCATCACAATTCACCATGAGAAATTTTCTCAATGTGCTAGCGGTAATCTCACCAAGGTCACTGCAGTTCAGGGGCCTGGCTAGGAACGCAGCATCAGTGACCTGCGGTAACCTCGACAACATCACCACTAGTCACTGAGGCTGAGCTTTCTGCAGTTCATTCCTCAATGGTGTTCAGCCTGGACGGTTGCATCTTGGCACCGTCCAGGTTGAAAACTGTTTATCTCAGAAATGGATTACGGCGTGGGACAGAACGACGGACAGGTGAGGGATATGGTTGTTTTTTATTTTTGCTTTTTCACAGGAGACCGTGGCCTCACTGGAATGTGCATTAGGTGAGTATAACTGTATTTGTTATTTCTAAATGAAAAGTAGTGATGAGCGAGTATGCTCGTTGCTTGGGTTTTCCCAAGCACGCTCGGGTGATCTCCGAGTATTTGGGCGTGCTCGGAGTTTTAGTTTCTATTGCCGCAGCTGCATGATTTGCGGCTGCTTGACAGCCTGAATACATGTGGGGATTGCCTGTTTGTTAGGAAATCCCCACATGTATTCAGGCTGTCTAGCAGCAGCAAATCATGCAGCTGTGACGACAAAAAGTAAATCTACGAGCATGCCCAAATACTCGCAGAGATCACCGAGCAAACGAGCATACTAGCTCATCAATAATAAAAAAGTAAAAGTATGTTTTGCTTTGTTTAAAGTAAAATACTTAATTCTGGTTGTGTTTTTATTTACAATATACAGTTGTGTGAAAAAGTTTGTCCTTTTTATAATTTCCTATTCTTTTGCATGTTTGTTACGCTTAAATGTTTTAGGTAACAAAAACACATTTAAATATTAGACAAAGATAACACAAGTAAAACAAAATGCAGTTTTTAACTGAAGGTCTTTATTATTAAGGGAAAAAGAAATGCAAACCTACAAGGTCCTGTGTGAAAAAGTGATTGCCCCCAAACAACATAAATTAACAGTGGTTTATCACGTTTGGGAAGCTGAGTTCAAATTCCCTAGCTATACGCAGGCCTGATTACTGCCACACCTGTTCTCAATGAAGAAATCCTTTTTGCATGAAGTGAAGTAGACCAAAAGAGCCTAAAAAGCTAAACATCATGCCACAATCCAAAGAAATTCTGGAGCAAATGAGAAACAAAGTAACTGAGATCTATCAATGTAGAAAATGTTATAAAGCCATTTCTCAAGCTTTGGGAATCCAGCGAACTACAGTGAGAGCTATTATGCACAAATGTCTAAAACATGGAACAGTGGTGAACCTTCCCAGGAGTAGCCTGCTGACCAAAATTACCCCAAGAGGGCTGCGGCGGCTCATCAAAGAGGTCACAAAAGACTCCACAACAAAATCCAAAGGACTGCTGGCCTCATTTGTCTCAGTTAAGGTCAGTGTTCATGACTCCACCATAAGAAAGAAACTAGGCAAAAATGGCCTGCATGGCAGAGATCCAAGATAGAAATCATTGCTGAGCATTAAGAATAGTGTTGAGCGATATTGCTCGATATCTAAAAATATCATATCGAAATTGTATCGCCGATAGCACTAAATATCGTCGATATCCGATTTCGATACCGGAAGTCCCATGTAAGTCTATTAGAACAAAATATCGCAACAAAAAAAACCCTTTCTTTCGTTGTAAACACAAAATATACACACATAGAATACATATATATATATATATATACATGTCATTGTGACATATATATATACATATATTTATAGTTTATACACTTCTACATAGTAAAATCGACTCTAATTCAATTGCCGGGTAAAGACGTGACATACCCCATAGAAGTCGACGGGCTCGGTGCCGAGTACCCCGAAAACCTCTGGCTCTGTGCAACTCAACTTGGGCGTCACGAACAGGATTCTGTAGCTCGCTATAAGCGAGTCCTGTGTGCCTGAATTGTACTGGTTTTGTGCTTGAGAATTGCTAAAATCATCAGAGAATGTATTTGCCATTTTTCCGCCATATCTGCGTCACGACGAGGCACTGGTGAAGAAGAAGGGCGTGCTCTTCGTGGGTGTCACTCACTCAGTGGCGTGAAAACGATGGCCGCCCACTGTAAATGGTACTGCAATGTAACATCGTGCCCCACAGCTCTGGAGTTCCGCCTCCTCATCCTCCTCAGTGTGAGAAGGTACCGCCTCCCTACAAAAGAGGGGCCCTCTCCAGATATGACACATGTGACTTGGCAGAGATGGCTAATGGACACGACGAGCAGAAGTGGGAAGGGATGGAGCAGTCAGAGCTCTCCCCCCACGGAAGCGACCCGATCGCCACGGAATCACCGTTGGGCACCCGGCCTGTAAACCCTCCTACGCTGCAAGAAGCGGAGGATACCCTGAGAGGCCTGGCCCGGCACCGGGAGGTGGTCGCCAGGATGGAAGCCAGCTGGCGTGCCCTAAAAATAAACTTGGAGCGGCACCAATCCCTCTTACCTGAAGTGTCTGTACCGGAAGGTGAGGCACCCGTTATAGTAGAGGAGTCCTTGCAATGTGATCCGGTTGACGTTGTCGCAGTGGAGGCACCCGTTCCTGCAAAAACCTCTGCACCGTCAGCAGCACCCCAGAACCCGCTGTCTGCCCCCGTCGCTGAGACAGAAGAAGCGACACCCGTCCTCATGGAGGAGGCCGCGCAGGCACCAGAGCACTACCTGCCTGTACCGGAGCCCCGACTGTCATCTGATTTAGAGCCGTCTGCTTCCTCCGCAGGGGAGCGCCGCCAGGACTGGGGGGCGACAGGAGAGCTGCCGCAAACCGGACACTGTAAGCTGCAGTGGAGTGGTGGAGACATGGAGCAGCTGGTGGAGGAGAATTACAACCGGCGTCAGGAGGAAGAGTGGAGACGTTGGGAGAAGGAAGCAGAGCGACAAAGGGAGCAGCGAGAAACCCAAAAACTTCACCAACGTCACCTGGAGAAGGACCGGGCAGATAAGGACCGGATGAGAAAGGACAAAGGAACCCTGAGTGAGCCGCGGCGTAAGGGTGCAGTACGGAACTTTAAATTGAAAGGTGGGTGGGGCTTCATCAAGGAGCCTGGACTTTATTTAGAAGTCTTTGTGACCCGGCGGGACGTGGAGGCTCACCTCCCAGAAGGACACCCGGGGAGGGACCTGTTGCCAGGAGACTTGGTGACTTACACCCGACACTGGGGTTACAATGGGTGGTACGCCCTAAATTTTACCAGGTGCGACCCCTACTCCCCAGTGTGTCAGGAACCTGTGAGACCCTCGAAGCCTTCAGCCTCCCACATCCAGGCCTCTGCAAAAGTGCCCACCCCACGCCGTAAATCTCCCCAGCCTCCCTCAGTGGTCTCCTCAGCAGCCCCAGCTATGGACATGATAAGTATAGCTGGCCCGTACCCGGCGCCTGTTAGGCCCCCTGGGGTTCGTACAGTCCGTGACATAGGGCTCCAGACCCGGAGAGAGATGAAAGAGGTGGCCACACAGACCCAGATAGCGGGTCACGACGTCACTGTACAGGCCACATGACGTCATCAGGTCCTGGTGGTCCTTGGTGCCTCGGATGTTTGGCAAGCACCAGAAGAGTACCAGGTGGTACCTGGAAGAGGCCAGCCAAAGAAGTCTAAATAACCCGGACAGGGTTCCTGTATGTAAATAAATAGTTAAATTTTTATGTACCCGGACGGGAGAATGTTCCAAAAAATTTTTTTTAATTTAATAAAAAAAAAAAAACACAGTTTTCATTTCTTTTATTACTGTCTCATCCTGCTGCGACGCCATCGATCTCCTGTAAAAAAAAGAAAAAAAAAAAAGTATACCACCTGACCGACGCAGTCCATAGTAACGAGTGTCCAACGACGATCCAGCTCTGCTACATCAGAATGACAGGCAGAGCCTGTCATCCCGGCGCAGCACAGCTGATTACCTGCTTCCCCGGCGGTGACGTCATCGGACTGACTGCTTTACGGCCGGGATTACCCTGCAGTCACTGCAGTTATCGCAAAAAACTGCATGTGACCGCCAGGGAGAAGATAATGGCGGCCATCAAGCAGTCCAGGACGTGACCGCCGGAGATCTTCTGCCAGGTAAGTGCCGCTGACTCCTGACAGACCCGACCGACGGACACTCACAGTGACAGTGACAAATCCGATTCCGGTATCCGATAAGACGAAAATATCGAAACGAATTATCGAAAGGCCGATAGAGCTAATATCGGCCGATAGCCGATATTTGCAATATCGTATCGCTCAACACTAATTAAGAACATAAAGGCTCATCTCAATTTTGTCAGAGAACTTCTTGCCGAACACCAAGAATTTTGGGAGAATACTCTGTGGACTGATGAGACAAAAGTTTAACTTTTTGGAAGGTGTATGTCCCATTACATCTGGTGTAGAAGTAACAAAGCATTTCAGAAAAGTAACATCATACCAACAGTAAAATACGGTAGTGGTAGTGTGATGGTCTGGGGCTTTTTGCTGCTTCAGGACCTGGATGACTTGCTGTGGTAAATAGAACCATGAATTCTGCTGTCTACCAAAAAATCCTAAAGGAGAATGTCCAGCCATCTGTTCGTGACCACAAGCTGAAGTGCATTTGGGTTGTGCAGCAGAACAATGATCCAAAACACTCTATCAAGTCCACCTCTGAATGTCTTAATAAAAACAAAATTAAGACTTTGGAGTGGCCTAGTCAAAGTCCTGACCTTAATTGGATTGAGATCCTGAAACATTACCTTAGAAAGGCAGTTCATGCTCAGAAACCCTCCGATGTGGCTGAATTATAACAATTCTGCAAAGATGAGTGGACCTAAATTCCTTCAGAGCGTTGTAAAAGACTCATTGCCAGTTATTGCAAATAATTGATTGCAGTTGTTGCTGCTAAGGGTGGCCAACCAGTTATTAGGTTTAGGGGGCAATCACTTTTTCACACAGGGCTCTGTAGGTTTGGATTTATTTTTCCCTTAATAATAAAAACCTTCATTTAAAAACTGCATTTTGTGTTTAATTGTGTTATTTTTGTCAAATATTTAAATTTGTTTGGTGATCTGAAACATTTAAGTGTGACAAACATGCAAAAGAATAGGAAATCAGGAAGGGGCAAACATTTTTTCACACAACTGTAACTATAGGATTAGTAATGGACAGGTGTTTTATAGACACGTCTCCATGACTAAGCCATGGGCTTGATGTCACTGGACAATACAAAGGTGACATTAACCCCACAAATATGAACCCCACTTCCCACCGCCACAGGGCAAGTGGGAAGAGCCAGGCAATGCGCCTTTCCTGGGGTGACTGCGGGCTGCTATTTTTAGGCTGGGGGGGCCAATATCCATGGCCCTTTACCAGCCTGAGAATATCAGCTCCCAGCTGTCTGCTTTAGCTTGGCTGGTTGCCAAAAATCCCCACGCCGTTTTTTTTAAATGACTTATTGAAATAATTTAAAAAAAAACAGCATGAGGACCCCTCTATTCTTGAAATGAGGGATATTGTTTTTTATTTTTGTTTCATTACAGAAGAACAAGGGCCTCGGTGGAATTAGGCGTTAGGTGAGTATAACTGTGTTTGTTAATATAAATAAAATAGGAAAAGTGTGTTTGTTTTATTTCTAATAAAGGACTTTATTTTGGCTGAGTCTTTATTTACCAAATAACTATAGGATTAGTAATGCATAGGTGTCTCATAGACACCTCTCAATTACTAACCCATGTGCTTGATGTCACCTGACAAAAAAATTATTAAAAAATATGGCGTGGGGGCCCCTCTAGTCTTGATGACCAACCTTGCCAATGCTGACAGCTGAGGGTTGCAGCCCGCAGCTGTCAGATTTGACTGGCTGGCTATCAAAAATACAGGAGAACCCATGCCATTTTTTCTGTTATTTATTTAGAGCGCAGGCACCTGCTTTCGATGTTATAAGCGGCAGCAGGCATAGGCTGATGGGAGTAGTAGTCCCATCAGCCGTCGCCAATGACCGGAGGACAACTTTTTACCTTAGGACACAGCTGCGGGCTCATGCTGTCATTTTACAGCGTGGGAGCCGTGGTTCTCTAATCGCTGGTAATGATTTTACCGTCGATCAGAGGTAGTGTTTGCCGCAGTGTCATGCACATGACAGCATGGCAAACACTGGATGTTTTGGCCCTCAAATGTTCTGGTACTTGAACAGAACTTTCTTTTAACTGTTTGGCCAAACCTGCCAGAACCGATCTTCCAGGAGTTCGCCCATCGCTAGTCATTCCATTTTGTTCAACCAACAGGCAGTAAAGACGGAACACTTGCCTCGAATGCTTCAAGAGCTGGCGGCTGGAATCAAGTACACATTCCTCAAAATAGAGGCGCAACATTACTGGTATGCGGTGGGTGTGATCTGAGATGGAAGGGAGAAGGATGAATCCTTCTTGCAAAATGAACAGGCCTGGGAGAGGCTCCTCAAAGTGGCTTGAGATGGGGCTTCCAGCCCAAGAGATCAGACTGTCCTTGGGGTACCCCACCTCCAGTGTGGGAGCAGGCTATGATCTAGATGACACAGGGGGCTGTCACCAATTTTTACTTGTCAGGGGCTCAGGCACTACCCGAAGCCAGGTCACTTACAGCCCAGGCACCTGGGAATCAGGCTCCAGGAAGCAGGTGTAGGCAGTCCCCGCAGCCTTACCGAGGAAGGGGAAGAAGCGAACACCTGAAGAGTATTACTGTATTACCCTCCTTATCATTTTCTCCTGGCTTTGCAATTTGTGAAAAGCCTTTATGAGTGTATGAGTACATCAACTACACTTTCAAAATATTTGAATGAGGCCTGCCAGTTGTTGCCTTCAAGGGTCTATGGATGACCCTGCTTGTAATTCTTGTAACTTAGTGAATTGCCTCTATGAGTTTACAAATACAACTACTGGATGGCCCTCCTTATAATTTTTGTCCTGGCTTTGCACTTTGTGCAAAGCCTTTATGAGCATAGGAGTACATAAATTGAATGAGGCATTACAGTTGGTGCCTTCAAACGTGTATGGATGACCATGCTTTTAATTTTGAGCAGGCTTTGCACTGTTTGCAAAGCTTTTATGAGTCTAGGAGTACCAACCTCAACTACACTTTGTGTACAATATTTGAATGAGGCACTACAGTTGGAGCCTTAAAGGATGTATGAATGACCCTGCTTGTAATTTTTGGCAGTCTTAGTGCATTTTATGAGTCTAGGAGTACCAATACATGACAATTTAAACAGAATGTGTATTAGACCCTCCTTTATGTCTAATACAGGGTGCATATGAGTCCCTCTTCAATCCAATTTTTTACATTTCTTGCTTCCTTCTTAAATTACAATGAAATTTCAAATTTTTTAATAAAACATGTAGAAAATGTAATAAAAATTAATTTAAAAAATTGTGCCTTATATACACATCATTATACAGGAAAGAATGCTTCTTAGCATTTCTTAACATTTTTTTCTTGTAAACTCCAATTTCTCATCGATTTAGAATGTTTTATTGTCTGTCTTTAAAGTCTGAAAGTCAGAGATGCCTCCAAGTGTCTTCCCATGCTTTTCTCCTTCAATTCAGCACTTTTTCCATCCATTTCAACATTTTCCATTTTCACCGCCCCCCCATACTTCCTTGTAAGGCCTGCTGAAAAAATGCTCGGATTTCCCATTGACTCCCATTATACTCATTACTCGAAATGAGCATACAAGCAATAGGAATTGCTCGGTTTGACTAACGAGTATCTGAGCATTTTAGTGCTTGCTCAACCCTATCTGTTACTGATAGTTTATTCCTATATGGAAAAAACACTATCTACAGCAAATGGTCCCTTATCCTGGGCCCCATCTTGTTATATACATTCCCCATCCTGATATATGTTCATTATCATGGGTCCCATTCTGGTATATACTGTATATATCCCCCATCCTTCTACATGTCCCCCATTCTGCCGCTGTTCTTCAATGCATAGAAAAAAAATAAACCATTATACTCACCTCCCATCCATTCACCCGACGCGCGACGTCCTCTTCTGAAGCTGGCAGATGACTTCAGCTTGCAAGCGTCAGGAGCGCATGACATCACTGCCATGCACCCCCAGTCATGTGCATGCCGACGTCAGTTGCTGATCTCTGATTGGCTGGCTGCGTGCATTGCTGCGCACGGACCCAACATGTCTCTGCACCGCAATACACTTCCACTGAATGTGTGTCCGAGGGGAGCACATCCAGCTGAAGTATTCACTGTCATTGGTGGGCCCCTCTCCTGCCAGGCTCGGTTGCAGTGGCAACCTCTGCAACCACGATAGTTACACCCCCTGCCTGGAGGCTATTAAAAAAAAGAAAGTCCTCCTGAACTCCTGACAGAGATGGCAAATCTTCTTGGTGCTGGCTTTATATCCTCCCAGAAATCAATTCTTCTTTGAAGAATACTTTTTTGCACAGAGGCACTGCACAGTCTTCGCTCGACTGTGACAACATACACTAAATGCTAGAATTTGTAAAATGAGCCTTAATGGACCTTCTAAGACAAAACAATTTATATATTAAAATATTTAAGACAATAAAAATAACCTTTTTATTAGACACATTTCAGGTCCTGTGTCCGCTGAGCACTTTTATATGTACCGACAGAGGAAAATAATGTTCTCGGAAATTATATTTTGCAAAAATAGAGCAATTTAATCCCTGGACTCAGCCTTCATGTTATTACCGTGCAGAGATATAAAGATGAAGAGCAGTGTATGAAATGAAAGGCATTTATCTATTACTGCTAAAATCATGATAATCAATGGATTATTCAACGGCTCGGTATGCATCAGCAAGTCAAGACTCGGGAGGCAAGAAGGTCAACCTCCTCAAAGGGCAGAGAGAGATGGAATCTTGTACCAGATAGGGATAATAGGGAACATATCTGACAAAACCAGGTAATGATCAGAACACAAAGCATGGATGACCCCTAACATTGGGAGCTTTCAGGTTCTCTCACTTTACAAGGCCTGAACCATTCATGCAGGGTCTGATTGACAGGCAGTATTATTTGCAGGGCTAAATACTGGAGAACTTTCAGGGTAAATAAAGATTTAAAGTGAAATGGACGAGTACATGAGTCCCGCATACATGAATAGCTAGGAGGCAGCTGTGAGACCGTAATAACATATAGAAAATACAAATGTAGTGTGTACACCATAATAAATGAAAAAAACGTAGTGTTTGATGTAACTTTATCAAAACTATCTAAGAGTAAAACTTTGTTTCCCATTGCAACCAATCACAAAACAGTTTTAATTTTCTAAGCTTCTGTGGAAAAATGAAAGCTTTCCTATGATTGGTTGCTATGGACAACAAATGAGTTTTAGTGTTAGACGGTTTTGATAAATCGTAATCATTATCTTTTAAGATAAGCTGTTATTAAGACTGACGTCCTAAATTAGGACATATATAATGACCTAATGGCGCATTAATATCCATTTAAGGTGCAATATCATGAAGAGAACCTCTTCTTGAATTGGAGCAGGATGGGCCACCAGCTGTCACGGCTGGGGAAAGCCGCTATATGTTTGCTGCCGGTGACATATCATGGCCATTCACTACATAAAAAATAAGAGACATAAAAGTGAAAGACTTGGTCCCACCAAAAAAACCAGGTGGAAAACAATGAGGGGAAAATCAATCCCTTAAATGTCTTCAGTAAATGTCTTAAATGTCTACTGTTCTTCAGTATTTACACAGGTAAATCCAATGGCAAATCACATTTTTAGTAGTAATACAAACTTTTCATTAAATGTCATCTGCTTAAGGGGATATGGGTTTAATCTGCGGGTTAATAGTATTCTGAAGCTGCCCCATGCCGCACTTTGAGCCCCGCTGTTGGGAGGAAATCAACTTTATTCTTCTCAGCAGCGTTCGGCGTTCAGTTATGGGGGGCAGCGCCGTGGCGGGTTCAGTCACCGCTCTGTGTATAGAGCAGCGGCTGTAACCATGCCCCCGGCACTGACTGACAGCAGCTCAGCATTAGGGTTGGATGTCAATCAGTGTCAGGGGCTACAGCCACCGCTCTCTATTCATGGAGTGGTGACTAAACCTCGCAGGAGCCGCCCCCGAGACTGAACCATAAGCGCTACCAGGAGGAATAAAGTTAATTTTCTCTCAACAGCGAGGCTCAAAGTGAGGCACAAGGCAGGTTAAGAACGCTGTTAACCTGCAAATTATTCCCATATATGCAGGTTAATAACGTTTGTTCGCTTGGCAGTTTCACTTTAACTCAGCAAGAAGTGTTGCTTCGCCTCAAAAACACAAAAATCGACAAATTACCAGGCCAGAGTTCAGCAGGAATTAAAAGTACTGCGATAGACAGACCATTATTTGTAATATTTAATGTCTGTATGATAACAAATATTAATAGAAGTATAGCAATTGTGGTGCCAAAATTCAAAAAGGAGCGAAAAAATAAGACTTAATTATGGGCCTGTAAGTTTAAATTCTACTGTAGACACAACCTTTGAGGCTTTTCTAAGAGACTCTGTTCTGGAGTATCTCACTAGAAATAACCCCATAACTCAGCATCAACATGGGTTAATAAGGGATTGGTCCTGTCAAACTAATCTAATCTGCTTATATGAGGAGGAAAATTCCAGAATGGACCAGCTGTGGATGTTGTCTATCTGGACTTTGCAAAGGTATTGATAAAGTGTCACATAAAAGGTTGGTATATATGGAAGGGAAGGAATGGAAGCATGTGACACAGAGAAGCAGGAGGATCGTGAGGCAGTCAGCACCAATTCTGCTCAGGAACCAGTACCAGGCTCTTACACAGGAGAATGATGAAGAAATACATCCAGATAAGACTTTGGCCACAAACAATAACCTTGTACGCCCTCAGAGTCTTCCTGAATGGAGAAAGAAAACTGTTGTGAAGAAGAAATGGAGAGTTGTTGTCATGGGGGATTCCCTGTTGAGAGGAACAGAGGCCGCTATCTGCAGACCGGATTTAACCTCAAGAGAAATGTGCTGTCTTCCAGGTGCAAAAATTAAAGATGTGTCTGACAGGATATCAGGACTCTTCAGACCTACAGATGACTACCCATTCCTGCTAATACATGTGGGGACAAATGACACCGCAAGAAACGACCTGGAAACCATCTGCAGTGACTTTGAAAACTTAAGGGTATGCCACACTAAACAACATCGCTAACGGGATCGCTAAAAAACGTCACTATTTAGTGATCCCGTTAGCGATGTTGTTGTGTGCGGCATGCAGCAACGACGTGGCCCCTGCTGTGATCTCGTCCGTCGTCCTGATCGTTCCGGACCCTATTCTGATCGTCGGCGTCCCGCTGGGTAAGTATATATCGCTGAGTGTGGCACCTTTTTTAGCGATTTAGCGGTACTTTTGTACCGCTAAAGTCGTTAAGGAGATCGCTAACCGCGATAGCGTCCTTAACGACATCGCTAAATGTGGCCGACACTAGCGATATTGTAAACGATCCCGCTATCGATCTCATTAGTATGCGACGCTAACGAGATCGTTAGCGGGATCGTGTAGTGTGGCAGTACCTTTAGGTAAGAAAGTGAAAGAACTGGGAGCGCAGGTGGTCTTCTCTTCCATCCTTCCAGTGGATGTCCATGGAACAAGGAGGTGGAAGAAGATTCTGCAGGTGAACAACTGGCTATGTCGATGGTGCCGTCAGCAAGGATTTGGATTTTTGGATCACGGAGTGAATTACCTATACGATGGACTACTTGCTAGAGATGGGGTGCACCTTGCTAAGACTGGAAAACATGTATTTGGAAGTCGCCTTGCTACACTCATCAGGAGAGCTTTAAACTAGAACAATGTGGGAAGGGAAGCAAAACGCCTGCAAAAGCCATACACCTGACAAATACTAATGAGAATTATGCTATTAGAAGTGAAGGGGAAGAACAAAGACAAAAAAATCTACATAATAAAAATATTGGAGGAAGAGAAACCAATCACAAACTAAAATGTTTCTATACAAATGCACAAAGCATGGGCAGCAAACAAGGAGAATTGGAACTACTAACGCAGGAGAAGAAGTATGATGTCATTGGAATCACTGAGACTTGGTGGGACAATATACATGATTGGAATACAAGACTAGAAGGATACAACTTATTTGCAAGAAACAGACTTGATAAACGAGGAGGAGGTGTCGCATTGTATATTAGAAAAGCGTATATCTGCACAGAGATTGACGCTTCAGAGACTGGGAGTTCTGTGGAAACTGTTTGGGTAAGAATACAAGGACGGAACAATGGAAAGGACACCATTGTAGGCATTTACTACAGGCCACCTATGCAAGCTGAATATATGGATGAACTCTTTATGCATCAAATGGCCAAGTTCTCCAAAAAATATGACATAGTGGTCATGGGAGATTTCAACTATCCAGACATTTGTTGGGAATCTCTCTCAGGCAAAACTAACAGGTCAAGGAAATTCTTATCCTCTCTTGCTGACAACTTTATCTTCCAAAAGGTAGGGGAGAAAACAAGGGGATCTGCTAACTTGGATCTAATCCTTATAAACAGGGAAGAAATGGTTGAGGAGGTAAGAGTGACTGGGACCCTAGGAGGTAGTGACCATGCTATTTTAGAATTTTGGATAACAAGAGGAGGAAGACCTGTGAAGACTCAGACGTCAAGGTTAGATTTCAGAAAGGCAGATTTTAAGGGACTCAGAAAGAGAATTGGAGGGATCCAATGGCTGGATATCCTTAAGGACAAAAATGTCCAGGAAGGATGGAAAATCTTGAAAAATGAGATTCTCAAAGCACAATTGTTAACAATTCCGAAAAGAGTGAAGAATGGGAAGCATTTAAGGAAACCAGGATGGATGAACACAGAACTTAAACACATGCTAAAAAGGAAGAAAGAAATGTTTATCAAATGGAAAGAGGGAGGCATATCTAAAGAAGAATATAATGCCGTCTGCAGAACCTGCAGGGCACAAATCAGATTATCTAAAGCTGACAATGAATTAAGGCTTGCAAGTGACATCAAAAGCAACAAAAAAGGATTTTGGGGATACGTCAAAAGTAAAAGAAAAGTCAAAGATGCTATAGGATTTTTACAGGATGAAAATGATGAAATGGTAAGACAGGATGTTGAGAAGGCTGAACTGTTAAATTCCTATTTTGCATCTGTTTTCTCTCAGAAAGGAAATGTAACATCAACTGATCTTCACTGTCCTATTAAAGGAATAGAAGAATCCAGGATATCTATAAACAGAAAGACAGTGAGGAAACACTTAGCTAACCTAAATGAATTCAAGTCTCCAGGTCCAGATGAATTACACCCCCAGAGTACTGAAGGAGATAGCAGAAGAAATTCTTGAACCACTGTCCATAATCTTTGAAAATTCTTGGAGAACAGGAGAAGTCCCAGAAGACTGGAGAAGAGCAAATGTTGTTCCTATCTTCAAAAAGGGGAAGAAGGTGGACCCAGGGAACTACAGGCCGGTGAGTCTGACTTCTATACCAGGAAAGATCTTTGAACAAATTATTAAAGAACATGTATGCAAGTACCTGGATAAGAATGAAGTGATTAAACAGAGTCAGCATGGGTTTGTAACTAATAAGTCATGTCAGACTAACTTAATTTCCTTCTATGACAGAATCACTGACTGGGTGGATCAGGGAAATGCTGTAGATATAGTATATCTTGACTTCAGCAAAGCATTTGACAAAGTATCTCACACAATCCTTATTGAAAAAATGACTAATTATGGAATGGACAAGGCAACTGTTAGGTGGATTCATAACTGGCTTAGTGATCGGACCCAAAGTGTGGTCGTAAATGGCTGCACATCCAGTTAGAAGAATGTATCAAGTGGGGTACCACAAGGCTCTGTTTTGAG
The DNA here is from genome assembly GCA_033576555.1 of Oophaga sylvatica. NCBI lineage: Eukaryota > Metazoa > Chordata > Amphibia > Anura > Dendrobatidae > Oophaga > Oophaga sylvatica. The sequence continues at coordinate 111,142,444 of JARQOD010000003.1, forward strand.
CCCTGTATTGTTCAACATCTTTATCAATGATTTAGATGAAGGAATTGAGGGTAAACTGATCAAATTTGCTGATGACACAAAGCTAGGAGGGGTAGCTAATACTAGAGAAGAGAGAGAGAGGATTCAAAAAGATATAAATATACTGGAGCAGTGGGCAGCAACTAACAGAATCATTTTAACAGGGAAAAATGCAAAGTACTACATCTGGGCAATAAAAATGAATAAAGCATATACAAAATGGGAGGAATAGGGCTAAGTAACAGCACATGTGAAAAAGACTTGGGTATACTAATTGATCACAGACTGAACATGAGTCAACAGTGTGATGCAGCAGCAAAAAAGGCAAATGCAATTCTAGGATGTATCAACAGAAGCAGGGCCGGCGTCAGCACCCGGCACACCCGGGCAAGTGCCGGGGCCCTGAGCAGGCGGGGGGGCCCACTCGCCGTCTGGCACCCCCCTCCTTTAGCGGAGAATAGCGGTGTCAGCGCCGCCACTGGGCCCCCCCCGCTTGCTCAGGGCCCCGGCATCAGATGGCACAATACTTACCTCTCCCGTGCCTCCGCTGCCGCAGCTCCAGGCTCCAGGGGGCGCCGGCGCTTCCTCTCACAGCAGGCCGCTGAATCACGTCATCATTCAGCGGCCGGCTGTGACAGAGAGCGCGGACACTGGACGGGTAAGACGTGTGTGTGTGTCTCTCTGTGTGTGTGTGTATGTAGTGCGGTGCTTTGTGTGTGTGTGTGTGTGTATGTATGTGTGTGTGTATGTATGTGAGAGAGTGCTTGTGTGCTGTCTGTGTGTGATGATGGGCAGGCATTGCTGATAATGGGGAGGCATTGATGATGATGGGGAGAAGATGATGATAATGGGCAGGCATTGATGATGGGGAGAAGATGATGATGGGCAGGCATTGATGATAATGGGGAGGCCATGATGATAATGGGCAGGCATTGATGATGGGGAGGAGATGATGATGATGGGGAGGAGATGATGATGATGATGATGGGCAGGCATTGATGATAATGGGGAGGCCATGATGATGATGGGGAGACAATGATGATAAGGAGGCAATGATGATGATGAGGAGGAAATCATGATGATAATGGGGAGTCTTTCCACAGCGCCCTTTCCTGAGCCGTAAAAGTGCAGAACGCAGTACAGCGCAGAGGAGAGACTCCATATTTTGTATGGAGCATTATATGGGGACCAGTATCCTGTATGGATCATTATATGGGGACCAGTATCCTGTATGGAGCATTATATTGGGTCTAGTATTCTGTATGGAGCATTATTTTGGGTCCAGTATTCTGTATGGAGCATTATATGAGGGGTGACATCCTGCATGGGGTATTATATGGGTGATGAGGGGAGACTGTGGTGCCCATAATATTGTATGGAGGACTGTACTGTCCAGTCTGTACTGTGCGCTGTGAGGATTTGGCGGTTTTTGAGCTATTGTACAATTTACAGTAGGTATCAGTCATGTAATGGAAGAAGAGAAGTGTTTGGCGTTGTGCTGTACCCATATTTCTCTGCAGTATCTGTGTATTATGAATCGTGGTCTGTGTTAAAGGGGCCCACTGAGGCTCTTTCGCCCGGGGCCCATAAAAACCTGGAGCCGGCCCTGAACAGAAGCATACAGTCTAGATCACGTGAGGTCATTATTGCCCTCTACTCCTCTTTGGTCAGACCTCATCTGGAATACTGTGTCCAGTTTTGGGCACCACATTTTAAAAAAGACATCAACAAACTGGAGCAAGTTCAGAGAAGAGCCACCAGAATGGTGACCGGTCTGCAAACCATGTCCTATGAGGAACGATTGCAGGATTTGGGAATGTTTAACTTTCAAAAAAGAAGACTGAGAGGAGACTTAATAGCTGTCTACAAATATCTCAAGGGCTGTCACATTGTAGAAGGATCATCTTTATTCTCATTTGCACAAGGAAAGACTAGAAGCAATGGTATGAAACTGAATGGGAGGAGACACAGATTAGAAATTAGAAAAAACTTTTTGACAGTTAGGGTGATCAATGAGTGGAACAGGCTGCCACAAGAGGTGGTGAGTTCTCCTTCAATGGAAGTCTTCAAACAGAGGCTGGACAGACATCTGTCTGGGATGATTTAGAGAATCCTGCTTTGAGCAGGGGGTTGGACCAGATGGCCCAGGAGGTCCCTTCCAACTCTACTATTCTATGATTCTATGTAATAAGCAGGTGCTTGGATGCAGTAACACAAATGCTGCAGGGCAAGGGTTAACTATTATTTAATTGTTCAACAGCAATGAATTCCTCGCAGGGAGATAACAGGGAAAAAAGGGGATGCTAAACTGAACTATATAACAGTTGTTTAACTAGACAGTCTTTTGATAACAGATTCACTTATCGTGGCTCCGCAGTCCATCTCTCTCTGAAAGTCCAGTGGGTAATAGAATGCCAGTGGAGGTTGATGTAGCGTATTCCGGCATCACCGCCCAACACACGGTCCTGCTTATGGCGGCAGCAGGCAGTTTCCGGTTCTGCCCGCTGAGCCCTTAGTCCATTTAATTGTGGAGCCGAAGGGTAGAGCTCTCTGCAAGGTTCCGCGTGGCCGCGTCTCTCTGAGCAGCCACCGTCACTTTAATGGCTGCCCTGCAAAGCTCTGCTCGGCATGCGCTTTCCTGTGTGCCAGCCGACACCTGGACTTCCGTGCTGCGACGCTCTGCCCTGTCTCTGCACGCTGCGGCCTATCGATCTTCTCTTTGCTGCAGCGATCCGCACCTGCACAGCGTTATGGCGGGAAGCCACCCTGCATTCCCGCGCAACCCCTTTTAACTTACTTCCTCTGGCCATGCCCCCTTTACCCAGGTTACCAGCTCTCTCCGCCTGCAATTTCATTCCCTCCAGCAATAGGAGGTTCAGCCCCAACAGTTCCGGACCCGAAGCTTCAGTGGCCCTTGCAGCCCGGTCCTCTTTTCTACACCCTCGCCTTCCACTAGCTCGCCATTCCATGGGTGAGAGCTCCTTTACCAAATGTTCTCAATTCTCAACCTCCTGGATAATTCTTTGCTAAGTAAACTGATTTTGCTCATAATGTGCGGGAGGCACTCCAGCTGTGGTTCACTCTGATCTGCGTAATTCGGGCTGACTCATGGGCGGTAAAGGGATGCTTGGACCTGGAGGGTCAACCACTTCATCGACTTCCAGCATTGGTGGCTCAGTGTTCATCTCCTCAGGAGGGTTATGTGGCACATCATTGGGGTCCGAGCACGGGGCTAACACTCCTTCTTCTCGATAGAAGTCGGGAACCGGAACTGAGGGCACCTCCCCGGTGGTTAACAACTCTTCCCCACTTTTGGGTTCTTTGGACAAGCAGGGTCACAACATGCTATGATGGACTACTCTAGTAGGTGCTCCTTCTTCCTGTTCAGGTTGGACTTTATACATTGGCCCGTCGGGGCCAACTCATTGTGTCACTCTGTGTGGAGTCCACTCCCACTAGCTTTCCAATTTTCGGCAGGGCCACTTATTCCGGACTAAAACTCGATCCCTGGGTTTCAGAGCTGTCCCACGAATAGGTGGCGCCTTATAGTGCTTGAGTTCCTGGAACTTCGTCTGCACCAGTTGATGGAGAGTCTGCAATCAGTACCGGTGTTCCTTAACCCAAGAGGACACCCCCGTCCGTGGGTAGTCCTCCTCCGGGTCCAGCTCCAGCTCCGTAATCTCTCGCCCTCTTCACCTGAACAACAATGTGTATGGTGTGAACCCTGTCGTACTGTGCTCTCGGTTATTGTACACCCACACCAGCTCCCCCACAAACTCGTGCCACCGGATCTTCCAGTCTTCTTCCAAAGTGCGTAACATATGAATCAAAGTTCTATTAAAGCATTCACAGGCCCCATTTCCTTGAGGGTGATAAGGAGTAATTATTGACTTCCCAATCTGATACAAACGGTGTAGTTCTCATGACTCACCCCTGGAAATTGGCACCTTAATCGGAATAAATCCTTTTCAGGCAGCCGTACAAGCGGATGAAATCTCGACAGATTGTCTGTGCAGCTGATTTGGCAGTCTGATCTCTAGTTGGAGTTACCACAGCAAACTTGGTGAAATGATCGGTCATCACCAGACAATGTTCATAACCAAGATGAGTTGGTCCTATAGTCAGGTAGTCGATCATCAAGACTTCCAAAGGGGCAGAGGTCACAATGGTCTGTATTGGGGCCTGCTGTTCTGGGGGCTTAGCCAGCTCACAACTTCTGCATTGTTGGCATGCATCTTCCACCGCATTCCTCAGTCGTGGGTGATACACTAATCTGTGTAGCCACTGGAACGTTTTCTCTGTACTGAAGTGAGCTCTTCCCTCATGAGCCTCGGTGTCCACCATCTTGATTGACTTCTCTGGGAGTACTACTTGCCAGGTGACCCCCTCTTCTCACAACAGCTGCACTTTCAAATATAACAACCCGTCTCTCAAGCAGAGCCTCTCCCATTGTCCCAGAATCCGCAGGGTGTCTGAGGACAGCACATTCCTCTCACTCCGGCTAAGAAGTTGCTTCAACGCCACCCACCTTCGCAGCTGAGCAGTCTCCTTGTCCATCTGTTGGAGTTGGATCCAGTCATCTCGGGACTGCTCTAGCACCTGTTCCTCAGACCCCTCTTCGATCTGTCCCTGCGTCGCCACCAACGAGGTAAACAGGTTTCGGAATCCAGGGATCTCCTCAGCCTCAAGCTCTTCATCTTGGTCACAGACAGGATGTTCATGTTCACTCTGGAAAGGGCGTCGGGATGGGTATTCTCGGCCTTCACCCGTTAAACAGTCCTGTATCGATACTTCGCCATGCGGGCAACCCACTGTTCTTCTAGGGCTCCTAGTTTTGCATTCTTGAGGTGGGCTAAGGGATTGTTATCCGTCCTCACCAGAACCTCCGATCCGGATAAGTACTCCGAGAACTTCTCCATCATGGCCCAGACAAGGGCCAGCAGTTCCAACTTGAAAGAGCTATAATTGTCTGGGTTTTGAGTCATGCAGAGACTGGCTCGCGTAGGCTATCACCCATTCTTTTTCTCCTTGTACCTGCGACAGGACTGCTCCCAGGCCATGTAGACTTCCGTCGGTGTGAAGGATGAATCGCTGTGAAAAATTGGCATAGGCAAGTATGGGGGCCTCGGTCAGGGCCATTTTCAAGGATCCAAAGGCCTCATCTTGACGGTTTCCCCACTGGATCGTTTGGTTCTTCGAGCCGGCCGGCACTCTCTGTAATAGTTCCAGCAAAGGGTTCGCTATACAGGTGAAGTTTTTCACAAATCTCCTGTAGTAGCCAGTGAGCCCTAGGAAAGCCAGTATATTTTTCACGGTCATAAGAGTGAGCCATTCTTGCACCGCCGCCACTTTCTCTCGTATTGGTCTGACTCCTTCACTAGACACATTATGTCCCAAATATTCAATTTGCTTACAGCAGCGATGGCATTTCTGTGGCTTCACCTTCAGGCCATGACTCTGTAACCAGCTCAGCACTTGTTCGAGCTGATGTAAGTGCTCCTCAAAGGTGAGCGCGTAGATGATGATGTCATCAAGGTAGATCAAAGTAGCCTCATGCTCTTGTCACTTTCAGTTCATTTTTTTCAACAATAGTGTCCTCCTTGGTCGTCTCCCATGAAGTCCACTTTCGCTCATACAACGACTGATGGTTCGATCTGACACTGATGTTCCTTGAGCTTGAAGTTCACCTTTAATCTGTTTATACAGCCTATATGATATAGCAACCAGATGGAACAAAATAACATGATAAGTAATACTGTTGCTAATCTGGATATAACGGATCTATCGCAATAGTTATGAAGGGATTTTGGTCAGAGACCAAAGAGACGACCACAGAACCATAATTAGAAAAATAGAAAAACACTTTATTAGGGCATATAATAAAATAGACTGAACAGGTGCATAGAAGACGGTGACTAAAGAGTGGAGTAGATGTCAAACATGACATACACCAAAGTAAACCCTTAAGACTGAAATCCCTGGCTGCTATGACAGAAACCTGTGGGCATCAATTGTGTAATGGAACATGCTGAATAGTTAGGTGTTTCTAATAAAGCAGTAGTGGGGCACCATTTGCCTCAAACGCATGTGCGTATAAATAACTGAAATGCCACCACCATGAAAACACATAAACTGCTATAGAAATCACTCATAACCTATTGCTGCCCACTAGGAGAGAGTAAGGTGCCGATATACATCATGAAGTATTACCTCTGGTGGTATAGTGAACGGCACTGTCAGGGAGAGTCAGGGAGAGTCAGGTGGATGCCAACGTGCCCCACCTGACTCTCCCTGACTCTCCCTGACAGTGCCGTTCACTATACCACCAGAGGTAATACTTCATGATGTATATCGGCACCTTACTCTCTCCTAGTGGGCAGCAATAGGTCATGAGTGATTTCTATAGCAGTTTATGTGTTTTCATGGTGGTGGCATTTCAGTTATTTATACGCACATGCGTTTGAGGCAAATGGTGCCCCACTACTGCTTTATTAGAAACACCTAACTATTCAGCATGTTCCATTACACAATTGATGCCCACAGGTTTCTGTCATAGCAGCCAGGGATTTCAGTCTTAAGGGTTTACTTTGGTGTATGTCATGTTTGACATCTACTCCACTCTTTTGTCACCGTCTTCTATGCACCTGTTCAGTCTATTTTATTATATGCCCTAATAAAGTGTTTTTCTATTTTTCTAATTATGGGTCTGTGGTCGTCTCTTTGGTCTCTGACCAAAATCCCTTTAATCTGTTTAGAAGTTTTTCTGGGCTCTTTTGTTACAATTCGTATTATCCGTCTCTTTACTTTGTCATCAATTTTCCTCCTGCAGCCACATCCAGGGATGTTGGCTACAGTCTCGTGGAGCTTACATTTTTGAATAATATGGGCAACTGTAGTCACAGAAACATCAAGCTGCTTGGAGATGGTCTTATAACTTTTACCTTTAACATGTTTGTCTATAATTTTCTTTCTAATCTCCTGAGACAACTCTTTCCTTCACTTCCTCTGGTCCATGTTGAATGTGATACACACCATGTCACCAAACAGCACAGTAAGTATGTGTATCCCTCTATACAGGCCCACTTACTGATTCCAAGATTGTAAACACCTGTGATGCTAAGGCCTCTTTCACACTTCCGTTGTGTGACGTCCGCCCATCCGTGAAAATGGCGGATCCGTCAGAAAAGTAAAAAAACGGATGCAAAACTGGTCAGTTTTCTGACGGATCCGCCAAGAAGATTTCACCCGGAAATGGTGAAAATTTCGTTATGGAAATGTAAATCCGGACGAGAGAGAGAGAGAGAGAGAGAGAGAGAGAAGAGAGAGAGAAAGAGAGAGAAAGAGAGAGAAAGAGAGAGAAAGAGAGAGAAAGAGAGAGAAAGAGAGAAGAGAGAGAGAGAGAGAGAGAGAGAGAGAGAGAGAGAGAGAGAGAGAGAGAGAGAGAGACCCGAACACTGTTTTCTGCATTTTACTATGGTTTTCAATAGAGGCGACGGATCCACCGGCGGATTCCGTCAAAAATGGATGCTGGCGGATCCGCCGCCCATAGGTGGCCATTATACAAAATGGCGGATGCGGCGGATCCGCCGTTGTCCGCCATTTTGGCGGTGGTCAAAAAAAACGTTGCATTGGACGTTTTTTTAAAATGACGGACGGCAATTTTTTGGCGGATCCGTCCAAAAACGGACCTAACGGACGACCATCCGTCAAAATCCGTCACTAATGCAAGTCTATGGGAAAAAAACGGATCCGCCAAAAAAAATTGGCGGATCCGTTTTTTTCACATTTTGACGGATTTTGACTGACGTCGCACGACTGAAGTGTGAAAGAGGCCTAATTAGTGGACACACCTTGATTTAACATTTCCCTTTTATCATATTATTTTCAGGGGTACCATCATTTCTGTCCAGGCCTATTTCATGAGTTTTATTTTTTTAAAAATTCTGTGGAAGCATGGATGAAAAGCAAAAATTTGTTCATTTTCATAGATTTTTGATTTATTATTATTACTTTTGTCAGATTCAAATCATTTCTGTCACCATTGTGGGTTTTTCTATCTTTAAATGAGGAATACCAACAATTTTGACTACGTGTGTAACATGAGAACACTAGTATAAGGGGAATATATGTTTAATTCGATTAACAAGATCAATCTTCAGGAGCACACTGTCTCTTAGCAGGTAGGAAGCCAGGAGGGAGGGAAGCAGTGAGCTTCTTCAGATATGAATTGAGATAATCCCTTTAAAGAATTGGATGGACTGTAGAACCAAATTACCAAACTTATAGGCGTTTTCCCACAAAAGGAAGTTGATTTTAATCAATAGATCTTGGAATAATAATAATTTCAACAAATTGGATATCTTTAAATAAAATGTTCCTGTGCTGAGATAATCTTATAAATGTGCCCCTGCTGTGTATTGTGTAATGGCTGCGTCTGACCGTACAGGGACATGATATGATCATACCACATCCCTGGGCAGGGGAGGACACAAAAGAGTATACAGACATTACAGCATTGGATCACAGATGATTCATTTTGTGAGGTAAACTTTTCAGTGATTGAAGATAGATCCAGCTCCATGAACAGTGAATGTTTTATTCACAAAAATGCTTCAAGGACATACAGAGTCAGCAAAACAGCTTATAGCACATGCGTCAATGCGTTTCAGGTGTCTAAACCCCTTCTTTTAATGAAGACCCTGCACGCCCTTTGGGGCACCTAAATTTTCCCGCACTTTTCATTACCCTTTACCACCTCTCTTACAGTCCTAGGCCCTTTCCTTATTTAGTCTAGGTCCTGCTAGACTGTAAGGACTGCACAAACAAACAAAACTTCCATCCCCAAAACGCTTATTTACCTGTGCTGCATTGGCCTCACCAGTGCCTTAACAAAAACCACACCAATATCAATATACACCAACCAAACCACACCATTTATCAATATACATGCTTGCGCACCCGGCAAGACCCTGGAGTGGCCGCGGCACTGGAAGTGATGACGTCAGGCACGGAGTCTCCGCCCCAGATGAGCGTGGCGTGACAATACACCAACCCAAACACACCATTTATCAATATACACCAACCATACCTCACCATATATCACCAAATATCAATATACACCCACCAAAAACACCATTTATCAATTTTGGGTTAAATGGATTGGTCACAGCTATATTAAACAACATCCTTATACCCAATACCCAGCTACACGACAACCAGACTTTGATACCGTTCATTTTAATACATTTCTTATTTATGTAATATGTATATGCTAAGTAATAACAAAGTGTATGATCGGAAAAAGTGGAGGACGGATAAATGAAGGTCATTAACACTCAGGATCATCCTACACACGGTTTATTTGCAGTCTATAAGCCCATAGCTTTGCAATGGAGAGCTGCAGACGTAAAAAGTTAGAAGATTATTAATCAACTCTATTTGCCTCATTTGTTATATTAGAGTTATTGCAGCGATAAAATAGGTTGCAAAAGTATATATGCCTATTAAAAATCCTAGGGTTTAGATATCTGTAGTTTACTGTCCTACTGTGACGGAAGCCATCAATGTTTCCAAAGTCTGGTATCATCAGGACATCCTGTTCCACCGCCGCTATTGAAATAAAACTATTCCAGATTACACCTCTGATAAACAGGCCTCTTCTTAATAGAGATGCAGATAAAAGTGAACGTCGGAAGAAAATAAAGAGCGCTTTTCTCATCTGTACAGATACATCGTGAGCTAAACATGAGATGTACCTACTCTCCTGTGTTCTGATTTCAAGAGTTAATTAGCGCTAACCTCTCGCTCGCTATTTCTACCCATGAGCAAGCGCTGACATATCTGTAGTATCTGAAATGATGGTAATTGATTAGGTGCACAGGATGTCGGGGCAGAAACAGTTAGACTTCAGAGCACATACATCACTCGTGTGTCACTGAAGATATCTTCTGTACCAAGTCGATGAGAAGTATTTAAGAGTCAATGCTCCTTTTAACACCCGTAACATTAATTACTGACCGGCGGTGAGGCTAATGATGGTGGAAGCTTATTTACCAATCACCAGGCGTTTTACCAGACACAAGCTCATTTTCATTAAAATTTTTGGAGTTACACGTGTTTTTATTATTTTTTTTTTTTTAATTGTGTTCCCTTAGCAATAAGAACAGTTTGTGTCTGTTGAGGCTGTTGAAGCTCACAGGCTCTCTGCTATTCTAGGTAAGGTCAAAGGCAAGGCATTTCTATAGTGTGAGGTTTAGGGCTTCTGTCCTCATATATAGCCTCCTGCAACAGAAAAAAGTTGTGTAATTATGGAAGTCACAGGATGGACAAATCTGTAAATTATATGCAAATTATGAAAAAATAAAAAAAAATAAAAAAATAAAAATTTTTTTTTCTTTTTATTTAATATCAAATATGAGCACCAAGAGCAAAAATCCCTGCACTTAAACGCCTTGGCTTCTAACACTGAAGTTATTATTGGCTGTCTGAGGAACATTCTGCTAAGCTAAATGCATTTGGCCATGGAAATCATCAAGATCCACTGCTGGCAGCTCCCTTTGCAATTGCCAACTAATGATTCTCCAGATGTGCGAGACAAGTCTATTGATGCTGCTCCCTATGGTATCGGGTTTACGCTGCGCAGGCCACTAACAGGACCTCAAGCAACATGCTTCCTGGTGTTGTCATGCTTAAAAACAGCTCTTGAAGCACTTTGGAGAAATGGGCGTACACCAGTTCCACCACCAAGTTAATGTAACAGAGATCTCTTAGTGTACGTGGAATGATGACTATAGATATCCTGCCACCGTACATGATGCCAGCCCAAACTATTACCTCTGTAATAGGACTGATGTTGTACTATAAATCAAACTTACTAAGTATTTTTTTAAACATTTTCATTCTGTAATTTGCTTTACTTGAAAACTTTATTCCATATACAACAAATCCCTCTGCTTGTTTTTTATTTTACGTGATGATTGAGTATAGTAGTATGCAACAGTGGCCCAACATTGCAGTCACTCCTCTTGCTTCTTTCACCACAGAGAAACCGGACTTCATTAGGGGGTAAAATTGACCTGTGGAGAGTGACTGCAGTATCATTACCCTCAACTTCTTTCACCACCATAAAGTGGAAGGCTATCAGTAGCCGGCTTTGGTCATTCCCTCCCCTATTTGTTTCACAGCCATTTATTTGGAATGTCAGACTCATCATGAGGCTAGTCACTCCCCACAGCTTCTTTCATCACCTGCCCCATGACCCATGATGATGTCCTGTTTCATGGGGATTTTAGGTATTGGACTACCCCTCTAATGATAAAATTCTGTCTGCCTCTTGCCACCACTAGAGGGAGCTTAGGAGCTTTCTGCACACTGTTTTATTGTTGAGTTCAATGTATATGTAAGGAGGAAGACCAGACTGCGGGTACCTGCATTGAGCCAGGTCCGGAACTGTTGAGGCTGCGCCCCATGTTGCCTGGGGGAAGGAATAGGGGACCGGGCAGACCCCATTATCCGAGAAGAGGGGGTGTGTTTAAGTGGGACACCGAGCTGAAAGCGCGCGAAGCAGGGGGCAGTTTCCCGCTGCCAGGGAGAGTGCAGCAAGGTGAGCAGTGTGCTCTGCATCCAGCCCAGCCTAGATGGTCAGCGTCCACATTTACCCACACGCGCCAGCGGGACTGTGACTAAGGAGAGCGCCATGTGCCTGGATAAGCGACGGGCAACACTCGTGCGGACAAGTGTGAGCCATATATGGGACTATGGGGCGCGTCTCACTCTGCTGAACAACACGTACCAGCCCAAGTTTGTTCCAGGGACTCCTGCAGCTTCTTTGACTTTGGCTGTGCAGGCTTATGGACTAGAGACTCAGCGAGTAAAACCGCCCGCTGCCGCCAGAAGACGAATCGCTAACACTGGACCCCACCTGGGGGAAGTTATAGGGGATCGGACACACCCCATGATCCGGGAAGAGGGGGCGTGTTTAAGTGGGACACCGAGGTGAAAGCGCACGAAGCAGGGGGCAGTTTCCCGTCGTCAGGGAGAGTGCAGCAGGGTGAGCAGAGTGCTCTGCATCCAGTGCTGCTGAGCTGAGACGGTCCGCGTCCACATTAATCCACACGCACCAGCGGGACAGTTGGCAGCGGATTACTCACGATACTCTCCAAGCGTGTGACAACAGAACTTGTTTATTCAGGAACAATCAGGAACAATATATGATAAGCTTAATAGATCAGGCGTAAATCATTTGTGTGTCTTTATCTGTGCAGCATCCATAGCAGGCTGCTTCATCTTCCACACACAGACACAGGAAAACAGGAAATACAGTCATATGCTCTTTCTGTGTGAGCCTTTGGGAGTTTTTTCTTTTGTTATAACTATATGAACAGCATACAAATCTAGCAACTAAACACTCATAGACAGGAATGGAGTTGTTGCACCAAACATATTCCAACACCCCCACTCAACAACTACTTATCATGTTAGTCCCATTGCGGTTCTGAAGTCCACAAACTTGGCTCTTGATAATGGCTTTGTCATACCATCAGCTATCATCTTGTCAGAATCGCAGTAAACAAACTAGAGTAGACTACATTCCACTAAGTCACCTAAGTGGTGATGTTTTACATCAATGTGCTTAGTCCTTGCACTAATCTTCTCACTGCTGACAAGTTTAAGGTTGTCCTCATAAATAACTATTGGTTGAGCTAATGGCTTGCCGAAATCTTCCAAATGTTCTTTCAACCAATATACTTCTTGACTTGTTGATTTCCAATCACTTGAATCTCCAGCCAAATCTGCATCCACATAACCTCTGAGAGTGAGATCTCCTGATGCAGATATCTTAAGATTTAGCCTTTGCATTTCTTTAAGATATTGAAGAATTCTCTTAATTGCATTCCAGTCTCTTTGGCGTGGCTTGCTTACACGTCGGCAGAGAATTCTGACTGTGGCTGTGATATCCGGACAAGTTGTGGTTGCTATGTAAAGAAGTGCCCCCCACTGCTTTTCTGTAACTCATTGCTGGGTAGCAGATCTTCTTCTCCTTCCAACTTCAAGTAGGATGGGTCTATTGGTGCTGACGCACCTTTGGCTTCTGATATTACAAACTGGTTTAGGATTCTAGAAATTTTAGAACTGGTTGAGAAGAAAACTTCCATCTTCTTCTCTCTGGAATTGGATTCCCAAATAATATGTCACATTTCCAAGGTCCTTAGTCTCAAAGTGCTGGTTGAGAATTTCACCTAGCTTTGCAATTTCTTTTTCATTATAGTAGCTCAGTAAGCTTCCATATCTGGAGTTGGTGAAGATCCTCCATCTCTTCATTAGCGGCATTTATCCATTTCTATTTCTCGTGGACAGGCAGTTTTTGCATCTCTTGCCATGACTGTGGCTCTGGTTCAGGAAGTGTTCTGACCATATAAGTAAGGCGTCTAGCTGGCATACCTTTGTTTGGCCTCTCTGATCTCCTGACTGGAGGTTGACTTGGTTCTTCTGTGTCTTCCTTGGTGGCTTCAGAGCTTATCCACACTTCAGTGTTTTCCTTTTCGTCATCTGAGTTTGGTGATTGAGATTCTTGTTCTTGCTTCTTTAGTTGAATAACTGGTGTAACTTCATAGAATTTGAGTAATACTGAGTTTTCATCAATCACTACATCTCTGCTGATTGTTACTGTGTTGGTTTCTGGGTGCAGGATTCTGTATCCCTTTTGAGTTTCGCTATAGCCCACCAGGATTCCTTGCTTTGCATGTTATTCCCACTTGGAATGTTTTTTTGGGAACATACACAAACGTTTTGCTTCCAAATATCCTGAGGTGTTTCAGGATAGGCTTCTCGCAGTTCCATAGCTCATATGGAGTTTTATTTGTGGCTTTACCTGGCACTCTGTTTTGAAGATAACAAGCTGTCATGATGGCTTCTCCCCAATACGATGTAGGTAGATTCGCATCAAACAATATACTTTTTCCACTTTCACAGAGAGTACAGTTCTTTCTCTCTGCAATGCCATTTCGTTCTCAGGTGTATGGAATGGTAGTCTGGAACACGATTCCATTATTTTTCAAAATGGTTTGCAACTTACCACTTGTATATTCGGTTCCATTATTTGCATGCAGGGCTTTTGGCATTCTTCCAAATTTGTTAAACACTACAGCAAGATATTCTTCAAGTTTCTTTGGAACTTCATCCTTACTGTGAAGCTGGCAGGCGACTGTATATCTTGAGTAGTCATTAATAAATGTGAGAAAATATCTCTTCTTGCCAGAAGTTTGAACACTCATTGGACCACATACATCTGTATGTATCAGATCCAGAGGCTGTGCAGATCTAGTGGTGCTTATTTTAGGAAAGGATTTTCTGGACATTTTCCCTTTAAGACATCTAGTGCACTTCATCGCTTGACTACACTGGTTGATTTCAATACCATTTGGAAGTTGAGCTAGCTTCCTTACTAGGGATGAGCTTTCCGATATTGCAATATCGGAAATCGGCCCAATATTTGCTATATCGGAACTCCGATTTCCGATTCCGATATTTTTTTCACATCGGAAATCGGAAATCCCGTAATCCTTCAGCCTCTGAGCTCTCCGTGGAGCCAATCAGGAGCTGAAGAATTGCTGACAACATTGTGTAACTCCCCTAAGCTTGGTAGGAGGCGTCCAAACTTGCTAGCTAGGGGCTGCACTGCGATTGGCTGGCTGGATGGTGTGATCAGGCAGTATAAAAGGCTGCGCCTGCCATTTTAGCCTCAATCTACTGTGAAAGCAGATAAGGATAGGCTGCTGTTGGAGATGGGGAAAGATCTTGAATCTAATAGCGAAATTGCCGTTCTGAATCCATCAATAGAGATGAAGACAGGGAGTAAGGGACGTCCCCGTTGCGGCCACGGAAGAGGTGCATCAGCAGCTAGACATGGTGCACATCCAGAGCAAGCAGCAGGCCCAAGTCACTCAGCACCTACTTTCACCCGGCAGCAGTCATTTATGCGCAGCTTGTTAGGAGCACAGGGCCATAGGCTGATAAGAGAGGATCAAGTAGAAACCGTTGTTGGTTGAATGGCAGCTGAGGCATCCACCTCAATGAGCGCAGCATCCTCCCAGGACCTCTCCACCACATCGGGTCAGGCCACTGAAGAGCAGCACCCATCTGCTTCTTCATCGCCCACTAAATTGCCCAGACATTCAAAAGGCCAGGAGCCAACCTTAATCCTCAGAATCTGTTGGCTTGGAATCTGTGTGCCAGCCAGACACCATTCCTGCAGCTGAAGAAGTAGTGTGCACAGATGCGCAACCACTGTGTGCATCTCAGGAAGAAGTGGAGGGTGGGCCAGTGCCCACAGTGACCAGACCCCAGTCAGCAGATGATGATGAAACTCAGCTGCCAGTTGCTGCTGATGAAAGTGTATTGGATGACGAGGTCCTTGACCCATCATGGCATGCTGAGGGGCAGCAAGCAAGTAGGGATAGCTCAGAGGAAGAGCTTGCAGGTGTGGCGCAGCGTGACCGTCCACATGGGAGAGGAAGAGGGAAAAATTTGTTGTCTGCTCCCTCAACTTCAGCACCCGTTAGGAGCAGGGCTCTTTTAAAGAGTTGTGGTGCATGGGCCTTTTTCGACCAAGTTGCAGATGACGTTACAGTAGTCAGATGCAAGTTTGTCGACAAACTGTGCGGAGAGGGAAGAACGTCAGCAACCTTAATACCACCAATATGTTGACGCATGTCAGAAAGAGGCACCCTGTGGAGTGGCAGCATCACACCCAAGATGATTAGCCACCTGCAGCTGGTCCCCCACCTTCCATCTCTTCAGCCACAGCGGCCACCTCTTCCTCCAGCTCGCAAACAGCTGCTCCCGCTTCCTCGCCAGAATGCCAGGGTGCATCTGCAGGGAGTGTTGTACGGCGGCACACTGTCTGTACTTCATCAGCATCAGCATCCCAATCGCTGGCATCCTCACACTCTCAATCCAGTGTGCAGCCTTCTGTCACACAGGTGTGGGAGAAAAGGCGTCCGTACTCGGCAAACCACCCACGAGCACAGGGCATGAATTCTCGCATTGCCAAACTGCTTGCAGTGGAAATGCTACCATTCTGGCTGGTGAGCAAGCCAGCCTTTATCGATATGTTGGGGTTTGCAATCCCACAATACAGCGTTTCCAGCCGCTTCTACTTCAGCAGGCAAGCCGTCCCCACCCTGCAACAGCATGTGGAGCATAAAATTAAGTATGCACTACAAAATGTAGTTAGTAGCATGGTCCAACTGACCACCGACGCGTGGACCAGTCGGCATGGCCAGGGACGCTACATTTCCATCACTGCCCATTGGGTAAATGTAGTTGAGCCTGGAACTGAAGTAGACCGTGCAAGTGCGTGGGTCCTGCCAACTCCACGGATTGCAGGCCTCTCCTCTGTACAAATTGACTCCTCCTCATACTCCTCGTCAGACTCGCCTGCACCCAGACGTACCACAACAACCGATTTCAGCACTGCATCGGCCAAACATCAACAGGCCATGTTGAAATTGGTTTATCTGGGTTATGTTAGCCACACCGCAACCGAGCTGTGGAACACGCTCAAGGAGCAGAGCGACATGTGGCTTGCGCCGCTCAACCTCCAGCCAGGTATGGTGGTGTGTGACAACGGCCGAAACCTGGTCGCGGCTCTGGGCCTAGGTGGTCTGACTCGCATTCCATGCCTTGCCCATGTCCTAAACTTGGTGGTGCAGAGTTTCCTTAGGAACTATCCTGACCTTGAGGAGTTTCTGCACAAAGTCAGATACGAGTGCTCTCATTTGCAGCTTTCAAGCATGGCTGCATCGCGCCTTTCAGCCATGCAGCGCAGATTGGGCCTGCCCGAGCACCGCATCATTGTTGACCTCCCCACCAGGTGGAATTCGACTTTGCATATGCTGCGGAGGTTGTGTGAGCAGCAACCTGCAATTATGGAGTTGTAGCTGCAGCAGGCGCAAAGTAGGCGACACACATCTCAGCCCTCCCACTTTACAACCACAGAGTGGGCATCCATGAAGGACATATGCACCATTTTGAAGTGCTTCGAGGACACCACTCTGATGGTGAGCGCGGATGCTGCCCTACTCAGCCTGACTATTCCCCTTATATGCCTTATAGAATCATCACTTAAAGGACTAAGGGATGAGGTTTCTCATGAGGAGGAGGAGTATGATGAGACACTTACACCAACCAGGCAATCTTCATCGGCCCGGTTGGTACAAAGGTCTGTGGGTGCCTCACAAAGGTCCAGGCAGGACACAGCAAGCGAGAAGGATGAGGAGGACTATGAGGATGAGCTAGAGGAGGAAAGTACACAGTGCTCTACTAGTAGTCACCAGAGAGAGAATGTGGATGGGGTGACGCAGAGCAGCCAGAGCACATTCCTCCAGCTGGTGACAGCGATGCATGGCCAGTTGGCAGCCTTCAGCACATGAGTGACTTCATGCTGCAGTGTCTGAGAAAAGACCCACGCGTGGCTCGTATTCTCCACACAAATGACTACTGGGTGGCCACCCTCTTAGATCCACGTTACCGGGACAGCCTTGAAAGCCTAATTAAACCGTTGAACCAGGCGCGTAAAATGCAGGAGTATCAAGAAGCACTGGTTAATTCACTCATGTACTCTTTTCCACCGCATAGCAGTGATGCGCGTGCACTAGCAGGCACCTCAGTGCGTCCTGGGCCCAGCGGAATCCGTTCAGAAGCCGGTAGCAGAAGCAGTACATCTGCTACTGACAGGTTCAGTATACCCAACCTGTTCCAACGGTTTCTGAACCCGCAAACAGTTTGGGCACCATCAGCACAGACAGTGCAACGCACTAGGAGGCAACGTTACCGTGACATGGTGGCACAATACCTCTTCACCCCTGTCAGTGCTCTTCAGGATAGATCTTCCCCCTTCAAGTTTTGGGTCTCCAAGTTGGATACATGGCCCGAGCTTAGCCAGTATGCCTTGGAGGTCCTGGCTTGTCCTGGTGCCAGTGTGATTTCTGAACGCGTCTTTAGTGCAGCTGGCAATGTACTAACAGACCAACATACCAGACTATCCGCTGCAAATGTGGACCGGCTTACATTCCTAAAAATGAACCAGGCCTGGATTTCTGGTGACTTTTGCTGCCCTGGGCCACAGTACACAGGTTACATGCATGGTTGGTAGCAGTATGCATGCTCTGTCATGTGCCTATGTTGCACACAGAGTAATCTGTTATGCCCGTGCTCTGGCCTCTACTTGGTAGCACCTGGTTCTGTGACTGACTCTTTCACCTCATACTGTTTTCCATTGGCTCTAGTACCGCCAGCTAGTGCCCATTTCTGTGACTGCCACTTTCACAGCATGCCGTGTTTCTGGGCTCTAGTACCGCCAGCTAGTGCCCATTTCCGTGACTGCCACTTTCACAGCATGCTGTTTTTCTGGGCAACAGTACCGCCAGCTGTACCTCGTTAGACCAAAGTGGAAAAAAAGGACGACAGATGCCAAACACCTATAGGCAGAAGCACAAGAGGCGGGATCCAGCCACGCCGGCTGTTTCGTGGCAGTGAAGTGCGGACACAGGTGCCTCCCCCAAAGGGTAAACCGAGTTCCAGGATCGCCAGCTGGTTCTCGGGAGTGCCCAAGGGCACGGGTACCTCCTGCTCCAAACCGTGTTTCGACAACGCTCGCTCTAACCCTAACCCTTACCCTACTAACCATAAACCCTAACCCTACCCCAACTAATCCTAACCCAAAGAAAAAACACCGCTGTTAAGAAGATGGTGACCAGTTTTCCTTCTACAGTTTTCGCTCTGTGCATTTTTCTAGCGATTTTTTTGCTCCTCTGCCTCTGCATACTGCTTCCCCATTATCCTGAGGTGTTTCCCCTCCATTTTATCCATTATATAGCACTGTAGTGGTCATTTTGTAATTCCGATTTTTTTCTCCATTGACTTGCATTGATATCGGAAATCGGAAATTCCGATATCCGATATTTTTCCAATATCGGAAATCGGAATTCCGATATGATTTCAGGCAATATCGCTCATCCCTATCCCTTACTGCTTCTGGGTCTCTGGTCCCATAACTAGGCAGCGAATTACTCATGATACTCTCCAAGCATGTGACAACAGAACTTGTTTATTCAGGAGCAATCAGTAACAATATATGATAAGCTTAATAGATCAGGAATACATAATTTGTGTGTCTCTCTCTGTGCAGCATCTACAGCAGGCTGCTTCTCTCATACAAAGACACAAGAAAACAGGAAATACAGTCACATGCTCTTCCTGTGTGAGCCTCTGGGAGTTTTATTTTTTTGTTCTAACTTGAACAGCATACAAATCTAGTAACTAAACACTCATAGACAGGAATGGAGTTGTTGCACCAAACATCTTCCAACGGGAACTGTGACTTAGGAGATCGGCGTGCGCCCAGATAAGCGATGGGCAGCGCTCGTGCAGACAAGTATAAGCCATATACGGGACTCTGGGGTGCGTCTCCCTCTGCTGACCAACATGCACCAGCCCACGTTTGTTCCAGGGACTCCTGCAGCTTCTTTGACTTTGGCTGTGCAGGCTTATTGACTAGGGACTCAGCGAGTAAAACCAGAGACCGCCTGATTCCGCCAGACGACGGATCGCTAACACTGGACTCCAGCAGAGAACTCTACTCCGGCCGTTGCTTGAACTACAACGCCCATCGGACTGTGGACTAAGGAGCACCCAC
Source organism: Oophaga sylvatica (assembly GCA_033576555.1). NCBI lineage: Eukaryota > Metazoa > Chordata > Amphibia > Anura > Dendrobatidae > Oophaga > Oophaga sylvatica. The sequence continues at coordinate 111,162,158 of JARQOD010000003.1, forward strand.
AGGAGCCATGATAAGTGTTGTTTGATCTTTAGACTGTCGCATTAATTAATACTGTTGCTTTAATTCTTGTTCACTGTTTATTAACTCTCTGTGAGGAGATTACTCCATCTTTCCTGTTAAATTAAATAATATTGTTATACTGTACTACTTTGCAATCCCTGCGTACTGCATCTCAGCACCTGCTTACATATAAACAGTATGTAATAGGCTCATTAACTTATTCGGGTAGTCAACATTTAAAAGGAATCTGTAATAGCAATATTTCTAGTACAACAATAAAAATGATACCTGTTTTGTAGTAATGCAAAGTGCCAACACTGAGGAATTGAGCCTTGAAGAAACATTCTAATTATCCCAGAAGCACATCGGGCGCTTGTTGATGACTCTTCCTGACAAGTGCCCTTAAACTACATATCTACATAACGACATTTGGAGATCTGAATCACAAAAATGGAGCTGTGACCACTATAAAGACATATAAGGAAATTATTTAGTGCAGAATGATGACAAAAGTTAGGCATTCACTTTAAGTCAGCCAATGCTAGAGTGACGATATTATGCCGGGGTTATGTATTTGAGTGTATAATCAGTCCCACAATGCACTGCAAAATGAAGTTACCCATAAAGAATGCAATATAGCAGGGAGAGCACTGTATGGCTCATCCGTTATACAAATACTGCAGGTGGCATCTGAGAGTTGGAGGGAGTGCAATATTCCCCGACAATTTATAGAAGGAGACAAGGCCATGTTTCCACTAGTAAGAATAGAAATACAATGATTGCATCGGAGCTTCTTTAATATTTGCTTCATATCAGAAATTCATGGAAATGACACAGCTCGATGCTTGTCCTGTTTATTTCCTCCTCATTGGAATACAATATTGCATTGCGCACTCTTTAAATATGCCGACAGAACCACGTGTCTCTCACTCACAGGATATTGTACCGCAAATCTGCAAGTCCATTTTTATGACAAAGACTCAAAGTAAACATTTTTATCTATTTTTTTTTGTATTCTTTCTCCTGCCGGTTTATAAACTCTATGATTTTCCATAGAACAGTGTAATTTCTGACCTATGGCTCTCCTACTGGAAGGACATGCTGAGAATTGTAGTTTTAGATATGTAATAGACTGATCTTGATATTAGTGCGTACTTGGGATTTAAGTTGACTTTTCGGAATGAGCTTTTAAAGGGAATTGATCACCAGGTTTTTGCTGCCTCATCTAAGAGCAGTAAAATTTAGGAATTGTAACCCTCATGCCAAGGATGTATCACTTAGTTTACTGGGTGCAGCAGTTGTGACATAATCAGAGTTCTTAGATATAACATGAAGCAGAGCTCAGAAAGTTGACCCCGTCCACACCACAGCCCTCTGTGTACATTGTCTATAGACAGTGACCTGCTTATCAGAGAAGGAAGCAGAGTCAGTCTAGCAGGTATGAGACTAGGCCGGACAGTGATAATCATCTGGTGATAAAACTTTTAGGTGAGTTTCCACGGTCAGGAAACGCTGCGTGTTTGGCGCTGTGCGCTGGCGCAGCGCCAAACACGCAGCGTCCAGATGTTACAGCATAGTGGAGGGATTCAAGGAATCCCGTCTCCACCATGCGTAACAATACGCAGGTGGCAAACCTGCGTAAACGGACATGCGGCGCGTCTTTTTAGACCGCAGCATGTCCTCGCGTATTGCGGCGACGGTGCGTCGCCGCAACAGAATTAACACAGGGCTATGCAGCCCTGCGCTCTTTCCGGAGGTGTTCCGGAGGTGTCCTGAACACCTCCGGAAAGATCGCGCGTCATAAAGGGGGCGGGGCTTAGACGGAGCGGAATTTCCGCTCCGTCCAAAGCGCTATGGTTCCGGACCGTGGAACCATAGCCTTATTGTAAGGAAACCACAGCACACAGCCTAACTGACATATCTCCGAATTCAGTGTTTTAACCTCTACCTTATGCTGTCCTCAGATTAGATAATAAAAACTTGCTGACAGATCCTCTTTAACCCCTTCACCCCCAAGGGTGGTTTGCACGTTAATGACTGGGCCAATTTTTACAATTTTGACCACTGTCTCTTTATGAGGTTATAACTCTGGAACGCTTCAACAGATCTTCGTGATTCTGAGACTGTTTTCTCGTGACATATTGTACTTCACGTTATTGGTAAAATTTCTTCTATATAACTTGCGTTTATTTTTGAAAAAAACGCAAATATGGTTTTAAAATTTTGAAAATTTGTAATTTTCGAACTTTGAATTTTTATTCCCTTAAAAAAGAGGAATGTGTCACACAAAATAGCTAATAAATAACATTTCCCACATGTCTACTTTACATCAGCACAATTTTGGAACCAAAATTTTTTTTTTTGTTAGGAAATTCTAAGGGTTAAAAGTTGACCAGCGATTTCTCATTTTTACAACAAAATTTACAAAGCCATTTTTTTTAGGGACCACCTCACATTTGAAGTCACTTTAAAGGGTCCATGTGGCAGAAAATACCCAAAAGTGACACCATTCTAAAAACTGCTCCCCTCAAGGTACTCAAAACCACATTCAATAAGTTTATTAACCCTTCAGGTGCTTGACAGGAGCTGAAGCAACGTGGAAGGAAAAAAAATGAACATTTAACTTTTTAGTCACAAAAATGATCTTTTACAAACTTTTTTTTATTTTCACATGGGTAAACGGAGAAAATGGACAGATAAAGTTGTTGTGCAATTTCTCATGAGTATGCCAATACCCCATATGTGGGGAAAACCACTGTTTGGGCACATGGCGGAGCTCGTAAGGCAAGGAGCGCCGTTTGACTTTTTCAAACCAAAATTGGCTGGAATTGAGATTGGACGCCATGTTGCGTTTGGAGAGCCCCTGATGCGCCTAAACAGTGGAAATCCCCCACAAGTGACACTATTTTGGAAACTAGACCCCCTATGGAACTTATCTAGATCTGTTGTGAGCACTTTGAACCCCCAAGTGTTTCACAAATGTTTATAATGCCTGGGTGTGGAAAAAAAAAACAATTTTCCACAAAAATGATTTTTTAGTCCCAAATTTTTGATTTTTCCCAAGGAAATTGGACCCCAAAAGTTGTTGTCCAATTTGTCCTGAGTACGCTGATACCCCATATGTGGGGGCGGAACTGTTTGGGCGCACGGCAGGGCTTGGAAAGGAAGTAATAATGTTATGGAATGCAGACGTTGATGGGTGTCATGTTCTGTTTGCAGTGCCCCAGATGTGCCTAAACAGTGGAAACCCCCCACAAGTGACCCCATTTTGGAAACTAGATCCCCTAAGGAACTTATCTAGATCTGTGGTGAGCACTTTGAATCCCCAAGTGCCTCACACAAGTTTATAATGCCCGGGCATGAAAATAAAAAATCCTATTTTTTTCCCACAAAAATTATATTTTAGTCACCAATTTTTATTTTCCCAAGGGTAACAGGAGAAATTGGACCGCAAAAGTTGTAGTCCAATTTGTCCTGAGTATGTTGATACCCCATATGTGGGGGGGAACCACTGTTTGGGCGCATGGCAGAGATCAGAATGGAAGGAGCACCATTTGACTTTTTCCAACCAAAATTGGCTGGAATTGAGATTGGATGCCATGTTGCATTTGGAGAGCCTCTGATGTGCCTAAACAGTGGAAACCCCCCAACAAGTGACCCCATTTTGGAAACTAGACCCCTAAGGAACTTATCTAGATCTGTGGTGAGCAATTTGAACCCCCAAGTGCTTTACACAAGTTTATAACGTAGAGCTGTAAAATTAAAAAATCATATTTTTTCCACAAAAATGATCTTTTCACCCCAATTTTTATTTTCCCAAGGGTATCAAGACCCCAAAAGTTGTTGTGCAATTTGTCCTGAGTACGCTGATACCCAATATGTGGGGGTAAACCACTGTTTGGGTGCATGGCAGAGCTCGGAAGGGAAGGAGCGCCGTTTGACTTTTTCAACGCAGAATTGGCTGTACGCCATGTCGTGTTTGGAGAGCTCCTGATGTGCCTAAACAGTGGAAACCCCCCACAAATGACACCATTTTGGAAACGACCCCTCAAGGAACTTATCTAGATGTGTGGTGAGAACTTTGAACCCCCAGGTGTTCCACTAAAGTTTATAACGCCCGAGCATGAAAATAAAAAAATCATATTTTTTCCACAAACATAATCTTTTAGTCCCCAACTTTTTATTTTCCCAAGGGTAACAATTGGACCCCAAAAGTTGTTGTCCATTTTGTCCTGAGTAGGCTGATACCCCATATGTGGGAGAAAACTACTGTATGGGCACACGTCAGGGCTCGGAAGGGAAGTAGTGACGTTTTGGACTGCAGACTTTGATGGAATGGTCTGCGGGCTTCATGTCGCGTTTGGAGAGCCCCTGATGTGCCTAAACAGGGGAAACCCCCCACAAGTGATCCTATTTTGGAAAATAGACCCCCCCAAGGAACGTATCTAGATGTTGGTGAGCACTTTGATCCCCGAAGTGCTTCACAGAAGTTTATAATGTACAGCCATAAAAATAAAAAATCTTTTTTTTTTTTACAAAAATGATTTTTTTCGCCCCCAATATTTTATTTTCACAAGGGTAACAGGAGAAATTGGACCCCAAAAGTTGTTGTCCAATATGCCCAGAGTACGCTGATACCCTATATGTGGGAGAAAACTACTGTATGGGCACATGTCGGGGCTCGGAAGGGAAGTAGTGACGTTTTGGATTGCAGACTTTGATGGAATGGTCTGCGGGCATCATGTCGCATTTGGAGAGCCCCTGATGTACCTAAACAGTGGAAACCCCCCACAAGGAACTTATCTAGATGTGTGGTGAGCGCTATGAAGCCCCAAACAGAAGTTTATAACGTACAGCCGTAAAAAACAAAAAAAATCATTCTTTTTTTTTTACAAAAATGATATTTTCGCCCCCAATTTTTTATTTTACCAAGGGTAACAGAAGAAATTGGACCCCAAGAGTTATTGTGCAATTTGTCCTGAGTACGCTGATACTCCATATGTGGGGGTAAACTACTGTTCGGGCACATGGCAGAGCTCAGAAGTGAAGAGCACCGTTTGACTTTTTCAACGCAGAATTGGCTGGAATTGAGATCAGACGCCATGTCACATTTGGAGAGCCCCTGATGTGCCTAAACAGTGGAAACCCCCCAATTCTAACTCCAACCCTAACCCCAACACACCCCTAACCCTAGTCCCAACCCTAACCATAACCCTAACCACAAACCTAACCCTAACACACCCCTAATCCCAACCCTAACTTTAGCCCCAACCCTAACCCTAAGGCCCCGTGCACACGTTGTGGATTTACTTGCGGATTTTTCCTCGCGGATTTTGCTAAAACAGCAGGTAAAACGACCTGCATTTACCTGCGGTTTTAGCGCGGATTCACTGCGGTTTTGCCGCGTTTTTTTGCGGATTTGCCTGCAGTTTTACACCTATAATGGAATAGGTGTAAAACTACTGCGGAATCCGCACAAAGAATTGACATGCTGCAGTTTTAAAACCGCACCAAATCCCGAGGAAAATTCCGCATCATGTGCACAGCTTTTTTTTTCTCTTCACTAACATTGTGCTGTACATGGCTTCCTGTTCTGCTGCGGATCCGCAGCACAATCCGCAACGTGTGCACAGGGCCTAACCCTAATGGGAAAATGGAAATAAATACATTTTTTTAATTTTATTATTTTTCCCTAAGGGAGTGACAAAGGGGGGTTTGATTTACTATTTATAGTGGGTTTTTATGATTGGCAGCTGTCACGCTAAAAGACGCTTTTTATTGCAAAAAATAGTTTTTGCATCACCACATTTTGAGAGCTATAATTTTTGCATATTTTGGCCCACAGAGCCATGTGAGGTCTTATTTTTTGCGGTACGAGTTGACGTTTTTTATTGGTACCATTTTTAAGCACGTGACATTTTTTGATCGCTTTTTATTTGATTTTTGGGAGGTTAGAATGAACAAAAATCAGCAATTCATGAATTTCTTTTGGGGGGGCGTTTATACCGTTCCGTGTGTGGTAAAATTGATAAAGCAGTTTTATTCTTTGGGTTAGTACGATTATGGCGATACCTCATTTATATATTTTTTATGTTTTGGCGCTTTTATACAATAAAAACAATTTTATATAAAAAATAATTATTTTTGCATCGCTTTATTCTGCGAGCTATAACTTTTTATTGTTTCGCTGATGATGCTGTATTGTGGCTTGTTTTTTTGACAGGACAAGATGACGTTTTCAGCGGTACCATGTTTATTTATATCGGTCTTTTTGATCGCGTGTTATTCCACTTTTTGTTCGGCGGTATGATGATAAAGCATTGATTTTTTGCTTTGTTTTTTTTTTTTAAGGGGTTCACTAAAGGAGTTAACTAGTGGGACAGTTCTATACGGCGGGTCGTTACAGACGCGGCAATACCAATATGTTACTTTTATTGTTTTGGTTTTTTCATTTACATGAAGAAATTAATTTATTGAGGAATTTTTTTTTTTTATTTTTTTTTTTTTTACACATGTTTACTTTTATTTTTTTTTTACTTTTTTTCTTTGTCCCAAGGTGGGACATTACTGTATAATACCAGATCGCTGGTCTCACAGTGTGCACAGCACTCTGTGAGACCAGCCATCTCACAGGCACTGCTGCAGGCTTTCTCAGCGCCTGCTCTCAGCAGGCACTGAGGAAGCCGCCTCCCTGCAGGACCTGGTGGCAATCTTGGATCCGGGGTCTTGCAGGGAGGAAGGCCTCAGAACAGCGCGATCACATTGCGCTGTTCTGAGGGTCTCAGGGGAGCATGCAGGGAGCCCCCTCCCTGCGCGATGCTTCCCTGTGCCTTCGGTACACCGCGATCATGTTTGATCGTGGTGTGCCAGGGGTTAATGTGCCGGGAGCAGTCCGTGACCGCTCCTAACACATAGTGCCGGGTGTCAGCTGTGATAATCAGCTGACACTCGGCAGCGATCAGCTGCACTCCCCCTGGGAGCGCAGCTGATCGCATGGGACGTACTATTCCGTCCATGGGAATGAGGTCCAGGGTCACATGGACGGAATAGTAACTAGAGATGATGGTGCAAAGCAAAATTACAAATCATAATACACAAGGGGTGCAAAAATATGGGCTTATGTCATAACCAGAAAAGAGAGAAAAGAAGACCACTATAGATAATGCACACCACAATAATATAATAATGGAAAATAGGAATTTTATTGACACTACAAGATAAAAACATTTAAAAACAATGTAAACCCCGCATGGTGTCCGCTACCATCACAATGGCCAATATACAATACAAAAGTAAGGCAATGTTCCACAAAAAAAAAAAAAATATATATATATATATATATATATATATATATATATATCATATACACAATAACACTAGTGAAAAGCACAATAAATTACACCAATATAAATTGCCCAAAATTGAGCCTGTGTGAACAAGAGCCTAAAATTGCCCTACAAGATGGATGTGAAGAGCCTGGGCAGATTGACCCACCTAAAAAACCTAGAGGTGAACCCTGACCTGAGAATAGTGCCCTAAAACCCCAGTGGTACAAAGAGAATTAGGCTGGAATCACATACACACCGAGTAAAAAATCTGACCGTTTTAGTCGGTCGATAATCGGATTAAAATTTCATGAACATTGATGCGACTAGCATCCGATTTTTTGTAGTTGATGCATTTAGTCGCATCTGACCGTAGTTGTCACATCCGATTTACATCCGAATTGCGAGAATTTCTCGCAGGCTTGCAAAAATGACATATAATGGATCCAAAAGAATAGTATTTAAATCACAATAGAAAGAATAGATATATACACATAGAACACATAATATATATATATATATATATATATATATATACACACACACACATGTCATTGTGACATTTGTAATATATATATATATATTTATAGTTCCTAGACTTCTACATACTGTAATAGCCGCTAATTCAATTGCGGCTTTTGTGAAATCACAGAAGCCGACATGAAATGATACATTGTTTAGACACAGTTAACCATGTAATTTCATGTATTTTGATATATGGTTTGAACTTACAATTACATAAGTGTATGTGTACAAAATTTCAGACATGTAGGGGTTAATTAAAGGTGTAAATTCGTTGTAAAAAAAAAAGTGTCAAATCTCTAATTAGATTTGCCCTTTCTGGGGTGTCTGGGGGCAGATGTCAGTAGCCAGGGGGGGGGCACAAAAAAAATGTACCCTCCCTAGGCTATTATTATCTGCCCCCACTCGCTTGCTTTGTCTGTCTGGTGGAGAAAATACAGCGGGAACCCCCGCATTTTTTTTACAACGAATTTACACCTTTAATTAACCCTACATGTCTGAAATTTTGTACACATACAATTACGTAATTGTAAGTTCAAACCATATATCAAAATACAGGAAATGACATGGTTAACTGTGTCTAAACAATGTATCATTTCATGTCGGCTTCTGTGATTTCACAAAAGCCAGCAATTGAATTAGCGGCTATTACAGTATGTAGAAGTCTAGGAACTATAAATATATGTATATATATATATATGTCACAATGACACATATATTTATATATATAATATATATATATATATATATTCTATGTTATGTGTGATATGTATTGATTCTATTCTTTAATAAAGCTGTCAGTGTGATTTTACAGTATAGGCGGGATGAATTGCCGGCTTTTCTAAAGGACACCGTGCAATTTATCGCAAGTCACACGTGCGGTCCGTTTGTAATCAGATTTTTCAGCGCTCCCATAGACTTGCATTGGCGATAGTCGACCCACAATCGGTGACAATGGCAGCATGCTGCGATTGCACTCGGACGTTTAAAACGGACCACAAAAAATCTGATACTGGGAGCTGCTCCATAGATTAACATAGGTCGACTGCAATGCGATTTTCATCGCATTGCAGTCGTCCGATTTTGTCGCTAGTGTGACCCCGGCCATAGGCAGAAACAAGCTGTCATAGAAATAATTGAGCATAAAATGTCAGGGATACCAAGTGTCCTGTATACCCAGAGTGCATAAATGCAGTGACTGCAGAGAGCCAAAAATAGACACAATGTGGCTCACGTGCAGCAAATCCTGGATGAAGGATCCTAAAATGCAGCCAAATAGTGGCAAGTGCTGAATAAAGGTCCATATGATGCGGCCATGGTGGAAGCAGGACCCAGCGGCGGGGGACCCAACGCGTGTCGTCATTACAAGGACGGCTTCGTCAGGGGAATGTAGCAAGTAGAGTCAAAAAGGCTCCTATAAATACCTGATCCAAATTAAGGAAAATCACCAGCAGATGTGCAATGGTCCCAGGAAGGAGACCGGAGATGACACGGTTAGGCCTCTTTCACACATCCGTCTTTTTGTATCAGGCATGATCCGTTGAACACCTGAAGGGACGGATCCGGCGCTGAAACAAAAAACTGATGCAACGGATCCGGTTTTTTGCTGGATCCGACCTGAACTTTTGAACCCAGAAAAAGAGGGTTTCTGCTGGCCGGAGACACTGGAAAATGTAGTAGTAGTAGTAGTAGTAGTAGTCCTTGATTTCCAGAATCCGGATCAGACTTTTGCCGGATTGCACAAAAGTCTGATCCGGTTCCATTGAATTCTATTGTTTCCGGCCGCCTGATGCGCCGCTTCAGGCACTATCAGGCGGCGCCGGCAAAAAAAAAAAACGTTACATGCTCCGTTTTGTCCGGCCGCCGGATTGTACATTTCCGCCGGATCCGGACAAAAACGGATACAACGCAATGACATCAGGCGCGATCCAGCGCTAATGAAAGTCAATGGAAAAAAAAACGCATCCGGCATTACATTTCGCCGGATGCGGTTGGACAAAAAAATGCCGGAGGGCGCCGTCAGGCGCCCAACGGATGTGTGAAAGAGGCCTATGAGAAGAGACGTATGCCAGGCTTTCATTTAACCGTGTCATCTCCGGTCTCCTTCCTGGGACCATTGCACATCTGCTGGTGATTTTCCTTAATTTGGATCAGGTATTTATAGGAGCCTTTTTGACTCTACTTGCTACATTCCCCTGACGAAGCCGTCCTTGTAACGGTGACACGCGTTGGGTCTCCCCGCCGCTGGGTCCTGCTTCCACCATGGCCGCATCATATGGACCTTTATTCAGCACTTGCCACTATTTGGCTGCATTTTAGAATCCTTCATCCAGGATTTGCTGCATGTGAGCCACATTGTGTCTATTTTTGGCTCTCTGCAGTCACTGCATTTATGCACTCTGGGTATACAGGACACTTGGTATCCCTGACATTTTATGCTCCATTATTTCTATGACAGCTTGTTTCTGTCTAATTCTCTTTGAACCACTGGGGTTTTAGGGCACTATTCTCAGGTCAGGGTTCACCTCTAGGTTTTTTAGGTGGGTCATTCTGCCCAGGCTCTTCACATCCATCTTGTAGGGCAATATCATGCTGCAATTTTAGGCTCTTGTTCAGACAGGCTCAATTTTGGGCAATTTATATTGGTGTAATTTATTGTGCTTTTCACTAGTGTTCGTATATGCATATTTATACACTTTTTTGTGGAACATTGCCTTACTTTTGTATTGTATATTGGCCATTGTGATGGTAGCGGACACCATGCGGGGTTTACATTGTTTTTAAATGTTTTTATCTTGTGTCAATAAAATTCCTATTTTCCATTATTATATTATTGTGGTGTGCATTATCTATAGTGGTCTTTTCTCTCTTTCTGGACATGGATGGAATAAAGGGGTTAACTGTCTGTACATGATGAATAACATTATTTCTGCTTATTATATGACTTGCACCCTGAATTTTTCTAATTTTCAGTCGTCTTTGAGTTAGTACTGTATATACAGCACACAGGGTTATGAGAGATTGCAGCTCTTCTTTCTTTATGCTGAACACAAACAAAAGCAGCATGGGGGACTCTGTATCGACCCGCCACCACAATTGTGGATTACCAGGGCAATGGGGTACTCAGAGCCGAGCCCATGGAAGTCTATGGGGTTTGTCACAGGTAGCGGTGGCTCGGTCTGTGGCCCTGGCGGTCTGGCGTATGTTGGGGGGTATATTTACAGGGGATTTGATATATTTACAGTTCGTGACGCCACCTGTAGTCTTCTGGTAATTTGTACCAGCGCTGCTGTAGATCTCTGAGGGGATGGTGAGGCAGCTAGATGTCGGGTCCCCTACAGGTGGGACTCTTCCCTCAGGACGGTAGTTAAAGCAGGGTTGTGCAGGCATGCAAATAAATAATTCAGTCTCACACGGTCAGCGTCTTTCCATACCTTTTACTTGTAAGATGGTAAGGCAGGTCCCAGGGAGGCTGATGGGGTTGATGGAGGATGAGCTTTGAGGCAACGGCTAAGCAAGTTAGGGGCCTCCTTTACTGTCCAATGATGATGAGTCCAACCAGCCTGAAGCGTAGTTCCCTCTATAATTCCAGCTATTCCAAAGCTGTTCTGCCCGGTCAGTTTTGTGGTCGGAGCCTTCCAATGAGAGAGCTGAGTTCCTATTCTTGCTGATCAGGCTCAAGGTTCTCACTCTCCCTGACCCCAGATACGTACTGACTCTTCAGGGATGCTTGCCGCGACCTAAGGTCCGGTAAGCCTCTGGTTTTCTTACCACTATGTGTAAAGCTATAGTGATCCTTCGGTCCCCAGTGACCGGTAACAATGTGCAGGTATCCTATACCTATGGCACTTCTCTGTTCTCTTCCACTTTGCCCTTCGATTTGCTCAACTCTTAATAGATATCTCAGTCCGTTTTCCAGTGGGGCACAGCTCTGACCAGGCTGAGGTGATCTATATCTCGCCCTTACTGGCCTCCACTTTCTGAACTGCTAAACAGGCTCAGACTGGATCTCTTCCTCTCCTCAAGTCCAGGCTAGACCGTTCTCTCTGAAGACCGGACACTGACTGCTCACACTCCCCTCCACACCCCTGCTGGGTGTGTCCGAAGTGTACGTGATGTCATGAAGAGCCCTTAACCGTTACCTCTCCACTCATCCTCCTGGTATTGTGTACCAGGGCTACACATTCCCCCATGGTAAACAACAGCACTCCCGGGCTGTAAAATATAAAGAGACAATTTTGTTTATGCATTAAACATCAACATTAAACATTAACTCGTCCCATTCGGGAGGTAAAGATGTCTTAAACGTTGCGATAAAACAGTAAATATAGAAAAATACAAAAAGTATTAAGGCATCAAAATGTTCAATAAATACACAGTATTCTTGTGAAGGACCCGCACCAAACCTTCAACGTGGGTCCTGGGTGGGCTGCAGGACATCCGAATGCAGACCTCACTCAGTGCCACACCACACGGGTTTTATTATTCAGAGGTAAGTCAAGGCTTCGTGTGAAACCATTAAAAGGCACCTTAGTGCAACTATTTACAGGATACAGTTTTTTGGGCTGGCTCAGTCCTCAGCCTCTGAGTCCATTATAAGACATAATAGGAAAAAACACATATATATATATAGACTTTTTACAATATTCACATTAATTCGTTATAATCACTGCTGGTATCGAATGGGTAACTTCCCTTTGGTGGTTCGCTCTGATCTACGTGGAGTAGCCTCAGGTATATTAAGTTGTGATCTGTCTGCACTGCGTAACGGCAAACTATAGAACTGCCTCAATCTTTCTATGGATCTGGCAAGCGTACTGATGGCTGGGCGGTGTGAGTCAGCTTCACCAGGGGATCCCATAGTATGGGGCGCTGCTTCAGATGATCCTTCTTGAGATTCCATAGGTTGAGGTGTTGCTGGAATGGGTAACTCCTGAACGGGCTCGACTGGCACCACGGGCACAACTGGAGGTAAAACTTCCTCTTGTGGCTGATAAAACTGCAACACCGGAACTATTACAGCATCTCCCAGTCTAGGCCAATCCGCAGGAAAATCTCCCAGATCCGTGTGTATGACCTCTTCCTTTCTTGCTTCTTGATTGATGACAGGGTTCTTTTCACAACGCTTTAAGGGTTCTGGACACAATTTCAAATGGTCTCTGGACACAGTGGTTATTGTTCTTCCTCCGTCCTTACTGATGATACAAACTTTTCTGTTGTCATATTTAGAATCTTGTACGACGTAGGGTTCTTGCTCCCACTGGTTATCCAATTTGTGCATCTTCCTTTTCCTTTTTAATACTACCTCTCCAGGCATCAAAGGCTTGGCAGGAGCATTTCTGTTGTAAACATCTACCTGTTTTCCCCGTGCCTTGTTGAGACTCTCCTCTACGCAGACTTGCACTCTTCTGTATTGCTCTTGCCGATTGACGTCCCAGTTTTCAACGGCGTCGTCTGCCTCCGGTTCTACCACTCCAAGTTCTAAATCCATTGGTAGTCTTCCGGGCCTTGCTCTCATAAGATAGGCTGGAGTGCAGTTAGTTGAACTTACAGGTATATGGTTATACAAATCAACCAAATCAGGTAGTAAATCCGGCCATCGATTCCTGTCTTCCAACGGTATGGATCTCAACAAGTCAAGGACAATATGGTTCATTTTTTCGCAAAGACCGTTGGTTTGAGGGTGATATGGTGTTGTTCTAATTTTCTTGCACCCGTACATGTGACAGAATTCCTTGAATAAATCGGCTTCGAAAGCAGGTCCCTGATCGGTTAATACTTGCTCCGGATACCCATGCGGTCTGCAGAAGCTTGCTTGAAAGGTTTTCGCTGCCGTCACTGCGGTCTGGTCCTTAACTGGAACAACCACCAGAAATCTGGAGTAATGGTCCACCATGGTCAAGGCGTATGAGTATCCAGATCTACTTGGCGACAGTTTGACGTGGTCCAGGGCCACAATCTCCAGGGGACGAGTCGTCCGGATAGGTTGCAGGGGTGCCTTCTGACTACCGTAGTCCTTTCTTCTGAGACCACAGGGTCCACAGTTCCGACACCACCTCTCAATGGAGCTGCGCATCCCTACCCAGTGGAACCGGCATCTCAACAGGGTCTCCAGCTTTCTCCAGCCAAAGTGTCCTGCTTGATCGTGGTATGCTTCCAACACCATTTGGACGTCTGCCTTGGGGACCACTATTTGCCAGACTATCTCGTGGGTTCTGGGGTTGACGTATCTCCTGCACAACTTCTCACGGTATAGGAACAACCTGCTTTTCTCGTTCCACAGGAGCTTGGCTGACATAGGTGCATCCTTTTCCAAAGAGGAGCCTTCCTGTCTTAACAACTCCTTGATGCGGCTGACCACTGGATCGCTGTCCTGAGTCTCTTTCCAGCTGTGATGGGGTAAAGGATTTAACGTTGCACCATACTGCTTTCTGTTGACTCGATGCTCATGGACTACCCCATTTCGATGGAACGCAGGTAGCTCAATTTCTTCCAGGTCGTCCGATTCTTCTTCCGTGTCAGAGTCATGCGGCATTCGGGACAATGCGTCGGCATTAGCATTCTTTCGACCTGCCCGGTACCTGATAGTAAACTGGTAATTGGACAACCGAGCCATCCATCGCTGCTCCATGGCACCCAGCTTGACGGTTTCCAGGTGCGTTAAGGGGTTGTTATCTGTAAACGCAGTGAACCGATTGGAGGCCAGATAATGCTTAAATCTTTCAGTAATGGCCCAGACCAGCGCCAGAAACTCCAGCTTGAAGCTGCTATAATTTTTTCGGATTTCTCTCAGTTGGCCTGAGTTTTCTGCTGGCATATGCGATGACTTTTTCTTGGCCATTCTGCTTCTGACTGAGAACTGCTCCCAAACCTTCATTACTGGCGTCGGTGTACAACAGGAACGGTTGGCTGTAATCAGGATAGGTTAAGATCTCATCACCTGTAAGGATCTCTTTCATCTTTTGGAATGCTTCAGCCTGTTCTTTACCCCAGTTAAAGGGAGGGTTTCTGCTCTTTAAGGATTGTCCTACCAGGAGGTCCTGTAAAGGAGCTGCCTTCTTCGTGTAATCTTTCACGAATCTCCTGTAGTAACCCGTGAGTCCCAGGAACTGTCGCACTTCCTTAAGGTTCTTCGGCTCCGGCCACATCTGGATGGCAGTGACTTTCTCTGGGTCCGGCGCTACTCCTTCCGAACTGACGATGTGCCCCAAGTATTGTACCTTCTGTTTGAGTAGATGGCATTTTGAGGGTTTCAACTTCATCCCGTACTTGGACAGGGACTCAAATACTTCTGCCAGGTGCTTCAGATGGTCCTCATATGTCTTGGAATACACGATAACGTCGTCTAGGTATAGCAGCACGGTTTCAAAATTAAGATGTCCCAGACAGTTTTCCATCACTCTCTGAAATGTTCCTGGGGCACTACTGAGCCCAAACGGCATTCTGTCGAACTCACAGAGCCCCATTGGGGTGGTGAAAGCCGTTTTCTCACGATCCTCCTCAGCCACAGCCACTTGCCAGTAACCACTAGTCAGATCGAGGGTAGAAAAGTAGTTAGCCGTTTTCAGAGCAGCTAATGATTCCTCTATACGTGGTAACGGGTATGCATCCTTGTGTGTTATGTGGTTCACCTGCCTGTAATCCACACACATTCTCATACTACCATCTTTCTTTTTAACCAGAACTAGAGGGGCTGCCCAGGGGCTACAACTATCCCTTATCACCCCGGCTTTCTTCATATCAGTCAACATTTCTTTAGCCTTCTGATAATGAGCTGGAGGTATGGGCCTATACCGCTCTTTGATGGGAGGATGACTGCCTGTAGGGATATGATGTTGTACTCCCTTAATTATCCCAAAATCAAGTGGATTCTTGCTAAACACTTGGGCGTACTCTTGCACCACCCGTAATACCCCTTGCTTCTGGTGAGCGGGAGTGGTGTCCGTCCCAACATGGAGTTGCTGACACCATTCCGCCACCTGGGTTGCCGGGTCATTATCCTCCGCTATTTGACAGGAGTCTAAGGACTCAGCCGGGAGAATAGAATTATTGTCGACAGCATGAAGTTTAGCAATGGTTGCATAACGGGGTAAATTTACCTCATCATCTCCCCAATTGAGAAGCCGTACCGGTACTCTTCCATTCACCACTTCTACTACTCCTCTAGCAGTCATAAGTGTAGGTCTATGTTCTGAATGGTGGGGTTCTACTACAGCTTGGTAATTCTGTCCTCTCAGACCTATGGCTGCCCTGCACCAGATGATCATTTCACTCATTGGGGGTATCACAATAGGATCCGAGTCAGTGACCCGTACATTACCAATTTCGCCGTCGGTAAGCTTCGCTTGCTGCTGACACACCAGGGCCCGGATCTCTCTTTGGATTACTCCTTTCTGCCTTGGTCGGGCAATCTCAGCGAGCTGTTGGAGCAAGAACACAAACTTCTCCCAAAACAATTACCGATAATGTTAGTACCCAAAATTATATTTAAACCATTCTCCTCATTTACAGTCTTTACTACCAGAAGCCCCTGGTCTTTCAACTCCTCCCTGCCCACTTTTACATCTACACATTTTGTCCCGAGTACTTCTACAGGAAGACCATTAGAAGCATACACGGTAAAGTCAAGGCTCGGGGGTTTAAGACTGTCCATTGACCAGTACTTGGTATATAGGGCATCAGGTATTAGGGTCACCTGCGACCCAGTGTCTAACAATGCCGGAACAGCAATACCATCTAGAATAATAGACAGGTAGGGTCGCCCGCCCACATACCTGCGGTTCCAGTCTAGGGGGCCTGACGGGTATTCTCCTGGGTGTTGGCCCTTGGACCCAGGTTCTGCCCGTTTAAAGGACACTGTGGAGACAGATGACCTTTCCGGTTGCATCGGTAACAGATGATCTCTCGACAGGAGGGTGTTGATCAGGGGTTGCTCCTGGGGGTGGCGTTGTCCTCCTCCGGGGGGCGACATCTTCTTTCTTCTCCGGTGCATCCACGGGACGTCTTCTGGGCAGTCAGCTAACAAGATCTTCCCTTCCTCCTCCTTCCGCAGCTGCAGGGCACTCATCACAGCGGCCAGATTTTTAGTCAGCTGGCGCACCTCTGAGCGCAGACAATCCAATTCACTGGGAGGTGTCACCTGCGCTTTGGCTTCGGCCACTAACGGGGAACAGGGGGTTACTGCGGTTCCAGAGTGACCTCATCCTGATGATGTTGGGTTGCACCTCAGGTTTGCCCAGGGGGCCGCAGCCCTTTTATTGCCATGTCCTTTAGGGCATCAAAGGTAGCATCCGGATGATCTAAGGACCACCAATTTACAGTTCTGCGTTCCTCTTGGGATCTCAATCCCTGTATAAATTGTTCTTTCAGCATTTTATTCTCATCGATAGCATTTAAATTGTTAATCTGCTTGAGGGCTCTCAGGGCTCCCTGTAGTCGCAAGCATAGTCCCGGATGCTGTCACCTGGCTGTTGTGAACAGTGATAGAAGGCCATCCGGAGATCCGTTTCTGTGCGGTCTTCAAATATGGCATGCAGCTTAGGAAGATCGCAGGTACCGACTCCTGATCAACGGTATCCCAAGTCTCCACTTCCCTCTCAGCAGCGCCGGTTAGCTGCCTATTAGCACAGCAGCTTTTTGTCTCTCAGGCATGGAGTACATTTCTAGGATGCTGCATAACTTCCGCTTGAAGCCTGCTAAAGTGCCTGGCTCACCGCTGTATTGGGGAAGCCATTTCGCCCCAGGCATATATGGGAGCGTTAGTGGCATGATCGGGACTACCGGACTGGGTGCTGGGCCTGCACCCCCATCTGGCGCTGCAATACCAGGCGGTGCGGGATTGGGGCCTCCGGCCGGGGCCGCACTGTCAGCCGGTTGTTGTGACATCTTAGCGCCCCCTTGGTTAAACGGAGCCTACCGGTTTCAGACGCTGCTATTTCAGAGGCACCGCAGTGAGAGCAGGACCTTCGTCGCAGGCGCTCTGATGTCAGAGCGTTCACTTCCTGTTGCAGGACCTGCCGATGAGTCAGAGCCGGGGGCGTGTCCAAGACTCTGTGCGCTCTTTCAGGTACGCCCACCTTCTTCTCCAGCGCTTTAGGGCGCGAATCTGGCGGCAAATATGGCGGTATTTGGCGCCAAACAACAGCAACAGTCCTTTTCACCAAAACACTCCACAGGCACACAGGGCTCGCAATGCTGCAAGTTTCGTATCCTGTTCGTGACGCCAAAGTTTTGTATCGACCCGCCACCACAATTGTGGATTACCAGGGCAATGGGGTACTCAGAGCCGAGCCCATGGAAGTCTATGGGGTTTGTCACAGGTAGCGGTGGCTCGGTCTGTGGCCCTGGCGGTCTGGCGTATGTTGGGGGGTATATTTACAGGGGATTTGATATATTTACAGTTCGTGACGCCACCTGTAGTCTTCTGGTAATTTGTACCAGCGCTGCTGTAGATCTCTGAGGGGATGGTGAGGCAGCTAGATGTCGGGTCCCCTACAGGTGGGACTCTTCCCTCAGGACGGTAGTTAAAGCAGGGTTGTGCAGGCATGCAAATAAATAACTCAGTCTCACACGGTCAGCGTCTTTCCATACCTTTTACTTGTAAGATGGTAAGGCAGGTCCCAGGGAGGCTGATGGGGTTGATGGAGGATGAGCTTTGAGGCAACGGCTAAGCAAGTTAGCGGCCTCCTTTACTGTCCAATGATGATGAGTCCAACCAGCCTGAAGCGTAGTTCCCTCTATAATTCCAGCTATTCCAAAGCTGTTCTGCCCGGTCAGTTTTGTGGTCGGAGCCTTCCAATGAGAGAGCTGAGTTCCTATTCTTGCTGATCAGGCTCAAGGTTCTCACTCTCCCTGACCCCAGATACGTACTGACTCTTCAGGGATGCTTGCCGCGACCTAAGGTCCGGTAAGCCTCTGGTTTTCTTACCACTATGCGTAAAGCTATAGTGATCCTTCGGTCCCAGTGACCGGTAACAATGTGCAGGTATCCTATACCTATGGCACTTCTCTGTTCTCTTCCACTTTGCCCTTCGATTTGCTCAACTCTTAATAGATATCTCAGTCCGTTTTCCAGTGGGGCACAGCTCTGACCAGGCTGAGGTGATCTATATCTCGCCCTTACTGGCCTCCACTTTCTGAACTGCTAAACAGGCTCAGACTGGATCTCTTCCTCTCCTCAAGTCCAGGCTAGACCGTTCTCTCTGAAGACCGGACACTGACTGCTCACACTCCCCTCCACACCCCTGCTGGGTGTGTCCGAAGTGTACGTGATGTCATGAAGAGCCCTTAACCGTTACCTCTCCACTCATCCTCCTGGTATTGTGTACCAGGGCTACACAACTCTATATAGCAGTATTGAAATGTGAATCCAGCACTAGTAAGACAAAGACTTACTAGAATCTGTATTTTTGTCTCTGCTTGTGCCTTACTCTGCTTCTCCCTCCATAGACTACATTGAACTGCTGTAATCTGATCCCTCAGCAAATTAGCAGTCCTTATTTTGACCAAGACATATTTTAGCTGTTGTTCAGAACCATGAGTGAAGGAAGCAGAGGAGAAAAATGTCTCATTATAGGGTAAAGAAGCATTTCTTTGACAAGATATATTACAAAGTTTGTTATTTTTATTTGCACAACTCATTAATTAAAAGTTTTAAAAACGACATTGACCATATATTTATTTATTATCTCCTTAGCAGAAATAGACGTAACCAGGGGTGGGATTCAGCCAGTTCTCCCCGTTGTTCAAAAAACAGCCGGTTCCCCGAACCGGGGAGAATCAGAGCGGTGATCCGGTACTACTTTGTTGCAGCGCTGGGCCGCCGGCGCACCGCAACACCGCCGGGCCCAACGCACTGATATCTCTGGAGTGCAGTGCGGCGATTGGGTAGCGGCACGGCCACGGCCATCTTCTTTCAGTCACGAGGCGGAGCCGGAGTGTGAGGTACTGTGTGAGCTGCGGCGCGCAGACAGCGCTGCCTGGAGCGGAGGAGTGTGTGGACTGAGGTGGTCTGACCGGCGTTTATCTAAGATACAAGTCCTTGTCTCCAGGGAGCATCTTTAGTCTAATATCGTTTACTTAGGGGATGCTGTAAAACTAGCTCAACCAGGAGAATCCAATAGATCATTCCTATTTCCGCCATTGTCAATACTCTGTGTTAAAGCTGCTCATTACATCCAGGGCTGGTTGTTATGTGTGGCCCAGCTATGCAGGCACACATAAAATCCAGGAGAGTGCACAGGAAGGTAATCGCAACGCTTGATATGCATTCACCGCCACTCACTCTTTCAGACACACCCATCTGAGATATAAGAGGGAGTGACACGTAGCAGAAAGGGGGTTGAGTTCAGTTGGAGTTGAGAATCAGATCAGATTAGTCTGAAGGAGAGGAGAAAGTAGAGTCTGTTTCCTGTCAGAGGACAGTGCAGTTCAGTCTCAGTCCAGTCTGGACTTGGAGGGTACTGAGAGCTATTCAGTGAGCTCTAGAAGAAAGCTGACTTTCCCATCAGAAGCTACAGGTGCTTATGTTAAGAGCGGGAAGCAGGGCGAAGGGCGCAGTGGAGAAGATAGAGAAGTGCCTTGGGTATTGGATTACCTGCACTAATTAACCGGACACCGGGGTCCGAAGCGTTGCTAGTGTTTCAAGCATAGTAACAAGAAAACCGGAGGCATCTGGACTACAGGTCGCAGAGAGCAGCCCTAAGCGTCGATACGTAACCGGAGTCAGGGAGAACGGGGACTTTGAGTCAAGTGCACGACAAAAGTAAGGACTTAGTTCTCTCAACATCTGCTAGTCAGAGACATAGAAGGCTCCACCACAATGTCGGCCGGGCATTACAGCTATTGAGAAAGCTGGAGATTACAGAGTTAACTTCGCTTCACGCAAGTTTGGGACTCAGATATATTTGAAGTTAAGGAGGCCTCTAACCTGCTCAGCGGTTACCCGAATGTGCATTCTCCACCCCAACCAGCTCCCCGGGATCTTGCCGAAACACCTTCAAGTAAAAGGTATGAAAAGAAGCTGCATTGTGTGTGACTGAATTCTTAACTACACCCTGCATCATCACCATAGACTTCCAGGGACCCGTCTCACCTGTGGGAGACTTACCACCCAGCTGCCCCATAACATCCCCTGTGAAGATACTTATAGCAGCGCTGGTCCAATTGACCAGATACCACAGGTGGCGTCACGAACTACCTACAAATCCCCTGTAAATATTCCCCATCGCTTGACTGCCAGGGCCACGGACTGAGTCCCGCTGCCAGTGACAACTCCCATAGAAATCAATGGGCTCGGCTCCGAGTACCCATAGCCCTGGTATCCACAATTGTGGTGCGAGTCAATTTATCTGGCGTCACGAACAGGATGCGAAACTTGCAATTGTGAGTCCTGTGTGCCTATATTGAACTGTTTGGTGAAAAAGACTGTTTGTCACTTTTGGCGCCAAATACCGCTATTTTGCCGCCATGTTGGCGCCCTGAGGCGCTGGTGAAGAAGGTGGGCGTGCATTCGTGGGCGTGTACCCCCCCTGTGGCGCGAAAGTTATGGCCGCCCTCTCCAAATGCTACTATAATGTACGGTCCTGCCCCCTGCTAAAGAAATCCGCCTCCTCTTCATCCTCTATCCGAAGAGGAGGAGACGCAAATCCCGCCTCCACGGAAGAGACCAGATTGTTCCTGATGGAAACTACAGTCTGGCCTGGGACGAGATGGCGGAAGGACAGGAGAATCTGTGCAGAGGACCGGAGGCATATAAGTCCTGCTTACCGGAAGATTACCCACCTGTGCCGAAGCTGTCCCCGGATAGGGACACAGACCCCGCCATACTGGAGCTGCAGAAGGAGAACGCGGAGCTAAGAAGGAAGCTCCAGAGTCATGCAGATTTACAGGAGACGGAGAAACGCTGGCGTGCCCAGACACAGCGGCTGCTGTGGGACGCAGTGTTCTCTCCCACAAGCCTAACGCCGTCTCCTGATTTCCAAGTTCCCTGCTGAGGAAGGCGAAAGAGCAACCGGAGGCTGCCCCCAAAAGTGCTGTACCTGATCCCACCGATGCGGAGGTGGAGGAGAAGGAGGCTGAGGAGGCCCTGCCCGGTCCGGAGTGCCAGCCAGGCCAGGAGGCCACAGCGGAGTACGGTTCCCCGGTAAGGTCACCGGAGGGGTCCCAGCCATCATTGCCGGAAATTGACTGGGATGAGATGGAGCGTCTGGACGACGTGACTTACGACCTCCAAACCGGAAACGCCTGGCAGCACTGCGAGAGAGTGAGACAGCAGCAGGAGGAAGAGAGAAACATACAGCGGTCCCGGCAACGCCAGCATGAGGAGTTCATCGCTGATAAAGAAACGGTCCGCCGGGATAAAGGTACCCGACGGGAACCGCGGCGGCAGGGGTGCGTCACCGAGTTTCAGCTCCGCAAGGGCTGGGGCTTTATCCGCGAGCCGGGCCTCTATCAGGGGGTCTTTGTGAGCCGCCGGGACGTGGAGTCCCACTTGCCCATCGGTCATCCTGGGAGGGACCTGATAAATGGGGACATAGTGAGCTACACCCGTCACTGGGGTTTAAAGGGGTGGTATGCCCTGAACGTCTCCATCGTCAGTGACCCCGTCCCCGACGCCGGTACCGAAGCATCCCAGTCCCGAGCTCTCACAGCACCAGGCCGTGCCCCGGCATCGCTCCTGCATCGCAATCGGCGACTTACCCAGCATCGCAAACGGCGACCTATACTGCATCGCAATCGGCGACCTACTCTGCATCACAATCGGCGACCTACTCTGCATCGCAATCGGCGACCTACTCTGCATCGCAAGTTAATGTGGCCCTTGCAGCGACGCAATCAGCGTCTTACAGAAAAGAAATACCCGTTGGGTCCACCATTAAAATGAGAACTGTGGCCACTCAAACGCTGATAGCGGGCCATGACTTATTTGTAATGCGTTCTAAGGAACACCGCGTCGTTCCAGCCCCAGGAGTGGAAGACGTCATCGAAATTAGCCAGAAAAGTGAAGACGGTAGGACCCAGACAGGGGTTTA
Organism: Oophaga sylvatica; assembly: GCA_033576555.1. Lineage (NCBI taxonomy): Eukaryota > Metazoa > Chordata > Amphibia > Anura > Dendrobatidae > Oophaga > Oophaga sylvatica. Next base: position 111,185,037 of record JARQOD010000003.1, read on the forward strand.
CCGTATCTAAAAATTGTATAAAGTTTGATAAAAGAAGATTTGCCATTTTTGCACTTTATTGCTGTGTATGATGATGTTTTACATATTGAGTAGAATACCCGGCTGGGTACAAGGTTAAAGAGAATTTGAAAAGTTAAAAAGTAATGTGTTGATTGCATAGTCGCATAGAATACCCTGGTTGGGTAAAGCAAGTAAAGTAAAGTTATTGAGATATATGTGAATACTTGATTTCTAAATTTATATATATGTGTCTTTTTACCATGCCAATGGACTGAGAGGCTGTGGACTGTGCCAGCCCAAGAACTTGCTTTGTAAATAGTTGCGCTTCGGTGCATTATCTTGGTTTTACATGAAACCATTGCTATCTACCTCTGAAGAAAAACCCGCATGGTGTGGCCTAGAGTGAGGTCTGCAGTCAGAAGTCCTGCAGCCCACCCAGGACCCACGTGGGAGGTTTTTGGTGCGGGTCCTCCACAAGTATCTTGTATTTATGAACATGTCTTGATATTTTGATACTTTTGTATTCTTCATTGTACAAATTGTAACGTTCAAGAAGTCTTACCTCCCGGATGGGAAGAGTTAAATTGTTTATGTTTAATGCAAAACAAAAATGTTTTCTTTTTCTCTTTTACAGCCCGGGAGTGCTGTGTTTAATCAAGGGGGGATGTGTGGCCC
>JARQOD010000003.1:111185811-111233214 GCA_033576555.1 Oophaga sylvatica
GGCACAGTGGAGAAGATAGAGAAGTGCCTTGGGTATTGGATTACCTGCACTAATTAACCGGACACCGGGGTCCGAAGCGTTGCTAGTGTTTCAAGCATAGTAACAAGAAAACCGGAGGCATCTGGACTACAGGTCGCAGAGAGCAGCCCTAAGCGTCGATACGTAACCGGAGTCAGGGAGAACGGGGACTTTGAGTCAAGTGCACGACAAAAGTAAGGACTTAGTTCTCTCAACATCTGCTAGTCAGAGACATAGAAGGCTCCACCACAATGTCGGCCGGGCATTACAGCTATTGAGAAAGCTGGAGATTACAGAGTTAACTTCGCTTCACGCAAGTTTGGGACTCAGATATATTTGAAGTTAAGGAGGCCTCTAACCTGCTCAGCGGTTACCCGAATGTGCATTCTCCACCCCAACCAGCTCCCCGGGATCTTGCCGAAACACCTTCAAGTAAAAGGTATGAAAAGAAGCTGCATTGTGTGTGACTGAATTCTTAACTACACCCTGCATCATCACCATAGACTTCCAGGGACCCGTCTCACCTGTGGGAGACTTACCACCCAGCTGCCCCATAACATCCCCTGTGAAGATACTTATAGCAGCGCTGTTCCAATTGACCAGATACCACAGGTGGCGTCACGAACTACCTACAAATCCCCTGTAAATATTCCCCATCGCTTGACTGCCAGGGCCACGGACCGAGTCCCGCTGCCAGTGACAACTCCCATAGAAATCAATGGGCTCGGCTCCGAGTACCCCATAGCCCTGGTATCCACAATTGTGGTGCGAGTCAATTTATCTGGCGTCACGAACAGGATGCGAAACTTGCAATTGTGAGTCCTGTGTGCCTATATTGAACTGTTTGGTGAAAAAGACTGTTTGTCACTTTTGGCGCCAAATACCGCTATTTTGCCGCCATGTTGGCGCCCTGAGGCGCTGGTGAAGAAGGTGGGCGTGCATTCGTGGGCGTGTACCCCCCCTGTGGCGCGAAAGTTATGGCCGCCCTCTCCAAATGCTACTATAATGTACGGTCCTGCCCCACTGCTAAAGAAATCCGCCTCCTCTTCATCCTCTATCCGAAGAGGAGGAGACGCAAATCCCGCCTCCACGGAAGAGACCAGATTGTTCCTGATGGAAACTACAGTCTGGCCTGGGACGAGATGGTGGAAGGACAGGAGAATCTGTGCAGAGGACCGGAGGCATATAAGTCCTGCTTACCGGAAGATTACCCACCTGTGCCGAAGCTGTCCCCGGATAGGGACACAGACCCCGCCATACTGGAGCTGCAGAAGGAGAACGCGGAGCTAAGAAGGAAGCTCCAGAGTCATGCAGATTTACAGGAGACGGAGAAACGCTGGCGTGCCCAGACACAGCGGCTGCTGTGGGACGCAGTGTTCTCTCCCACAAGCCTAACGCCGTCTCCTGATTTCCCAAGTTCCCTGCTGAGGAAGGCGAAAGAGCAACCGGAGGCTGCCCCAAAAGTGCTGTACCTGATCCCACCGATGCGGAGGTGGAGGAGAAGGAGGCTGAGGAGGCCCTGCCCGGTCCGGAGTGCCAGCCAGACCAGGAGGCCACAGCGGAGTACGGTTCCCCGGTAAGGTCACCGGAGGGGTCCCAGCCATCATTGCCGGAAATTGACTGGGATGAGATGGAGCGTCTGGACGACGTGACTTACGACCTCCAAACCGGAAACGCCTGGCAGCACTGCGAGAGAGTGAGACAGCAGCAGGAGGAAGAGAGAAACATACAGCGGTCCTGGCAACGCCAGCATGAGGAGTTCATCGCTGATAAAGAAACGGTCCGCCGGGATAAAGGTACCCGACGGGAACCGCGGCGGCAGGGGTCGTCACCGAGTTTCAGCTCCGCAAGGGCTGGGGCTTTATCCGCGAGCCGGGCCTCTATCAGGGGGTCTTTGTGAGCCGCCGGGACGTGGAGTCCCACTTGCGCATCGGTCATCCTGGGAGGGACCTGATAAATGGGGACATAGTGAGCTACACCCGTCACTGGGGTTTAAAGGGGTGGTATGCCCTGAACGTCTCCATCGTCAGTGACCCCGTCCCCGACGCCGGTATCGAAGCATCCCAGTCCCGAGCTCTCACAGCACCAGGCCGTGCCCCGGCATCGCTCCCTGCATCGCAATCGGCGACTTACCCAGCATCGCAAACGGCGACCTATACTGCATCGCAATCGGCGACCTACTCTGCATCACAATCGGCGACCTACTCTGCATCGCAATCGGCGACCTACTCTGCATCGCAAGTTAATGTGGCCCTTGCAGCGACGCAATCAGCGTCTTACAGAAAAGAAATACCCGTTGGGTCCACCATTAAAATGAGAACTGTGGCCACTCAAACGCTGATAGCGGGCCATGACTTATTTGTAATGCGTTCTAAGGAACACCGCGTCGTTCCAGCCCCAGGAGTGGAAGACGTCATCGAAATTAGCCAGAAAAGTGAAGACTGGTAGGACCCAGACAGGGGTTTACCATATCTAAAAATTGTATAAAGTTTGATAAAAGAAGATTTGCCATTTTTGCACTTTATTGCTGTGTATGATGATGTTTTACATATTGAGTAGAATACCCGGCTGGGTACAAGGTTAAAGAGAATTTGAAAAGTTAAAAAGTAATGTGTTGATTGCATAGTCGCATAGAATACCCTGGTTGGGTAAAGCAACTAAAGTAAAGTTATTGAGATATATGTGAATACTTGATTTCTAAATTTATATATATGTGTCTTTTTACCATGCCAATGGACTGAGAGGCTGTGGACTGTTCCAGCCCAAGAACTTGCTTTGTAAATAGTTGCGCTTCGGTGCATTATCTTGGTTTTACATGAAACCATTGCTATCTACCTCTGAAGAAAAACCCGCATGGTGTGGCCTAGAGTGAGGTCTGCAGTCAGAAGTCCTGCAGCCCACCCAGGACCCACGTGGGAGGTTTTTGGTGCGGGTCCTCCACAAGTATCTTGTATTTATGAACATGTCTTGATATTTTGATACTTTTGTATTCTTCATTGTACAAATTGTAACGTTCAAGAAGTCTTACCTCCCGGATGGGAAGAGTTAAATTGTTTATGTTTAATGCAAAACAAAAATGTTTTCTTTTTCTCTTTTACAGCCCGGGAGTGCTGTGTTTAATCAAGGGGGGATGTGTGGCCCAGCTATGCAGGCACACATAAAAATCCAGGAGAGTGCACAGGAAGGTAATCGCAACGCTTGATATGCATTCACCGCCACTCACTCTTTCAGACACACCCATCTGAGATATAAGAGGGAGTGACACGTAGCAGAAAGGGGGTTGAGTTCAGTTGGAGTTGAGATCAGATCAGATTAGTCTGAAGGAGAGGAGAAAGTAGAGTCTGTTTCCTGTCAGAGGACAGTGCAGTTCAGTCTCAGTCCAGTCTGGACTTGGAGGGTACTGAGAGCTATTCAGTGAGCTCTAGAAGAAAGCTGACTTTCCCATCAGAAGCTACAGGTGCTTATGTTAAGAGCGGGAAGCAGGGCGAAGGGCGCAGTGGAGAAGATAGAGAAGTGCCTTGGGTATTGGATTACCTGCACTAATTAACCGGACACCGGGGTCCGAAGCGTTGCTAGTGTTTCAAGCATAGTAACAAGAAAACCGGAGGCATCTGGACTACAGGTCGCAGAGAGCAGCCCTAAGCGTCGATACGTAACCGGAGTCAGGGAGAACGGGGACTTTGAGTCAAGTGCACGACAAAAGTAAGGACTTAGTTCTCTCAACATCTGCTAATCAGAGACATAGAAGGCTCCACCACAATGTCGGCCGGGCATTACAGCTATTGAGAAAGCTGGAGATTACAGAGTTAACTTCGCTTCACGCAAGTTTGGGACTCAGATATATTTGAAGTTAAGGAGGCCTCTAACCTGCTCAGCGGTTACCCGAATGTGCATTCTCCACCCCAACCAGCTCCCCGGGATCTTGCCGAAACACCTTCAAGTAAAAGGTATGAAAAGAAGCTGCATTGTGTGTGACTGAATTCTTAACTACATCCTGCATCATCACCATAGACTTCCAGGGACCCGTCTCACCTGTGGGAGACTTACCACCCAGCTGCCCCATAACATCCCCTGTGAAGATACTTATAGCAGCGCTGGTCCAATTGACCAGATACCACAGGTGGCGTCACGAACTACCTACAAATCCCCTGTAAATATTCCCCATCGCTTGACTGCCAGGGCCACGGACCGAGTCCCGCTGCCAGTGACAACTCCCATAGAAATCAATGGGCTCGGCTCCGAGTACCCCATAGCCCTGGTATCCACAATTGTGGTGCGAGTCAGTTACTGGTCCTCCTAGGCCCTGGGGATGAAGGAACATACAAGAAACTATCCAATAATTGCCCTCACCCAACAACTTGCAACTCAACACCCACATTTTGCAATAAAAAAAAACCCAAAAAACTATGCCAAAAATCCGAGAGGGGGAAGCAATGACCATTCATCCACAGATCCTGCTGATCTCAGCCCAATGCTAAAAGTTGAACTGAATTCCAATTGCTTACCAGAAATGCCAGGCATGGGATCCAGGCTCCTTCACCTACTTAGGCTAGAGTTACCCATCCACCTGCCACTGCTGTTAACCCCTGAGACGGAGCTCTAGCTCTGCACTGCTGCTGTGCCAGCCATCCGAGCCTGTGTAAGGAGGCTCCTGCACTATTCCACTAGGCTTCCCAGAACATATCAATGAAGCAGGGCAGTGAGCAGAGCAGCAGCAGCCATGTCCACCTCCCCACAGAACCTGCGGGAAGAAGCCCAATACTTACTCAGACTTTAGTCTCCAGGGCCCAACCATAGCGGAGAGCCATGAAAAAGGCATCTGCTGCTGTGGGATCAGGAGGAGAGGTGGCTCTAGGCTGCAGTGAGACCAGCAGCCCCCTTCTTCACACACAGCCTGCACTGCATCCATCCTCCGGCACTACTAGTCCCATAGTGACTCCTATTAAAGCCGATGGGATTGCAGGGAGGCAAGAGACAGGCAGAGAGGGAGAGATGGAGAAAGTGGGATGGGGCACCAAGGGAGGAGTCTGGCACTAGGTGGGGTGGATGGGGGAGAGTGGGTCTGTGTGTGCTCCTAGGGGTTTGTATATATTTGAGGAAAAGGTGTGTGTAAATAGGTGTGGCTTAAAAATGGGTGTGGTTTTCCGACACACAAACACAGAACCTGTTTGAATCCCACCCCTGGACGTAACTGTATATCCATGCTCAGGGCTGCATATGTGAAGGATGGCTACAGACTGGTATTCATAGGAGAAAGTGATTTATACTATATACAACAATACTGTGGTATTGCAGTATAAAGAACAAGCAACCAAAGGATTTTTCAAGTTTAAGTCCCCGAAGGGGACAAAAAGTAAAGTATAAAATAATTAAATACCGTAAATAAAAATGAAACATCACCTAGGAGTGAAGAGGTTAAGGATTTTTTTTTCCAAAAAAATTTACATTATGGGAAAATAACTGATTGTTAGGGTCTGCGGAACGCACCTAATAGATATTGTAGAGAGGTGCGTTCGCAGCCCGGGGTACACCGTGCAGGCGGAGCCCGCTGCTAGTAAGATGGCGAAGGTAGCGAACTCAGTTATCCCGCAGAGTCGCTAAAATAAACGCCGTAGCGCGCTGTGGCAGTTAGTGCGAATTCTGTTCAGCCCCAGAGCCGCTAACGGGAATGCCACAGCGCTATATGGCGATAAGTGCGAACTCACTTAACTTCAGTGAGCCGCAAAGTAAAACGCTAGGGCGCTGAATCAGCGTTATAAAGCAAACCCTGTTGCGTCACAGAGCCGCTGAGAAAAAGACTGTGTCCTGTTAGACTCACAGGGATACACAGATAACTGCTGTGCGGATAGCAGTCCGTGATCATGCAGACAGCAACGCAATCAAGCAATCTCCTCACCGGAGAAGTCGGTATTCTAGGGGCTTATTTCAGCCGAGCCCTAAACACGTGCACCCAAATCTCCTCACCGGAGGTGCCGGTATTCTAGGGGCTTATTTCAGCCGAGCCCTAACCACGTGCACCCAAATCTCCTCACTGGAGAAGCCGGTATTCTAGGGGCTTATTTCAGCCGAGCCCTAACCTCATGCGTACATGATCACACTGGCGCAAAACACACAATGCAATTCATACTAGCGCATGGCGGCCCAGCCATGCCACCCTTTTATAGTAACAGCTACAGGACCTGCCAGAAAAAGGACCAATGAGAAACTGTTCCAAAACACATGTAGCTTCAGGACCTTCCTGGCGGACCAATAGGAGCTGCTGCAGTACCTGAACATGTGACCCCTGATCTCCAATGAGAGATCTTACCCTGGGCATGCTCAGAAGGGGAAACGCAGGACTTCGTCCCAAAAACGTCTGCTCCAGCACTGGCTATAATAGAAGATCCAGGAGTGGCAGCAGCAAGTCTCTGCACAGTATTGGAATGGGCAAGACGCTGGGACCGAGGTCTCTGCTGAGCAGGCTCCACTGTGGACAGAGATGGATTGGGGACCGCAGCGGGACTGGTTCGAGACTCCCCTTGTGCAGCAGCGGGAGCTCAAACCCTAACACTGATAATCTTTTAATGTGAAAGTGTAAAAGCCATGTCCTAGCCATCAAATATATATAATTATAGGGAAGATAAATATTATCCACCCACCTGCCACAATAGAACATCCTCATACCAATAGTTCCCTACTCCCTCCAGTTCAGCAGATCCACTGATGTAGACAGTACAAGCACCTCAGCTTAGTGATTGGCTGCAGCAGTGGTGTGCACAGTCAGCGCGACATCGCTGCTGCAGTCAAACCATAGAATCCGGAGCAGAAGTAGGGAGCCAGTAGTGTAGGGTGAGCGCTATTTGTCTTTGTTAATTTGGGATATCCTTTTCTAAAAGTGTAAATTCCCTTTAAAGTTTATAATTGGGTGCAGCATATCCCAACTATGACCCCATTTTCATCTCTATCCCCTTTCTCAGGCACAATTATTTGCTCAATATGACAGGGGCAGCAGAAGGTATGGCATTGGTAGGAACAACGGGATGTCAGTGTTAAAGAATGAAAGGGATAGTGTTGTAGAAGCTTGGGATGACTGCAGAGGTTAGAGGCCAAAGATGCCTGAACAGCAAACTCTGCAGGAAAATTTGTCATGGCGGTCTGGGACAAATGGAGAAAGGTTGTGTCACGATCCATTTTTGGATCTGTGGCAGATCTGACTTTTCTTATTAAAACTTTTTTTCTTTCAGGCCATCAGGGGATAATGTCTGTTTTTCCCCCGGAGGCCTGCTGGTGTAAAAGTATTACTGCAGTGTTGCTGGGTCAGGTGATGTAGGTGGTGACCACTCCCACCATCCTTTATAGTCACCTGATGCATCAGCTGACTGTTGGTGATACAGGTCCTTCTGGAGACCAAACAAGCAGGAGAAGGAGCTTGCTGAGTGCAGTAGTGCTTCAGCTATTACGTTGATCTGGTGACGTTATCCTGCTGTGTGGAGCTTTGCAGCAGAAAGCTAAGCGTGGTGTTTTTGTTGCCTTTACCCTTTGTTGTTTGTTCCTTTCCTTTGTGTTTCATTAGTGCAGTGTGTGACTAGTGCTCTCACCAGCCTGCTCCCTACCTAGGGATTAGCGCAGGGCTTGTGAGGGTTTAAGGTATCCAGCTTGGCGACGGGGTGAAAGAACCCATATAGGAACGATAGAGAGATCAGGGCACAGACTTAGGTGAGTGCAGGAGGTGTCCATTTCCCTCATTCCTTATAGCAGGGCCTACCGCTATTAAAGTTTCCCCGGCGTTCCCTTGTGTGTTTTGCCGTCTGGTGACCGACCAACCGTCGGGTCGCTCCACATCAGGAGAGTCACTTCGTGACAGGTTGGAAAGATTTTACCTGTGGGTCATTGGATTACAATGAAAGTAGAGTGGTAAGATGATGGTGTTTGATATTACATTCTCTTGTACTGTGTGCGGTGTGATGATTCTTGGCACACAGCTAGTGTAAAATGGATATTAGACTATTACATGATCACTGTATGGTGGTATTATTGTTTCATATTTTTGTTCGCTATTACATAAAGGAAAGGGTTATTGCCATCTGTGTGATCTCATACTGTATATGCCATCCATTGCATCAGTGAGGTTCTGATCTTTGGACCCCCATTGATAATGAACATGAAGGGACAAGATGACCTTTGTGCAGCGAACTGCAGACAGCCCCATTCATTTCAATTGAGCCAAGGTACAGTTCCTGCACTATGGGTGGTACCTCTGTGCAGGATAAGTAGAGATCCCAGAAGCCTCATCCTCATCATTCATATTTTTTTGGCAAATCCTAGTGCTATGCCCTAACATTATTAGATTAAAATGTTCTTTTAATAATTATTTTATTATTTATTATTTTACTCACTTATATAGCACCATTAATTCCACAGCGCTTTACAGACATTATCAGCATTGACCCCATTGGGGCTCACAATCTACATTCCTTATCAGTATGTCTTTTGATATTATATATCACATGTAAAGTTTAAGTAATAGGGACAAAGTGATAAGGCTATGGAAATAACTTGGGAGAATTTAGTTTTTACAAGCGAATAATCTGCACGTGTGCATGAAGCCAAAAAAAAGGAACAGGTGATGTAGCTGTGTTAGGCCCTGAAAAAATCATTCTACTGATTGGCCCTTCTTCATTTTCTTGTTTTAGATAGATAGATCTTGTAAAGGTTACATGAGGGTTATTATTTTTGGATTTATTCTTAATTAGGGAGGATTGAACCTGTGGAAGTTCGGTTTCTGGTACTCTACCCAAACTTTAGTCCAAAGTTCGGTTTGGTTACCAGAACTGTACCCGAACTTGAACCAGAATCTGAGCCCTATTCAAAACAATGGGGACCCGAACTTTGAAGCAAGAAAATATTCTCTCGCCCCAGACTTCCCCCAGAATGCCAAACATTGCAATGGACTTCCAGGAGAAGTCTATGTTCGGAGCTTAGCACGGGACACTAACTGTCCGGTATGAATCCTGAACCTTTAAGTTTGGATTCACTCATCTCTATTGATAATAAGTAAAATTAAGTTCAGTTCCTATTACTTTAGAGAGTAATTCCTATTGTACCCTAACAAAGCCGAGCGTCTATACAATGCACGTCCGAAATGTGTGTTTACATCCAGCCACCGGTGCACTTCAGGGTTGTCAATAGCGGAGGTTCAACGCTCGATGATTTATATAGAGCTGTCATCAACAATATATTCATATTGGTTTTATTATCAAAACTGGAACAGAAGGGAACATGATCACAATACGCAACTTCACACTAATCACAATCTGTTCTGTTCCATTATATAGTATAGGAGCACATGATCACAGGACTCACAGCAAATATATTTTTTATTTGATGACACCAAGCGTGTCATCTACTGTCAGTTCTAGAATTTCCCGGATAAAGTACTTAGTCTATGGTGATCAATAAAGGAGTTCTAACATATAAGGGAACTGATAAGGTAGTGAAGCTCAAGGACTATGGTAGATCTGAAGCCCCTATCACTTCAACTCTATCCCCCACCCACAGCCTCCTCCTGCTTAACTGACCGATCGTTTGCCTGAAATCACACAGCATAAAGTCTGTCAGTCAAGCACAAAGAGACAGCATTGGATGGGTAATAGAGCTGAAGTGACAGAGGCTTCAGACCTACCATCGCTCTTCAGCTTCATCCGCATAACAATTCAAATGCTGATTTTCAGTAATGAAAAAATGGATCAGACATTTAAAGGTATTGATGAACTTGTCTGTGAAACAGCTACATGTGCATATATATAAATTTGGAGGGTGAAATCCTGCTGACAGATTCCCTGTCTGGTAGTCACTATTGTATCCCGTCTAAACCATCTATGTCAAACACTGGCCCGCGGACCAAATCTGGCCCACAGGGTGAGTATATTTGGCCCGCGATATTGGGCAGGTCCCCCGAGTATATTTGACCTGCGACACCGAGCGGCCATACTTTTACCCGGCATCGCACTTTCAACTATAATGGCATCATAGATGCCGATACAGTTGAAAGCAATAATGTGGGAGGGAGCATTCAGTGGATGATCCCTCTCCCATGATTGCCCCTCTGCGTCTGACATCTCAGGGCAGCAGGTGCGATGACGTCATTACAACATGCCAACGTGCCAGCTATACCGAGATGTGACTAGGATCTGAAGATACCATGAAGAGACCATAGCAGCGGGGGAACTGGCAGAGGTGAGTATTTTATTTTTTTTATGTGGGGTCTATTATACTGTGCAATGATATGGAGAAAAGTTACGCAGAATTAAAATGCATACCCACACATAAGGAAGAGTAACAACAAATGGCTTTATTGAAACACAAAGTGCCAAACAGTTTTAAAGACAATTAAAAACACAAAGACACCATGACAAAAAGCACGGTAGGACCCAATGGTATCACTAAATATACTGAATACTAGTAAATAATGTGCCCCATCTAACGAGTGTATGAATACTATAGAATAATCCAGTAATCTGCACACATGTATCCTGAAAATATCAATAAAGATACTAAGACTCTATAGTACAATTCTATTAGAATGACCAATATGGTATGTGTACATAATAATGTCTCATGAGAGTAACATGCAGAGTATAAAACCAGAACAATGTTAATGATAGCATAGGAAAGGTAGCCCTAGTACTGCTATAATATAAATATATAGATTTAGCAGATGAAGATGCCAAGGAGAACCACCAGGCATTTTACTGATGAATATTAGTAATAAAACATATAAAAAAATGTAAATAAATACTATACCCGATATGGAGCACAACCCAATTATCTATTATACTGTATGGATCACTATGTGGGCAAATTATATTGTATGGAGCAATATTTGCTGCAAATTATACTATATGGAGCACATTATACTGTACGGAACACAATGTGAGGCCATTATACTGTTTGGAGCACTATGTGAGATCATTATACTGTATGGAGCACTATGTGAGATCATTATACTGTATGGAAAAATATTCAGAATTGAGAGTCCTCAGTGGTTGATACCTTTTAATGGCTAACTGAAAAGATGGTAACAAATTGCAAGCTTTCGGGACTACTCAGGTCTCTTCATCGGGCATTGACTAATACAAAATCTGAAGAATCACATCTACATCTTTATGGAATCTCAATTTTGAATATTTTTCTATCTACTGGTTAACACGGTACAAAGATATACATCTTTCCTGTATACTGTGTGGAGCACTAGGTGAGATCATTACACTGTATAAAGCACTATGTGGGGCCATTATACTGTATGGAGCACTATGTGGGGCCATTATGCTGTATGGAAAGCAATGCATTGTCCTGTTATACTGTATTGAGGACTATGTGGGGCCATTTATACTGTATGGAGCACTTTTTTGGTCATTATACTATATGGAGCACTATGTGGGGCCATTATACTGTATGGGGAACTTTTATGGCCGTTATATTGTATGGAGGGCTGTGTGAGATTGCAGTTGGAGAATCATACTGTGATGGGTTCACCATTCTTTGTCGGGCGGATTAAGGGAGGTGGGTACAGTAAGCTCATCATCCCGTGCATGTGAAGAATACTGCAGAGGAATTCACTGTGGGGGTATCATTGTATTTGGGGGCACTTTTGTTTGCATCATACTTTATTACCTGTATTATTCAAGGTTTTTTATCCTTTGTTATTACATATTCAAATTATTTGTATTATCATAACATATAATATTATTCCAATATTTTATTCTAAGATGTAATAATTAAAATGTACTTTGTTTGTGGGACAGCCCCATTAAGGCTATGTGCACACGTTGCGGAATTGCCATGGAAATTTCCGCGGCAATTCCGCACCTCCCTGCCACGGGAAATACGCATATTATAGGTATGCGTATTCCCTGGTAAAAACTAGCGTTTTGCAAGCGTAAATAGCTTGCAGAAGGCTAGCGTTTTACAAGCGATCTGACAGGTTGGTCACAAGAGTCAAACAAGTGTTTGACAAGTGTGACCAACTTTTTACTATTGATGCCGCCTATGTCGCATCAATAGTAAAAAGATCTAATATTAAAAATAATTAAAAAAAATAATAAATAATGATATTCTCACCTTCCAGCGTCCCCCGCAGCTTTCCCGCCTCTCAGCGACGCTCCCGGCCAATCCCGTTCCCAGGCGTCCTTTGCGAGAATCACCCCGATGACGTAGCATCACGCGAGACCGCTACGTCATCTGGGGTGATTCTCGCAATGCATTACTGGGAACGGGATTGGCCGGGAGCGTCGCTGAGAGGCGGGAAAGCTGCGGGGGCCGCCGGAAGGTGAGAATATAACTATTTTTTATTTTAATTATTGTTTTTACATGGATATGGTACACAGGGCCTGGAGGAGAGTCTCCTCTCCTCCAGACCCTGGGTACCATCCGCACATGAACCGCTTACTTTGCGCATGGTGGGCACAGCCACATGCGGAAAGTAATCGGTTCAATGCATTCCTATGGCGGCGGAATCGCCGCGGTTCCGCAAAAAAGAATGAGCATGCTGCGGATTCTTCCGCGATGCGATTCCGCCGCGGAAACACCCGCAGCATGTGCACAGCATTGCGGAATCCCATAGGCCATAATGAGATGTATTGTGTAAGCGGTTTTGCCGCGGTTTCAGGGCGTTTCCGCCGCAAAAAAACGCGGCAAAACCGCTAGGAATCCGCAACGTGTGCACAGGCCCTAAATTTGTTTCCATATAAAAAACATCATTGTTATATTTGCTACATAAAAACGTCCTCAATTGTACACATAATAAATATCAAAGTTGGCCCGCTACTTTGTCCACGCTTTTAATGTTGACCCTCTATGTATTTCCGTTTGACATCCCTGGACTCTAGACAATCATCTGTGAGCACCAGACTGAAACATTTTGGACCGAGGGACCCGGTTCATGTCGCAGCTGATGGAGTCTCTCTGTAAGCAGGTACAGGTGCAACATCTGGTAGCCAGCCCATATCACCCACAGACCAATGGCCTGTGTGAGCGGTTCAATGGCACATTAAAGCAGATGCTGAAGATGTTGATCGACTCCCACGGGAGAGACTGGGAGCGGTATCTCCTACACCTGCTGTTTGCCTACCGGGAGGTCCCACAGGCCTCAACGGGGTTCTCCCCCTTTGAGCTCCTGTACGGAGACGTGTGCAGGGGCCCCTTACTCTGGTGAAGGAAGCATGGGAAGGGGATTTGGCCACCCCTGGAGTGTCGGTCATTGAGTATGTCCTGCGCTTCCGGGACCGAATGATGGCCTTGACACGGCTGGTGCATGACAATATGGCCCAAACCCAGGCTGACCAGAAGCGGTGGTACGACCAGAATGCTTGTGAGCGGACCTTCCAGGTGGGTCAAAAGGTGTGGGTGCTGGTCCCCGTACCTCAAAACAAGCTTCAGGCGGCCTGGGAGGGTCCATACCTCGTGCACGAGCAGCTCAACACCGTCACCTATCTGGTCACCCTGGACCACGCCCGGGGAAGGAGGAAGGCCTTCCACGTGAACATGATGAAGGCCCATCATGAGCGGGAAGCTTGTGCCCATCCAGTGTGCAGATGTGTAGCCCACAATGTCCCCATTTATCAGGTCCCTCCCAGGATGACCGATGGGCAGGTGGGATTCCACGTCCCGGCGGCTTACAAAGACCCCTGCGAAGAGGCCCGGCTCGCGGATGAAGCCCCAGCCCTTGCGGAGCTGGAACTCGGTGACGCACCCCTGCCGCCGCTGTTCCCGTAGGGTACCTTTATCCCGGCGGACGGTCTCCTTGTCTGCTATGAATTCTTCATGTTGTTTCTGTCGGGACCGCTGGATGTCTCTTTCTCTCTCCTGCTTTTGGCGTTGCTGCTCCTCTTCACGACGGCGCCACTCACTTTCCCACTGTACGGCATAGGTGACGTCATCTAATCGCTCCATCTCGTCCCAGTCGACCTCCGGCAACGATGGCTGGGACCCCTCCGGTGATCTTACCGGGGAGCGGTACTCTGCGGTGGCCTCCTGGCCTGACTGGCATTCCGGTCCGGGCAATACCTCCTCAGCCTCCTTCTCCTCCACCTCCGCATCGGTGGGATCAGGTACAGCACTTTCGGCGGTAACCTCCGGTCGTCCCTCAGCCTTCTCCAGCAGCGATTTCAGGAATTCAGGAGACGGCCCTTGGCTTGTAGGAGAGAACATTGCGTCCCACAGCAGCCGCTGTGTTTGGGCACGCCAATGTTTCTCCGTCTCCTTTAGATCAACACGACACTGGAGCTTCCTTTTTAGCTCCTCATTCTCCTTCCGCAGCTCCATCATGGCGGGGTCGGTGTCCCTATCTGGGGACAGCTCCGGCACAGGTAGGAAATCTTCCGGTCCTCGGCACAGATTCTCCTGTCCTTCCGCCATCTCGTCCCAGGCCAGAGTGTAGTTTCCATCAGGAACAATCTGGTCTCTTCCGTGGAGGCGGGATTTGCGTCTCCTCCTCTTCGCATAGAGGATGAAGAGGAGGCGGATTTCTTTAGCAGTGGGGCAGGACCGCACATTGTAGTAACATTTGGAGAGGGCGGCCATAACTTTCGCGCCACAGGGGGGGTACACGCCCACGAATGCACGCCCACCTTCTTCACCAGCGCCTCAGGGCGCCAATATGGCGGCAAAATGGCGGTATTTGGCGCCAAAAGTGACACACAGTCTTTTTCACCAATCAGTTCATATAGGCACACAGGACTCAAATTGCAAGCTTCTTATCCTGTTCGTGACGCCAAGTTTTAATTGACTCGCCCCACAATTGTGGATACCAAGGCTATGGGGTACTCGGAGCCGAGCCCATGGAAATCTATGGGAGTTGTCACTGGTAGCGGGACTCGGTCCGTGGCCCTGGCAGTCAATGCGATGGGGGATATTTACAGGGGATTATTAGGATAGGTAGTTCGTGACGCCACCTGCGGTTTCTGGTAAATTGTACCAGCGCTGCTCTAAGGACTTTCACAGGGGATGTTATGGGGCAGCTTGGTAGTAAGTCTCCCACAGGTGAGACGGGTCCCTGGAAGTCTATGGTGATGAAACAGGGTGTAGATAATAATTCAGTCGCACACAATGCAGCTTCTTTTCATACCTTTTACTGGTAGATGATTCATGCAGGTCCCGGGGAGCTGGTCGGGGTGGAGAGTGCACATTCGGGTAACAGCTGAGCAGGTTAGAGGCCTCCTTTACTTCCATATACATGTGAGTCCAACTTGCCTGAAGCGAAGTTAACTCTGAATCTCCAGCTGTCTCAATAGCTGTACTGCCCGGCGATCATTGTGGTGGAGCCTTCTAAGTGATGAAACTAAGTCCTTACTTTTGTCTGCGCTTGACTCAAAGTCCCTGTTCCACCTGACTCCGGTTACGTATTGACACTTAGGGCTGCTCTCTGCGACCTGTAGTCCAGATGCCTCCGGTTTTCTTGTTACTATGCTTGAAACAATAGCAACGCCTCGGACCCCGGTGTCCGGCAATTTAGTGCAAGTAATCCCATACCTGTAGCACTGCTCTGAATTCTCCACTGTGCCCTTCGCCCTGCTTCCCGCTTTTAACATAAACACTTGTAACTTTCAATGGCGAGGTCAGCTTTCTCTAGGGCTCGCTGAGTAGCCCTCAGTATCCTCTAAGTCCTACTTGGACTGACACTGAGCTGATCCGTCCGAAGACAGGAGCCAGATTCCACTACTCTCCCTCCTAGGTTGGCTGACTGACTAACCACTTCGGATACGCGTCACTCCCTCCTATATCTCAGATGGGTGTGTCTGAAGGAGTGAGTGACAGTGAATGAATATCAAGCGTTGCTGTTACCTTCCTGTGCACTCTCCTGGATTTTTATGTGTGCCTGCGTAGCTGGGCTACACACAACCTTCCCGAGGAAGGAGAAGTAGAAACCCTCCTGGATCTGCTCACCCAAGCCAAGGCGGGTGGATCCATCGAGGATGTGGGGGTTGGCCACCAGCTCTCGGAGGACCAACGTTCTCAGCTGGGGGTCACCCTACACCCCTTTCGGGAGCTGTTCAGCAGCCTGCCCGGAAGGACTGAGACAGCCGTCCATGACGTGGACACCAGCAATCACACCCCGATCCGGGTTCAGCATATCGGGTCTCTCTTGAGGTGCAGCAGCAAATGCGCCAAGAGATAGACGAGATGCTGAAGCTGGGGGTGATCCAAGCGTCCAACAGCGCGTGGGCTTCGCCTGTAGTCCTCGTCCCTAAAAAGGACCGAACTATGCGGTTCTGCGTGGACTACCGGGGCTCAACGCTGTGACGGTCACCGATGTGTACCCAATGCCACGCATCGATGACCTGCTCGACCAGCTGGCTGGGGCCCGGTACCTGATTATCATGGATCTGAGCAGGGGGTATTGGCAGACTCCCCTGACCCCTGGGGCACAGGAACTCTCTGTGAAGAATGCCCCTGCCACTTTTCAGCGGATGGTCAACACGCAGCTTGAGGGACTGGAAGGGTATGCGACCGCGTACCTGGATGACATTGCCATCTTCAGTCCCACCTGGGAGGATCACCTAGATCACCTGGCGCAGGTGCTCGGGCGGATCCAGCGAGCAGGCTTGACCATTAAGCTGGAAAAATGCCAGCTGGGTATGAGTGAGGTCCACTACCTGGGACACCGGGTAGGTGGGGGAGCTCTGAAGCCAGAGCCCGGGAAGGTGGATGCCATCGCATCCTGGCCCACCCCCAGGACCAAGAAGCAGGTGATGTCCTTTGTTGTGAATGTTTTAGAAATGAATTCTGAGCAGAAGCTCCCTCTGGTGGTTACAAACAGTACTGAACCATTCAATGAGGATTGGCAATCAGGAGTCACAGAGTGGCTTGATATAAGGGAGGTTCCCTCCCATCATGGTTGCCGGTGATCAATTGTTCTTGTCTCAACTTTGGTTCCTGGTTCACTTGGAAGCTTGCTGAGTCTTGCCTCTTCTTCTGCTTTCAGATAAGATATTTTCTGTTTTTGTTTTTGTACTTACCATTTGCATATTTCTCTGCATTTCTGTGAGGTTAGCCAGGTTCCCCCCTCCTGGGGGGCTTGGGCTCCTCTCAGTTCCGCTGGAGCCACTGTTATTTGTTCATTTGCCTTTTCCAGTTTTTTCAGTGGCTGCGGCTTAGTTTTGCTACACCAGAGAACTGATTTAGGTGGTAGAGGTCGTGTGATCTCAGGTGTTTTTGCAATTAGTAGCGTTGGCATTTTTTAGGTTTTTTTTTTGATTGCAGTGAGTATCCTTTCTATCCTTTTCTGTCTAGGCAGATTGGGCCCCAGCGTTTGCTCATACTATTTTCTGTCTGTGTCTGTATTTCCTCTTGTCTAACTGCCATTACATGTTTGGGGGCTTCCTACGTTCTTTGGGGATCTGCTCCGGGGCAGATAGCGTTCCTTTTTCTATCTTTAGGTGTAGTTAATCTCTCAGGCTGTGACGAGGCGTCTAGGACCAACGTAGGAACGCTCCACGGCTGCCTTTAGTTGTGGTGGTTAGTCAGGGTACTGCAATCCAATAGATTCCAACCTCTCTGGTGTATTGCCGTTTTTGCCTGCTCTCCTCAGCTGCCAAAACATAACAGTATCACCGGCCGAACTGAAAATTGTATGGTACTCACAGAAGGGAAAAATAGTGTGGAAAGAAAAAAGTTGTCAGAGTTGTCAGAGATTTTTTTTTTTTCTGTTTCTTGCATTTTTCCCTCTTTTTTCTCTGGGTGCTGAGGAGGATTTTTTTTTCTCTCAATGGAGCTTGCACAGCTGTCTGGCCGTGTGGATCAGCTTGCCACTGAGGTTTGGAGTATTGCTGTCTATCTTGCTGGGTTGCCAGTTGTGGAACCTAGGATTCCCATGCCAGATTTGTTTTTGGGAGATTGGGCCAAATTTCTGAATTTCAAAAATAACTGTAAGTTGTTTTTTGCCTTAAAACCTAAGTCCTCAGGGAACACAGCACTGCAGGTTCAAATTGTCATCTCTCTCCTGCGCGGCGATCCTCAGGATTGGGCTTTTTCCCTGACACCTGGGGACCCTGTTTTGAGTGATGTTGATGCATTTTTTCTGGCTCTGGGCTTATTGTACGATGAGCCTAATGTCACTGATCAAGCTGAAAGAACCTTGTTGGCATTAAATCAGGGGCTTGAGGACGCTGAGTTATACTGTCAGAAATTCCGAAAATGGGCAGTCCTAACCAAATGGAATGATGATGCTTTGGCAGCCCTTTTTCGAAAGGGGCTGTCAGAGAATGTAAAAGATGTTATGGTGGGTTTCCCTGCTCCCTCTGGTCTCAATGATTCTATGTCATTAGCGATTCAAATTGACAGACGTTTGCGTGAGCGCAGAGGTATGCGTGGAATAGTGTTGCCTTGTGAGCCAGCTTCTGAACCCATTCAGTGTGATAGAGTGACTTCTGGGGCACAGCGTCATGAGTTTCGAAAACGCAATGGGTTATGTTTCTATTGTGGTGACACCTCTCATGCTATTTCTGTCTGCCCTAAGCGGGGAAGACGTTTTGCACGCTCAGTTGTCTTGGGTAGTGTTCAGACTAAATTTCTGTTGACTGTTACCCTGATTTGCTCCCTGTCCACATTTTCTTCTCAGGCTTTTGTTGATTCGGGAGCAGCTATTAACCTGATGGATTTTGATTTTGCCAAACGTTGTGGGTTTCCCTTGATACCCCTACGGAAGTCTATTCCCCTACTGGGGATTGATTCTACCCCTTTGGCTGAGCATAAACCCCAGTTTTCTACTCAGGTGATAATGAGGGTTGAACCTGATCATCAGGAGAGTTGCAAATTTTTGGTACTGTATAATCTGCATGACATTATTGTACTAGGTTTCCCTTGGTTACAGTCTCATAATCCGGTTTTGGATTGGAGATCTGTGTCTGTGACCAGTTGGGGCTGCCAATGTGTTAATGCCAACACTCCTGTTTTTTCTGCCTCTCCCCAGTCTCAGGAAGTTCCTGACTTTTTGACTGATTTTTCTGATGTGTTTAGCGAAAGTAAATCTGCATCCTTGCCCCTCCATAGGAGCTATGACTGCGCTATTGAATTAGTGCCTGGTAGTAAATTCCCTAAAGGTCGCCTTTTTAACTTGTCTGTACCTGAACATGACGCTATGCGGTCTTATATCAAGGAGTCATTGGAGAAGGGTCATATCAGACCATCCTCTTCACCCTTGGGTGCCGGTTTTTTCTTTGTGGCCAAAAAGGATGGTTCATTAAGACCGTGTATTGATTATCGTCTCTTGAACAAGATCACTGTGAAATATCAATATCCGTTACCCTTGATTTCTGACCTGTTATCCAGGGTGAAAAGTGCTACTTGGTTTACCAAGCTTGACCTCAGGGGGGGCGTATAACCTTATTCGCATTAAGCACGGGGATGAATGGAAGACGGCGTTCAATACCCCAAAGGGGCATTTTGAGTACCTAGTGATGCCCTTAGGGCTCACTAATGCTCCTTCTGTCTTCCAGTCCTTCATGAATGACATTTTCAGGGATTTTGTGGATAAATTTCTGATTGTTTATTTGGATGATATCTTGATTTTTTCCAATGACTGGGACTCTCATGTGAAACATGTTCGGACTGTGTTCCAGATTTTGAGAGAGAATGCTCTGTATGTGAAGGGATCAAAGTGTCTTTTTGGTGTACAGAGGATCTCATTTCTGGGATTCATTTTGTCTCCATCTGTTATTGAAATGGACCCGGTCAAGGTTCAGGCCATCTGTGATTGGGTCCAACCTACTTCATTAAAGGCTATTCAGAGATTCTTGGGTTTTGCCAATTTTTATCGTAAATTTATTGGTAATTTCTCTGTTATTGTTAAACCATTGACTGATTTGACCAAAAAGGGTTCTGATGTGGTGAATTGGCCTCCTGAGGCAGTCTCTGCGTTTCAGGAACTTAAGCAGAGATTCACTTCTGCTCCTGTTCTATGGCAGCCTGATGTTTCTCTGCCATTTCAGGTGGAGGTTGATGCCTCTGAAATTGGGGCAGGTGCCGTTTTGTCCCAAAGAGATCCTGAGACCTCTAAAAGTAACCCTTGTGCCTTTTTCTCTCGAAAATTTTCTCCAACTGAACGTAATTATGACATGGGTAATCAGGAGTTATTGGCCATGAAGTGGGCTTTTGAAGAGTGGAGACATTGGCTGGAGGGAGCCAAACATCAGGTGGTGGTCCTCACAGACCATAAGAATCTGGTTTATCTGGAATCAGCCAAGCGACTTAATCCTAGACAGGCCAGGTGGGCCTTGTTTTTCACACGTTTTAATTTTGTGGTTTCCTTTCTTCCTGGCACTAAGAATGTTAAGGCGGATGCCCTCTCGAGGAGTTTCCTTGCGGACTCTCCTGAGTTATCTGATCCTGCTGTTATTTTGAAAGAGGGTGTAGTTCTTTCCGCCATCTCGCCCAATTTGAGACTGGCTCTGGAAGGGTGTCAGGAGGATAAACCCGAGTGCTGCCCTATTGGGAAATTGTTTGTTCCAGACCGGTGGAAAAAGAGTGTGATGTCTGAGATTCATTGCTCCGCGTTGGCCGGTCATCCCGGAATTTTTCGTACCAGAGACTTGGTGAGTCGGTCCTTTTGGTGGCCTACTTTGTCTCGTGACATCAGGGAGTTTGTGCAGTCCTGTGGGACTTGCTCTCGCTCCAAGCCTTGCTCTCGCTCTAGTGGTTTGTTGATGCCATTGCCTGTGCCCAAGAGACCATGGACCCATATCTCTATGGATTTTATTTCCGACCTCCCTGTTTCTCAGAGAATGACCTTTATCTGGGTGATTTGTGATAGGTTTTCCAAGATGATACATCTTGTGCCATTACCTAAGTTGCCTTCCTCCTCCGAATTGGTGCCTTTGTTCCTTCATCACGTAGTTTGGTTACACGGCATTCCTGAGAACATTGTGTCTGACAGAGGAGTCCAGTTTGTTTCCAGATTTTGGAGGACTTTTTGTTCTAAACTTGGTGTTCAATTGTCTTTCTCCTCTGCTTTTCATCCTCAGACCAATGGACAAACTGAGAGAACAAACCAGACATTGGAGACTTATCTGAGATGCTTTGTGTCTGCTGATCAAGATGGCTGGGTCTCTTTTTTGCCTTTGGCTGACTTTGCTCTTAATAATAGGGCTAACTCTGCCACTTTGATGTCTCCATTTTTCTGCAATTTTGGGTTTCACCCTCGATTTTCTTCGGGACAGACGGAGGCTTCTGTCTGTCCGGGTGTTGACTCTGTTGTGGAGCGTATGCAGCAGATTTGGGACCAGGTAGTGGAGAGGTTGTCCCTCTCTCAGGAGAAGGCCCAGCAGTTTGCCAACTGGCATAGGACTTATGGTCCTCGGTTTAAAGTGGGGGATTTGGTCTGGTTGTCCTCAAGAAATATCCCTATGAGAGTTGCATCTCCTAAGTTTAAGCCTAGGTTCATTGGACCTTATAAGATCATGGAGATTCTTAATCCTGTTTCCTTTCGTTTACTTCTTCCAGGGACATTTAAGATCCATAACGTGTTCCACAAGTCCTTATTGAAGAGGTTTGTCGAGCCAGTGGTTCCTATGGCTGTGCCTCCTGACCCTGTTTTGGTTGAGGGCAATCTGGAGTATGTGGTTGAGAAAATATTGGATTCCCGTTTTTCTAGACGGAAACTCCAGTATTTGGTTAAGTGGAGAGGTTATGGTCAGGAGGACAATTCTTGGGTGTTTGCTTCGGACATCCATGCTAGGAGACTGATCCGTGCCTATCACCGAGCTCATCCTGACCGACCTGGTTGCACAAATGAGGGTTCGGTGACCCCTCCTCAAGGGGGGGATACTGTTGTGAATGTTTTAGAAATGAATTCTGAGCAGAAGCTCCCTCTGGTGGTTACAAACAGTACTGAACCATTCAATGAGGATTGGCAATCAGGAGTCACAGAGTGGCTTGATATAAGGGAGGTTCCCTCCCATCATGGTTGCCGGTGATCAATTGTTCTTGTCTCAACTTTGGTTCCTGGTTCACTTGGAAGCTTGCTGAGTCTTGCCTCTTCTTCTGCTTTCAGATAAGATATTTTCTGTTTTTGTACTTACCATTTGCATATTTCTCTGCATTTCTGTGAGGTTAGCCAGGTTCCCCCCTCCTGGGGGGCTTTTTCCTCTCAGTTCCGCTGGAGCCACTGTTATTTGTTCACTTGCCTTTTCCAGTTTTTTCAGTGGCTGCGGCTTAGTTTTGTTACACCAGAGAACTGATTCAGGTGGTAGAAGTCGTTTGATCTCAGGTGTTTTTGCAATAAGAAGCGTTGGCATTTTTTAGGGTTTTTTTTGGATTGCAGTGAGTATCCTTTCTATCCTTTTCTATCTAGGCAGATTGGGCCCCAGCGTTTGCTCATACTATTTTCTGTCTGTGTCTGTATTTCCTCTTGTCTAACCGCCATTACATGTTTGGGGGCTTCCTATGTTCTTTGGGGATCTGCTCCGGGGCAGATAGCTTTCCTCTTTCTATCTTTAGGTGTAGTTAATCTCTCAGGCTGTGACGAGGCGTCTAGGACCAACGTAGGAACGCTCCACGGCTGCCTTTAGTTGTGGTGGTTAGTCAGGGTACTGCAATCCAATAGATTTCAACCTCTCTGGTGTATTGCCGTTTTTGCCTGCTCTCCCCAGCTGCCAAAACATAACAGTCCTTCTTAGGGACTGCTGGGTACTATAGGAGGTTTGTTCCACACTATAGTGCCCTGGCCCAGCCCCTGACGGACCTGACCAAGAAAAGGCTGCCCATCGCAGTCGACTGGACAGTCACCTGTGAGACAGCTTTCCAGGCGCTCAAGACTGCCCTTTCTAGCTCTCCTGTACTACAGGCAGCCTACTTCACGCGGCCTTTCTTAGTGCAGACCGATGCCAGCGACTTCGGCCTCGGTGCTGTGCTCAGTCTGGTCGACACTACGGGCCATGAACACCCGGTTTTGTACCTGAGCCGGAAGCTCCTGCCGAGGGAAGTGGCCTGTTTCACGATGGAGAAGCAATGTCTGGCAATTGTGTGGGCCCTGCAGCGTCTGCAGCCATACTTGTACGGACGCCAATTCACCGTGGAAACAGACCACAACCCCCTCAGCTGGTTACACACGGTCTCTGGGACGAGTGGGAGGTTGCTACGCTGGAGCCTCGCTCTCCAGCAGTACCACTTCATCATTCGCCACAAAAGAGATAGGGACCATGGTAACACTGATGGGTTGTCCCGGCAAGGAGAGGGTGCCGAAGGGCGCATGGGGGAACACAGGAATGTGATACCCCCTAGCGCCCTCTAAAGCAGGGAGGTGTGATGAAGGAACGGCCACCATCTTGGATATGGGACATAATGCTCGCTTCATGTCTGAGATTAGCCTGTACCAGCCTCCATTTTGTCTGAATTCACAGGGCCACAGGCAGCTGGCCGCACCTGGCCCCCTTGGCCTGTGGGCATATTCAATACAACAGTTTTTAGTGTCCACTGTGAATAACCAGGTCCTTTTAGTATCCTAATAGATCAGGCCCAAAACAAGACTTCAAAGCTTTAGTCTGGAGCCACAGTAGCAGGGGGCTTCAATTAGATTATACCTGTCAGCTAGACACTGAAAACACCTCCATTGTCTCCCCCAGCCACTATGACTCCGTTCTAGGATTATGAATTATGAGCACGCCTTTCGAGGTACATGATCCTGCGGACCTCGGGCATCTGACAGTGCGACTCCCGAGTCGGTGATGGCTCAGGGACCTGAGATATAGAGATTGAGTCACCATGGAGGGCCAAACGGGCCAGGTTTGATCTCCACGCGACAGGCAAAACGAACTGCATCCACTGGTACCTCTCGTGTCCTGATACGATCGTCCTGGAGAAAGTTAACCCCTTTCTTAGATATTGGGAATAAATTCTGCAGGGAGCTAAGGGTGGAGATTATTAGCCCACCCTCTGGCACCGAGGGGAGGGACCTAGCAGGTATAAGAACTGTGAGCGGATGGCAGACCCTAGCCATTCACACAGAAGAACAAGACGATGAAGATCTAAGAAGGAACAAGGGACAGATCTGCCAAGGGAGCAGCGGCACACGTTTTGGGGACTGTCCGGCAACTAAGATTCGTACCTGTGGTTCGCAGAGCTCCCGGCGTCCACATGCAACCTACAGCCTGGTAACATTGACCTTTAGCTAATACCTCTAAGCCTTGTGCATTATTGTTGTATTTTACTCTGACTGCAAATCCACTGTAATTTCGTTGTATAGCTTACTGTATATTTCTGTAATTATCTAGTGCGCCCTTAACCCCTTCCCGACCCATGACGCCTACGTTGGCGTCATGAAAACCAGTGGCATCCCGACCCATGATGCCAACATAGGCGTCATGCTATAAATCATGTTCCTGCGGGTCGGGTGACCGGGGTCACGTGGCTACGATCGCTTTGATTGGCTGTTAAAAGTGAAACAGCCAATCAGAGCAATCTGTAATATTTCACCACTGAAATCTGGTGAAATATTACAATCCAGCCATGGCCGATGCTGCAATAGCATCGGCCATGGCTGGACACCGAGTTCCCATCCTCCCCACACCGAGTAACGGCGGTGATCAGCCGCCACCACTGATTTCATGGCAGCGATCGGTCACCGCCGTTACTATCTGCTGCCCTGCGCTCCGGTCCTCTCCCCTCCGCTCCTGTCTGCTGCCCCCGCCTTACGATCCCTCCCCCAGTGTCATCTCACCTCCTCCGGTCTTCTGGCGCCCGTGGATCAATCCCGGCGTCCGTCCGGGACTCTTCATGGGCGCCGCCATCTTGGAAAATGGCGGGCGCATGCGCAGTGCGCCTGCCGTCCGGTGCATGCGCAGTGCGCCCTCTAGTGTAAAAAAAATATATATTTTGATCACTGTGATACTCTCTCACAGTGATCAAAATAAAAAACAGTAAATAAACGCCCCCTTTATCACCCCCATAGGTAGGGACAAATAATAAAATAAAGAATTTTTTTTCCTGTGCACACGTTGCGGATTTTGCTGCGGATCCGCAGCGGATTTGGCACTGCAGATCCGCAGCAGATCCGGAAACCATGTACAGTACAATGCAAATAAATGGTAAAAAAAAAACGCTGTGCACATGCTGCGGATTTTTCCGCACAGATTTGGTGCGGTTTTAAATCCGCAGCATGTCAATTCTTTGTGCGGATTCCGCAGCGTTTTTACACCTATTCCATTATAGGTGTAAAACCACAGGGCAAATCCGCACAAAAACCGCAGCAAAACCGCAGTAAATCCGCAACGTGTGCACAGGCCCTTAATCCGCGCTAAATCTGCAGGTAAAACGCAGGTAATTTTACCTGCGGATTTAGCAAAATCTGCACGGAAAAATCGGCAAGTGAATCCGCAATGTGTGCACGGGGCCTTAGGGTTAGGGTTAGGCTGGGTTCATATTGCGTTATGGCAGTCCGTTAGATGGACTGCGTTACACCGTGGTATAACGCGGTGTAACGCAGTCCGTTAACGCTGCCCTTCACCCCATTGTCGGGCGCATCGCGATGCATACCATAAAGCGGCATGCATTCGCGAAGTGCCGTCATTCAGTGACGGAGCCTCGGATGCGGGCTGCAGCATCTGGGCTCCGTCACCGCTAGCACAGATGAATCATCTGCTGATTCATCTGCGCTAGCGGGTATAGCATAACGCAATCTCGTTATGCTATACCGTTACTAGCCCGTCAACGCTATGTGTTGAACGGGATGATAAAACGCAATATGAACCTAGCCTTAGGGTTAGAGTTAGAACTAAGTTTAGGGTTAGCCTTAGGGTTAGCATTAGGGTTAGAATTAGGGTTACGGTTAGAATTTGGGTTAGGGTTAGAATTAGGGTTAGGGTTGGAATTAGGGTCAGGGTTGGGATTAGGGTTACGTTTGTGGTTAGGATTAGAGTTAGGATAAGTGTTAGGGGTGTTTTGGGGTTAGGGTTGGGATTAGGGTTAGGCTTGGGGTTAGGGTTATGGTTAGAGCTGGGATTAGGGTTAGGGGTGTGTTGGGGTTAGGGTTATGGTTAGGGTTTGGATTAGGGTTAGGGGTGTTTAGGGGTGTGTTGGGGTTAGGGTTGGAGTTAGAATTGAGGGATTTCCACTATTTAGGCACATCAGGGGGTCTCCATACGCGACACGGCGCAACCATTGATTGCTGCAAATTTTGCGTTCAAAAAGTCAAACAGTGCTCCCTTTATTCCGAGGCCCGACGTGTGCTCAAACAGTGGTATACCCCCACATTTGGGGTATCAGAATACTTAGGAAAAATTGCACAACAACTCTGGGGGTCTAATTTCTTCTTTTACTCTTGGGAAAAAAAAATTGGGGACTAAAAAATTATTTTTGTGGAAAAAAAAATGATTTTTTTATTTTCACGGCTTTGCGTTATAAACTTCTGTGATGAACTTGGAGATTCAAAGTGCTCACCACACATCTAGAGGAGTTCCTTGGGGGATTTAGTTTCCAAAATGGGGTCACTTGGGGTTTCTACTGTTTAGGCACATCATGGGCTCTGCAAACGTAACATGACGCCCGCAGACCATTCTATCAAGTCGGCATTTCAAAACGTCACTACTTCCCTTCCGAGCCCCGACGTGTGCCTATATAGTAGTTTTCTCCCACATGTAGGATATCAGCGTACTCAGGACAAATTGGACAACAACTTTTGGTGTCTCATTTCTCCTGTTACCCTTAGAAAAATAAAAAAATTGGGGACTAAAAGATCATGTTTGTGGAAAAAATATGATTTTTTTATTTTCATGCCCGGGAGTTATAAACTTCTGTGTAGCCCTTGGGGGTTCAAAGTGCTCACTACACATCTAGATAAGTTCCTTGCGGGGTATAGTTTCCAAAATGGGGCCACTTGTGGGGAGTTTCTACTGTTTAGGCACATCAGGGGCTCTGCAAACGTAACATGACGCTCGCAGACCATTCCATCAAAGTCGGCATTTCAAAACGTCACTACTTCCCTTCCGAGCCCCAACATGTTCCCCCCCACATATGGGGTACCAGTGTACTCAGGACAAACTGTACAACAACTTTTGGGGTCCAATTTCTCCTGTTACCCTTGTGAAAATAAAAAATAGCGGCCTAAAAAATAATTTTTCAGGAAAAAAATGATTTTTTTTATTTTCACTGCTCTGCGTTATAAACTTCTGTGAAGCACTTGGGGGTTCAGAGTGCTCACAACACATCTAGATAAGTTCCATAAGGGGTCTAGTTTCCAAAATGGTGTCACATGTGGGATTTTTTCACTGTTTAGGCACACAGGGGCTCTCCAAACGTGTCATGGTGTCAGCTAACGATTGGAGCTAGTTTTTCATTCAAAAATTCAAATGGCGCTCCTTCCCTTCTGGGCCCTACCGTGCGCCCAAACAGTGGTTTATGACCACATATGAGGTATCTGTGTGCTCAGGAGAAATTGCCCAACAAATTTTAGGATCTATTTTATCCTGTTGCCCATGTGAAAATAAAAAAACTGAGGCTAAAAGAAATTTTTTGTGAAAAAAAGTACTTTCTTTTTTTTACGGATCAATTTGTGAAGCACCTGGGGGTTCTAAGTGCTCACTATGCATCTAGATAAGTTCCATAAGGGGTATAGTTTCCAAAATGGGGTCACTTGTGGGGGAGCTCCAATGTTTAGGCACACAGGGACTCTCCAAATGTGACATGGCAACCGCTAAATATTCCAGCATATTTTCCATTCAAATAGTCAAATGGCGCTCCTTCCCTTCTGAGCCCTGCCATGTGCCCAAACAGTGGTTTATGACCACATATGAGGTATCTGTGTACTCAGGAGAAATTGCCCAACAAATTTTAGGATCCATTTTATCCTGTTGCCCATGAAAAAATGAAAAAATTGATGCTAAAATAAAATTTTTGTTGTAAAAATTAAAATGCCCATTTTTTCCTTCCACGTAGCTTTAGTTCCTGTGAAGCACCTGAAGGGTTAATAATCTTCTTAAATGTAGTTTTGAGTAGCTTGAGGGGTGCAGTTTTTAGAATGGTGTCACTTTTGGGTATTTTCTACCATATAGACCCCTCAAAGTGACTTCAAATGTGAGGTGGTCCCTAAAAAAAATGGTTTTGTAAATTTTGCTGTAAAAATGAGAAATCGCTGGTCAACTTTTAACCCTTATAACTTCCTACCAAAAAAAAATTTTGTTTCCAAAATTGGGCTGATGTAAAGTAGACATGTGGGAAATGTTATTCATTAACTATTTTGTGTCACATAACTCTCTGGTTTAACAGAATAAAAATTCAAAATTTGAAAATTGCTAAATTTTCCAAATTTTCACCAAATTTCCATTTTTTTCACAAATAAACGCAAAAATTATCGACCTAATTTTACCACTATCATGAAGCCCAATATGTCACGAAAAAAACAATCTCAGAATCGCTTGGATCTGCTGAAGCGTTCCTGAGTTATTACCTCATAAAGGGACACTGGTCAGAAAGAATTGCAAAAAATGGCAAGGTCTTTAAGGTCAAAATAGGCTGGGTCATGAAGGGGTTAAGGCAATTAAACCATAAAATTAATTTTGGGCTGATGCTTTTACTCTGATCACGAATCTTAGAATACCCAGTGGGTAACAGGACATCCATTTGCTCTAGGTGCAGTTCACTTACTGACCTGAGAGACTAAGGGGGCGCCAGAGAGCTGTGCCTGTGTAGTTACGTCACATTGGTGACGTGGGAAGAACAGGGGTTTCCTCCACAGATGTGATAAAAAGGATTTCCCATAAAGGACTTCCCACTATAAGCTGGAATAGAAGGTTGGTACATTACAACTATGGCCAATTTCCTCTGCCAGTAGGACCACCAACATATAGCTTGTCATTTGGACGCCTATTTTGAAGTAAGGGTTTATCCAACAGAAAACCATTTTAATACATTTTGTACATTGGAATTTGTAAATTAAAATATTGTATTTAGCTAATAGCGATGTAAAAGTGAATTTTTAATATAAAAATAGCACTATCTCTTTATCATCTACAATATACGTAGCCACTTTAGGCCTATAGGAATCTTTAATTAGAAACAAAAAAAAATAAACTTTATTATTATTATGCAAATAAGTCTACTTATCAAACCTTTTTGCTGTATCGGGGGTATTGGTCCGGCTAAATACATGCCAGAAAGTTTTGAAGAAGTTGAATTCTACCCATCAGCAGAGAAGGAGTCTCTTGGGAGCTCATTCGAAGGCTAAAACAGTAGAGAAAAGGCAAAGAGAGAAAGAGACGGAGGCACACCAATTAAAAATTAAGTCTCCACATGCATAATTAATAGAGCAATAACAGAGTTCGAGCAAATGGAAGCAAACTTCCCGACCACAGTACGAAGTTAAAATATAAAGGAGGAAGATGATAGAAACGCCAAGGACATGGTGAAACTTTAAGTGTAGGGTTAGAAAGATCTTTATTGTGAAATTACAATTTCATGCTGAGTGGTCTTATTTGTTTGAGGGGAGGAAATGTCTGTCCTTTGTAAAGGATGGAGGTTGGATTCCTCGTGTTAGGAAGTGAAGAGTCAAGATACTAATACTGAGTAGGCTTGATTCAGCCAGCTATAATCCTCTCAAAAGTTGTATGTATGTAATAGGATCACACCAGAGATGTTGGATCCTACTATTTTCTATTCAGGTTTGGGAAAAGATGTGTGTGCAGGCCAAAGAGCACCAGACTGGCATCATTCATGAAAAATGCTTACTTTATGTATTCCACAGATATTGATTCCATCTGGCATGATTCTTTCACATAAGATCATTTTTTACTTAATTTCACATTTAACTCTTTCCCATAAGTAGTAAAGCTTGGATTTGAGATCCATTACTTTCACACTACATAGTCTGCTCTATTC
Source organism: Oophaga sylvatica (assembly GCA_033576555.1). Classification (NCBI taxonomy): domain Eukaryota; kingdom Metazoa; phylum Chordata; class Amphibia; order Anura; family Dendrobatidae; genus Oophaga; species Oophaga sylvatica. Next base: position 111,215,668 of record JARQOD010000003.1, read on the forward strand.
TGTTGCACTTGATATGGGATAACTGATGCTCTGCTGGTGCCAACTGTTAGGAGATACCGAGGTGCTCTGCTGGTGCCAAATGTTAGGTATGGAGATGCTCTGCTGGTGCCAACTGTTAGGAGGTACCGAGATACTCTGCTGGTGCCAACTGTTAGGAGGTACCGAGATACTCTGCTGTTGCCAACTGTTAGGAGATACCGACATACTCTGCTGGGGCCAACTGTTAGGAGGTACCGAGATACTCTGCTGTTGCCAACTGTTAGGAGATACTGAAATACTCTGCTGGTGCCAACTGTTAGGAGGTGCCGAGATGCTCTGCTGGTGCCAACTGTTAGGAGGCACCGAGATACTCTGCTGGTGCCACTGTTAGGAGGTACCAAGATGCTCTGCTGGTGCCAACTGATAGGAGGTACTGAGATACTCTGCTGGTGCCAACCGTTAGGAGGCACCGAGATACTCTGCTGGTGCCACTGTTAGGAGGTACCGAGATGCTCTGCTGGTGCCAACTGTTAGGAGGCACCGAGATACTATGCTGGTGCCACTGTTAGGAGGTACCAAGATGCTCTGCTGGTGCCAACTGATAGGAGGTACTGAGATACTCTGCTGGTGCCAACCGTTAGGAGATACAGATACAGATATACTCTGCTGGTGCCACTGTTAGGAGGTACCGAGATGCTCTGCTGGTGCCAACTGTTAGGAGGTACCGAGATATTCTGCTGGTGCCAACTGTTAGGAGATACCGAGATACACTGAAAACATATAGTGATATTTGACAACAAGTATTCCCTCACTTACCCTATTTGGACACCTGATTCTCAGTCTCTACCTACCAGCAAAGGTTGGCACCCTAGTGTTTGCAACAATGGCTCCCCTGCTCATCGGTGGCTGTCCCTGCTCATGGATGCCTGTCCCTGAAATTCCTTGTGTGTCCTATTAAATGCATGCAAAGATATATACAATAATACATATAATCCCAGATAAATTCTATTGGGTCCTAAGAAAATCAATTTTCAATAACAGAATGCAAGAAAGGGATGGAAGCGTTAGGTGTGGTATTACATCAATTAGAATTAAAATTAACAGATGAATATTGCTGGAGACGTACTAAATCACCCTGCTAGATACCTATATATCTCACCTCTACCTAACAGCAGAGGTTGGCACCCTAGATATTCAAAATGGCGCCCCCATGCTCCACACCACCTTGGTCCCGGGACGCTTTTCCCTTGACTCCCTGACCCCTGATGCTCTATACTGGACTGCCTCTCATGGTGATGTTATCGCCATACCATTCATCTTTCTTGCATTTTCTTGGCATATGTCTCCACTCTCCTTGCTGATCTATAGAATACCCATTTTTTCTATCCATATATTAGAGGGATTATTGTCTATTCCTGGATAGGCTGTTCACTGATCTATATAGTACCTCATAGGCTTATTGGGGCCTTTTTCGAGTGTCTATTTGAGTCTTGCTGGTTTTCTCTGGACGCCCAGATTAGGGAGTCAGTCCTTTTTTCCATATTTTTGCATGAGTGTTCTTTGCTGACACTGTATCATGAAACAATACAATTATGTAGGACCAATAGGGGTGTGTTTTGCCTTTTAACTGTTTTTATTATGAGTTTTTTGTCTTTCAATAAAATTTATATTTATATGTTTATTAAATGTTCTGATTTATTGCCTGGGGCGTGCGCCTGATATGCCTGGTCTTTTCTTTTCTTTTTTGATCATTGCCTTCTCCTGTGCATTGTGCAGCACCCATTGTATATTGTATATTTGGTTATTTTTATGTCCAGTAGTGGTGCTCCCTGTTTTCCCCCTTTTTCCCACGCTCCACGTCAGCTATCCTTTGATTGCCCTAGATAGCCCTAAACTGATATTAGAATAGGTCAACAGATCTGATTGAAAAAATGCATAACAGATATTTGTAGATATACATTAGTGGTGTTCAACTGGACTAGATATGTCCCTTGCTGCACCTTACACACCTTACAATTTCATGACATACAGTATATGATATATAATGCCTTTACTAAGGAGGAGTTGGTACTTATCCAGATATGCGTTCAACTCTTGCCTCAACGCGTTTCAGCAGTCGGCTCATCAGGATGCCTGATATAAAGATATTAGATCATTATGTCAGCAGTCGTGTGACTTTAGCCTAAAGGCCCTTGTTTAAATATCCAACTCACTATGAAATGACTTCCCAAACATGGGTATGTGTTCCTGTTTAAGGGGACAAAGCATAGACAAATATATAAAGGTGGAGTCTGTCCATTTAAACCCCACTGCGCCTGTGCTGCGCTTACAGACACTAGAGGTCCCCATGTGTGTACTGCATCTTGACAAGAAGTGATGTGTACGGGTGGCTGCTGCGCATGTCTCCACACTACAGTGCACAAGACCATGAGCGCTTACTGCACGTCTGGAATGCCCTGTTGTGCATGTCTTTAATTACAATATTGCAAAACGATTTGCATAAGATGATTGAATGGGCAAACACTTGGAAAATCAGGTTTAATATTGATAAATGTAGAATAATGAACCTAGGATGGAGTAATCTTATTGCTGTATATACATTAAATGGGAGTATATTCCTGTTACAAACAAACTAAGCAGCAACACTCAATGTCAGGCAGCAGCTGAAAAAGCAAATAAGATTTTAGTGTGCATAAAAAGAGAGACAAAATATTGCGATCTGAATGTATTGTTACCCCGCTATAAATCACTGGTGAGGCCACATCTAGAATATGGGACTGAGTTTGGGGCTCCAAAAAGGATTTTCATAAGTTAAAGTCAGTTCAAAGGTGGACAAATATATTACAAGGGATGGAAGGCCTCTCATATGATGAGAGATTGAAAAAGTTAGAAAAAAGACGCCTCAGAGGAAATTTCATCTATATGTATAAATATATGTATAGTCAATACAAAGGACTGGTGCATTACTTATTCCTTCCAAAGACCATACTAAGGACCAGAGGGCACTCATTACAAGTGGAAGAAAGGCGATTCGGCAGCTAAACAGGAAAGGGTTCTTTACAGTTAGCGCAGTCAGACTGTGGAATGCCCGACCACAAGAGGTAGGAATGGCAGACACTATAACAGCCTTTAAAAAAGGGCTGGACGATTTCCTCAATACACATAACCTTGTGGGTTGCAGTTCATTTAGAGAAAAAAATGTACAATTGGTGGAGAAAGGTTGAACTTGATGGACTTAGGTCTTTTTTTAACCTATATAACTATGTAATGATGCGATCTACGCTTGAGTGCATGGAACCATTTGCACCCGATTGAGAATGACCAAACGCATGTGTGCCACATATAAAGGCAAACACATTTGGGATGACCAATGGCCAATAAGATTAGTTTGATGTTATAACCTAAGAAAAAGATAAGGAATCCTACAGCTTACAGCTTCCAATTCACTATTGCATTTCAATAGTGCCCACTGTTATGTTTCGGTAGCTGAGGAGTGCAGGTAAAAAAGGCAATACACCAGAGCAGTTGGAATCTATGAGATTGCAGTACCCTGACTAACCACCACAACTAGAGGCAGCCGTGGAGCGTTCCTACGTTGGTCCTAGACGCCTCGTCACAGCCTGAGAAACTAACTACACCTAAAGATAGAAATAGGAAAGCTATCTGCCCCGGAGCAGAACCCCAAAGATAATAGAAAGCCCCCAAACATGTAATGGCGGTTAGACAAGAGGAAATACTGACACAGAAAGAAAATAGTATGAGCAAACGCTGGGGCCCAAACTATCTAAATAGAAAAGGATAGGAAGGGTACTTACTGCAATCCCAGAAAACCCTGAAAAGCACCAACTCTACTAATTTCAAAATCACCTGAGATCACACGACCTCTACCACCTAAATTAGTTCTCTGGTGTAACAAAATCAAAACAGCAGCCACTGAAAAAACTGGAAAAAGCAAAAGAACAAAACTCAGTGGCTGAACTAAACTGAGAGGGGAGAAGCCCCCGGAGGGGACCCTGAAGGCCCCCAAAGAAGTGCAGGACAAAAAGCAAAAATATAGCACAAACACAAAAGAAGAAAAAATCTTATCTGTAAGCAGGAGATGCAGACACGACACAGCAGGCTACAAGGGAAACTGGAATGAAGGATTCAGACCAGAACAATTGATCACCGGCAACCCTGATGGGAAAATGACTCCCTTATATAAGACCAGTCAGTAACACCTGATTCCCAGTCCTCACAATCTTCACTAGCACCGCTTGTAACCACCAGAGGGAGCCTCTGCTCAGAACTCATCTCAAACCCATTCACAACAGTACCCCCCCCTTGAGGAGGGGTCACCGAACCCTCATTTGAGCAACCAGGTCGGTCAGGATGAGTTCTATGATACGCACGGATAAGTCTCCTAGCATGGATGTCCGAAGCAAACACCCAAGAATTGTCTTCCTGACCATAACCTCTCCATTTAACCAAATACTGGAGTTTCCGTCTAGAAAAACGAGAATCCAATATTTTCTCAACCACATACTCCAGATTGCCCTCAACCAAAACAGGGTCAGGAGGCACAGCAGCAGGAACCACTGGCTCAACAAACCTCTTCAACAAGGACTTGTGGAACACGTTATGGATCTTAAATGTCCCTGGAAGAAGCAAACGAAAAGAAACAGGATTAATAATCTCCATGATCTTATAAGGTCCAATGAACCTAGGCTTAAATTTAGGAGATGCCACTCTCATAGGAATATTCTTTGAGGACAACCAGACCAAGTCCCCCACCTTAAACCGAGGACCATCAGTCCTATGCCGGTTAGCAAACCGCTGGGCCTTCTCCTGAGAGAGGGACAACCTCTCCACTACCTGGTCCCAAATCTGTTGCATACGCTCCACAACAGAGTCAACACCTGGACAGACAGAAGCCTCCTCTGTCCCGAAGAAAATCGAGGGTGAAACCCAGAATTACAGAAAAACGGAGACATCAAAGTGGCAGAGCTAGCCCTATTATTAAGAGCAAACTCAGCCAAAGGCAAAAAAGAGACCCAGTCATCCTGATCAGCAGACACAAAGCATCTTAGATAAGTCTCCAATGTCTGGTTTGTTCTCTCAGTTTGACCATTGGTCTGAGGATGAAATGCCGAGGAGAAAGACAATTGAACACCCAGTTTAGAACAAAAAGTCCTCCAAAATCTGGAAACAAACTGGACTCCTCTGTCAGACACAATATTCTCAGGAATGCCGTGTAAACGAACCACGTGCTGAAGGAACAACGGCACCAATTCAGAGGAGGAAGGCAACTTAGGTAATGGCACAAGATGTATCATTTTGGAAAACCTATCACAAATTACCCAGATGGTGGTCATTTTCTGAGAAACAGGAAGATCGGAAAATGAAATCCATAGAGATATGGGTCCATGGTCTCTTGGGCACAGGCAATGGCATCAACAAACCACTAGAGCGAGAGCAAGGCTTGGAGCGAGAGCAAGTCCCGCAGGACTGCACAAATTCCCTGACATCACGAGACAAGGTAGGCCACCAAAAGGACCGACTAACCAAGTCTCTGGTACCAAAAATTCCGGGATGCCCAGCCAATGCGAACAATGAATCTCAGACATCACACTCTTTTTCCATTGGTCCGGGACAAACAATTTTCCAACAGGGCAGCGCTCGGGCCTATCCTCCTGACACCCCTCCAGAGCAAGTCTCAAATTGGGCGAGATGGCGGAAAGAACTACACCCTCTTTCAAAATAACAGAAGGATCAGATAACTCAGGAGAGTCCGCAAGGAAACTCCTCGAGAGGGCATCCGCCTTAACATTCTTAGTGCCAGGAAGAAAGGAAACCACAAAATTAAAAAATGTGAAAAACAAGGCCCACCTGGCCTGTCTAGGATTGAGTCGCTTGGCAGATTCCAGATAGACCAGATTCTTATGGTCCGTAAGGACCACCACCTGATGTTTGGCTCCCTCCAGCCAATGTCTCCACTCTTCAAAAGCCCACTTCATGGCCAATAACTCCCGATTACCCACGTCATAATTACGTTCAGTAGGAGAAAATTTTCGAGAGAAAAAGGCACAAGGGTTACTTTTAGAGGTCTCTGGATCTTTTTGGGACAAAACGGCACCTGCCCCAATTTCAGAGGCATCAACCTCCACCTGAAATGGCAGAGAAACATCAGGCTGCCGTAGAACAGGAGCAGAAGTGAATCTCTGCTTAAGTTCCTGAAATGCAGAGACTGCCTCAGGAGGCCAATTCACCACATCAGAACCCTTTCTGGTCAAATCAGTTAATGGTTTAACAATAACCGAGAAATTACCAATAAATTTACGATAAAAATTGGCAAAACCCAAAAATCTCTGAAGAGCCTTTAATGAAGTAGGTTGGACCCAATCACAGATGGCCTGAACCTTGACAGGGTCCATTTCAATAACAGATGGGGACAAAATGAATCCCAGAAATGAGATCCTCTGTACGCCAAAAAGACACTTTGATCCCTTCACATACAGAGCATTCTCTCTCAAAATCTGGAATACAATTCGAACATGTTTCACATGAGAGTCCCAGTCATTAGAAAAAATCAAGATATCATCCAAATAAACAATCAGAAATTTGTCCACAAAATCCCTGAAAATGTCATTCATGAAGGACTGGAAGACGGAAGGAGCATTAGTGAGCCCAAAGGGCATCACTAGGTACTCAAAATGCCCTTCAGGGGTATTGAATGCCGTCTTCCATTCATCCCCGTGCTTAATGCGAATAAGGTTATACGCCCCCCTGAGGTCAAGCTTGGTAAACCAAGTAGCGTTTTTCACCCTGGAAAACAGGTCAGAAATCAAGGGTAACGGGTATTGATATTTCACAGTAATATTGTTCAAGAGACGATAATCAATACACGGCCTTAATGAACCATCTTTTTTGGCCACAAAGAAAAAACCGGCACCTAAGGGTGAAGAGGATGGTCTGATATGACCCTTCTCCAATGATTCCTTGATATAAGACCGCATAGCGTCATGTTCAGGTACAGACAAGTTAAAAAGGCGACCTTTAGGGAATTTACTACCCGGCACTAATTCAATAGCGCAGTCATAGCTCCTATGGGGAGGCAAGGATGCAGATTTACTTTCGCTAAACACATCAGAAAAATCAAACAAAAAGTCAGGAACATCCTGAGCCTGGGGGGAGGCAGAAAAAACAGGAGTGTTGGTATTAACACATTGGCAGCCCCAACTGGTTACAGACACAGATTTCCAATCCAAAACAGGATTATGAGACTGTAACCAAGGGAAACCCAGCACGATAATGTCATGCAGATTATATAGAACCAAAAATTTGCAGCACTCCTGGTGATCAGGTTCAACCCTCATTATCACCTGAGTAGAAAACTGGGGTTTATTCTCAGCCAAAGGGGTAGAATCGATCCCCAGTAGGGGAATAGACTTCTGTAGGGGTATCAAGGGAAACCCACAACGTTTAGCAAAATCATAATCCATCAGGTTAATAGCTGCTCCAGAATCAACGAAAGCCTGAGCAGAAAATGAGGACAGAGAGCATATCAGAGTGACAGTTAATAAAAACTTAGTCTGAACACTACCCAAGACAACTGAGCGTGCAAAACGTCTTCCCCGCTTAGGGCAGACTGAAATAGCATGAGAGGCATCACCACAGTAGAAACATAACCCATTGCGCTTTCGAAACTCATGACGCTGTGCCCCAGACACCACTCTATCACACTGCATGGGTTCAGAAGCTGGTTCACAAGGCAACACCATTCCACGCATACTTCTCCGCTCACGCAAACGTCTGTCAATTTGAATCGCTAATGACATAGAATCATTGAGACCAGAGGGGACAGGGAATCCCACCATAACATCCTTTACATTATCTGACAGACCCTTCCGGAAAAGGGCCGCCAAAGCGTCGTCATTCCATTTGGTCAGGACTGCCCACCTACGGAATCTCTGACAGTATAACTCAGCGTCATCAAGCCCCTGATTTAATGCCAACAAGGCTTTTTCAGCTTGATCAGTGACATTAGGCTCATCGTACAATAACCCCAAAGCCTGAAAAAACGCATCAACATCACTCAAAACAGGATCCCCAGGTATCAGGGAAAAAGCCCAATCCTGAGGATCGCCGCGCAGGAGAGAGATGATAATTTGAACCTGCTGCGCTGCGTTTCCTGAGGACTTAGATTTTAAGGCAAAAAACAATTTACAATTATTTTTGAAATTCTGAAACTTAGCTCGATCCCCCAAAAACAAATCTGGCATGGGAATCCTAGGTTCCACAACAGGCAACCTAGCAAGATATGCAGCAATACTCTGAACCTCAGTGGCACGCTGATCCACACGGCCAGACAACTGTGCGAACTCCATTGAGAGAAAAGATCCTCCCCAGCACCCAGAGATACAGAGGGAAAAAAAAAAAAAAGCAACAAACAGAAAAATATCTCTGACAACTCTGACAACCTTTTTTCTTTCACAATATTTTTTCCCTTCTGTGAGTACCATACAATTTTAAATTTTTTGGCCGGTGATACTGTTATGTTTCGGTAGCTGAGGAGTGCAGGTAAAAAAGGCAATACACCAGAGCAGTTGGAATCTATGAGATTGCAGTACCCTGACTAACCACCACAACTAGAGGCAGCCGTGGAGCGTTCCTACGTTGGTCCTAGACGCCTCGTCACAGCCTGAGAAACTAACTACACCTAAAGATAGAAATAGGAAAGCTATCTGCCCCGGAGCAGAATCCCAAAGATAATAGAAAGCCCCCAAACATGTAATGGCGGTTAGACAAGAGGAAATACTGACACAGAAAGAAAATAGTATGAGCAAACGCTGGGGCCCAAACTATCTAAATAGAAAAGGATAGGAAGGGTACTTACTGCAATCCCAGAAAACCCTGAAAAGCACCAACTCTACTAATTTCAAAATCACCTGAGATCACACGACCTCTACCACCTAAATTAGTTCTCTGGTGTAACAAAATCAAAACAGCAGCCACTGAAAAAACTGGAAAAAGCAAAAGAACAAAACTCAGTGGCTGAACTAAACTGAGAGGGGAGAAGCCCCCGGAGGGGACCCTGAAGGCCCCCAAAGAAGTGCAGGACAAAAAGCAAAAATATAGCACAAACACAAAAGAAGAAAAAATCTTATCTGTAAGCAGGAGATGCAGACACGACACAGCAGGCTACAAGGGAAACTGGAATGAAGGATTCAGACCAGAACAATTGATCACCGGCAACCCTGATGGGAAAATGACTCCCTTATATAAGACCAGTCAGTAACACCTGATTCCCAGTCCTCACAATCTTCACTAGCACCGCTTGTAACCACCAGAGGGAGCCTCTGCTCAGAACTCATCTCAAACCCATTCACAACAGCCCACCCTTTACACGCTGAAAAGTCCCTCCAATACAGTCAATTTTTGTGTCTTAGAAAAACCAACAGTAATGACAGGAACTTTCTTAAACAATCAAAGGAATTAAAATATAGATTCCGGGAATGTGGCTACCCTGACCCCATTCTAGATGCGGCTTTCCTATGGGCCAATTCTTTCTCCCAATTAAATCTCCTTGTGGGTAATAAGCCTAAACGGGGACAATGTAATGAGAAGAAATTTTTATTTAATTGTGCTCTTGGCCCCATGGATGGCCCTATTTGGTCAGTCATTCACAAAAATTGACGCTTGTTAGAGAGAGATAACGATTTGGCTGCAATTGCAGCGAGACAACGTGTTGTCACCTGTAGACAGACGTTCTACCAATTTTAAAGATGTGTTAGTGCATAAATGTTTAGTGACTGCATCAAAAAACTGGTTAGATGATTGGGGTCCAGTAGGCAACTTCAGATGTGAGGATTTTTCCTTTTGCAATCTACGTCTCACAGAGAAGTTAGATCAAATAGAGGAATCAGAGCATCTAGCCCAGCAAATGGTACAAAATTAGGCAAAATTTCTATAAAAGAAATAATTTTATTAGAAAAAATACACATATAAAAACGTTCACAAAAACATGTAATACTGATGAAGTATAATGGTGACTGGAACAAAATTGAAACACCTGAGTAACATTGAGTGGTGCACTATTTATGCTTGCTCACCCTAGTGTAGCCCAGTAAAATAAAAGAGCTACTAATGAAAAAATGCCACAATAAAGAAAAAATGTAAACAAATGGGCATCACAGACAATAAATGAGTCCAGAACAACGACATCATGGCAGCATGAGGGATAATGGTGTAGTACCATGAAACAAGACAGTCAGCCTCCCTACAGATGCCATCTAGAGTGATATATATAGTATACTGCCGTGTACAAGAACACATTACAAGAAAGCTTGGCTGCACTAGATCTTGCACTTACTATGGCCTCAGTTAGGCAGCATTCCTCTTTTTGCTGAATGCTTTTCAATCTCCCCCCCTTTTCTTGTAATGTGTTCTTGTACACGGCAGTATACTATATATATCACTCTAGATGGCATCTGTAGGGAGGCTGACTGTCTTGTTTCATGGTACTACACCATTATCCCTCATGCTGCCATGATGTCATTGTTCTGGATCATTTATTGTCTGTGATGCCCATTTGTTTACATTTTTTCTTTATTGTGGCATTTTTTCATTAGTAGCTCTTTTATTTTACTGGGCTACACTAGGGTGAGCAAGCATAAATAGTGCACCACTCAATGTTACTCAGGTGTTTCAATTTTGTTCCAGTCACCATTATACTTCATCAGTATTACATGTTTTTGTGAACGTTTTTATATGTGTATATTTTCTAATAAAATTATTTCTTTTATAGAAATTTTGCCTAATTTTGTACCATTTGCTGGGCTAGATGCTCTGATTCCTCTATTTGATCTAACCATGTAAAGAGTTGCCCTGTTCCTGATTGGAACTATGCTTAATCGTGTTACCCATGGTTTGGGTTTAAGTACCTTTTGTCTCACAGAGAAGTGTGTTATGATTTGGTAGCTGAGGAGAGCAAGCAAAAAAGGAAATACACCAGAGAGGTTGGAATCTATGGGATTGCAGTACCCTGACTAACCACCACAACTAAAGCCAGCCGTGGAGCGTACCTACGTTGGTCCTAGATGCCTCGTCACAGCCTAAGAAGCTAACTACACCTAAAGACAGAAAGAGGAAAACTATCTGCCCCGGAGCAGATCCCCAAAGAACATAGAAAGCCCCCAAACATGTAATGGCGGTTAGACAAGAAGAAAATACAGACACAGACAGAAAATAGTATGAGCAAACGCTGGGGCCCAAACTTCCTAAATAGAAAAGGATAGGAAGGACACTTACTGCAACCCCAAAAAACCCTGAAAAGTACCAACTCTACTAATTACAAAAACACCTGAGATCACACGACCTCTACCACCTAAATTAGTTCTCTGGTGTAACAAAAACTAAACAGCAGCCACTGAAAAAACTGGAAAAGGCAAATGAACAAACAACAGTGGCTGAACTAAACTGAGAGGAGCACAAGCCCCCGGAGGGGACCCGGCAGACCCCCACAGAAGTGCAGGACAAAATGCAAAAAGCAAGCACAAAAAACTAAAAGAAGAAAATGTCTTATCTGTTAGCAGAAGATGCAGGCACGAAACAGCAGGCTACAAAGTGAACAGGAATCAAAGATGAGACCAGAACAATTGATCACCGGCAACCCTGATGGGAGGGAACCTCCTTTATATAAGACCAGTCAGTAACACCTGATCGCCAATCTTCACAATCTTCATTGGATAGTTCAGTACTGTTTGTAACCACCAGAGGGAGCTTCTGCTCAGAATTCATTTCTAGCACATTCACAACAGAAGTGGTTGCAGATAGGTGACATTTCACACACCGTCAGAGATTTCATTTCATGTAAAGCCAAGTACCTGGCTGATATTATCTTTTGCCCTTGTGGCTTGTTTTACATAGGGAAGGCTATCCGTCCATTGTTTGTCCACTTTAGGGAACATTGTAGATTTGTAGATCAATTCATATGGGCAAAGATTAATAGACCACATGAGAGAAAAACACAACTTAGATCCCAGTTGTCTGCGCTTTGCTGGACTTGAGAGGGTTAAACCTTCTGCTCCTGGAGATGACCAACAAAAGCTTCTACTCAGAAGGCAAGCAAGATGAATCCTTCCTTCACGTTCACGAGCACAGGGTGCTCCTGGCTTAAATGACAAGTTGGATATGTCATATCATATGTCGGTGTTTTTACATTGGTGATTATTTATGGTATTTTTTAGAGTTTTGTGTCCATATTTATTGTTTGCTCCTGTTCTACTGATGTCATGATAGGTGTAGGTATTTAAGGCAGGTAATACTAACCTGTTAGATACACAAGGACCCGCTGAAGCGCCAGTCATCGAGAAACGGTCATCGTCCTCTAAGCATTCCATTCACATCTGCAATCCCTTGTTTTAAGGTTTTCAAATAAAATGAAGATGTTTTAAGGACAGAGAGTGCGCTTTTTCCTCTATTCCCCACGTGATGCCTTCTATTCTGCTTTTCACTCACCCGATTTCCTGTTGCGTCCGGTTTTCCTGCTATCCACTACACAGAAGGGAGAATCAATTGATGGTGCCAGCAATCCTCTTCCTTACATATATTGGAAAGTATGGTACTGTTTACATCTCATCATACAGAGCCATATAACCGTTGTATACAGTGCCCATATAAGACCAACAAACAGTGACAACATAACAGTGCCACATAGTGCTAAGTACTGTTTACCTACCACTATATAGTGGCATAAAGCTTTTATGTGCAGTACCCATAGGGCATACAGTGAAAACATAACAGTGTCATATAGTATGATGTACTGTTTACATACCACCATACAGTGCCATATAACAGTTGTATACAGTTAACAGTGCCCATATAATACCATCAAACAGTGAAAACATAACAGTGCCACATAATGCAAAGTACTGGTGAACTAGCAACATACAGTGCCAGATTACAATTTAATCCTTTGCCCATATAATAGTGTCATATAGAAAAAATAATATTGCTATACAGTTGTATGCAGTGCCCACATAGCATGAAAATAGTATCATATAACAGATTTATACAGTGCCCAAACATAAGTCACAATGTCATAAAGACTATATAGTGTTCACATAATATCACCATACTGTGCAATAATTAATCCCCCATTCAGAGCACAGTGGGGCTGGGTGGTGAAGGCCATGGACTGTTACCCCTTTGACTATGCTATATGATCGAGTGGGCTATTTCTGGAAAAAGTATGAACTCAGACTAAGTGAAATGTTCTCTTTGAATTACAACAACAGAAGAAGAAAAAGGAAGAAAATCTCCTGGTACCCCGTTAGTGAGTTTATGAAAAGCTCGCACTGATCCTTATTAATCCGGCCTACAAGGCAGAACAAGTGCTTCAGAGAAGTGAAGGACAACTGGGAAGGAGAAAGGGAAGCTCAGCGCCGAGTGTTACTTGCCCCCATGGTGAGACCCAAACTTCCAGCATTGGAATTAATAGGTGATAGTAAGCCAGCAGGTGTAACATAAATAACACATTTTAATTTAACCCCCCACGGTGCAGACGTAAGCCGCCAATATCTTGCTCTCCGTAGCTTTGGGTAGCGCATAGTCTTATATAATAGAATAAGGATAATGGATGGGCTTATAATTGACGTCTTTGTAGAATGACATGCGGTATGCTAAGAGAAATATAGATGCTTTATATTTGTTTAGGCTGGAACCAAAGAATATGAAAGAAAAACAGGAGAACAATTACTAGGAACATAAGGAACCTTCCATGTACAAAGAAGTGATGGAGATGAATGGCTGTCCCTGTGTGGGGGGCTCACAAGTAGCTTACATTTTAGTAATTAAAGCTTATCATGTCTTAGAGGCTCCTGGGTACTGAATATTTCATGTATGAGACAAGATGCTTTAAAGGTTACATTGTACTAAATTGTATTCAGCTGGGGTTGGATGTATGCTTAGCGGTTGTGGGGTTGAGACGCAGACACAGCTTAAAGTTCCTGGACCTCGATGAAAAATCTGTCACAGGGTCATTTATAATACTGGAATCTTCTTATGTGTCATAAAGGCCTTTGAGACCCATTAGGCACCAATACCCAGAGGTGACTGCTTCTCTGAACTGAGCCAAAGAATAGTCACAGATCCCATTTTATTGCTATGCTTCAAGTTACCTGATCAAATTTTGACTGCCCGAAGTCGCCACTAGAGGGAGCTTAGGAGCTCACTGAAGACTGTTAATACAGTGTTCATAGTAATAAAGCAGTATCTGTTAAGCCACTGAGTGCCCTCTACTGGTAACTACAGGCATCAAGAATTTAAAGAGATCTGTCAGCAGGTTCTTGCTATTTAATCTAAGATATGTTTGTTAATAGCCACAGTGTGAATGTGCATCTACACGAACACTTACTGTATATCAACATGTGTTCCAGCTCATTTGTTGGTGTTGTTTTTGTTTTTTTGTACTTACAGGTGTATGGCTCCCCCTTTTTTGGAACTGTGCATTTAGCTTATATAGATTTCCTTGGGTAAGTGTTTAAACAGTCACATCTGGGTCCTGCTCCTTCGACATCTATTGACGCCAGCTGGCACATAGAGAGGTTTTACTTTAGAGATAGAACGATCCTGATTGAGTACACCTTGTCACGGTAGGATGGCTTATATGCTTTTTTGATCAAAACTGTGTCAACTAAGCACGCTATGTTATTTACATGTACTATCACTATTTACTTGCTGCAGTATTTATTCACTTTGTTTTTATTCTAGATTATGTGTTAATGTCCTCATTGTGAATGTGTACCTACACATTTCACTTATATCAACTTGTGTTCCAGCTCATTTTTGTGGTGTTTATTTAATATGAGGCAGCATAGCGCAGAGACACTAATTCCAGGGATGTGTCACTTGCACTTGAACTGCAGCTTGCTATAGTTTCAATACAATCAGTATTTCATCAGTAGGAGATTAACACTGGAGGACTAGGTGTCACATGCAAGAAAGTCCAGCTAAGCTGTGTAAACCCTACCACAGCAATGATTGGCAGTTTGGCACTGTACATAGGAAGGGGCCAATCAGGGGTGTGAGTGGGTTATACAGAGCTCAGCCTTCATAGCACTGCTACATCCATAGTAGAGAAGACAGTGATTTTATCAAAACTGCAACAAGCAGTCGCAGTCCAGTGACACATCAGTGGAATCAGGCTCTCTACCCAACATCATGCTGCTCTCAGATTCCATTTCAAAAACTTGCTTACAGATTCCTTTTAACAACACGGTTATGCATTTATAGCTCTCAATCAACACAATAAACCTCAGGTTATTTTAAAGAAATCTTGTCTACAAGAAAATTTCATTAGAGACTGAGGGTTTATTGTCAGGTGTCTGGATTCAAATCTTTAATCCTGTGTTCTGTGGTCGGCATCTATTTCCACTGAGCCACAGCAGATACATTTTCTCTTTGGGTGTCTTAGTTCTGTTATCTTTGTGTCTGTCGGTTTTGGGTAACAGGTGTTTTTCATTTACTCTGTTTGTCTGTCCTATCACCTTTAAGGTACAGCTTTGTATACCTTCCCCTGCTGGTGGTTCCTGCAGTTGATAGTCTTTTTTTAATTAATTCACTTTACTGTAGTTTATGATGGTTGCAGTTGTTTCATGTGTGAATCCTTTATTCATTAGGAAACTGCTACTCTAGTGATACCAGGAGCTGATAAAGACATTCAGTGTAAGTCGATTCTGAATGGGAGTGCCATTGCATTATTTTAGGGTGCCAACCTCCACGGTCAGGCAGGGAAAGACCAGGATCAGGGGAGGGCTCTTTCTTAGTCTGAACAGGAATCTGTCAGTTTCAGGTATTTGTCCCCCTGGTTTGTATGCTACCAGTGTGAATGTGCTTTAGCAGTCATAACAGTCATATAATTTTGATTAAGAGTATTCATATTAAAGATCCTGATTTGGGTATATGGTTTTTAGTTTAGGTAATCTCCTAGTGGTGGCCTGGACTAGTCACCAACAAATTATTGATTTTGGCTTGTGGTGGTCCTTTAAGTGAGTGGGCACTGCATGTTCACATATATGGATGGGACACAATTGCATAAGGTAGCAGTAACCCTCTCCAACATCATCAAAAACATCAAGGGACATTAGCCAAATAGTTGAGCTTGATGGACCTGGTGTCTTCTTTTAATCCCACCATGTAACTATACAGGGCATCTAATGCCAGTGGCAATATATTGCAATATATTATCTATAAAATGTATCTGAGGATTTACTAACTTGCACTATTCGTGTTTAATCTTTATTCACTTTGGACAACGCATTGACCACTCAAGAATAGGTTAAGATGGGTCAATGGGAAATTTTACTGTGATGACTGCACATTAGAAAAAAATGATTTTTTGCATGTAATTTATCTCCCATAATTATAAAACCTATAAACAATAATTATCAGCAGAAATCCTATGTATTCCCATAATGCACTTCTATTGATTGGAACTATTGAGTGTAAAAGCCTATTGATACATGTTGAGTGGAGCTATTCACATCTCATCCTATAAGCTCCCAGGTTGCAGATCCCATTTACTATGTCCACATCTGTTCTTGGCAGTTCCTTTTGATTGTGGTGTCTCTGTATAAGAGGTTACAGCTGGATGGAATACAAAGAAGCTATATAGCTATTGACCACCGTACCTCCATCCATGCTTATCCCTTGCGTATTTTCTGATCTGCCTCATTCTATGAAGTATCCATTCCCATATTATGGTGTTCTATATATAAAGGCCTGAATCTGTGTGATGGAGGTTACAATGTACAGTATATATACAGTAAGTTTTCTTACAATTCATTTCAATGGTTTCTATAACAATATGAACCCATTATACTCAATTTCTTAAGAGGACAATGATGTGGCTGCTTTATATTAACTATACCGGATGTCACTTGCTCAAGAATTGCACTCAAGAGTTAAGTAAGAAAATATCTATAAACACTTCATAGTCATTACAGATATTTTTCTTCTAGAATCAAAAAATCTTTGAAAACAATACAATACATGATTCACACATGCGGTTTCATATCAATGCAATGCATCTTCGAAGGTTATGGGCTTCTTAACCAGGTTTTACTTGAGTCCTTAAAAGGAAATCTTTGATCTGACAAGGTAGCACAAAGTCTGAACATGGCAGGATCGATGAAAATTATCTTGATATTATCAGGCCTACACAATTCCCTAAATCATACACATTGTTTCCAGTGACTATTCAGAATAAGCTGTCGTGTGTATGTATTTCTAAGATAAAAACATATTTCCCTCAACTATATGGCTTGCATCCTATATTTTTCTAAAGTTGCAGTTCATACCCTAGTTTTCTAATTTTCAGCTGTCTCTGAGTTAATGTGTAGTGAGTAGCTGCTATGATTATTACACAGAGACATGAAAGATTCCTGCTTTTCCTCCTATAGAGCTGAAAATACATGCAAGTTTTATTAGGGGGAGATATAATGTGAGGGAATAGTAGGAGGTGGGTTATGGGGAGTGTGAAGAGGGGACATATTATAGAGACTTGACAGAGTGGGAGGACACAGTGGG
>JARQOD010000003.1:111233314-111316228 GCA_033576555.1 Oophaga sylvatica
CCAGCCTCCTCCACTCCATCATGGGGACCATCGACTTGCCGCACCATGTGAAAAAAACATTTTGAACCCCTTCATTATTGTTGGCCCACTGGGCCATTTTGTTGTGTGCGGGGGTAGAGGAGGCGCCGGGGGCTAGCACAGTAAAACCCTCTGAAGGACCCGATTTTTTTTTTGGGGCTTGGGGAGGGCACCACATTTTTAAAAACTTGTCTGCTGTTGCAAGGTTTTTTTTGGCCTCCCCTTTTAAACCCTGACAAATTGCCTTAGGAAAGGTCCCTTTTCCCTTTCAAAAAGCACACTGTGTATGTGAATCACAAATTTCTTGATTGTGCGTGACACGATAAGGGTTTTCTTGGCAATGTTTTTTATTGCCTTGCCTAAAAACCCACAATTTTGCTTCTCAGCAGCCGAAACCCTTTTTTCCCATTTTGGCGAAAAGTGGCTGCTTAATAATGTGGGACCCCTTCTTAAGTAGTCTTGCCTTTTTTTGGACCCCCCTGAAATATTAAAAGGTTTGGTCTGAAAAATGCTTTACTGTGTAAAAAAGAGCCTAAAAAAACCCCCCCATAAAGAGTTTTGAAAACAAAAAATTTTCCTTTTTCACCCTAAACAATTTTTGCTAATAATTTGAACACATGTATATGTTGTGAAAAGTGATGTAGCAGAGCTGTGTCGTGTTTGCATTTGGAACATCACGTAGGGGGTTCTGGGGACATAAAAAAAATATGGGGGGGGGCATTCTCTGAAAAAAGTTGTGGTGGTGGTCAGAAGGGGTCCGATGGGGGGGCCCTAATTAGCTTCACTGGGAATATTTCTGTCAGGAACATAAAAAGGGACTGGGCAAGTTAAAGTAGCGGGGGGTATGGAAATTTTTCGCCCCTTTAATTTTTCACTTTTTTTTCTTGGGGCCCCTTTTGGTAAATTCAAATTTTTTCTCAAAACCCCCTTTCTGCATCGGACTACACCCGCCCATGTGACCTGGGCATGACCAGGAAAACTTTTAGTACCACTGCATCGGCCGCTCCCAGGGGAGCGATCCGTGGGGGCGGGGGTCGCGATTATCCAGCGAAATGCCCTGGGGCGGATGGTGGGGCCCCCACTGGCAATAAACCCCGGCACCGCGATCAAACATGACGCATAAAAGGGGGCATGGGGGAAAGCATCCACGGGGGGGGGGGCCCCTGCGTGCCCCTAGCCCTCAGGCAGGCGATTCCGGTTTTCCGAGGGCCCCCTCCCTGCAGGACCCCAGCCAAGATCCCGGGGGTCCCCCGGGTCCGCAGGGGGGCGGCTTCCTCATGCCGCGAGAGCAGTTGCTCCCTCCTCCCTGCCTGAAGTGCTGTCTGACAGAGGGAAAAGCAAACGTCAGGGCAGCGTCTGGCAATAAGTGATGTCCCCCCTGGGACAATGTAAAAATGTAAAAAAAAAAAAAATAAACCCAAAATGAAGAAAAAAAAATTTTCCCCCCAAAAATTTCCCCTTTTTTTAGAAATAAAAAAAAAAAAAAATAAAAGACACAAATTTAGATCGCCCGTCCGTAATGACCCCCCTTAAAATTTCCCCCCTAGTTAACCCCTTTGAAAACCCCTTTTTAAAAAAAAAACAAGCAAAAAAAATGCTTTTTCAAATACCGCCAAAAAAAAAAAGGGTAACACACATCAAAAAGCGGATGAAAATAAAAATGGACCCGAAAATGTTTTTTGCCCGCAAAACAAGTCCCCAAAGTATCAGCAAAAAAATGAAAAAGTTTAGCTCGCAAAAAAAGCGTGCAAAAATTTATTTTTTATAAAATGTTTTTTTTTAAAAAGCGCCAAAACATAAAAAAGAAAAAATGAGGTATTGCTGTAATGCATAACCCGAAGAATAAAAATGCCTTTCATTTTTCCCACGTGGAAAAGTTAAACGCCCCCCCCCAAAAAAATTTTGAATTGTGATTTTTGTTCCTTATAACCCCCAAAAAACGTTTTTAAAAAATTATAAAAAAGCCGTGCCCAAAAATGATCCAAAAAAAAAGCAACTCGTCCCCAAAAAAAAGCCCCACTGACTCTGTGGGGCCCAAAAAAAAAAAAAAATTATACCTCAATGTGGGGGTGCAAAAAAATATTTTTTCAAAAAAGCGTCTTTTGCGTTTTTACAGCTGCCAAACATAAAAACCCCCCATAATATTAAAAAAAAAAACCCCCTTTATCCCCCCTGTTTGGGGGGAAAAATAAAAAAAAAAAAAGACCTTTTTTTTCCCTGGGGGTTAGGGGTTTTTTGGGGTAAAGTTAAAGGGTTTGGGATGGGGCTAAAATTTTGAATTGGGGGTTTTGGTTGGGTAGGGTTGGGGTGTGTGCAGTCCCCTTTTTTGGGGTGTGGCAGATTCTCTTTGCATTTTAACCCCCCCTTTTCCCTTTTAGGCAATGAGGGGGTTTAAGGGTTTTAAAGTCAGTTTTTTCCCCCCCGGGGGCGCTAGTTAATTAAATTGTTTGACTTGTCAGGAAAAGGCGGTGACCATCCCCCCTCCTTTAAAAGGTCACCCCAGGTGTCAGTGACTGTTTTGTATTCTTTTGGGAGACCAACCAAAAGGAGTCAGGGGGTTTTTGAGGCAGTGGTCTTGCTGTTTTCCTGTCTGGTGCCCCCTCTGGCGGTGCATTGCAGCTAGAAAGCAAGGTTTGTTGTTAGTTGATTAAACCCTAGGGCTGTCTTCCTTTTGGTTTTTTTTGTGTGGTTCCCTTTTTTCCCTGTCTCCCCCTGGGGGTGCGTTTGTGGGTTTAACTTGGGAAAAAGGGAAAAGGGGGGCGGGCCCATCCTTAAGTTACCCAAGTTAAAGAAAAAAGGGCCCCCCTTGCCTTGGGGAGTTCGGAGCCAGGTTCCCCGTCCCCTGTATTTTCATTACTGAACGGACAGTGTTTAGGTTGGTTGTGGTTAGATTTGGATGGTTGGGACGGGTTAGGGGTGTTGGGGTTTGGGTGGGGTTAGAATTGGGGGTTTCCCGGTTTAGGCACATCAGGGGTCTCCAAAAGTGACTGGCGTCTGACTAAATTCCGCCAATTCTGCGTTGAAAATTCAAACGGTGCCCTTCCCTTCTGACACTGCCTGCGCCCAAACATTTTTCCCCCCAATATGGGGTATCAGCGTCTCAGGACAAATTGCACTTAATTTTTTGGGGTCCAATTTTTGAACCCTTGGGAAAATAAAAATTGGGGGCGAAAAATATTTTTGTGGAAAAAAATTATGATTTTTTTTTTTATGGCTCTAGTTATAAAGCACTTGGGGGTTCAAAGTTCTCCCCAACATCTAGATAAGCCCTTGGGGGTTCTGTTTCCAAAAGGGGTCCTTGTGGGGGTTTCCACTGTTAAGGCACTAGGGGACTCTCCAAACGCGACTGATGCCGCAACCAATCCATCAAGTTTGCTCCAAAAGGCACTCTTGATTCCGAGCCCCGCGTGTGCCCAAAAAGTAGTTTTTCCCCAGATTGGGGTTCACGTACTCGGACAATTGGAAAAACTTTTGGGGTCCAATTTCTCCTGTACCCTGGGAAAATAAAAAATTGGGGACTAAAAGTCATGTTTGTGGAAAAAAAGATTTCTTTTATTTTCACTCAGGGTTTAAATTTAAAAGAAACACCTGGGGGTTCAAAGTTTCCCACACATTAGATAAGTTCCTTGAGGGGTCAGTTCCAAAATCGGCATTTGTGGGGGTTTCCACTGTTTAGGCATATCAGGGCTCTCCAAACGCGACATGGGTCCCGCAACTGCGTTGAAAAAGTCAAACGGCCCCTTCCCTTCCGCTCCCATGACCCAACAATTTCCCCACTTAAATAGCGTACCGGACAAATTGGGCACAATAATTTTTAGGGTCTTTTTACCCTTGGGAAAAAAAAATTTGGGTGAAAAGTATTTTTGTGGAAAAAATATGATTTTTTATTTTAGGCTCACGTTATAAACTTGGGGAAGCAATTGGGGGTTCAAATTGTTTACCACGATTAGATAATTTTTCTTAGGGGGTCGTTTCTAAAATAGTGTAACTTGTGGGGGGATTCTACGTTTGGGCCTCAGGGGCTCTCCAAAAGCGACTGGCATAAAATCTCAATTCCAGCCAGTTTGGTTGAAAAAGTCAAAGGGCTCTTTCATTCCAACTTGCGTGCGCTCAAACAGTGGTTCCCCCCCACAATTGGGTATCGCATACTCAGGAAAAATTGTACAACAACTTTCTGGGTCCAATTCTCCTTTACCCTTGGGAAAAAAAAAATTGGGACAAAAAATAATTTTTGGGGAAAAAAGTAAATTTTTTTTTCATGCCCGGGCATTAAACTTGTGTGAAGACTTGGGGTTCAAGTGCTCACCCGATCTAGATAAGTTTTTAGGGGGTCTAGTTTCAAAAAAGGGGTCCTTTGCGTTGGGTTTCCACTGTTGGCACCTCTGGGGCTCTGCAAATGGAAATGTCACCCATCAATGTTGCATTCAAAACGTTATTACTTCCTTTCCTGCCCTCCGTGCGCCCAAACAGTTTCCCCCCACTTGGGGCATCAGCACTAGGAAAAATTGGACAACTTTGGGGTCCAGTTTCCTTGGGAAAAAATCAAAAATTAGGGGGCTAAAAATCATTTTGTTGAAAAAAATTTTTTTTTCACACCCGGCATTAAAAAACTTTTAGAAACAATGGGGGTTTAAAGTGCCACAACAGTTCAGAAAGTTCCTTGGGGTTAGTTTTCCAAAATGGTGTCACTTTTTGGGGGATTTCCCTGTTAGGACACAGGGCTCTCAAACGCGCATGGCCAATCTCAATTCCAGCCAATTTTGGTTTGAAAAAGTCAAACGGGCTCCTTCCCTTACGAGCCGTCCGTGCACCCAACCATGGTTTTTCCCCACATTGGGGTATTGGCGTACTCAGGAGAAACCCAACAAAATTTATTGTCCAATTTTTTCCTTTTACCTTGTAAAATAAAAAAAAATTTTGTAAAGCTTTTTTGTGACAAAAAGTTAAATGTTTTTTTCCTTCCCTTGCTTCCTCCTGGAACCCTGAAGGGGGTTTAATAACTTCTTGAATGGGTTTTGAGTCCTTTAGGGGTGCAGTTTTAATAATGGGTCACTTTTAGGGTATTTTTGCCTATGCCCCTCAAATACTTAAATGTAAGGTGGTCCCTAAAAAAAAATGGCTTTGTAAATTTTAAAAACGCAAGTTAGA
This sequence comes from Oophaga sylvatica, assembly GCA_033576555.1. Classification (NCBI taxonomy): domain Eukaryota; kingdom Metazoa; phylum Chordata; class Amphibia; order Anura; family Dendrobatidae; genus Oophaga; species Oophaga sylvatica. The sequence continues at coordinate 111,238,481 of JARQOD010000003.1, forward strand.
TCAAAGAAAAATTTTTTTCCACTAAGTAAAGTAAAATATGTCACGAGAAAACAGTTCAGAATAACGAAGATTGTTGAAGTGTTCCAGAGTTTAACCCTAAAGAACAGGGTCAAATTGAAAAAAGGGCCAGTCTTAACGTGCAAACCCACCCTTGGCGGAAAAGGGGTTAAGTACCACCGCCTGATTTTGACTGAAAAAAAACGAAATGAGAAATTTTTGCAAATTTATTAAAAAAAATCGAAATTCACTTGTCTAAGTATTCAGACCTTTGCTCGAACCATATTTAGCACATGCTGTCCATTTCCTTGTGATCCTCCTTGAGTGTTCTATCCTTCATTGGAGTCCAGCTGTGTTTAATAAAAGAAGGGCTTATTTGTAAAGGACACACCTGTCTTATAAGACCCCAGTCCAGTGATGTCAGACCAAATGAAATCATGGGTCAAAGGAACTGGCCAAGAGTCATATACAGGAGTGGCAAGGTACAATTGGCCAAGGTTACAAAAGAATTTCGCTATCAAGGTTCTAAGAGACAGTGCCCTCCATAATCCTTAATGGAAAAGTTAGGGACCACCGAAGTCTTCCGATGGCAGTCCAGCCAAACGAGAATCGTGGAAGAAGAGCCTTGGTTAGAGAGTAAAAACCCCAAGATCACTGTGGCGGAGCTCACAGTCCTAGGGAGAAGGGAAATTCCACAAATCAACCTGTTACTTCAGCCCTCGCCGCGGGCTTTTTATGGCAGAGGTCGCGGAACCTCCCACCAGTGCCACATATGAAAGCCCGCCTGGGTTGTTAAAAAACACGAAGAACTCCCAGTTACTGAAATAAGATCCTATGTGGTTGAAGTGAACTTTTTGGTATAATTTGTATGTAACCCCTTCTAGTAAGCACTGGAATTAATGGCGCTATAGAAATAAATAAAATTTAATAATTCTAAGCGGTACGTGTAGAGAAAACAAGGGACTGCTCATCACCTGCCCTATACAATCCCAACAGTGAAACATGGTGGTGGCAGCATCCTGCTATGGGGATGTTTTTCATCTGCAGGAACGTACGACTGGTTGCAATTGCAGGAAACATGAATGTGGCCCAAGTACAGAGATATCCTGGATGAAAACCTCTTCCAGAGTGCTCTGGATCTCAGACTTGGCTGAAGGTTCACCTTCCAACAAGAGAATGACCCTAAGCACACAGCTAAAATAACAAAGGAGTGGCTTCAGAACAACTCTGTGACCATTCTTAACTGGCCCAGACAGAGCCCTGACCTAAACCCAATTGAGCATCTCTGGAGAGACCTGAAAATGGCTTTCCACCAACATTCACCATCCAACCTGATGGAACTGGAGAGGATCTGCAAGGAAAAATGGCAGAGGATCCCCAAATCCTGGTGTGAAAAACTTGTTGCATCATTTCCAAGAAGACTCATGGCTGTACTAGCTCAAAAGGGTGCTTCTACTCAATACTGAGCCAAGGGTCTGAATACTTATGACCATGTGATATTTCAGTTTTTCTTTTTTAATAAATTCGCAAAAATTTCTACATTTCTGATTTTTTCAGTCAAGATGGGTGCAGAGTGTACATTAATGAGAAAAAAATGAACTTTTTTGAATTTACGAAATGGCTGCATTGAAACAAAGTGTGAAAAATGTAAAAGGGTCTGAATACTTTCCGTACCCACTGTAGACCTAGCATAAAATAAAAATGGCCACAACATGCTATGTGCGCAACAGTATGCGTCCTTCTTTCTCGTGTTCCAAAGTTGCGAGGTATGGAAATGTTTTGCATAACAATGCTACTAATGATTTATTATGGTCTTGTTTTATGATCTGTGAAATACCATGATTGCAACATAAATGTTATCAAATGGGTTTGATTTTCACACAAATCACTTTTCCATAAACTTCAATGCAAGTTGCAAGGAGCTGTTTTTTTTTCTGCAGAAAAATGACAGGAAAAAAGTAGCCACATGACAGAAAATTGCAGGCAACACAAATGTTTTTGGCTTTGCGACTTGTCTGAGAATTGCTGACATGTGACACATGTTGCCATGTTGTCCCAGCCTCGGGAATCTTTTACAACTTTGTGTTGCAGTCACATTAGATTGCACGTCGGCACAAGCAATCATTAGATGCGATGTTGCATTGGAAAACCATAATCTCAGTGTTGTGGAGTACATGTTGCTGTGTAGCCCTTGTCTTAAAGGGGGTTGTTTGTTTGAGAACACACTGTCCTCTTTTCCAGGTACAGTATGTGCATAAATGCAGTCCTGTGCAGACTAGTCGTGTTTGGCTTCTCTCAATTCACTTCTATTGAGAGAAGCCTGATGAGACTAGATGGCATATGACCATATATATGCAAATTGCACACAAATGGTCATGTGAAGACTTGCTTGCACTAGCAATACTGGAGAATCAGGAAAGATTGCATACTACACACTGTGACGGACATTGTGGCCTCTAATAATAATGTATACTTTGCTCTGAAACTTGTACAACCTCTTTAAGGATAGGTTCACATGCGTGTATAAAAGGTCATTCATCCAGAAAAGTGGGATATTTTTCTCACTTGTCTTCCATGTGCTGTCTGTATACAATCCGTTTTTTTACAGCAGCTATTAATCATTTACAGGACCATTTATAGTCTCATATGTTATAGTGGCTGTTTATAGTTAGTGGGGGTGCAGTGGTAGATTAAAATTTATACTTGGAATGGTGGGTTACACAATAACTAATTTTTATATTAATGTTGGTTGCACTTCTTTATTCAGCTGCGTAGAGTAGTAGTTGGGAAAAAGTGTGGAATGGGCTCTAGATTACTGTGTTATTTTATGCACAGACGAGTCCTGGCTGGAAGAAGTCATAGCAGCCTGCGCTGGATGAAGAAGAAAAGCGAAGTTGAATGACTTTAACTAGAGCCGTCAATGGGGAGTCTGTGTATTACTGTTACACTTACACTATACACTATACACAGTGCTCCTGTGTATAATTTTATCAGTGGTCACTGTATTACCTGTACCCTGACACTATATGCAGAGCTCATGTGTATAATGTCACTGGTGATCTCTGTATTACCTGTACACTGTCACTATTTACAAAGCTCCTATGTATAATGTTCCTGATGATCACTGTATTACCTGTACACTATATACACTATATACAGAGCTCCTGTGTATAAAGTTACCGGTGATCACTGTATTACCTGTATACTATACATACACTATATACAGAGCTCCTGCATATAATGCAACTGGTGATCTCTGTATTACCTGTACACTGTCACTATTTACAAAGCTCCTATGTATAATGTTCCTGATGATCACTGCATTATCTGTGCACTGTATACTATATACAAAGCTCCTGTGTATAATGTTATCACTGTATTACCTGTACACTATATACTATATACAGAGTTTCTGTCTATAATGTCACCGGTGATCACTGTATTACCTGTACACTGACACTATATAGAGAGCTCTTGTGTAATGTCACTGGTGATCACTGTATTACCTGTACACTGATACTATATACAAATCTCCTGTGTATAATGTCACTGGTGATCACTGTATTATTTGTACACTGACACTATATACAGAGCTCCTGCATATAATGTCACTGGTGATCTCTGTATTAACTGTATACTGACACTATAGACAAATCTATGTATAATGTCCCTGATGATCACTGTATTATCTGTACACTGTATACTATAACAAAGCTCCAGTGTATAATGTTTCCAGTGATCACTGTATTACCTGTACAGTCATGGCCAAAAGTTTTGAGAATGACACAAATATTAATTTTTACAAAGTCTACTGCTTCACTTTTTCTAATGGCAATTTGCATATACTCCAGAATGTTATAAAGAGTGATCAGCTTAACAGCAATTACTTGCAAAGTCAATATTTGGCTAGAAAATGAACTTTATCCCCCAAAACACATTTCAACATCATTGCAGCCCTGCCTTAAAAGGACCAGCTAACTTCTTTTCAGTGATTGCTCCATTAACACAGGTGTGGGTGTTGATGAGGACATGGCTGGAGATCAATCTGTCATGATTAAGTAAGAATGACACCAGTGGACACTTTAAAAGGAGGCTGGAGCTTGGCATCATTGTTTCTCTTCTGTTAACCATGGTTATCTCTAAAGAAACATGTGCAGTCATCATTGCAATGCACAAAAATGGCCTAACAGGGAAGAGTATCGCAGCTTGAAAGATTGCACCTCAGTCAACAATCTATCGCATCATCAAGAACTTCAAGGAGAGAGGTTCCATTGTTGCCAAAAAGGCTCCAGGGCAACCAAGAAAGACCAGCAAGCGCCAGGACCGTCTCTTAAAAGTGTTTCAGCTGCGGGATCGGGCTACCAGCAGTGCAGAGCTTGCTCAGGAATGGCAGCAGGCAGGTGTGAGTGCATCTGCATGCACTGTGAGGCGGAGACTCTTGGAGCAAGGCCTGGTCTCAAGGAGGGCAGCAAAGAAGCCACTTCTCTCCAGAAAAAACATCATGGACAGACTGATATTCTGCAAAAGGTACAGGCAGTGGACTGCTGAGGACTGGGGTAAAGTTATTTTCTCTGATGAATCCCCTTTTCGATTGTTTGGGACATCAGGAAAACGCCTCATTCGGAGAAGACAAGGTGAGCGCTACCACCAGTCTTGTCTCATGCCAACTGTTAAGCATCCTGAAACCATTCATGTGTAGGGTTGCTTCTCAGCCAAGGGAATCGGCTCTCTCACAGTCTTGCCTAAAAACACAGCCATGAATAAAGAATGGTACCAGAATGTCCTCCAAGAGCAACTTCTCCCAACCCTCCAAGAGCAGTTTGGCGATCAACAATGCCTTTTCCAGCTTGATGGAGCACCTTGCCATAAAGCAAAGGTGATAACTAAATGGCTCAGGGAACAAAACATAGCGGTTTTGGGTCCATGGCCTGGAAACTCCCCAGATCTTAATCCCATTGAGAACTTGTGGTCAATCATCAAGAGACGGGTGGACAAACAAAAACCTAAAAATTCTGACAAAATGAAAGCATTGATTGTGCAAGAATGGACTGCTATCAGTCAGGATTTGGTCCAGAAGTTGATTGAGAGCATGCCAGGGAGAATTGCAGAGGTCCTGAAGAAGAAGGGTCAACACTGCAAATATTGACTTGCTGCATTAACTCATTCTAACTGTCAATATAAGCTTTTGTTACTCATATGTTTGCAATTATATTTCTGTCTGTGATAAAAAATATCTGTCAAACACACACATAAAAACCAGAGGGCAGCAGATCATGTGAAAATATAATATTTGTGTCATTCTCAAAACTTTTGGCCATGACTGTACACTATATACACTATATACAGAGCTCCTGTGTATAATGTTACCGGTGATCACTGTATTACCTGTACACTGACACTATATAGAGAGCTCTTGTGTAATGTCACTGGTGATCACTGTATTACCTGTACACTGATATTATATACAAGTCTCCTGTGTATAATGTCACTGTTGATCACTGTATTATTTGTACACTGACACTACAGTATATACAGAGCTCCTGCATATAATGTCACTGGTTATTAGGGTCTGCGGAACGCACCAAATATATGATGCAAAAAGGTGCGTTCACAGCCCGGGGTCCACCGTGCAGGCGGAGCCTGCTGCTAGTAAAATGGCGCAAGAAGCGAACTCTGTTATCCCGCAGAGTCGCCAAAATAAACGCCGTAACGCGCTGTGGCAATATGTGCGAACTCTGTTATTCCACAGAGCAGCTAGAAGGAGTGCCGCAGTGCTATATGGCGATGTGTGCGAACTCACTTAACACCACTGACTCGCAAAATAAACACGCTAGGGTGCTGTCTAGCGTTGAAAGCAAACCCTGTTACGTCACAGAGCCGCAATCTATGGCGTCTGAACGCCAGGCCCTGAATACGGCAATCAAACTCCTCACCGGTTATGCCGGTAATCTAGGGCATCTAGGACACCGACCCTAACCAGCTAGCATACCAAACTCCTCACCGATTAAGTCGGTATTCTAGGGGCTTATTTCAGCCGGGCCCTAACCACACACACGCATGACCACACTGGCGCAAAGCATATGACAATTGATACTAGCGCATGGCGGCCCAATCATGCTACCCTTTTATAGTAACAGCTACAGGACCTGCCAGAAACAAGGACCAATGAAACTTGTTCCAGAACACCAGTAGTCACAGGACCTTCCTGGCGGACCAATAGGAGCTGCTGCAGTACCTGAGCATGTGACCCCTGATCTCCAATGAGAGATCTCACTCTGGGCATCCTCCGAAGGGAAAAACAAGGACTTTGTCCTAAAGACGTCTACTCGCCACTAACCAGTACTGGCCACAATAGCAGAGCCTGGAGGAGCAGCAGTAATCCTCTGCACACTGTTAGACTGGGCGAGACGCTGGGACCGACGTCTAAGCTGAGCAGGCTCCACTGCGGACGGAGATGAATGGGAGACAGCAGTGGGACTGGTTCGAGACTCCACCTGTGCAGCAGCAGGAACTCAAACCCTAACATTACCTCCCCTCCTAGGGCCCCCCTTCTTTGGGCCTCGCTGCGCTCAAAGGAAGCGATGAGCTGCGGAGTGTGAACATGCTCGGCAGGCTCCCAGGACCTATCCTCAGGCCCATAACCCCTCCAATCCACCAAATAAAATTTTTTGCCTCGTACCACCTTGCACCCAACAATGGCGTTCACCTCATGATCATCTGTAGATGAACCCGATGTCCCGGCAGATGACTCAGAAAACCGGGAAATGGCCACGGGTTTCAGGAGGGACACGTGAAAGGTGTCAGTGATACCAAGGCGAGGCGGAAGGGCTAGGCGGTAAACCACCGGGTTCACCTGCTCAAGAACTTTAAAAGGACCCAAAAAGCGAGGTGCCAACTTGGTGGACTCTACACGTAGCCTGATGTTTCGGGCAGAGAGCCACACTAGGTCACCCGGCGCAAATGTAGGAGCGGGGCGCCGATGGGCATCGGCCGAAGACCTCATCCTCTCCTTGGAGGCCTGAATGGCATCCTGGGTGCGGTCCCAAATGTCCAGTGCCTCCACAGCCCAGTCTGCCACCCTGGAATCGGCGGAAGACACGGGCATGGGCACTGGTACCTGCGGATGCTGACCGTAGTTCAGGATGAATGGGGTCTGTCCGGTGGAGTCAGTCACAGCGTTATTTAGAGTGAACTCAGCCCACGGTAGCAAGGATGCCCAGTCATCCTGCCTGGCAGAGACAAAATGTTGCAAGTATGTGACCAAGGTCTGGTTGGCCCTCTGTACCAACCCATTCGTCTCGGGATGGTATGCAGAGGAGAGATTCAACTCAATGCTGAGTAAACGACACAGCTCTCTCCAGAACCGAGACGCAAACTGGGGACCTCGATCACTGACAACTTTGTCTGGCATACCGTGTAGGCGGAAAATATGCCTAATGAATAATGCTGCCAAGGCCCGTGCAGACGGTAACCGTGGTAACGGCACCAAGTGCACCATTTTGGAGAAGTGGTCGTTATCACCCAGATGATGGTGCAGCCCCGAGACTTGGGTAAGCCCACCACAAAATCCATCCCGGCCATCTCCCAGGCCTGTCTGCCACCAGTTAAGGAAAAAGTAACCCAGCTGGCCATTGTCGAGGGGACTTATTCTTGGCGCAGGAGACGCACGCCTGAACATATTCCCTGACGTCACGGACCATATGTGGCCACCAGTATGTCCTTGCCAGCAACTCAGATGTCCTCTTTTCCCCAAAATGTCCACCCACCCTGAACGAGTGTGCCCAAGAGAGTACCTCCGGTCGCAAATTGATGGGCACAAAAGTCTTGCCGGGAGGCACAGACTCAAGCAAAACTGGGGCCACAGTTCGTAGGCTCTCTGTGGGGACAATCAGCCGAGGCTCCTCCTCCACCTCCTCAGAGGACACCACGGAGCGAGACAGAGCATCAGCACGAATGTTCTTCTCCCCTGAGAGAAAATGGAGGGTGAAATGGAATCGGGAGAAGAACAGGGACCATCTGGCCTGACGGGAATTTAGCCGCTGGGCGGTCTGTAAATGGACCAAATTTTTGTGGTCAGTGAACACTTGGAAGGGAAAGCGAGCCCCCTCCAGGATATGTCTCCACTCGGAAAAGGCCAACTTCATGGCTAGCAACTCCCTATCCCCAATGGAATAATTCCTCTCTGCTGGTGTGAAGGTCTTGGAGAAGAAGAAGCAAGGATGTTTACGACCTTGAGCATCCTTTTGAAAAAGGACTGCTCCAGCACCAACGGACGAGGCATCTACTTCCAATAAAAAAGGCTTATCAACCTCGGGACGATGTAGGATAGGAGCGCTAGCAAAATGGGACTTGATTGAAGTAAAGGCCTTGGAGACCTCCTCTGACCACAATTTGGGATTGGCTCCTTTCTTTGTGAGGGCTACTAACGGAGCAACCAAAGTAGAGAAGTGGGGAATGAATTGGCGATAGTAATTAATGAACCCCATAAAGCGCTGCACCGCTTTAAGAGAGTGGAGTTCTTGCCAATCCATTACAGCCTGTAGTTTGGCAGGATCCATACCCAATCCCTGAGTGGAGATGATATAGCCCAGGAATGGCAAAGATTCCTGCTCAAACACACACTTCTCCAACTTCGCATATAAGGAATTTGCCCGCAAGAGGTCGAAGACCCTGCAAACATCTCTCCGGTGGGTGTCCATATCTGGAGAAAAGATGAGAATGTCATCCAGATAGACTACCACAGAGGTGGCAAGCATGTCCCGGAAGATGTCATTTACGAAATCTTGGAAGACGGCTGGAGCATTACAGAGCCCGAAGGGCATCACAAGATATTCGTAATGTCCATCTCTGGTATTGAACGCCGTCTTCCATTCATCCCCCTCACGGATGCGGATCAGGTTATAGGCACCACGAAGATCCAGCTTAGTAAATACCCTTGCTCCCCGGAGCCTATCAAAGAGCTCAGATATTAGGGGCAAAGGATATTTGTTCTTAACGGTAATGGCGTTAAGACCCCTATAGTCTATACACGGTCGTAATTCTCTATTCTTCTTCTGCACGAAGAAAAATCCTGCCCCTGCTGGTGACACTGACTTCGTAATAAACCCTCTTGCCAGATTTTCCTGGATGTATTATTGTGACATGGTCTCCGTCTCAGGAAGAGAGAGAGGATACACTCTTCCCTGAGGGGGCTCCGTTCCAGGCAGGAGGTCTATAGGACAGTCATAGGGGCGATGAGGTGGAAGAGTCTCCGCTGCCTTTTTGGAGAATACGTCCGCGTATGACCGATAAACCTTGGGAAGAGAATCAAGATCTATGGGTATCTCCGCAGTGGAAACCTGAACGTCCTCTCTGAGACATCTGTCTCTGCAATGATCACCCCAACCCAGTATTCTCCCAGAGGACCACTCAATATGGGGAGAGTGGAGGCGAAGCCAGGGTAATCCCAACAAAACCTCATCTATTCCCTCAGGAAGAACAAAAAGGGATATATTCTCCTGATGTGAAGGAGTCATAGACAGAGGTAGAGAGACAGTCTGGTGGGTGATTTGTGAGGGCAGGATTGCTCCATTCAACACTCTCACCGATATTGGCTCGGCAAGCGTCACCAGCGGTATGGAATGGTGAGAGGCAAAGGAGGAGGACATAAAATTCCCCTCTGCCCCAGAGTCCACACAAAGCTTGGCAGGAAGAGTGGATGAACCTAGAGAGATTAACCCTTTAAGGAGCACTTTAGGAGCAAAATCCCTCGCGTCTAATGACCCTGCACCCATGGTCACGGAACATGACCGTTTACTCATTCGCTGGGGACATCGGTTGGCATAATGTCCTGGCTGCTGACACACTCTACAGACCACGGATACTCAAGTGGTCCGAGACTTAGATCCCACTCGAGTAGTCTCCACGGACTCTGGGGAGTCGGACGCCCGAACAGGAAATTCCAGAGGTTTGGCAAAAGTGGATGCCAGCCGAAACCTCTGCCTACACTGGGTCCGCTCTAACCTCCGCTTGTGAAAACGGAGGTCGATGCGGGTAGATATAGAAATGAGTTTCTCCAGTGTGGCAGGAATCTCCCTGGTAGCCAAAGCGTCCTTTACATGGTCTGCCAGTCCTCTCCAGAACACTGGAATAAGAACTTTATCTGGCCACTCTAATTCAGAGGCCAAAGTCCGAAATTGGACTGAGAACTGGCTGACCATGGACAAGCCCTGTGACATTGCCAGCAGTTGGAGTGCCGTATCGTGAGTGACCTGAGGTCCTAAAAAGACCTTTTTCAGAGCCTCCAAAAACCGAGGAGCACTCCGCACCACACGATCGTCGCGCTCCCACAGCAGTGTTGCCCACTCCAACACTCTGCCCTAGAGTAGAGACAGTACAAAACCCCTTGTGCCCGATCCGTGTGGAAAAATGCAGCCAGAAGCTCGAGCTGTATAGAGCATTGACTCACGAATCCCCGACATTGCTTGCTGTCACCGGCCAACTTGTCAGGAAGCGGGAGGTGGGATAATGTAGGGGCAGAGGTGGCAGAGGACAAACTGGCTGCAGCCACGCTAACAGCCTGAACAGCGACTGCGGTAACATCCACAGCTGAGGTTGTGCGCTCAAGAGCCACCAACCTACCCTCCAGCTGCTGGATGTACTGCAGTAGACGCTGGTCATCCGCCATTTTACTAGCCAGACCCTGGCGCTAGTATTATGTTAGGGTCTGCGTAACGCACCAAATATATGATGTAAAAAGGTGCGTTCGCAGCCTGGGGTCCACCGTGCAGGCGGAGCCTGCTGCTAGTAAAATGGCGCAAGAAGCGAACTCTGTTAGAAGGAGTGCCGCAGCGCTATATGGCGATGTGTGCGAACTCACTTAACACTACTGAGTCGCAAAATAAACACGCTAGGGTGCTGTCTAGCGTTGAAAGCGAACCCTGTTACGTCACAGAGCCGCTGAGACAAACTTCTGTGTCCTGTCAGGCACCCAGGTACATAGTTGACTGCTACGCGAACATAGAACGTGATCATGCGCTAATGTCCTCGCGGGAGACACCCGCAATCTATGGCGTCTGAACGCCAGGCCCTGAATACGGCAATCAAACTCCTCACCGGTTATGCCGGTAATCTAGGGCATCTAGGACACCGACCCTGACCAGCTAGCATACCAAACTCCTCACCGATTAAGTCGGTATTCTAGGGGCTTATTTCAGCCGAGCCCTAACCACACACACGCATGACCACACTGGCGCAAAGCATATGACAATTGATACTAGCGCATGGTGGCCCAGTCATGCTACCCTTTTATAGTAACAGCTACAGGACCTGCCAGAAACAAGGACCAATGAAACTTGTTCCAGAACACCAGTAGTCACAGGACCTTCCTGGCGGACCAATAGGAGCTGCTGCAGTACCTGAGCATGTGACCCCTGATCTCCAATGAGAGATCTCACTCTGGGCATGCTCTGAAGGGAAAAACAAGGACTTTGTCCTAAAGATGTCTGCTCGCCGCTAATCAGTACTGGCCACAATAGCAGAGCCTGGAGGAGCAGCAGTAATCCTCTGCACACTGTTAGACTGGGCGAGACGCTGGGACTGACGTTTAAGCTGAGCAGGCTCCACTGCGGACGGAGATGAATGGCAGACCGCAGCGGGACTGGTTTGAGACTCCACCTGTGCAGCAGCAGGAACTCAAACCCTAACACTGGTGATCGCTGTATTACCTGTATACTGACAGTATATACAAATCTATGTATAATGTCCCTGATGATCACTGTATTATCTGTACACTGTATACTATATACAAAGCTCCAGTGTATAATGTTTCCAGTGATCACTGTATTACCTGTACACTAGAACACTATATACAGAGCTCCTGTGTATAAAGTTACCGGTGATCACTGTATTACCTGTACACTGACACAATATAGAGAGCTCTTGTGTAATGTCACTGGTGATCACTGTATTACCTGTACACTGATATTATATACAAATCTCCTGTGTATAATGTCACTGTTGACCTCTGTATTACCTGTACACTGACACTATATACAAAACTCCTACTCCTATGTATAATGTCCCTGATGATCACTGTATTATCTGTACACTGTATACTATATACAAAGCTTCTGTATATAATGTTTCCGGTGATCATCACTGTTTTACCTGTATACTGACATTATATGCAAATCTCCAGTGTATAATGTCACTGGTGATCACTGTATTACCTGTACACTGACACTATATAGAGACCTCTTGTGTATAATGTCACTGGTGATCACTGTATTGCCTGTACACTGACAGTACATAAAGAACTCCTGTGTATGCCACTGGTGATCTCTGCATTACCTTTACACTTTACATTATATACAGAGCTCCTGTGTATAATGTCACCATTGATCCCTGTATTATCTATACACTACATTCTACATACAGAGATCCTGTGTATAATGGAACTTATGGTAATATTAGTATTGCGTTTTTTTAAATTAATGATCAGTATTGTAGTATTCGGTCACTATATGGTGGTATTATGTGGTCTGGTCATGGTATGGTGGTATTTGTTCCTTGTATATGTTATTATTCGGTCACTATGTGGTGGTAATATGTGGTCCGGCCATGGTGTGGTGGTATTTGTTCCTTGTGTGTAGTATTATTCAGTCAATATGTGGTGATATTATGTGATCAAGCCATGGTGTGGTGGTATTTGTTCCTTGTATGTGGCATTATTCAGTCTGTATGTGGAGGTAATATGTGGTCCGGCCATTCGGCCATTGTTTGGCTATATTTGTTCCTTGTTTGTGGTATTATTCAATCAATATGTGGTAGTAATTTGGGGTCCGGCCATGATGTGGTGGTATTTGTTCCTTTTATTTATTTATTTTACTCACTTTTATAGTGCCATTAATTCCACATAGCTTTACAGATATTATTGTTGTATGTGTTATTATTCAGTCACTATGCTGTGGTAATATGTGGTCCGGGCATGGTGTGGTGGTATTTGTTCCTTGTATGTGGCATTATTCGGTCACTATGTGGAGGTAATATGTAGTCCAGTCTTGGTGTGATGGTATTTGTATGTGGTATTATTGGTCATTTTAAAAAATGTATGCAACACATTGTTAGGGTCTGCGGAACGCACCAGATAAATATAAATAGTAGGTGCGTTCGCAGCCCGGGGTCCACCGTGCAGGCAGAGCCTGCTGCTAGTAAGATGGCGGTATAGGCAAACTCTGTTACTTCACAGAGTTGCAACTATAAATACTGTGGCACAATATGGCGGTATAAGCGAACTCTGTTACACCACAGAGTCGCTGAGGTAAAGACGCAGAGATAGGTACTGTGTCCTGTTAACTCCACAGGGATACACAGATAACTGCTGTGTGGATAGCAGTCCGTGATCATGCAGACAGCAATGCAATCAAGCAATCTCCTCACCAGAGAAGCCGGTATTCTAGGGGCTTATTTCAGCCAAGCCCTAACCATGTACACGCAAATCTCCTCATCGGAGGTGCCGGTATTCTAGGGGCTTATTTCAGCCGAGCCCTAACCACATGCGTGCATGATCACACTGGCGCAAAGCACATAATGCAATTGATACTAGCGCATGGCCGCATGGCCATACAACCCTTTTATAGAAGCAACTACAGGGCCTGCCAGAAAAGGACCAATGAGAAACTGTTCAGAACACATGTAGTTTCAGGACCTTCCTGGCGGACCAATAAAAGCTGCTGCAGTACCTGAGCATGTGACCCCTGATCTCCAAAGAGAGATCTTACCCTGGGCATGCTCAGAAGGGGAAACGCAGGACTGAGTCCTAAAGACGTCTGCTCGCCGCTGACCAGTACTGGCCACAATAGCAGAACCTGGAGAGGCAGCAGTAAAGCTCTGCACAGTACTAGGCTGAGCAAGATGCTGGGACCGACGTCTCTGCTGAGGAGACTCCACTGCGGCCGGAGACGGATGGGGGACCGCAGCGGGAATGGCTTGAGATTCCCCCTGTGCAGAGGCGGGCACTCGACCTCTAACACACATTACTTTAAAGAAAAATATATACCTAAAAAGAGTATTGGATATTTTAAGATATGTTAAATAGGTAAGAGTCGAGTAGGTCCCAGCTAAAAGAGTCTACTGTGTCGTTGTGGCGGCTTAGAAAATCTTCTGGCCAAAATAAACATTGATGGCAATGTGAGTGATATGGTGTTTGATGGGAACTGTTAATGTGTGAATGGTGAGGACGTGGTGCAAAAGTGGAGTTTTTTTATGAGTGGGCGGTGGGACTGTCGATGGAGGCGGAGCTGGCGTGGAGCCTGGGCGGAGTCTCAAGTGGGCCCAAAAATTTTGCCAGTATGGGGCAGCACTGCAGAGTACACGCATAGGCTTTTTGGCACAGTACTCCCACAGGCAGGGGTGCAGAGTACGCACACAGGCTTTGTGGCACAGTAGCCTGGGCAGTGTCTCAAGGGGGTCTGAAGATTTTGACAGTATGGGGCCCTGAAATTCCTGGTGACAACCCTAGCTATCACAGTGATTGTTGGAGACAAAGAGGTGCTGAAAACTTCCTTGTGAGAAGGATTTCTGCGTCCTGTGCAAGGTGACAGGTGACCAGCCTGAAACGGAGAGGGGTGAAGACACCGCAGAAGAAAGCAGTGTTGCTTATTTATGTGTGATTGCTGCATAGGGGAACATATTGGCTTATACCAGTGTTTCTCAAACTCCAGTCCCAAAAGATCATGTTTTTCAGAATTTTCTTAGGATTGCACAGTTGATGGAATTATCAATGCATCAGAAATTGACACAGGTTCTCTCACCTGTGCAATACTAAGGAAATCCTAAAAACATGAGGTGTTGGTTGCTGTGAGGACTGGAGTTTGGGAAACATTGGTTTATGCCTATGAGCTAAGTTAATTGAGTGCTACTATTGAAAACAGAAGGCAAAGAGATCCCTTTCTGAAGTGAACAGAGCATGAGGAGAAAAAACACTGCAGAGCCAGCTAGTGCTGAGAATCCAGGTATGAATGGGGCTGGCTGACATGGAAAAATGTAATATACCAGACAGAAGTTATGGCCTACATGCCAGCTAGAAGTGAGGATTAATGACCAGCAGAAGCCTGAAGGCCTCCAATTAGATAATATTTGGAGAAACCTGCTATGAGATCGTCCAACCATACAATTGATATTGATGGAGTGAAGGATCCAACTATTGTAAATAGAGTTGAGCGAAACTGGACGGCCAGATTCATAAGTCGCCGACTTTTGCCAAAGTCGGGTTTCGCAGACCGAAACCCGACCATAGCGTGAGGTTGACCATGCGGTCGGCAAAACGAGAGCCAAAGTCGGATTTACCAGAATGCTTGCAAGTGCCTTTTTTTCAGCCAATGAGCAAGGACATACAGTCATGGCCAAAAGTGTTGAGAATGACACAAATATTATATTTTCACATGATCTGCTGCCCTCTGGTTTTTATGTGTGTTTGACAGATGTTTTTATCACAGACAGAAATATAATTGCAAACATATGAGTAAACAAAGCTTATATTGACAGTTAGAACGAGTTAATGCAGCAAGTCAATATTTGCAGTGTTGACCCTTCTTCTTCAGGACCTCTGCAATTCTCCCTGTTTTTGGCAACAATGGAACCTCTCTCCTTGAAGTTCTTGATGATGCGATAGATTGTTGACTTAGGTGCAATCTTTCTAGCTGCGATACTCTTCCCTGTTAGGCCATTTTTGTGCATTGCAATGATGACTGCACGTGTTTCTTTAGAGATAACCATGGTTAACAGAAGAGAAACAATGATGCCAAGCACCAGCCTCCTTTTAAAGTGTCCAGTGGTGTCATTCTTACTTAATCATGACAGATTGATCTCCAGCCATGTCCTCATCAACACCCACACCTGTGTTAATGGAGCAATCACTGAAAAGAGGTTAGCTGGTCCTTTTAAGGCAGGGCTGCAATGATGTTGAAATGTGTTTTGGGGGATAAAGTTCATTTTCTAGCCAAATATTGACTAGATCACTCTTTATAACATTCTGGAGTATATGCAAATTGCCATTAGAAAAAGTGAAGCAGTAGACTTTGTAAAAATTAATATTTGTGTCATTCTCAAAACTTTTGTCCATGACTGTACACTGTGGGCAATGAGATGACATGTGCAGTGTCCACCACCATCGTAGAGAAGGGCATTGCAGTGATTGGCTTGCTTTGGGGGGCGTCATAGTGTCTATAAAAGCCCTGACTGCCGACCTCCATTTTACTTCTGCCGATCTTACCAGTAGGGAGAGGTTGCTGTTTATCAGTAGGGAGAGAGTTAGGGCTGGAAAGAGAAGTTCTTCTGTGCTTGTGCTGATAGCAATTGTGCTGTACAGTTAGTGTGCAGTGACAGGGGAGGATTTTCTTGTGTGCAGCAGCGCTGGTTATTAGGCTGCCTGATAGCTGTATTGCTGTGTATACACTGCTGTGCAGACTGCTTTTTACACAACACTAATACTTTTATTCAGTTACCGAGCGTCCATTTTTTCCCACACCGTATAGAGCTGTACGCTCCTCACACACTACCGTGTACCGGCTGGTATCACAGACAAATACATGCTGACTATATGTGTGTGACTCCGGAAATAAATACGGAGATTTAAATTTTCCCCTACACCGTATACAGCTGTATGCTCCTCATACAATACCGTATATCTGCTGGTATTACGGTCAAATACAAACTGAGTGAGCGTCTGTGTGTGACTCTGGAAATATATACGGAGATTTAAATTTTTCCCCACACCGTATACAGCTGTATGCTTCTGATACAGTACTGTATTTCTGCTGTTTGTATTACGGTCAAATCCATACTGAGAGAGTATCTGTGTGTGACTCTGGAAATATATACAGAGATTTAAATTTTCCCCCCACCGTATACAGCTGTATGCTTCTGATACAGTATTGTATTTCTGCTGTTTGTATTACGGTCAAATCCATACTGAGAGAGCATCTGTGTGTGACTCTGGAAATATATACAGAGATTTAAATTTTCCCCTACACTGTATACAGCTGTACGCTTCTGATACAGTACCGTATTTCTGTTGTTTGTATTATGGTCAATTCCATACTGAGAGAGCGTCTGTGTGTGACTCTGGAAAAATACACGGAGATTTAAATTTTCTCCAACACCGTATACAGCTGTACACTTCTGAACAGTACCGTATATCTGCTGTTTGTATTACGGTCAAATCTTTACTGAGAGAGCGTCTGTGTGTGACTTCGGAAATAAATACGGAGATTTAAATTTTCCCCTACACCGTATACAGCTGTAGGCTCCTCATACAGTACCTATATCTGCTATTTGTATTGCAGTCAAAAACATACTGAGAGAGCGTCTGTGTGTGACTCTGGAAATATATACGGATAGTGGGAATATATACGGAATAGTGGGATTATGCGCCTAAGACTCTTTGGCTTGTGCATAGTGAGTGAAGGATAGCTCATCTGTCCAGATTCCAAAGAAGAGCTACTGTAGTTTGGACCAAGTGCTGAAAACTGTAATGTTATTTCCAGGTTATCCAGCTGGGATGGAATATCTGTCTTTACTGGATGGAGCTACAGTGGGGAAAATAATATTTGATACTCTGCTGATTTTACAAGTTTTCCCACCTACAAAGAATGGAGAGGTGTGTAATTTTTATCGTAGGTACACTTCAACTGTGAGAAATAGAATCTAAAAAATACAAACCAGAAAATCACATTGTATGATTCTTAAATAATTTAAGTGCATTTTATTGCATGCAATAAGTATTTTATCATGTACCAACCAGCAAGAATTTTGGCTCTCACAGACTTGTTAGCTTTTCTTTAAGAAGCCCTCCTACTCTGCACTCATTACCTGTACGAATTGCACCTGTTTGAACTTGTTAAGGTAAATTCACACTGGGCATTTTTGCTGCATTTTTTTCTGCAGCAAAACCTGATTTCTTGGTAGGAAAGAAGCTGTGGCAAAAACACATTTTTAGGTGCGTTTTTGTTTCCGTTTTTGTTGCAGTTTTGTTGCGTTTTTTTCATGCGTTTTTGGGGCTAACTTGTGTCTCTTTTTGGGCATGCTGACAAAGTTGAGCGCCCCCAGAGAAAAAAAAACTACTTCCTGCAGAACCATACCTCTAGATCCTTTGAAAAGCTGGCAATTCATGTGCCGCTTACAGTAAAATCACACTGACAGGTTAGAAAAGAATAGATTTATACACATAGGACAGATGGATATATAGATGTCAGTGACACACACATATATAATATATATATAATATATATTTACATAGATAGATTGATAGAAGAAAAGCCGGCAATTCATGTGCCGTGTACAGTAATATGACAGCGTGACATGTTATAATAGATTAGATAGAATAGATATATGCACATAGAATACATAGAAATATGTCAGTGACACACACATATATATGTATATATGTTGGCAGCAGATTATTCAGGATACTCTACAAGCGTGTGACAACAGAGATTCTTTATTCAGGAGCAATCAGGAACAATATGCTTAATAGATCAGGAATAAATTATTTGTGTGTCTCTATCTGTGCAGCATTTACAGCAGGCTGCTTCTCTCATACACAGACACAGGAAAAAAACAGGAAATACAGTCACATGCTCTCCCTCTGTGAGCCTCTGGGAATTTTTTTTTAACTTTATAAACAGCATACAAATCTAGCAACTAAACACTCATAGACAGGAATGGATTTGTTGCACTAAACATATTCCAACACTCCCACTCAACAACTACTTATCCTGTTAATCACATTGCGGTTCTGAAGTCCTCAAACTTGGCCCTAGATAATGGCTTTGTAATACCATCAGCTATCATCTTGTCAGACTCACAATAAACAAACTCGAGTACACCACGTTCCACTAAGTTACGTAAGTGATGATGTTTTATATCAATGTGCTTCGTCCTTGCACTAATCTTCTCACTGTTTAATGCATCTTTGCTTGTCCTCATAGATAACTGTTGGTTGAGCTAATGGCTTGACGAAATCTTCCAAAAGTTGTTTCAACCAAATTACTTCTTGACTTGCATAAGCAGCAGACATATATTCTGCTTCTGTAGAAAATAATGCGACTGACACTTGTTATCTGCTGGACCAAGAAATTGAATTTTCTCATAACTTGAACAAGTAACCACTTGTTGATTTCTGATCACTTGAATCTCCAGCCCAATCTGCATCCACATAGTCTCTGAGAGTGAGAAGTTCTTATGCAGATATCTTAAGATTTAGCCTTTGAGTTTCTTTAAGATATTGAAGAATTCTCTTAATTGCATTCCAGTCTCTTTGGCGTGACTTGCTTACACATTGGCAGAGAATTCTGACTGTGGCTGTGATATCCGGACGAGTTATGGTTGCTATGTACAGAAGCGCCCCCACTGCATGTCTGTAACTCTCATTGCTGGGTAGCAGATCTTCTTCTCATTGCAACTTTAAGTAGGACAGGTCCATTGGTGTTGATGCACTTTTGGCTTCTGACATTCCAAACTGGTTTAGGATTGCGGAAATTTACTTTACCTTCTGAGTCATATTTGTTTTTGAAGACCTACTTACATCTGATAGCAATTTTTTCCTTGTGATAGCTTAGTAAGCTCCCATGTCTGGAGTTGGTGAAGGGACTCCATCTCTTCATTAGCAGCATTTATCCACTTCTGCTTCTCGTGGACAGGCAGTTTTTGCATCTCTTGCCCTGACTGTGGCTCTGGTTCAGGAAGTGTTCTGAACATTTAAGAAAGACATCTAGCCGGGATACATTTGTTCGGCCTTTCTGATCTCCTGACTGGAGGTTGACTTGGTTCTTCTCTGTCTTCCTTGGAGGCTTCAGAGCTTATCTACACTTCAGAATTTTCCTTTTCTGTGTCTGGGTTTGGTAATTGAGATTCTTGTTCTTGCTTCTTAGGTTGAATAACTGGTGTAACTTCATGGAATTTGAGCAATACAAAGTTTTCATCAATCACTACATCTCTGCTGATTGTTACTGTGCTAATCTCTGGGAGCAGGATTTTGTCTTCCATTTGAGTTTCGCTATAGCCCACCAGGACTTCTTGCTTTGCGTGTGATTCCCACTTGGAACGTTTTTCTTTGGGATCATACATAAATGTTTTGCTTCCAAATATCCTGAGGTGCTTCATGTTAGGCTTCTCGCAGTTCCATAGCTCATATGGAGTTTTATTTGTGGCTTTACCTGGCACTCTGCTTTGAAGATAGCAGGCTGTCATGATGGCTTCTCCCCAATACGATGTAGGTAGATTAACATCAAACAACATACTTCTTCCACTTTCACAGAGAGTACGGTTCTTTCTCTCTGCAATGCCATTTTATTGTGGGTTGTACAGAATGGTAGTCTGGAACACGATTCCATTCTTTTTCAAAATGGTTTGCACCTTACCACTTGTATATTCGGTTCCACTATGCACGCAGGGCTTTTGGCATTCTTCCAAATTTGTTAAACACTACAGCAAGATATTCTTCAAGTTTCTGTGGAACTTTATCCTTACTGTGAAGCAGGTAGGTGACTGTATATCTGGAGTAGTCATCAATAAATGTGAGAAAATATCTCTTCTTGCTAGAAGTTTGAACACTCATTGGAACACATACAGTACATCAGTATGTATCAGATCCAGAGGCTGTGAAGATCTAGTGGTGCTTATTTTAGGAAAGGATTTTCTGGACATTTTCCCTTTAAGACAGCTAGTGCACGTCATCATTTGACTACACTGGTTGATTTCAGTGCCATTTGCAAGTTGAGCTAGCTTCCTTACTGCTTCTTGGTCTCTGTGCCCAAGACTTCTGTGCCGTACATGGATACAATTCTTATGCAGATCTTGTCTAGCACTGTACACTCTTTCTTTGCATTTTAGCTGATAAAGTTCATCTTGGATTTTTCCTTCTGCAAGAGTGTGACCCTTCTTTGAGATGATGCAGCTGTTATCTTTAAAAGTAACTACATTCCCCTTTTGCTTGAGCTTTTTACTGACAGAAGATTTATTTCAAGGCTAGGAACATAGAGAATATCCTTTATTGGGATCTTTCTGCTTTGTGCTGAGGAAACTGGACAGTGGAGGTAGCTGTCTCCGACTTCTTCTGAAGTCATATAGTGACCATTAGCTAAGATGACCTTTTCTGGTTAGTGAGGCTTGGCACTGAAAACTTGACAGGATTGCTGCTAGTGGACATCTCTGTTGCTCTGTGCTGCTTTTGCATTTGAGCTTCTGTTGCTGTATTACTCTGGCCTTCTGTGTCACTCTGGGCCCATAACCTGTTGGCAGCGGATTACTCACGATACTCTCCAAGCGTGTAACAACAGAGCTTCTTTGTTCAGGAACAAACAGGAAACAATATATGATAAGCTTAATAGATCAGGAATACATCATTTTTGTGTCTCTATCTGTTCAGCATCTACAGCAGGCTGCTTCTCTCATACACAGACACAGGAAAAAAACAGGAAATACAGTCACATGCTCTTCCTGTGTTAGCCTCTGGTAGCTTTTTTTTAACTTTATAAACAGCATACAAATCTAGCAACTAAACACTAATAGACAGGAATGGAGTTGTTGCACCAAACATATTCTAACAACATACATTACACAGACAGAAGAAAAGCCGGCAATTCATGTGCGCGTATTGTAAAATCACTGTAGGAGCCGCCAGGATAGAAGAGATGGATTACACACAGTAAATACATATAGAATAGCTAGATATATAGATGTGCCTTTTCTGGGGCGGCTGAGAGCTGATGTTTTTAGCATGGGGGGGCCAGTATCCATGGCCACTTCATAGGCTATTAATATCAGCCCACAGCTATCTGCATAGCCTTTGCTGGTTATTAAATACTAGATGGTGGCTCGATTCTAACGCATCGGGTATTCTAGAATATGTATGCGGCCGACCGGGCGCGACTAAGCAGCGAAGCAGTATTTAAATGGGTTGTGCACTACTTTAAATTAACTCCCCAATGTATCCCCCCGGGGCCCCTAATGAATTTTGTAATTACGTCATCAGCGACGCGGGATTTCCTGGACAGAAGGACAGACAGACGGAATAAGAAGTTTATATATATTAGATTGCACATGCCCTGTAAAGCAGCGATATCATGGGCACATACCCTAAGTGGTTAAAAGACGCTGAAAAGACTGAGCATGTGAACAGCAAGCCGATGATACATACAAATGCATCTGCTCAATCTTTTGAGCGCTCTCCTGCCACTTCTAGAGCAGAATCCTCCTGATAAAGCTGTGGTGTGCCCCTACCAGCACCACCTCTGCCCTGCAGTGATATCTTATCTGCACATGCGATCTTTGCACTCTAGTTGTATACATATATAACCTGCTGATAAGACCCGGCCCTGCTTTCATTCTGACTGGGACACAGAAGTGTTAAAGCTCGCGCACAGCACCAAGCCCACTGCCGTGATTTGCATGGGGACCACGCTCCCTGGTGACGTTGCGGAACGGCCAGTGTGTGCATTCTGTACGGGCAAATGCGACATGTTACGCGGAAGGCTCAGAGGCCAGCAGCGGCGCCTGTGTACGCGGGTGTGCGGGCCTGAGCCGGCGCTCAGCATGCCGGAGCTCGGGGACATGAAGTGCGGTCGGTGAGCGGTCACCTCGTGTGTGGGGGCGCCTCATCTCATCTCTGCAACACGGCCACCTAGCAGCACGGCGCCAGCGAGCCCCTGGACCTCCAGCATCATCCCCCCGGGTTACTCAATGGCTGCATCCCGCTGTCGCATCAGGTGGCTGGCCACATGTATGGCAAGGATAAAGTTGCTGTGTATTGCTGAGCGCCTCTGTTCTTACAGCAGCACTGTGGGGATCACATGGGCAGCTTTCACAGTGATTTCAATCCCGCGGCGCTGATTGGCCACGGCCGGACCAATCAGCGACGTGGAATTTCCTGGACAGACAGGATAAGGCAATTCTATATATTAGATAGGGGGACCCTACATCACTTTTCTGGGGGGTCCCCAATTTTAATAACCAATAAAGGGTCAGTATACAGATGTGACATGCTCTATGTCAAAAAAATGCTGCAAAGCACAAAATCCTGATGACAAAAAAAAACAATGTGTGTGCATAAGATTTCTAAAATCTCATAGGCTTTGCTGGTACTGTAAAAAGCAGAAGAAAAATAGCATAAAAAACGCTGCAAAAAAACGCCGCAAAAGCGACCAGTGTGATCTTACCCTACCTGCATAAAAGATACCTGTCCACACACTCAATCAATCACACTCCAACCTCTCTACCATGGCTGAGAGCAAAGAGCTGTCTAAGGATATCAGGGACAAAATTATAGACCTGAACAAGGATGGGATGGGCTACAGGACAATAGGTAAGCAGTTTGGTGAGAAGGCAACAACTGTTGGCACAAATATTAGAAAATGGAAATAACACAAGATAAACTGTCAATTTTCCTTGGTCTGTGGCTCCATGCAGGATCTCACCTCGTGTGGTAAGGATGATTCTGAGAAAGGTTAGGAATCAGCCCAGAACTACATGTGAAGACCTGGTCAATGAAGAGAGCTAGGACCACAGTCTCAAACAATACTGTTAGTAACACACTATGCCGTCATGGATTAAAATCCTGCAGGGCACGCAAGGTTCCCCCACTCATGCTAGCACATATCCAGGCCCGTTTAAAGTTTGCCAATGATCATCTTGATGATCCAGAGACGGCATGAGAGAAGGTCATGTGATCAGATGAGACCAAAATAGAACCTTTTGGTATCAACTCCACTCACTGTGTTTGGAGAAAGAAGAAGGATGAGTACAACCTCAAGAATAACGTCCCAACCGTGAAGTATGGTGGGAGAAACATCATTCTTTGTGTTTTCTTTTCTACAAAGGGGACAGGATGACAGCACCGTATTGAAGAGAGGATGGATGGGGTCATGTATTGCAAGTTTTTTGACCAGCAACCTCATTCCCTTAGTAAGAGAACTGAAATAGGTAGTGGTTGGGTCTTCCAGCATGACAATGACCCAAAACACATAGCCAGGGCAACTAAGGAGTGGCTCAATAATAAGCACAAATGCTTCTCACTAAATTAGAATATCATCAAAAAGGTAATTTATTTCAGTTCTTCAATACAAAAAGTGAAACTGATGTTATAGAGTCATTACAGAGTGATCTATTTCAAGTGTTTATTTCTGATAATGTTGATGATTATGGCTTACAGCCAATGAAAACCCAAATGTCATTATCGCAATAAATTAGAATACTTTATAATACCAGCTTGAAAAATGATTTTAAAATCTGAAATTTTGGCCTACTGAAATGTATGTTCAGTAAATGCACTCAATACTTGGTCGGGGCTCATTTTGCATCAATTACTGCATAAATGCAGAAAAGGATGGAGGTGATCAGCATGTGGCACTGCTGAGGTGTTATGGAAGCCCAGGTTGCTTTGATAGCAGCCTTCAGCTTGTCTGCATTGTTGGGTCTGGTGTCTCTCATCTTACTCTTGACAATACCCCATAGGTTCTCTATGGGGTTAAGGTCAGGCGAGTTTGCTGGCCAATCAAGCACAGTGATACGGTTCTTTTTAAACCAGGTATTGATACTTTTGGCAGTGTGAACAGGTGCTAAGTCCTGCTGGAGAATGAAATTTCCATCTCCGAAAATCTTGTCGGCAGAGGGAAGCATGAAGTGCTCTAAAATTACCTGGTAGACAGCTGTGCTGACTTTGGTCTTGAGATTACACAGTGGACCTACACCAACAGATGACATGGCTCCCCAAATGATTACTGATTCTGGAAACTTCCCACTACACCTCAAGCACCTTGGATTATGTGCTTCTCCACTCTTTCTCCAGACTCTGGGACCTTGATATGCAAATGAAATGCAAAATTTACTTTCATCTGAAAATAACACCTTGGATCACTGAGCAACAGTCCAAGAGTTTTTCTCCTTGGCCCAGGTAAGACGATTCTGGCGGTGTCTATTGGTCATGAGTGGCTTGACACAAGGAATGTGACACTTGTAGCCCATGTCCTGGATACGTCTGTGTGTGGTGGCTCTTAAAACAATGACTCCAACAGCAGTCCACTCCTTGTGAATCTCCCCCAAATTTTTGAATGGCGTTTTCTTAACAATCCTTTTGAGGCTGCGGTTATCCCGTTTCTTGTGCACCTTTTTCTAGCACACTTTTTCCTTCCACTCAACTTTCCATTAATATGCTTGTATACAGCACTCTGTGAACAGCCAGCTTCATTAGCAATGACCTTTTGTGGCTTACCTTCCTTTTGGATTGTGTCAATGACTGCTTTGTGGACATTTGTCAAGTGAGCAGTCTTCTCCATGGAGCCTTGTTTAAATTATTAGGAAGCCTTTGCAGGTGTGTTAGGGGTCGAATTCCCGCTTCTGCACAAGGGGAATCTCGAGCCATCCCGGCTGCGGTCTCCCATCCGTCTCCGGCCGCAGTGGACTCTGCTCAGCTTAGACGTCGGTCCCAGCGTCTCGCCCAGTCTAACGGTGTGCAGAGGATTACTGCTGCCTCTCCAGGCTCTGCTATTGTGGCCAGTACTGGTTAGCGGCGAGCAGACGTCTTTAGGACAAAGTCCTTGTTTTCCCCTTCTGAGCATGCCCAGGGTGAGATCTCTCATTGGAGATCAGGGGTCACATGCTCAGGTACTGAAGAAAGCCTGAGAACTGTAGCCCCGGGCAAGACTTTTGTGCCCACTAATTTGTGATCGTAGGTACTCTCTTGGGCACACTCGTCCAGGGTGGGTGGACACTTTGGGGCAAAAAGGACAACTGAGTTATTGGCAAGGACATACTGGTGGCCACATATGGTCCGTGACATCAGGGAGTATGTTCAGGTGGGTGTCTCCTGCGCCAGGAACAAGTCCTCTCTACAACGGCCAGCTGGGTTACTTTTTCCTTTGCTGGTGGCAGACAGGCCCTGGGAGATGGTCGGGATGGACTTTGTGGTGGGCTTACCCAAGTCTCGGGGTTGCACTATCATTTGGGTGATCACCGACCACTTCTCCAAAATGGTGCACTTAGTGTCGCTACCACGATTACCTTCTGCACGGGCCTTTTATTAGACACATCTTCCATCTATACAAGATCGTCAGCGATCGAGGTCCCCAATTTGCGTCTCGGTTCTGGAGAGAGTTGTGTCATCTACTCTGCATTGAGTTGAACCTCTCCTCTGCATATCATCCCGAGACGAATGGGTTGGTAGAGAGGGCCAACCAGACCTTGGTCACCTACTTGCGACATTTTGTCTCTGCCAGGCAGGATGACTGGGCATCCTTGCTCCCGTGGGCGGAGTTCGCGCTAAACAATGCTGTGGCTGACTCCACCGGACAGACCCCATTCCTCTTAAATTATGGCCAGCAACCGCGGGTACCGGTGCCCATGCCCGTGGCTTCCGCTGACTCCAGGGTGGCAGACTGGGCTGTGGAGGCACGGTACATATGGGACCGCACCCAGGATGCCATTCAGGCTTCCAAGGAAAGGATGAGGTCTTCTGCCGATGCCCATCGGCGTCCCGCTTCGACATTTGCTCCTGGCGACCTAGTGTGGCTCTCCGCCCGAAACATCAGGCTACGGGTGGAATCCACTAAGTTGGCACCCCGCTATTTTGGTCCCTTCAAAGTTCTCGAGCAGGTGAACCCTGTAGTTTACCGTTTGGCCCTTCCGCCTCGCCTTGGCATCTCCGACACCTTCCATGTGTCCCTCCTAAAACCCGTGGTCATCTCCCGGTTGCCTGAGTCATCTGCCGGGACGTCGGGTTCGTCTTCGGACGACTATGAGGTGAACGCCATTGTAGGGTGCAAGGTGGTACGGGGCAAAAAATTTTTTTTGGTGGATTGGAGGGCTTATGGGCCTGAGGATAGGTCCTGGGAGCCTGCTGAACATGTTCATACTCCGCAGCTCATCGCTGCCTTTGAGCGTAGCGAGGCCCAGAGAAGGGGGGGCCCTAGGAGGGGTGGTAATGTTAGGGGTCGAGTTCCCGCTTCTGCACAAGGGGAATATCGAGCCATCCCGGCTGCGGTCTCCCATCCGTCTCTGGCCACAGTGGACTCTGCTCAGCTTAGACGTCGGTCCCAGCGTCTCGCCCAGTCTAACAGTGTGCTGCCTCTCCAGGCTCTGCTATTGTGGCCAGTACTGGTTAGCGGCGAGCAGACCTCTTTAGGACAAAGTCCTTGTTTTCCCCTTCTGAGCAAGCCCAGGGTGAGATCTCTCATTGGAGATCAGGGGTCACATGCTCAGGTACTGCAGCAGCTCCTATTGGTCCGCCTGGAAGGTCCTGTGACTACTGGTGTTCTGGAACAGTTTCATTGGTCCTTGTTTCTGGCAGGTCCTGTAGCTGTTACTATAAAAGGGTGGCATGCCTGGGCCGCCATGCGCTAGTATCAATTGCATTATGTGCTTTGAGCCAGTGTGATCATGCACACATGTGGTTAGGGCTCGGCTGGAATAAGCCCCTAGAATACCGGCACCTCTGGTGAGGAGATTTGAGTGCAAGTGGTTAGGGCTTGGCTGAAATAAGCCCCTAGAATACCGGCTTCTCCGGTGAGGAGATTGCTTGAATGCATTGCTGTCTGCATGATCACGGACTGCTATCCGCACAGCAGTTTTCTGTGTATCCCTGTGGTGTTAATAGGACACAGTCTTTTTCTCAGCGGCTCTGTGACACAACAGGGTTCGCTTTATAACGCTGGTTCAGTGCCCTAGCGTTTTACTTTGCGGCTCACTGAAGCTAAGTGAGTTCGCACCTATCGCCATATAGGCTGTGGCATTCCCATTAGCGGCTCTGGGGATTAACAGAGTTCGCACTTACTGCCACAGCGTGCTACGGCGTTTATTTTAGCGACTCTGCGGGGTAACAGAGTTCACTACTTTCACCATTTTATTAGCAGTGGGCTTCGCCTGCACGGTGGACCCCGGGCTGCGAACGCACCTCTCTACTATATCTATTAGGTGCGTTCCGCAGACCCTAACAAGGTGTTTTTTTGTTAATTAGTCTAGTTTACTGAAATTATGACTTTTGGGTTTTCATTGGCTGTAAGCCATAATCAGCAACATTAACAGAAATAAACACTTGAAACAGATCATTCTGTTTGTAATGACTCTATATAATATATGAGTTTCACTTTTTGTATTAAAGAACTGCAATGAATTAACATTTTGATGATACTCTAATTTAGTGAGAAGAACTTGTATTTCAAGGTCCTGGAGTGGCCTAGCCAGTCTCCAGACCTGAACCCAATAGAAAATCTTTATAGAGAGCTGAAAAAAACTAAATAATCTGGAGAAGATCTGTATGGAGAAGTGGACCAAAATCACTGTGGCAGTGGGTGTAAATTTGGTCAAGAACTACAGGAAACGTCTGACCTCTGTAAATGCAAGCAAAGGTTTCTGTACAAAATATTAGGTTCTGTTTTTCTACTGTATCAAATACTTATTCCATGTAGTAAAATGCAAATTGATTATGTAAAAATCTACAATGTGAGTTTCTGGAATTTTTTTTAAGATTCTGTCTCTCACAGTTGGACTGTACCTATGCTAAAAATTACAAACCTCTCCACTCTTTGTAGGTGGGAAAACTTGCAAAATCTGCAATGAAACAAATACTTATTTTGCCCACTGTATGTACACTGTGAGCAGAATTATTAGGCAAATGAGTATTTAGATCACATCATCATTTTTATACATGTTGTCCTACTCCAAGCTGCATAGGCTTGAAAGCCAACTGCCAATTATGTAAATCAGGTGATTTGCATCTCTGTAATGAGGAGGGGTGTGGTCTAATGACATCAACACCCTATATAAGGTGTGCTTAATTATTAGGCAACTTCCTTTCCTTTGGCAAAATGGGTCAGAAGAGAGATTTGATGGAATCTGAAAAGTCAAAAATTGTGAGATGTCTTGCAGAGGGATGCAGCAGTTTTGAAATCGCCAAACTTTTGAAGCGTGATCACCGAACAATCAAGCGTTTCATGGCAAATAGCCAACAAGGTTGCAAGAAGCGTGTTGATAAAAAAAGGCTCAAAATAACTGCCCATGAATTGAGGAAAATCAAGCGTGAAGCTGCCAAGATGCCATTTGGCACCTGTTTTGCCATATTTCAGAGCTGCAACGTTACTGGAGTATCAAAAAGCACAATGTGTACCATACTCAGGGGCATGGCCAAGGTAAGGAAGGCTGAAAACGACCACCTTTGAACAAGAAACATAAGATAAAATGTCAAGACTGGGCCAAGAAATACGTTAAGTCTGATTTTTCTAAGGTTTTATGGACTGATGAAATGAGAGTGACTCTTGATGGGCCAGATGGATGGGCCCGAGGCTGGATCAGTAAAGGATTGCAACATTTCTCAATATATAAATGAGAAAAAACAAAGTGATCCATAAAATTTAACAATTTTTATTGAACATATATAAAAACAAAGACAATATAAAATTTCAGCAGAGTGTCTCACATGAAGAGACGTGTGTGACTCTAATATTACAAAAGTAAATGTGTCCTTAATAAATACACACTGTTTCCGGATATAAATACAAAAGAATATTAGCTATAACAAAACCTATAAGCCTAGGGAGCAAAAAATAAGCCCCACTTTATTATATAAAAAATCTCCTAATAAATATCTGCAACCAAAAATATTGTGCTGGGAGAAAAGAATAAATAATGTCTTAATATATGTATTTTGCAGGTATATAACGGATTATAGGCTGATTATTAAGGCCAGGTCTATATATAACAAATTATAGGCTAATTATTGGAACAATGTGTATATAATCACTATATTAAGCAAACTCATAGGGAAATATGAAATATCACAGTGGATAAAAACAATTACCGTATCGGTATTCAACCCTGAGATGCATAGCATAAAGTGCATAAGTGCCTGAGTGATAAGCGCCAAGTTGGCGATATAAACGGAAACTGATTCACCTAATGGGAGCGAGTCCACACACCGTCCTTCCACCCCGACGCGCGTTTCGCCACTGGCTTCTTCCTGGGGGCGTGGCTACGGTGGGAAATGCTGATCTATTTAAAGTGCTATGTGACCAATAAAAAATGTGAATTAGAGTCACATGTCAGACTAGTGACGCATATCGTCAATGCCTCTCCCTCGGTACAACATAACCACCAGAGCAGTGTTCAATGACACGCCTGCTAATTCGCAAGCAGTCATTATGTGAGCACTCTCGGAGGTTTGCCAAGGTCTGGGAAACCAGCGTATGCGTTCCACTGAACAGGACTCATAATATAACGCAGGTAGTGAAATGCCGAACCAAAGATTGGATATCACCAATAACTATTGTTTTAAATAGTGCACGGATAACTAATAAGTATTAATGATGATAGAATAGTGCTATAATAAAAACCGGTGCTAATAATAAACAGAAAGGGGATAAAGTGAATGTGACTGTGACAAGGGGATAAAGTGAATGTGAGAAGTGAATAATTATCATTTATTGAAGAAAAAGTGACTAATAATAAATAATATATTACACTTATAAATAAATACATAAATACATATGCATAGACCATGTGTATATAAACTTACAGGGCATAAACTATATTTAAGGACGCAAAACAATAATAATATAATAATGAACCCCATTCAATCACTAAATAATTTAAATAACAGCATTATATAAACACACTAAATCTACTATCTGTTACAAATATTCAAAAAATACCTCATATCAAAATGTGACAAAAAAAAGACTAATAAGATGATGAAAAGAATATATATATAATATATATAAAAAATTAATATAAAATTATAGCAATACCAATAAGCCATTACAATAATTTATATGATAGTGTATAAATAATCAATTACTAAATAAATATATCTCATTAATTAATAATAATAATAAGGTGCATTATAGTGTATAAAAAATATATAATATATTTATAAGAAACCAAAAAACCGGTAACCATTAGATATCATAATCATAAAAAATTCTAAACAAACAATACTTATGATAATAAATAATATAATATGAGATAATAAAATAATATTTAGAGCGATAGATAGTAGAAAATTAGACAATCTTTGGAATTTTCAAAAGGAAGTCTTCATTATTAGATGGACAGCTTGATACATCGATATCCTCTATTTATTCCATCTCATCCACAACTGCATGAATTGACCACATGATGACAAAAACTAGAGAATAAATTAAATTAAACATACATCAATATCAAATATAGAATACATATTTTAAAAACAATTATAGTTAAAAAAAATTCCCACCCATAAAAACATGAAGCTACTAACAAGGAATAAATACTACATATCTTTTTATAGAAATGCTGAAAAACCAAAATTCTCATTGAGACCCCTAGGGTTCATGGTGCCCAATCTATAGATCCACTTACTTTCAAGTTGGGCCAGAGTCTTTGCAATATCTCCTCCTCTAAATCCAAGATTAATTTGATCGATTGCCTTAATTTTTAAACCTTTGGAGTTACATTCATGAAAAAGTTTAAAATGTCTCGGCAGTGTTTTCAACAGAGAGACATCTTGTATAGTACTGGCTTTTTCGATATCCCGAACGTGTTCTCTGACTCTAATTTTTAACTGCCTTGTTGTTAAACCAATGTAAAATTTTTTACATGGACATACGGCATGGTATATTACTGCCGTGGACGAACATGTCAGGTGCTTTCTAATATCGTATACGCGGGATGCATCATGATTAGTAAATGATGTACATTTTTCCAGGTTATAGCAAGCTTTACAAGTTCCACATGGAAAAAAACCTCTTATGGCATTGCTATTATTCAAAGTGTTCCTTTTTGGATCATAATGACTATGTACTAATTTGTCTTTCAGATTGGGAGATCTTCTAGCAACACAAGAAGGGGAGTCAGGTAATATTTGTTTAAGAATAGGATCCATCTGGAGAATCTTCCAATGTTTTTTTAAAATGGATGTTAGGCTTTCATTGCAGTAAGTTGAAATAAATCGAACCTGTCCAAATTCATCTTGTCTCTTCTTTTTATTGTTACCATATAATAATTCATTTCTATTAGCCTTAAAGGCTCTTCTGTATCCCTTTCTGATTATCCTATTACTGTATCCTCGCTGTTGAAATCTACATGCGAGGTCCCTCGATTGTTGTTGAAAAGACTCATCACTTGAACAAATTCGTTTTGCTCTAAGAAATTGGCCTATTGGAATGCCTCGAATCATAGATTTAGGGTGTGCAGAATCAGCCCGCAGGAACGAATTAGTTGCTGTTGGTTTTCGAAATATGTCCGTATACAAGGTTCCATCATCTGACGCAACAATATTTATATCCAAGAAATCCAAATTTCGTCCTGATTTATATGTCAGTTTGATATTAAGCTTATTAGAATTTAATTTACACATTAATTTCTCTAGATCAGATTCTGAACCTTCCCAGATGAAAAAAATATCGTCTATATAACGAATCCAATTTTGAACTTTTTCCATTTCTGGAATACATTCATCAGAAAAAATCTCTCGTTCCCAGGAACCTAAAAACAAATTGGCGTATGAGGGCGCACAGGACGCCCCCATCGCAGTGCCCTGTAGCTGTAAAAAATTTTTTTTGTTGAAGGTAAAAACATTGTGATTCAATACAAATTCCAGCAGGATCAAGATGAGATCAATCATAGATTTTTCAATGTTACTTGTCTTGAGAAACCACGAGACTGCCCTCAAGCAGTCCTCATGTTTTATTGATGTATAGAGGGCTTCAACGTCAGCGGTAACCATAATCATGTTCCTATCCAAATGCACCTGATCAATTTTTTGCAAAACAGAAGTAGTGTCTTTAGCAAAAGATGGAAGCGTTGTTACAATTGGCTTTAAAAAAGAATCCACAATATCTGAGATGATTTCACATAATCCACCATTTCCAGAAATTATCGGGCGTCCAGGAGGATTTGTTGGATTTTTATGCAGCTTTGGAATTAAATAAAATGTAGGTAGCCTAGGTTGAATTTTAGAAATACTTTCCAATAAACTTTTATTTATTATTCCATTTTGATATGCTGCTTCAAGAATTTTCATCAATTTCGCCTGAAAAGAAGGTAAGGGATTATATGTCAGTTTTCGATAACACTTACCCTCATCTAAAAGTTGGTTTGCTTGTTCCTCGTACATAATTGATGGCCAGATCACCAAATTCCCTCCTTTATCCGCTGATTTAAATTGGACATCTTTCCATGTTCTTAACTGCTGTAATGCCTCTTTTTCATTTTTATTGAGATTAGATGAATATTCTCTATTATTTGCCAATGTTTCAATATCTGAAGACACCATTTTTGTAAAAATATCCACAGCTGGGCATATTCCTAGGGAGGGAAATTTATTAGATTTTGAATAAAGGTGTCTAGGTATGCAGCTGACCTCACTGGACTCACTTTCCTCCTGTAAAGATTCCAGAATTTGTAAAGCTTCTTTTTCTTGATCAGTAGTGAAATCATCATCCTCAGATCCTGGTTTAAAGTGTAGTTTTTTAAGGAGTAATTTCCTAGCAAACAGGTGGATATCTTTTATTGACGTGAACACATCTATATGAGATGAGGGAGAAAAGGTCAAACCTCTCTCTAAAACATCAAGCTGTACCTGTGTGAGAATATGAGTAGATAAATTCACTACCTTATACTGGTCACGCCTTTTTGCATCAGGGTTTTTAAAAATATCTGGAATTCTTTTTTTGCCATTCCTCAAATGAAAACCTTTCGTATATTCACCATCACTTGCTGACATGCTGCTTTCAGATTCGGATACTCTCAAAGACTCTGATTTTTCATAATACTTTGAAGCTTGCGCTACATCCTTTTTTAATTGCCAGCGGAATATTTTATTACTGTCATAATCAGAAAGATCTCTCAGAAATTTCTTCCGTTTTCCATCACTGGTTTGTTCTTCCCACTTATCCATATCTTTCTCCAAGTCTTTTAGCCAGCCCTCTAATTTGTCAGCTGGCATATCTTTATTTAAAGATTTTAACAATGTATCTAATTCATTATCTATTTCTTTTAAAGATATAGTGTTTTTTTCTATCAGAATATTAATGAATTCCATAGAACAGGTGGAGGCTGCCATTATCCATTTATCCGTTAAATCATCATTGTCCAAACTAAATGTGGGATATAATTGAACTCTCAGACCTCTAGGGACCATTTTTTTATCTCGATAGTTCTCCAAAGAGGCTTTATTCCACCACATTTTAGTTTTGCGATGGATAGCATTCTTATATTTAAACATTAATTCCTTATTGCCTGTAGTAGCATCATGTGTGCCAGCGGAGGCACTCTGCTTGAATATATCAGCTGCTCTATGTAGCCAAGATTTCTCTTTAGCTTTCAGATCCATATTGGTAGACAATCTGTATCAAAACAGTTTAACAATCGTAAATAAATATTTTGTCCAAAAACAATTAGACTATGGCACTTTACCTTAAATTATTGCAACATTTCTCAATATATAAATGAGAAAAAACAAAGTGATCCATTAAATTTAACAATTTTTATTGAACATATATAAAAACAAAGACAATATAAAATTTCAGCAGAGTGTCTCACATGAAGAGACGTGTGTGACTCTAATATTACAAAAGTAAATGTGTCCTTAATAAATACACACTGTTTCCGGATATAAATACAAAAGAATATTAGCTATAACAAAACCTATAAGCCTAGGGAGCAAAAAATAAGCCCCACTTTATTATATATAAAATCTCCTAATAAATATCTGCAACCAAAAATATTGTGCTGGGAGAAAAGAATAAATAATGTCTTAATATATGTATTTTGCAGGTATATAACGGATTATAGGCTGATTATTAAGGCCAGGTCTATATATAACAAATTATAGGCTAATTATTGGAACAAGGTGTATATAATCACTATATTAAGCAAACTCATAGGGAAATATGAAATATCACAGTGGATAAAAACAATTACCGTATCGGTATTCAACCCTGAGATGCATAGCATAAAGTGCATAAGTGCCTGAGTGATAAGCGCCAAGTTGGCGATATAAACGGAAACTGATTCACCTAATGGGAGCGAGTCCACACACCGTCCTTCCACCCCGACGCGCGTTTCGCCACTGGCTTCTTCCTGGGGGCGTGGCTACGGTGGGAAATGTTGATCTATTTAAAGTGCTATGTGACCAATAAAAAAATGTGAATTAGAGTCACATGTCAGACTAGTGACGCATATCGTCAAAATACATATATTAAGACATTATTTATTCTTTTCTCCCAGCACAATATTTTTGGTTGCAGATATTTATTAGGAGATTTTTTATATAATAAAGTGGGGCTTATTTTTTGCTCCCTAGGCTTATAGGTTTTGTTATAGCTAATATTCTTTTGTATTTATATCCGGAAACAGTGTGTATTTATTAAGGACACATTTACTTTTGTAATATTAGAGTCACACACGTCTCTTCATGTGAGACACTCTGCTGAAATTTTATATTGTCTTTGTTTTTATATATGTTCAATAAAAATTGTTAAATTTTATGGATCACTTTGTTTTTTCTCATTTATATATTGAGAAATGTTGCAATAATTTAAGGTAAAGTGCCATAGTCTAATTGTTTTTGGACAAAATTTTATTTGGATCAGTAAAGGGCAGAGAGCTCCACTCCGAATCAGACGCCAGCAAGGTGGAGGTTGTGTACTGGTATGGACTGGTATCATCAAAGATGAACTTGTGGGACCTTTTCGGGTTGAGGATGGAGGGAAGCTCAACTCCCAGACCTACTGCCAGTTTCTGAAAGACACCTTCTTCAAGCAGTGGTACAGGAAGAAGTCGGTATCGTTCAAGAAAAACATGATTTTCATGCAGGACAATGCTCCATCACATGCATCCAAATACTCCACAGCGTGGCTGGCCAGTAAAGGTCTAAAAGAAGAAAAAATAATGACATTGCCCCCTTGTTCACCTGATCTGAACCCCATAGAGAACATGTGGTCCCTCCTCATAAAATGTGAGATCTACAGGGAGGGAAAATATTACACCTCTCGGGGCAGTGTCTGGGAGGCTGTGGTGGCTGCTGCAAGCAATGTTGATCGTAAACAGGTCAAGCAACCGACAGAATCTATGGATGGAAGGCTTTTGAGTGTCATTGTAAAGAAAGGTGGCTATGTTGGTCACTGATTTTTTTTTTTTTTTGGTTTTTGAATGTCAGAAATATTTAATTCTAAATTTTGTGTTGTTATATTGGTTTACCCGGTAAAAATAAACAAGTGAGATGGGTATATATTTGTTTTTTATCAAGTTGCCAAATAATTCTGCATAGTAATAGTTACCTGCACAAACAGATATCCTCCTAAGATAGCCAAATCTAAAAAAAAAACACTCCAACGTCCAAAAATATTAAACTTTGATATTTATGAGTCTTTTGGGTTGATTGAGAACATAGTTGTTGTTCAATAATAAAAATAATCCTCTCAAATGCAACTTGCCTAATAATTCTGCACACAGTGTATATAGACAAGCAGGTTTCGCTTCTTTGTTTCTGTAACTTCCATAGAAGTGAGAGGAAGTTATAGAAATTGAATAGCACAAAGTGCTCTGCGGTTTATGTAGCCCATGAACACTTTTGGCATAGAGACAGATTGTCATACAGGGTATTGCAGCCTATGGTGTGGCCGCAGAACAGTTAAAGAGCCCAAATTTGTCTACTGACAAAAACAACTACAGTGAGCATATCAGCCTCAGAACTGGACTACAGTGCAATGGACGTCATTTTACTTGTGGATGCCCTGGTGCGTGTGTTTCGTCTTTCTGGGAAAGGAATGGTACAAGACTGCACAATGTGTAGAAGACAATCCGATTCAGGCACGGTGATGCTCTTGCAATGTTCTACAGGGAAACTTGTGTCCTGGAATTCATGTGGATGTGACACTGACATGTACCATCTACCTATACCATGTAACTCTTTCATTGCACTCGTATTTCCTGAGTGCAGGAAACTATGATACAGAGAATATATTTTGTATATTTTGTTTTTTCCCTAGACACCTGCGTTCCTTCCATAAAGGATTTTAGGTTTTGTAACTGCGACCCTGTCTGGTTCATGTTTGTCTAGTATTGTAGGTATGCAACTGTGTTCTGTATAATTACCAATCTGAATAATGCTATAACACCAGTGATTCATTATCCAAGCAGCATGGGATCTCATGTTGCATGGCAGCTAAACACTATCGCTGCTGCTTTCTTTGTTGGGTGGGAGAGCTGTGAACAGTATGTGCCCGTTACGACATCTAACTTGAAAGCTGTCCATGGATTCAAGTATTTGTTTATTTGTGTCTTTTAGGTGTAAAATTATGCACCAATTAATTTAATAAAATGTAGGAATGAAAACTCCCTTTATTTTTACTATAAGAGAATTGCTGTGTACATATACCAGCTCGCAATGGCCATCGAGTCTCCCATCAAGAAGTGTGCTGAACATCGTATGGCTTTTAGAATAATAGCAATTGGTTGTTGCATGGATTCCAATAGGTGTATAAATCGTTCTTCAGAAACATAGGCCCACGTGTCTTGGGTTTTGACCTTTGTGAAGAAGAAGAAGAAGAAGTCTCCAGACTCCTCTCTTCCTCTCGTCCGACTACATGCACTACCGACCCCATTCCCGCACATCTCCTCCAGTCTCTCTCTCCAGTTGTCACAACTCACCTAACTACAATCTTTAATCTCTCATTCTCCTCTGACATTTTCCCATCCTCCTTCAAACACTCCATCATTACTCCACTACTAAAGAAACCCACTCTCGACCCTTCCTGCACAAACAACTACAGACCGGTCTCCAATCTCCCCTTCATCTCTAAACTTTTGGAGCGCCTAGTCTACTCCCGCCTCACCCGTTACCTCTCCACTTACTCCCTTCTAGACCCTTCACAGTCCGGCTTCCGCCCCCTACATTCGACTGAAACTGCACTCATCAAAGTGACCAATGATCTTCTGACAGCAAAACGTAACGGCGACCACTCTCTGCTTATTCTTCTCGACCTTTCTGCAGCTTTCGACACAGTTGACCACTGTCTCCTACTGTCTAGTCTCCAGTCACTAGGTATTAAGGACACTGTTCTCTCCTGGTTCTCCTCCTATCTTTCTGACCGCTCCTTCAGTGTTTCGTTCTCTGGCTCCACGTCATCTCCTCTTCCTCTCACTATCGGTGTACCCCAGGGCTCAGTCCTTGGCCCCCTTCTCTTCTCTGGCTTTGGCTTTCAGTACCATCTTTATGCTGATGACACACAACTATACATGTCATCCCCCGACCTTACCCCCGCTGTACTACAGAATGCCACCGACTGTCTGTCCGCAGTCTCCAACATCATGTCCGCTCTCTATCTGAAACTCAACCTCTCCAAAACTGAACTTCTTCTGCTCCCGCCGTCTACTAACCTCCCTAAATCTGACATCTCCCTCTCCGTGGGGGGCACCATAATAACACCCCGGCAGCAGGCTCACTGTCTGGGTGTTATGTTTGACACCAATCTCTCCTTCACCTCCCATATACAATCTCTTGCCCGCTCTTGCCGCCTACACCTAAAGAACATCTCTAGAATCCGCCCTTTTCTCACCATGGAAACAACAAAAACCCTCACTGTAGCATTGATCCACTCCCGCCTGGACTACTGCAACGCTCTATTACTTGGCCTCCCCATTACTCGACTATCCCCTCTCCAGTCCATCCTTAATGCAGCAGCCAGGGTCATCCATCTGGCTAATCGGTACTCGGATGCGTCCGCTCTTCGCCAGTCCTTACACTGGCTGCCCATTCATTATAGGATCCAATTCAAAGTACTGGTTCTCACCCACAAAGCTCTCCACAGTGCAGCACCCCCCTACATCTCCTCCCTCATTTCTATCTATCGGCCTAACCGACTGCTGCGCTCTGCAAACGACTTTCGACTAACCTCTGCACTAATCCGTACCTCCCACTCCCGACTACAAGACTTCTCCCGCGCTGCGCCAATCCTCTGGAATGCTCTACCCCAAGAAATTAGGACTATCCACAATTTGCATGGTTTAAGGCGCTCCCTCAAAACACATTTGTTCAGAGCGGCCTATCACATTCACTAATCAAAGTCATTCTATGTGTAAGTGTTTATGTGCAGCCCATTCACTATCTCCATCAATCCCTCACTCCCTCAAGATGGCTGGACCATCATTGTAAATGCACCATTGTATATACACACCTGTACTTTGTATCTCCCCCACCTCATTGTAGATTGTAAGCTCTCACGAGCAGGGGCGGCTTATTTTGCTTTAATTATTGTATTGTTAACATTGTTACTTATGACTTGTGTTTTGAAACTGTTAAACTGTAAAGCGCTGCGGAATATGTTGGCGCTATATAAATAAAGATTATTATTATTATTATTTGTGGCATTGTCTAGCTAAAAGTTTCCTTCTTCCAAAGGGTAAACTGCTGCCAAAGGGTGAACCTCATTTGCCACAATGCTTAGGCATACCCTACTGTCAAATATCCATCCACTTTTATCAGATGACCCACAGTGACCCTACCAAAGGGTAAGCCGCTGCCAAGGCATGAACCTCATTTGCCAAAATGCTTAGGCACACCCTACTGTCAAATATACATTCACTGTTATCAGATGACCCACAGTGGCCCTAGAAATCATCCCACACACTTTTTTTTTCTTAAAACTGTTGGTCACTACTTTATAAGCCACCTTCATGTGAACAAAATTCCTTAAATAAGCTCCATTTTTTCTGACAGCCTATAGAAAAGGACATGCAGATTATGTATATATTTTATTATACACACACAGTACTGGCATGCATGCAAATGTACTGCAGCTAGACAATAGGGAGTACAATGCATGAAAAAAAAGGGCAGTAAGACAAGTAGGATGAGAAAGTCACTCTCTTGTATACAGCCCTCTCACCTGTGCCTATCTTGTTACCTGTGTCTCTCTTGTCTCCTTTCTCTCTCTTGTTTACTGCCTCCATCTTGTGACACTTGACTCTTATACCTTGAGAAAGGTGCCACCTATGTCTCCCTTGTTTCCT
This sequence comes from Oophaga sylvatica, assembly GCA_033576555.1. Lineage (NCBI taxonomy): Eukaryota > Metazoa > Chordata > Amphibia > Anura > Dendrobatidae > Oophaga > Oophaga sylvatica. The sequence goes on from JARQOD010000003.1 coordinate 111,278,495, forward strand.
GTCTCTCTTGTCTGCAATCCAGTGGCGTACCGTCAATAGAAGCAGACCACGCATCTGCTATGGGGCCCGAACAGGTGAGGGGGCCCGCGACGGCCGCTGCGGTTTGGCAGCTGTGCTGTGCGCTGACACAGTACTACCAGAGGGTCGGCGGGGGAGCGCAGCTGTGCTATATGCTCACCTCCTCCAGGCGCGGTCTCTGCAGCCCCTTCTCTTCTCCCATGGTCTCTGGCGCCTTTGTTCAGCGGTCAGGTGGTACCGCTCATTAAAGTCATTAATATGCACATATTCAAGACTTTAATGAGCGGTACCACCTGACCGCTGAACACTGGCACCAGAGACCGCAGGAGAAGAGCAGGGGCTGCAGAGACCGCGCCGGTGGGAGGGTGAGTATAAGGGATATTCACCTGTCCCGTTCCACCACTGCTCGCTGCTGTGTCCTCGCTTCCTCTCTAGCTGAGAATGTTCAGGTCAGAGGGCGCGATGACGTAGTTAGTACACGCCGCGCCCTCTGCCTGATCATTCACTGAGGACACCGGAAGACAGCGGCGCTCAATGGTGGAATGGGTCAGGTGAATATTGCAGGTGCCAGGGCCCTGAGCGAGCGGTGACACTGGCACCTGTCCCCCATAGTGCGCCGGTGTCCCCGCCTGCTCAGGACACCGGCACCTGGCCCCCAGCGACAGGAGGTATGTCTTTTTTTTTTTTTTGGTCTCAGCAGCTGCGGCAGCATAAGGGGCCTATACTATGGGGCATAATCTATGGAGCATCTATGGGGGCATAATCTATGGAGCATCTATAGGGGCATAATCTATGGGGGCATAATCTATGGAGCATCTATGGGGGCATAATCTATGGAGCATCTATGGGGGCATAATCTATGGGGGCATAATCTATGGAGCATCTATGGGGGCACAATCTATGGAGCATCTATGAGGGCATCTATGGGGCACAATCTATGGAGCATCTATGGTGGGCACAATACTATGGAGCATCTATGGGGCATAATCTATGGAGCATCTATGGGGCATAATCTATGGAGCATCTATGGACATCTATGGGCATCTATGGGGCACAATCTATGGAGCATCTATGGGGGCACAATCTATGGAGCATCTATGGGCAAATCTATGGAGCATCTATGGGGGCATAAATCTATGGAGCATCTATGGGGCACAATCTATGGAGCATCTATGGGGGCATAATCTATGGAGCATCTATGGGGCACAATCTATGGCACATGGGGCAATCATGCACTATGGGGAAACATGGCATCTATATATCATGGAGCATCTATGGGGCACAATCTATGGAGCATCTATGGGGCATAATACATGGGCAGCATATGGGGCACAATACTATGGAGCATCTTGTGGGGCATAATACAGAGGCAGCATATGGGGCACAATCTACATTAAGCATCTGGGGCATAATACGGGGAGTCATATGGGCATAATCCATTTTCATAGGCGTATACGAGTCATAGTTTACTCATTTTGTGGGCATAATTAGGGGTCGCTTATACTCAGTCGCTATACCGTTATACTATTCTTTAAAATGTAATCGCCGGCCGCCAGCCGCTGTATACCCCCTTGAAGCTCCCCTTTCCTTGTTTCCTGGTCAGCAGTTGGCTGAAGTCTCTGGCTGGAATTGCATAAGAACACCACGCCTCCTGGCAGCCAGAGAGCAGCACACGTGCATTGCAGGAAGCAGAAAGCAGAAAACATTCATGAGCCTCTCTCACTCAGGGAGAGGGACACACACATATCTATGGGGGCATTATCTATGGAGCATCTATGGGGGCATAATACATGGGCAGCATATGGGGCACAATCTATGGAGCACCTTGTGGGGCATAATACATGGGGCAGCATAATGTCATTTTCCACCCTAGGCTTATACTCGAGTCAATAAGTTTTCCCATTTTTTGTGGCAAAATTAGGGGGTCGGCTTTTACTCAGGTCGGCTTATACTCGAGTATATACGGTATCTCCTTTAATTAAATGTAATCGCCGGCCGCCGGCCGCTGTATACCCCCTTGAAGCTCCCCTTTCCTTGTTTCCTGGTCAGCAGTTGGCTGAAGTCTCTGGCTGGATTTGCATAAGAACGCCACGCCTCCTGGCAGCCAGAGAGCAGCACACGTGCATTGCAGGAAGCAGAAAGCAGAAAACATCCATGAGCCTTTCTCACTCAGGGAGAGGGACACACACACAAGACGGTAGGCACAGCTGGCTGGGGGACGGAGTGGATTTTTTTTGTTAAATGTGTCCCCTCACTGTGCTGGCACTTTACATTTACAATGGCTCTGGCTTTTTTTTGGGGGGACCCCATTCAGACTTTTGCTATGGGGCCTCATGATTTCTATGTATGCCCCTGCTGCAGTCTCTCTCTTTTACCTTGTGTCTGTTAGAACCCTCTTGTTAGGTTTTGTTTCAGTTTGCTGGTCACATGACCTTTTTTCCCTATTTTGTCTGGCTCCGCCCTTCTGGCTTTGCTGGACTTCATTGTATTATCTACTCTTAAGTTAGCCGGGTGCTTAGGTGCCTTACTCAGTCAGTTTTGCTTGATCTTAGGATCTCTTAGTATTTTGTTTTCTCTTTAATTATCCCTGCTACAATTTCTGTTAGGAGGTGTCCACCTTTTCTCCCAGTCCCTAGATCTTGTAGGGATTCCTTCCTCGCAACTATAGGTCTTTGTTCAGACTAGCTGAGGACTTTAGCGGGTCTGGTCGCAGGATCAGGTTCCCTGTTACATCGTAGGGATCCAGCTTAGTTCTATTGTAGGGACAGAATTCCTATCTTTCCTTAGTACTTGTAGCAGATCATAACAGTAAGTCCAGCCCAAGAAAAAAAAAAAAAAAAATCTCTAAGGAAAGATTTTCTGTTTCCATCATGGTGTCGGTTCAGGATTTGGCTCAACGCCTGCAGGGACTTTCTCTGGAGGTGGCTGAAATCCAGCAACACGTGAGTAGTTGTTCTGGAGCACATTTCGTGGAGCCAAAGGTACGTTTGCCTGATTTATTTTTTGGTGAACAACAAGATTTTTTTTCTTTTAAAAATGCTTGCTTGTTGTATTTCCGTTTGAGACCCAAATCCTCTGGTGATGAATCACAGCGCATAGGGTTCATAATGTCACTTTTGCGCAAAGAACCTCAGGACTGGGCCTTTTCTCTGCAGCCTAGTGATCCATGCTTTAGATCAGTGGATAGTTTTTTTTCTGCTTTGGGGTTATTGTATGACGATCCTGATCGTGTTTCATCAGCTGAGACAGAATTGAGACGTTTGAGACAGGGATCAGGTAATGTGGAAAAATATTGTACTCACTTCCGAAGGTGGTCCACTCAGGTGGGGTGGAACGATTCAGCTTTGAAAAGTTTATTTCTTGCAGGGTTAAGTGAAAGGGTTAAAGATTTGCTGATTGCTTATCCTATACCTGGTAACTTGCAAGAGGCTATGCAATTAGCCATACGGGTGGATAGGAGACTGCGTGCAAGGGTTAATGAGAGTAAATCTGCCTTGTCAGCTCCAAGTCTGGAGAGTGACTGTACTGACATTGGAGAGCCGATGGAAATTGGAGTAATGGTACCTCACTCTTGGGAAAAAGAATGCAGATTTGCTGAAGGTTTGTGTTTCTATTGTGGCAAATCTAAGCATTTTATTAAGAACTGTGCGCTTCGAATGAATAAAGTGAAAAAAAAAATGAGGTCAGTTTCGCCCGTATAGCTTGTTTAAACAATAAAGGTGTCTTTCTTTCTGCTACCACTGCTGTTGAGGAGGAATTAATGGAGTTTCGGGTATTTGTGGATTGTGGTTCTACTCTCAATGTGATTGATGGGAAATTTTTGGAAAAACTAAAATTAAAACCCAAACTTCTGCCTTCCCCTATTAATGTGGTTTGTGTGGATGGTTCTCCCTTGAAAAATGTTACTCACCATATCTGTGAATTTCCTCTTACTATTAATGGTGTTCATCAAGAGAACTTGGATTTAGTAGTTTTGAATAATTTGCCCTCACCGGTGATTTTGGGGTTACCTTGGTTAAAATTGCACAATCCTGTTCTGGATTGGTCTACCAATGAAATTAAGTCCTGGAGTCCTAATTGTTATGACAAGTGTTGTAACGGGCGTATTGCTGCTGTAGTTAAGGGGAGTTACCTGTACCTATTCAGGATTTTTGGAAAGTTTTTTCTGATAAGGAATCGCAGGTATTGCCTCCTCATAGAGATTATGATTGTGCAATTGAATTTGTCCCTGGAGCAACTCTTCCTAAAAGTCGTTTATTTAATTTGACTTTTCCTGAGAGAAAGGCTTTGGAGGAATACATACAGACAAGCTTGGCCGCCGGTCACATTAGGCCTTCTAAGTCTCCTGTGGCGGTTGGATTTTTTTTGTTAAAAAAAAGGACGGCGGTTTACGGCCTTGTCTAGACTTTCGTGAGATTAATAAGATTACTGTACGCAATCCTTACCCACTACCATTGATTCCTGATTTGTTTAACCAGTTAGTGGGGGCCAAGTGGTTCTCGAAAATTGATCTTCGAGGGGCATACAATTTGTTGCGCATGAAGGAGGGGGATGAATGGAAGACTGCGTTTAACACTCCACTGGGTCATTTTGAGAATCTGGTCATGCCTTTTGGGCTTTCCAGTGCTCCGGCATTTTTTCAGAATCTTATTAATGACATCCTTAGACCTTTGATCGGCAGAAGTGTGGTTGTGTATTTGTATGACATTTTGATTTATTCACCGGATTTGGAGTCTCATTGGAGGAGTGTGCGTGAAGTATTACAGTTACTGAGTGATAATTCACTTTTTGCCAAGCTAGAAAAATGTGAGTTCGCTGTACAGAGACTTAGTTTTTTGGGCTACATTGTCTCGAGTGAAGGTTTTGAGATGGACCCGGTGAAAGTGCAAGCTGTGCAGGATTGGCCTAGACCTATTGGTGTGAAATCAATACAGAGGTTTTTGGGGTTCGCCAATTATTATAGAAAATTCATTAAAAAATTTTCTGTGATTGCCAAACCTCTGACCGATCTCACCAGGAAAGGTGCTGATGCGGTTCAGTGGACTACTGAGGCCATTGAGGCTTTTGTGTTGCTAAAGGAGAGGTTCAGCTCTGCTCCCATCTTTACGCAGCCTGATGTGACTAAACCATTTTTGGTTGAGGTTGATGCTTCTTCTGTGGGGGTCGGCGCGGTGTTGTCTCAGGAAAAGATGGATGGAGTACATCCCTGTGCTTTTTTTTCAAAGAAATTTTCTGAGTCTGAACTAAATTATGATATCGGTAATTGGGAATTGTTGGCAATTAAACTCGCATTTGAACACTGGCGTCATTTTTTGGAGGGAGCGGAATTTCCCGTTCAAGTCTTCACTGATCATAAAAATCTGGTCTACCTTGATGCTGCCAAACGCTTGAATGCCCGTAAGGCTAGGTGGGCACTGTTTTTCTCACGGTTTAATTTTACCGTTACTTACATCCCAGGTACTAAAAATGTTAAAGCTGATGCTTTGTCTCGCAGCTTTTCTCCTATGGTGGCTACTGAGGAGGAGGAAAACATTTTGCAAGAGGGGGTTGTTATTGCTGTTTTAAACTCTGTGTTGGAAGATGAGATTCTTAAAGCACAGGAGAATGCCCCATCTAACACGCCGCATGGGAGGTTGTTTGTGCCTGGTACCCTGAGGAGAGATTTGTTTGTTGAATGTCATGACTCTCGGTTGGCAGGTCATCCTGGAATCTCTGAGACCAAGAGACTTGTGGGTCGCAGCTTTTGGTGGCCTGGATGGCAGAAGGAAGTAATTAAGTGGGTGCGTCAATGCACTGTGTGTGCTAGATCTAAGTCTTCTCATACTCCTGCTGCGGGGTTGCTTTGCCCTCTGGAGGTCCCTAGTGCACCTTGGACACATTTGGCTATGGACTTTATTACTGACTTTCCCCCCTCTGAGGGTTTCACTGTCATCTGGGTGGTCGTGGACCGTTTTAGCAAGATGTGTCATTTGGTTTCTTTCATCAAACTGCCTTGCGCTAAGACTCTCGCTAAGGCCTTTGTCAAGGAAATTGTCAGACTACATGGCATTCCTACTGACATTGTTTCCGATAAGGGACCTCAGTTTGTGGCTCGTTTTTGGTGCGCCTTTTGTGACAGGTTGGGAGTTCATTTGTCGTTTTCATCCGGATATCATCCTGAGTCTAATGGCCAGAGAGAAAGGAAAAACCAGGATGTTGAGCAGTTCTTGCGTTGTTTTGTGACTGATAATCAAGAGGGGTGGTCTGAGTTTCTGCCACTTGCTGAGTTTGCTCTTAACAACCATACATCCGCTTCTGCTGGTTGTTCGCCTTTTTTTTGTTGTACTGGGAGACATCCGTCGTTTGGGTCATTTTCCAAGTTGGGATCGGCTGTACCTGAAGAGGAGAATTTTTCTGGTGATTTGGAGAGAGTTTGGACTGATGTGCGTGGTAATCTTCAGGAGGCTAACAAAAGATCCAAAGTGTATTTTGATAGAAAACGACAAGAGGTTTTGTTTGCTATTGGTGACATGGTTTGGTTGTCCTCTAAGAATCTGCGCTTGAGGATTCCGTCTAAGAAATTGGGTCCCAAGTTTGTAGGGCCCTTTAAGGTGCTTCAGGTAATTAACCAATCTGCTGTTAAGTTGGAGCTTCCTACCTCCTGGAAGATTAATCCGGTGTTTCATGTTTCTCTCTTGAAAAAAGCTGAGGTCTCAGATGGAGACATCTCGGCCACTGTTCCCCTGGTGGTGGAGGACGGGCAATATGAGATTTCCCGCATCCTAAATTCTAAACGGTATAGAGGGGGTTTGCAGTACCTCGTCGCTTGGAAGGGTTATGGACCCGAGGATAACTCATGGGTGAGGGCGGATGATGTTTCTGCGTCTAGACTTGTTAGAGCGTTTCACAAGAGGTTTCCGGATAAGCCTAAGTCCTAGGGGATCCGGAGGATCCTCTTAGAAGGGAGGGTACTGTTAGAACCCTCTTGTTAGGTTTTGTTTCAGTTTGCTGGTCACATGACCTTTTTTCCCTATTTAGTCTGGCTCCACCCTTCTGGCTTTGCTGGACTTCATTGTATTATCTACTCTTAAGCTAGCCGGGTGCTTAGGTGCCTTACTCAGTCAGTTTTGCTTGATCTTAGGATCTCTTAGTATTTTGTTTTCTCTTTAATTATCCCTGCTACAATTTCTGTTAGGAGGTGTCCACCTTTTCTCCCAGTCCCTAGATCTTGTAGGGATTCCTTCCTCGCAACTATAGGTCTTCGTTCAGACTAGCTGAGGACTTTAGGGGTCTGGTCGCAGGATCAGGTTCCCCGTTACATCGTAGGGATCCAGCTTAGTTCTATTGTAGGGACAGAATTCCTATCTTTCCTTAGTACTTGTAGCAGATCATAACAGTGTTTCTCTTCTCCTGGCTTGCTCTCTTGTCTCTCTCGTTTCCAGTCTCCTCTCTTGCTTAAGGTCTCTTTTGTCTCATGTTTTTCTCTTGTTTCCTTCTTGCCTCCTGTCTCTCTCTAGTCTCCTGTCGCTCTCGCCTCAAGTTGGTCTCTTGCCTTCTGTCTCTCTCTTGTCTCATGTCTCTCTCTTGTCTGCTGTCTCTCTCTAGCCTGTCTTTCTCTTGTCTCCTGTCTTTCTTTTGTCTCCTGTCTTTCTCTTGCGGCCTGTGTTTCTATGGTCTCCTGTGTCTCTCTTGTCTCCTGACTCTCTCTTATCTCCTGGCTTGCTTTCTTGTATTTCTGTTTCCTGTCTATCTCTTGTTTTCTATCTCTCTTATTTCCTGTCTCTTTCTTGTATCCTGTCTCTCTCTTGTTTTCTCTCTCTTGTTTCCTGTCTGTTTCTTGTTTTCTGTGTCTCTATTTTTTTCTGTCTCTCTCTTGTTTTCTGTCCCTCTCTTGTCTCCTGACTGTCTCTTGTCTACTTTGCTCTTTCTTGGTTCCTGTCTCTCGCTTGTTGTTCCACTGAGTCTGATACCTTCTCCAGCTACGTACGGCCCGCTGCCGCATGCTGCTGCTTAATTTCCCTATTCTGCACTCTCTTCACTTTTTGCAGAGAGGGAGGATGGTTGTTTTGTGTGTCTCCTCTCTCAGAGTTGCATGTCAGCAGAGCAGTGTCAATTTCATTATTTTACTCACTTACATACAGGGTCGGACTGGGGCACCGGGACACCGGAGAAATCTCCGGTGGGCCCGCCCCAGCCCCTGCCTCCTTCATAGGTGCAGCCGTGCCTACTCTGCAAGCTACTCTAAGTTCTATAGTGGGCACCGACAAGCAGGCTGCCGCTGCACAAGTGAAGTGCAGTGGCAGTGTCTTCACATTACCTGCCATCGGCTTCTATTGAAGAGCGGTGCCTGCGTGCCGACCCTCAATTCAGCCTGCACATTCTCAGGCACAGCTGATTGTGCAAGGCTGAGTCTGAGAGGAGACACGCAGGCACCTGTTTCCTGCGCTGAGTCTCGGCTCCTCCTCTTTAATACCCTGGACCAGGGGCGTATCTAGGGGGGGCAGCCGGGCAGGTGCCCCGGGCGCAGCCAGCAGGGGGGCGCAGTCGGGCCGCCTAATGCGGCGGTCCGCATTGTCTCCCTGCGGCTGCGTTCTGCCGCCCCCGGCCTGAGAGTTGGCGGTTCCCTGTGCCGGCTGTCATGCTGACAGCCGGCGCAGAGAAGCTGCTGCGTGCTGGCTCCCAGGGACCAATTGTACTGGCGTCTATACAGACGCCAGTATAATTGAAGCTCTGACCTCCGGGTCAGAGCGACGTCTGCAGCGTGATCAGGTCATGTGATCACGCTGGTGACGTCACTTGTCGGCGGCGCCCAGAAGGGGGAACAGTGGTGGTGAGTGTGCTCCACTATGGAGCTGAAGAAACCACCGAAGATTAACGGGGACATAATATGTGAGTGTGTGTGTGTGTATGGGGGGGGATTTAGAGTGGGGATGGGGGGATACATTATGTGTGGGGGGATTTAGAATGGGGATGGGGGGATACATTATGTGTGGGGGGATTTGGAGTGGGGATGGGGGGATACATTATGTGTGAGGGGATTTGGAGTGGGGATGGGGGGATACATTATGTGTGGGGGGATTTGGAGTGGGGATGGGGTCATACATTATGTGTGGGGGGATTTGGAGTGGGGATGTGGGGTTCTTTTATGTGTGGGGGTTTGGAGTGGGGATGGGGGATACATTTTGTGTGGGGGGATTTGGAGTGGGGATGGAGGGTTATTTTATGTGTGGGGGATTTGGAGTGGCGATAGGGGGTTATTGTATATGTGGGGGGATTTGGAGTGGTGATGGGGGTTATTGTATGTGTGGGGGGATTTGGAGTGGGGATGGAGGGTTATTTTATGTGTGGGGGAATTTGGAGTGGGGATGGGGGGTTATTGTATGTGTGGGGGGATTTGGAGTGGCGATGGGGGGGTTATTGTATGTGTGGGGGGATTTGGAGTGGCGATGGGGGTTATTTTATATGTGGGGGGATTTGGAGTGGCGATGGGGGTTATTGTATGTGTGGGGGGATTTGGAGTGGGGATGGGGGGTTATTGTATGTGTGGGGGGATTTGGAGTGGGGATGGGGGGATACATTATGTGTGGGGGGATTTGGAGTGGGGATGGGGTCATACATTATGTGGGGGGGATTTGGAGTGGGGATGGGCGGTTCTATTATGTGTGGGGGGTTTGGAGTGGGGATGGGGGGATACATTATGTGTGGGGGGATTTGGAGTGATGATGGAAGGTTATTATATGTGTGGGGAGATTTGGAGTGGGGATGGGTGATACTTTATGTGTGGGGGGATTTGAAGTGGGGATGGGGGTTATTTTATGTGTGGGGGATTTGGAGTGGCGATGGGGGGTTATTGTATGTGTGGGGGGATTTGGAGTGGGGATGGGGGGTTATTGTATGTCTGGGGGGATTTGGAGTGGGGATGGGGGTTATTTTATGTGTGGGGGAATTTGGAGTGGGGATGGGGGGTTATTGTATGTGTGGGGGATTTGGAGTGGCGATGGGGGTTATTGCATGTGTGGGGGGATTTGGAGTGGGGATGGGGGGATTTAATGTGTGTGGGGGGGATTTGGAGTGGGGATGGGGGGATTTAATGTGTGTGGGGGATTTGAGGGTACTAAAGAGTATGCATGAGGAAACAGTATGGGGAATGGGTGCAGACAGTATGGGGAGCGAACGGGTGAATGTATGTGGACACAGTATGGGGAGTGAGGGTGATGGGATGTGTGCAGACACAGTATGGGGAATCAGGGGTATGTGTGAGCAGACAGAATAGAGAGTGAGGTGGTAAATATATGAGGAGACAGTGTGGTGAACAGGGGGATGTGAGAGGAGACAGTGTGAGGAGGGAGGGGAATAGTGTGAGGTGACAGTATATTGCAGATATTTTTATTTAGGGGCATTATAATGACTCTTCTGTAGAGTTGAGCGATACTTTCCGATATCCAAAAGTATCGGAATCGGAATGGTATCGCCGATACCCAAAAAATATCGGCGATACCCGATACCGATACCGGAAATCCAATGTAAGTCTATGGGAACAAAATATCGGAATTAAAAAAACCCCATTCTTGCCTTGTTGGTTAATTGTACATGAAGGAAAACAACAAAGAGTAATGTAGAATGTATTGGGGGAGGTTGAGGAGACATTAAAGGCATAGATGTTTAACCCAATCCAATGGAATAGCATTAATTTTTTATTTTAGGAAATACGTTCGGATTGACGAAGAAATTGACAATGTTGTTAACCTTTTTTCTATTTTGGCAAATATGTATGTTTCATAACTTCCATGCTCTTCACCTTTTTAACTTTTGCCACACTTTCTCCTTCATAATCTTCAGCAGCATCATCTTTTTCATCAAATTATTCTTCATCTTCACCTTCTTTATCTTCTTCTTAAACTTCTTGCTATTCATCTTTTTGTTAACATTACTCATATTCTTCTTATTAAACTATTATTCTTATTCATATTGTACTTCATCTTCTTCATCATATTCTTATTTGTGACAGAGATTCCTGTACCTGTAATCTGTAAAAGTATGATTTTTTCATCGTTCCGTTCTTGCTGCCACAAAAGATTTAAATTACAACAGTATTTGTCCGTGTTCAGTTTAGCCTGCAGCATCAGGCATTTACCAGGGGCACCACGAGGAGGAACGGACTCACCCCCATACACTGCTTAGTCTTCTTCTGCTTATAATTTAGAGCATATATTTTGCTCTTCATTTTGGTCTTATACTTCATGTTCTTCTGCTTTTAGATCTTCTGCTTATTGTTCTTGTGTCTCTTGTTCTGTATCTTGTATTTGTAGCACAACCTTGTACCAGCTGATGTTACTGGGACACGGTTACTAAGCAGGAGGTACCTGTGCTCCAAAGCACTACCAAGGACCAGCAGACGTTGCTGGAACTCGGATACCGAGATGGAGGCACCTAGGCCAAAGGCACTGCGGAGAACCAGTTGACGGTACTGGAACCCGGACGGGTAGCAGAAGGTACAAGAGCCAATGCAAGTAACGAGGAGCAGCTGACTGTGCTGGAACCCGGAGGGGCAGCAGAAGGAAAAGAGCCAATGGCACAACCGAGGACCAGCTGACGTTACTGGGACACGGTTACTAAGCAGGAGGTACCTGTGCTCCAAAGCACTACCAAGGACCAGCAGACGTTGCTGGAACTCGGATACCGAGATGGAGGCACCTAGGCCAAAGGCACTGTGGAGAACCAGCTGACGGTACTGGAACTCGGACGGGTACCATAAGGCACCCATGAAAATGTAAGTTGACAGGCCGCAAGCTGTCTGCAGTTACCAAATCACACAGTCCTACAGTGGGTGCTTGTCCTATTTTCACAACGGAAAGAGCCTTTATTTACATATCCCACAGCACACATAGGAATCACCTAAACTGCAGGCACCATAGAGTCGGATAACCGGAATGCAACATGACAGGACAACTTATTGGAGGCTAATTTACGTTGACACTGCCAGGAAACAGCTGTCGTGCTGTAACCAGGGTGGGCATGAGTCAGTACCCGTGCCAATTACTTCCGAGCAACAACTGGCGGTGTTGGAGCCCAGGGATGAGAGGAGGACAGGGTGGAGGCAGCATGACTTTTTGTCGTACACACAGCAGGGGAACAGCTGCCATTACTCAACCCCAGTAACACAGGAGCAAGTGTTGACTGTGCTAACAGCACTTACAGGCAACAACTGGCGGTGTTGGAGCCCAGGGTTCAATGCATGGACTTCAATTGCTTCCACCTCCTCTCAGGACCACAGCACTGTTGAGCAACCATCTGTCTCTTCACCGCCTGCCAAATTGCCCAGTCAGTCAGAGAGTTCTGTACAGGAGCCAGCTGAGTCTCTGCTTCTGTTCTCAGAATCTGTTGGTTTGCAAACAGGGACCCAGCCAAGCAGCATTCTGGAATGTGAAGAAGAGGGAGTATGCAGTGATGCGCAACAGCTGTGTCTCTCTGAATCTGAAGAGGCGGGTGAGACAGTGCCGATGGTCAGCACACCGCAGAACGCATCTGATGATGATGAGACTCAGGTGCCAGTTTCTGTTGAGCATGGTGGTGGCCAGACCACCCAACAGCAGCAGGTGATGGAAGAGGTTAGTGGAGATAATGAGGTCCAAGACCCAACATGGCGTGAGGAACAGGAAGGTGGTGGGAGCAGCTCTGAGGAAGCGATTGCCCCAACGGTACAAACAGGAGGGAGAGTTAGGCTGCATACTCTGTTGCCTGTAGCCTCCATTTTGGCACCTGTTCGGATAATTTCTCTTCCAAAAGTCTAAACGGACGCTCCCAGGACTTGCACTGCGTGGTCCTTTTTTCACACACTTGCAAATGATATTTGCTATGTCAAATGCAAGCTGTGTAATCAAAAAGTAAAAAGAGGTAAAGTGTCAGTAACCTCAATACCACAAATATGTGTAAACATGTGCGGAGAAAACACGTAGTTGAGTTACAAAGACACACTGAAGATGTACAGTCTATAGAGAATCACTGCACAAGTTTAACTGCATATGTCATGGTTAAATTTGAAATTTTTTGTAACGGGTCTGGGAGGCGGAACCTCTGAGCTATTATACAAGGAGGCTTTCCTTGTAAAGGAGCGGGTGGCGCCCGGGGAAGACGGACAGGAAGTCACGGCAAGTGACCAGGGCAGTCTCTGGACAGACAGGCAGGAGGTCACGGCAAGTGACCGGGGCAGTCTCTGGATAGACAGGCAGGTAGTCACGGCAAGTGACCGGGGCAGTCTCTGGATAGACAGGCAGGAAGTCATGGCAAGTGACCGGGGCAGTCTCTGGATAGACAGGCAGGTAGTCACGGCAAGTGACCGGGGCAGTCTCTGGATAGACAGGCAGGAAGTCACGGCAAGTGACCGGGGCAGTCTCTGGATAGACAGGCAGGTAGTCACGGCAAGTGACCGGGCAGTCTCTGGATAGACAGGCAGGAACGACCTGTGATGGTTGAGCCTCCCGGTAGGCTAGCAGGCAGATGGTAGATGTGCGTCCTCAGATTAACGGGCTGACTGGTCCGTAGACAGACTGACAGGTGATGGTGGACAGACTGTCGAACTTTGACGCCTCCAGGTAGGCTAGCAGACTGGTAACCGGTGAACATCAGCAGATAAACGGGCAGGCTGGTCATAGACAGACTGGCAGGTGATGGCGGGCAGACTGTCGGACGGTGGAGCCTCCAGGTAGGCTAGCGGACAGGTAGCAGACAGCAAACTGGCAGGAAACAGGCAGGTAACTGGTAACGGAACCTGAGGGCTGAAGCAGAGTAGTGAACAGTGCAACAACATTGCTCGGGCACCTCCATTAAGGAGGAGGTGCTTTATATAAGGTGGAATCCTCCGGCATTGGCCGGGACCTTTTTTGAAAGATGCGCGCGGCCCCTTTAAGAGCGGGGGAGTGCACGCGCGCGCGCCCTAAGCCCAGTGGCAGGGAAGGAGCGCGCAGCCCCAGCAGGGTGGAAGGAGGACGCCGAGCGAGGGTAAGGGGAGCGACGTCCCTGCCTGGCAGAGGACGCTGGCGCAGGGGAACAGCGTCCCCGCCTGGCAGAGGACAGGGACGCTGGCGCAGGGGAACAGCGTCCCTGCCTAGCAGAGGGCAGGGACGCTGGCGCCGGCGCTACATTTTTATTGCACACTTGATGTGAAAAAAGAAAATAGCTATGAGACGACTGACTGACGTTTTGGGCAACGCAGTCGCCTTTATCAAATAGTCGCTGGAAGAGATAGAAAAATTTACAGTCAATGACAATGTATAATATATACAATATATACAATATATACATAGGGTGAAGAATATATATCCATAGGAATTAGGCAACATGTTAAACATTTGGGTGATACTGTAGAACACGGAGAATTATCCCTCTAGGGTATGCGGGTGGATAATGTAGTTTTTTGTTGATTTTTGGAGTGTGTAGAAAACAGGGTGATGGGGTATTGAATATTAAGGAATGTCATAGTCTTACAGTCTATGGTGATCAATTAAAGATGTTTTGTCAGGATACGATCAATTTTTTGACAGATGTAAAATGTAGGGTCACAATTGAGTTGTCTGTAGGTTAGGTTAACTGACAGTTGTCTATGAATTTCGGCAATAGATTGGGTCTTATTCATAATAACGATAGCACCCCCCTTATCTGCTGGTTTAATAATAATGTTGGGGTTATCTTTCAGAGATTTTATGGCTTGTTTATCTGTGGGTGTCAGGTTGTGGCGTATCGGGTGTAGGCCCAATCTCGGCAAACCATCCACGAGCACAGGCTCTGAATGCTGGCATTGCAAAACTCCTGTCCCTTGAAATGCTGTCATTCAGGCTGGTGGAGACTGACAGTTTACGGAACTTAATGGCATTGGCAGTCCCACAATACAATGTGCCAAGCTGATTTTATTTCAGCAGGCAAGCCGTCCCTGGTCTGCAAAAGCATGTTGTTGAGGTTAAAATTAAACATGCGCTACTAAACTCCGTCAGTAGCAATGTCCACCTGACCACCGCTGCGTGGACCAGTACCCATGGCCAGGGACGATACCTTTCCCTCACTGCCCATTGGGTCAATGTTGTGGAGCCGGGTACAGATCTTGCGAGTGGCGCTGTACGTGTTCAGCCAACTACAAGGATTGCAGGAATCAAGTCTGTACACATTGACTCCTCCTTCTCCAGTTCCTCAGAAACATCGTTGCAGGAGCCGTCACGGTCTACCTCCACATGGACCCGTGAACGCTTAATAAGAATCTTTAGTTATATAGCGCCAACAGATTACGCAGCGCTTTACAGTTTAACAGTTTCAGAACACAAGTCATAAGTAACAACGTTACCAATACAATAATTAAAGCAATATAATCCGCACATGCTCGTGAGAGCTTACAATTTACAAATATGTGGGGAGATACAAAGTACAGGTGTTTATATACAATGGTGTATTTAGAATGATGGTCCAGCCATTTTGAGGGAGTGAGGGATGGATGGAGATAGTGAATGGGCTACACACACACACTTACACATAGAATGACTTTGATTAGTGAATGTGATAGGCCGCTCTGAACAAATGTGTTTTGAGGGAGCGCCTGAAACCATGCAAATTGTGGATAGTTCTAATTTCTTGGGGTACAGCATTCCACAGTATTGGCGCAGCGCGGGAGAAGTCTTGGATTCGGGAGAGATGTTCTTTAGGTGTAGGCGGCAATAGCGGGCAACAGATTGTATATGGGAGGTGAAGGAGAGATTGGTGTCAAACATAACACCCAGACAGCGAGCCTGTTGACCGATATGAGCACAGACGTGGCCAAACGTCAACAGGCCATCCTGAAATTAATTTCCATGGGGAATCAAAGCCACACAGCGCTGGAGCTCTGGAATGCATAAAGCAAGAGAGCGACATGTGTATTTTGCCAGCGAATCTCCAGCCAGACTTGGTAGTGTGTGACAATGGCCGAAATCTGGTGGCAGGTCGGGGCCTAGGCAACGTCACTCACATACCATGTCTGGCACATGTGCTAAACTTTGTCGTCCACAGTTTTTTGAGGGACTATCCGGATCTTGATTCACTGCTGCACAAGGTCCGCCTACAGTGCGCTAACTTGCGACGTTCCACCATGGCCAGATCGCGCATTGCAGCTCTGCAACGCAGATTTTGCCTTCCTGAACATCGCATCATATGTGACGTACCCACCAGGTGGAATTCCACGTTACATATGTTGGAGCGGTTGTGTGAGCAGCAGCCAGCAGTAATGGAGTATCAGCTGCATCAGTCGCAATCAACTCGCAATTTGCGCCGTTCACTTCACCACTACTGAGTGGGCCTCTACTATAATAATCTTTATCTATATAGCTCCAACAGATTCCGCAGCGCTGTACAGTTTAACAGTTTCATAACACAAGTCATAAGTGACAACGTTAACAATACAATAATTAAAGCAATATAAACCGCCCCTGCTCGTGAGACCTTACAATCTACAATGAGGATGGGGAGCTCCAAAGTACAGTTGTTTATATACAATGGTGTATTTACAATGATGGTCCAGCCATTTTCAGGGAGTGAGGGATGGATGGAGATAGTGAATGGGCTACACACACACACAGTTACACATAGAATGACTTTGATTAGTGAATGTGATAGGCCGCTCTGAACAAATGTGTTTTGAGTGTGGAAGTAGGGCTGTTAATGGGATGTTGAAGTCTCCAAGGATAAGGGTTGGTACTTCTGAGGACATGAAAGTGCGGCAGCCAGGCAGAGAAGTGGTCAAGGAACTGTGTGGGCGAGCCTGGGGTCCGATATATTACCGCTACTCTGAGGGAGAGGGGACGAAAGAGCCTGATGGTGTGGACCTAATAATTTGCAAAATCTTAATCTAAAATTTACATGTTACATATTTACATCTAGTATAAAACATTTAACCATTAAGCCTACTTACAGAACAAGGAAGTGTAAAAAAAACTTGTGCTTAAAAAAAAAAGTGAAAATAAAATGTGAGAAGGGCAGTGTAACAAATAATTTAGGAAAAAGATAAACTAACATCAAGTGCTGTGTGCTGTGTAAGAGCCAGACACATTAACATTAAATCAGTCTGGAATAGCGGTGATTTTCTCCCCATAACCCGAGTAACATTCTGGGGAGAGGGGTGTAGAGTCAACGATCAGCAACTAGCTACGGTAGATCAAATACCTGAAAAAAAAAAAAGTTATTTAACATTCATAACATACATTTTATTTTATAAAAAACCAAAAAAAAAATATTTAACATTCATAACATACATTGTATTTAACCAAAAAAATAACAAATTTATTTAACATTCCTAAGATAAATTTTTTTTAAAACATAAAAACTATAATACACAGCAGGATCTTTAGTAAAAACCAGACTTACCACTGTAACCTCTTAATCCTTGCAAGCTTCAACACAACGTTGACAAGGTACACAGCAGGGGTGGTCGGTCTCCTAGACAACGAGCAAACTCCTTCATGTTGAGAGAGGCCACCATCTCCTTAGCTTTCAGGTACTTTTCTGTGGGAATGAGCTTGTCTCCAACCAGCCAGGAATATCCATTGAATGCCACACCATGGTTTGGTATTAGCACCCAGCCAGTACCAAAAGTGAAGCCAACCACAGTTCCCATTTCTCATGAACTTTATTTGATATACTGGCTGGCCAAATATTAGTTTCTCACAAAGGAGCTGAAGACCCTGAGTGGCAGTAGGTGCAAGTCTCTCCAGCATGACCTGTTTGTTAGATATTTGCCGTCTACACACCTAAAGAACATCTCTAGAATCCGCCCTTTTCTCACCATGGAAACAACAAAAACCCTCACTGTAGCATTGATCCACTCCCGCCTGGACTACTGCAATGCTCTATTACTTGGCCTCCCCATTACTCGACTATCCCCTCTCCAGTCCATCCTTAATGCAGCAGCCAGGGTCATCCATCTGGCTAATCGGTACTCGGACGCGTCCGCTCTTCGCCAGTCCTTACACTGGCTGCACATTCATTATAGGATCCAATTCAAAGTACTGGTTCTCACCCACAAAGCTCTCCACAGTGCAGCACCCCCCTACATCTCCTCCCTCATTTCTATCTATCGGCCTAACCGACTGCTGCGCTCTGCAAATGACTTTCGACTAACCTCTGCAGTAATCCGTACCTCCCACTCCCGACTACAAGACTTCTCCCGCGCTGCGCAAATCCTCTTGAATGCTCTACCACAAGAAATTAGGACTATCCACAATTTGCCTGGTTTCAGGCGCTCCCTCAAAACACATTTGTTCAGAGTGGCCTATGACATTCAATAACCAAAGTCGTTCTATGTTTAAGTGTGTATGTGGAGCCCATTCACTATCTCCATCCATGCCTCACTCCCTCAAGATGGCTGGACCATCATTGGAAATGCACCATTATATATACACACCTGTACTTTGTATCTCCCCCACCTCATTGTAGATTGTAAGCTCTCACGAGCAGGGTCGGCTTATTTTACTTTAATTATTGTATTGTTAACGTTGTTACCTATGACTTGTGTTTTGAAACTGTTAAAGTGTAAAGCGCTGCGGAATATGTTGGCGCTATATAAATAAAGATTATTATTATTATTATATCAGAGGGAGAAGAGGATTGGGCCTTGACAAGGTGCCCGATTGCATCTTAAGTGTTATTGAATGTTGGAGCCAGTCCACCGTATAAAAGCAGCCATACAGTGTCCGGGTACCTGCTTGGATTTCGATCAAAATGAAGACTACTTTGATGTACATGTACACCAATTAGAGAAAAATGACAAGGATGAGGCAGTAAGACACGCTCAGCAGAGTACAAGCAGCATTGCTTGAAGAAGTAACTTGAGCGTGATCAAAATTGAATAAATTAAAATCTCAGACTACAGTGAACACAACTCTTAGCTGTGAAAGGGCTTTTTGTGTCCTTCTACAGTGTAATCAACCAATGTATTGGATACGGATGGAAGCACGTCACACTATAATTTCAATTGAATTGAGCAGCAAGAATTACACTAAAGAAAAAAAAAAAAAAGAGTGTGAGAGTGACATGTGCAGATGCCTACATACAGCGTTGTATGCCGAGCAAACTGCAGCGCGTCATCTGCACTCACACACACACCTTGCAGACCTGTGAAAAAAACACTGCAAGGCAAAAGGAAGATGTACACAGCGGTTGGTAAAGTAGCCTGCCTAAAGCACAGTACACAAAATCGCAATCTCTAACTGTCCCTCAGAGTCAGCAGAGCAGCGTTCTGTCCCAAACAGAATTAACAGCACAGTGACGCTAAAATGGCGGCTTTATCCGGCAACAATACCTTCCTTGTGTCACGGTTAGGGTAGCGTGTGTCTATTATATGAGTGTCTGTAAAATGTAACGTTACGCAGACTTATTCTGCCCTTGGGACGCAAAAAATAAGACAGCAGTAATCATTTACTGTATAAAACTCCACCTATGCGCAACAAAACAAGCACATTCCCTCTTACGGTTCCTGCGCTGACATGTGAGTAGGGAGTTTGGAGACGTTCCTGAATTTATCCCAGGTATCCAAGCATATCAGGCCGATAGGAGAGCATTAAAACCACCCACGGTGGTGACTTAAATATGGTGAATCTAAACAGTGAAGAACTGTAGGTCGATGCGAATGAATGTGCGATCACATGACACACGTTTATAATAACCCTTGCTAGACACGAGTAACTTTGTAGACATTTTGACACACCTGAACCCAGATGGCAGTGAATATTCATTCTATTCGGCGCCACATGACTCTTGGTCCAGAATAGATTATATATTGCTAGCACACGAGCTATTAAGGGGAGTGGAAGAGGCAGATGTGCACAACGTAGCTAAATATGACCACGCGCCCGTATCAGTGACCCTGCCAGATATGGTGCAGATGGGGCCAAACCAAACTTGGCGCTTCCCGACCTATTTGTTAATGGATGAGAAGTTTCGACATCATGTGAAGCAATGGTGTTTTTAATATGTAAGGGATAATGGAGATACTAGGGATAGGCCGGAACTTTTATGGGCAGCAGGGAAGGGAGTAATGCGCGGGAAACTAATAGGTTATCAGACAACGCTAAAAAAGAAGATCGCGACAAACTACTCGCAGGCTAGCAGGATATTACGCGATAGGTACACGGCAAACAAGACAAGTTCATCAACACAGGTTAAAAATAGATGTAAGCAGGCTAAGGCTGACTTACACGTATGGGTATATCGACGAGAGAGAAGCAGTAATAACAATTATAGAGCCGATGTATATCGTTATGGTAGCAAATGAGGGAGACTATTAGCACGACTAGCGAAAGGAAATCACATTCGTCATCAACATATTACAGCGTTAACGAATAAACATGGGATCATGAACACAGACCCTCGAACCATAAACACCATTCTACAAGAATACTACTCAGACTTATATAAGGTGGAACATACGGATAGTGCGGAGGGTAACACCTTTGTAGATGGAATATGGTTACCATCCATCACAAACTATCAGCTTCTCCTTTTAAAAAAACAAATTGAGGTGACGGAAGTGACAGCGACGATAAGTTACTTTAAATACGGGAAAGCTCCAGGACCTGACGGATTTACAGCCAAATTATTAAAATTATTGAGTGAGGATATCCCGTCCACATTGGTACGCAATTTCAATCATATATTGGAGACAGGAGGGTTGCCCAGCCATTCAAACATGTCACACATGAAGTTGCTACTAAAACCAAACAAACCTTCACATCTGCCTGGATCCTATCGTACATTCTCACTCATTGACCATTATATCAAGATTTTGTCCAGGATCATGGCAGATCTTTTGAGTAGCATTGGTCCTACGCTGATTGGGGTGGAAGGACGGTGTGTGGACTCGCTCCCATTAGGTGAATCAGTTTCCGTTTATATCGCCAACTTGGCGCTTATCACTCAGGCACTTATGCACTTTATGCTATGCATCTCAGGGTTGAATACCGATACGGTAATTGTTTTTATCCACTGTGATATTTCATATTTCCCTATAAGTTTGCTTAATATAGTGATTATATACACCTGGTTCCAATAATTAGCCTATAATTTGTTATATATAGACCTGGCCTTAATAATCAGCCTATAATCCGTTATATACCTGCAAAATACATATATTAAGACATTATTTATTCTTTTCTCCCAGCACAATATTTTTGGTTGCAGATATTTATTAGGAGATTTTTTATATAATAAAGTGGGGCTTATTTTTTGCTCCCTAGGCTTATAGGTTTTGTTATAGCTAATATTCTTTTGTATTTATATCCGGAAACAGTGTGTATTTATTAAGGACACATTTACTTTTGTAATATTAGAGTCACACACGTCTCTTCATGTGAGACACTCTGCTGAAATTTTATATTGTCTTTGTTTTTATATATGTTCAATAAAAATTGTTAAATTTTATGGATCACTTTGTTTTTTTCATTTATATATTGAGAAATGTTGCAATAATTTAAGGTAAAGTGCCATAGTCTAATTGTTTTTGGACAAAATATTTATTTAAGAATACTACTCAGACTTATATAAGGTGGAACATACGGATAGTGCGGAGGGTAACACCTTTGTAGATGGAATACGGTTACCATCCATCACAAACTATCAGCTTCTCCTTTTAAAAAAACAAATTGAGGTGACGGAAGTGACAGCGGCGATAAGTTACTTTAAATACGGGAAAGCTCCAGGACCTGACGGGTTTACAGCCAAATTATTTAAATTATTGAGTGAGGATATCCCGTCCACATTGGTACGCACCTTCAATCATATATTGGAGACAGGAGGGTTGCCCAGCCATTCAAACATGTCACACATGAAGTTGCTACTAAAACCAAACAAACCTTCACATCTGCCTGGATCCTATCGAAAAATATTTAGACTTGAGAGTCCTCAGTGGTTGATACCTTTTAATGGCTAACTGAAAAGATGGTAACAAATTGCAAGCTTTCGAGACTACGCAGGTCTCTTCATCAGGCAAAGACTAAAACAAAAACTGAAGAATCACATATTTATACACAAGAGGACACAGGAATAATGCAATAGGTAAGACAGGTGACGTGAAGCAGAACTGTCATTATGGCAGAAGGATGAACATAAATATGACTAGTTCATAGATAAGGAGTGAAAGTTTTATTACCCTCTGATTGGGGTCTGGTATTGTGTTGTGATGACCCTAAAAGGTCAGGGAAGCAGATTCCTTAATTGTTGTAGAAAGACATAAAACTCTGGGATATATTCATCCCAGCACTAAGAGTGTCAAAGGTCATCATAAGTTTATATTCCCAGACTTTTCTATCCTTCTCAGATTTGAAGTTAGATTTTAATATAAGTAATTCCATATCCGTCATGCTATGACCGGGCATACAAAAGTGTTTTGCCACAGGTAAATCCATTCTCCTTTCTCTTATTGTGTGGCGATGAGAATTCATCCTTGTTCTCAGTTTTTGCCCGGTCTCCCCCACATACAGACCCCCAGTTGGACATTTAGTACATATAATTAGGTACACCACATTAGATGTGATGCAGCTGAAAGTACCTGGTATCTTGTAGTCCTGATGGGAGTTGGGGATCTTTATCCTGTCCGTGGTCATTATAGATGGACAGGTTTTGCATTTCTTTTGTTTGCAAGGAAAGGTACCTGCAGCTGTTGGGGAGGACAGGGAGCTTCTGACAATGATGCTTCTTAGATTTGGGGGCTGCCTAAAACATAGTAGTGGGGGGTCTGGAAATATGGATTGTAATCGGGCATCTTTTTGTAGTAAAGGTTGTAGTTTCCGTGCAGCTCCTCTTAGTATCTCCAGATTTGGATTGTAGGTGACCACTAGAGGCACCCGGTTATTTTCTTCTTTAGCTTTGTAATGTAGCAGGTGATTCCTTGATATTCTGGTGGCTCTTGTAATTTGGTTTTCAATTGTTCTTGGATGGTAGCCCTGGTTCAAAAAAGTCTTTCTGAGGCGACCAAGGTGTTCATCTCTATCCATGGGGTTGGAACATATACGGTTGTATCTGATGGCTTGGCTGTAGACAATAGAGTTTTTTATGTGTTTTGGATGGAAACTGTCCCATTTAAGATATGTTGGACGGTCGATTGGCTTCTGATACAGGGATGTCTCTATTTCATTGTTCTTTAGCTTAATGGTGGATCCTATCGTACATTCTCACTCATTGACCATTATATCAAGATTTTGTCCAGGATCATGGCAGATCTTTTGAGTAGCATTGGTCCTACGCTGATTGGGGTGGAAGGACGGTGTGTGGACTCGCTCCCATTAGGTGAATCAGTTTCCGTTTATATCGCCAACTTGGCGCTTATCACTCAGGCACTTATGCACTTTATGCTATGCATCTCAGGGTTGAATACCGATACGGTAATTGTTTTTATCCACTGTGATATTTCATATTTCCCTATAAGTTTGCTTAATATAGTGATTATATACACCTTGTTCCAATAATTAGCCTATAATTTGTTATATATAGACCTGGCCTTAATAATCAGCCTATAATCCGTTATATACCTGCAAAATACATATATTAAGACATTATTTATTCTTTTCTCCCAGCACAATATTTTTGGTTGCAGATATTTATTAGGAGATTTTTTATATAATAAAGTGGGGCTTATTTTTTGCTCCCTAGGCTTATAGGTTTTGTTATAGCTAATATTCTTTTGTATTTATATCCGGAAACAGTGTGTATTTATTAAGGACACATTTACTTTTGTAATATTAGAGTCACACACGTCTCTTCATGTGAGACACTCTGCTGAAATTTTATATTGTCTTTGTTTTTATATATGTTCAATAAAAATTGTTAAATTTTATGGATCACTTTGTTTTTTCTCATTTATATATTGAGAAATGTTGCAATAATTTAAGGTAAAGTGCCATAGTCTAATTGTTTTTGGACAAAATATTTATTTAAGAATACTACTCAGACTTATATAAGGTGGAACATACGGATAGTGCGGAGGGTAACACCTTTGTAGATGGAATACGGTTACCATCCATCACAAACTATCAGCTTCTCCTTTTAAAAAAACAAATTGAGGTGACGGAAGTGACAGCGGCAATAAGTTACTTTAAATACGGGAAAGCTCCAGGACCTGACGGGTTTACAGCCAAATATTTAAATTATTGAGTGAGGATATCCCGTCCACATTGGTACGCACCTTCAATCATATATTGGAGACAGGAGGGTTGCCCAGCCATTCAAACATGTCACACATGAAGTTGCTACTAAAACCAAACAAACCTTCACATCTGCCTGGATCCTATCGAAAAATATTTAGACTTGAGAGTCCTCAGTGGTTGATACCTTTTAATGGCTAACTGAAAAGATGGTAACAAATTGCAAGCTTTCGAGACTACGCAGGTCTCTTCATCAGGCAAAGACTAAAACAAAAACTGAAGAATCACATATTTATACACAAGAGGACACAGGAATAATGCAATAGGTAAGACAGGTGACGTGAAGCAGAACTGTCATTATGGCAGAAGGATGAACATAAATATGACTAGTTCATAGATAAGGAGTGAAAGTTTTATTACCTCTGATTGGGGTCTGGTATTGTGTTGTGATGACCCTAAAAGGTCAGGGAAGCAGATTCCTTAATTGTTGTAGAAAGACATAAAACTCTGGGATATATTCATCCCAGCACTAAGAGTGTCAAAGGTCATCATAAGTTTATATTCCCAGACTTTTCTATCCTTCTCAGATTTGAAGTTAGATTTTAATATAAGTAATTCCATATCCGTCATGCTATGACCGGGCATACAAAAGTGTTTTGCCACAGGTAAATCCATTCTCCTTTCTCTTATTGTGTGGCGATGAGAATTCATCCTTGTTCTCAGTTTTTGCCCGGTCTCCCCCACATACAGACCCCCAGTTGGACATTTAGTACATATAATTAGGTACACCACATTAGATGTGATGCAGCTGAAAGTACCTGGTATCTTGTAGTCCTGATGGGAGTTGGGGATCTTTATCCTGTCCGTGGTCATTATAGATGGACAGGTTTTGCATTTCTTTTGTTTGCAAGGAAAGGTACCTGCAGCTGTTGGGGAGGACAGGGAGCTTCTGACAATGATGCTTCTTAGATTTGGGGGCTGCCTAAAACATAGTAGTGGGGGGTCTGGAAATATGGATTGTAATCGGGCATCTTTTTGTAGTAAAGGTTGTAGTTTCCGTGCAGCTCCTCTTAGTATCTCCAGATTTGGATTGTAGGTGACCACTAGAGGCACCCGGTTATTTTCTTCTTTAGCTTTGTAATGTAGCAGGTGATTCCTTGATATTCTGGTGGCTCTTGTAATTTGGTTTTCAATTGTTCTTGGATGGTAGCCCTGGTTCAAAAAAGTCTTTCTGAGGCGACCAAGGTGTTCATCTCTATCCATGGGGTTGGAACATATACGGTTGTATCTGATGGCTTGGCTGTAGACAATAGAGTTTTTTATGTGTTTTGGATGGAAACTGTCCCATTTAAGATATGTTGGACGGTCGATTGGCTTCTGATACAGGGATGTCTCTATTTCATTGTTCTTTAGCTTAATGGTGGATCCTATCGTACATTCTCACTCATTGACCATTATATCAAGATTTTGTCCAGGATCATGGCAGATCTTTTGAGTAGCATTGGTCCTACGCTGATTGGGGTGGAAGGACGGTGTGTGGACTCGCTCCCATTAGGTGAATCAGTTTCCGTTTATATCGCCAACTTGGCGCTTATCACTCAGGCACTTATGCACTTTATGCTATGCATCTCAGGGTTGAATACCGATACGGTAATTGTTTTTATCCACTGTGATATTTCATATTTCCCTATAAGTTTGCTTAATATAGTGATTATATACACCTTGTTCCAATAATTAGCCTATAATTTGTTATATATAGACCTGGCCTTAATAATCAGCCTATAATCCGTTATATACCTGCAAAATACATATATTAAGACATTATTTATTCTTTTCTCCCAGCACAATATTTTTGGTTGCAGATATTTATTAGGAGATTTTTTATATAATAAAGTGGGGCTTATTTTTTGCTCCCTAGGCTTATAGGTTTTGTTATAGCTAATATTCTTTTGTATTTATATCCGGAAACAGTGTGTATTTATTAAGGACACATTTACTTTTGTAATATTAGAGTCACACACGTCTCTTCATGTGAGACACTCTGCTGAAATTTTATATTGTCTTTGTTTTTATATATGTTCAATAAAAATTGTTAAATTTTATGGATCACTTTGTTTTTTCTCATTTATATATTGAGAAATGTTGCAATAATTTAAGGTAAAGTGCCATAGTCTAATTGTTTTTGGACAAAATATTTATTTAAGAATACTACTCAGACTTATATAAGGTGGAACATACGGATAGTGCGGAGGGTAACACCTTTGTAGATGGAATACGGTTACCATCCATCACAAACTATCAGCTTCTCCTTTTAAAAAAACAAATTGAGGTGACGGAAGTGACAGCGGCAATAAGTTACTTTAAATACGGGAAAGCTCCAGGACCTGACGGGTTTACAGCCAAATTATTTAAATTATTGAGTGAGGATATCCCGTCCACATTGGTACGCACCTTCAATCATATATTGGAGACAGGAGGGTTGCCCAGCCATTCAAACATGTCACACATGAAGTTGCTACTAAAACCAAACAAACCTTCACATCTGCCTGGATCCTATCGAAAAATATTTAGACTTGAGAGTCCTCAGTGGTTGATACCTTTTAATGGCTAACTGAAAAGATGGTAACAAATTGCAAGCTTTCGAGACTACGCAGGTCTCTTCATCAGGCAAAGACTAAAACAAAAACTGAAGAATCACATATTTATACACAAGAGGACACAGGAATAATGCAATAGGTAAGACAGGTGACGTGAAGCAGAACTGTCATTATGGCAGAAGGATGAACATAAATATGACTAGTTCATAGATAAGGAGTGAAAGTTTTATTACCCTCTGATTGGGGTCTGGTATTGTGTTGTGATGACCCTAAAAGGTCAGGGAAGCAGATTCCTTAATTGTTGTAGAAAGACATAAAACTCTGGGATATATTCATCCCAGCACTAAGAGTGTCAAAGGTCATCATAAGTTTATATTCCCAGACTTTTCTATCCTTCTCAGATTTGAAGTTAGATTTTAATATAAGTAATTCCATATCCGTCATGCTATGACCGGGCATACAAAAGTGTTTTGCCACAGGTAAATCCATTCTCCTTTCTCTTATTGTGTGGCGATGAGAATTCATCCTTGTTCTCAGTTTTTGCCCGGTCTCCCCCACATACAGACCCCCAGTTGGACATTTAGTACATATAATTAGGTACACCACATTAGATGTGATGCAGCTGAAAGTACCTGGTATCTTGTAGTCCTGATGGGAGTTGGGGATCTTTATCCTGTCCGTGGTCATTATAGATGGACAGGTTTTGCATTTCTTTTGTTTGCAAGGAAAGGTACCTGCAGCTGTTGGGGAGGACAGGGAGCTTCTGACAATGATGCTTCTTAGATTTGGGGGCTGCCTAAAACATAGTAGTGGGGGGTCTGGAAATATGGATTGTAATCGGGCATCTTTTTGTAGTAAAGGTTGTAGTTTCCGTGCAGCTCCTCTTAGTATCTCCAGATTTGGATTGTAGGTGACCACTAGAGGCACCCGGTTATTTTCTTCTTTAGCTTTGTAATGTAGCAGGTGATTCCTTGATATTCTGGTGGCTCTTGTAATTTGGTTTTCAATTGTTCTTGGATGGTAGCCCTGGTTCAAAAAAGTCTTTCTGAGGCGACCAAGGTGTTCATCTCTATCCATGGGGTTGGAACATATACGGTTGTATCTGATGGCTTGGCTGTAGACAATAGAGTTTTTTATGTGTTTTGGATGGAAACTGTCCCATTTAAGATATGTTGGACAGTCGATTGGCTTCTGATACAGGGATGTCTCTATTTCATTGTTCTTTAGCTTAATGGTGGATCCTATCGTACATTCTCACTCATTGACCATTATATCAAGATTTTGTCCAGGATCATGGCAGATCTTTTGAGTAGCATTGGTCCTACGCTGATAGGGCGATCACAAGTGGCCTTTGTTTGCTACTTTGTTGGCTACTATCAGTCTCACTATGCATAACACATGTGTGCAGTGGGCAGTATTACCTTTGCCTTCGGTGGAGTAGGAAAACCCCTCTCCTATCGAAGTGTTAGTTGGGGAGATGGAAGATTTGACACCGGGACCTGAATTGTAATACTTAAATGTGACAGGTGACAAATTTGTTAAGGCGCAACTCCGCGGCCCCTACGTTGAGTCTAGCCCGTGAAAATTTACTGGTTGTCAATGGGGAACCCCAACACCCCGGGGCAGCTACAGTATTTCAACAATTAGAGCTGAACCAAGATTTGCTGTATCAGGTTTATAAAATACATGTTGAAATTTTTTAACAATTGCTGCTACCGCAGTCATATCGGAGGTTGGTAATGGACTTAGCGCATGCGCATGTACTAGGGTGATATTTGTGCCAAAAGAAAACCCTACACAGAATTATACAACGGTTTTACTGGCAGGGGGTCTATCAAGAAGTTAAACGGTATTGTAACTCTTGTCGCATGCGCCAGGTACACAGTCCTCAGCCTCATTTAGTGAGTCCCTTGGTGCCATTAAAAATTTTAGAGGTCCAGTTTGAGAGAATACCCATGGATCTGGTGTAGCCGGTTAATAAATCAGCAAGGGGTCATCAACAGGGGCAATAAAAGGGGCACTGTGTGGGTCACCAGTTTTGAGCACACCCGAGTTCAAAAGAGAATTCATTGTCCAGACTGATGCGTCAGAGGTAGGTATGGGTGCCGTGTTGTCTCAGGACTGGAGCTTAACGGGGAGGAGCATCCCATTAGTTTCCTGAGTCGAAAACTTACTCCATCAAAAAACAGAGACAGCATTGTAGAGAGAGAGTGCCTGGCGATAAAGTGGGCACTGGAGTCGTTGCGCTACTATTTGTTGGGGATAACATTTTGTTTTGTAAATGATCATTCCCCTGTGACTGGCAGTGTTGTGGCCCAGGGAGTAGAGTTCAGGTGGTAGAAAGATGAACATAACAGGAGACTTGGAAAACGTTGGCAAACAGTTATTTAATCTGAAAACGGACAGGCAAATTCAGGTGAGATCCATGCCTTGTTCATTTTCAGAAAAATAAGCCGGTCTACATTGTCTGAGGATAGTCGCATGCGACGGTCTGTTAGTACACCACCTGCAGCACTAAAGACGCGCTCAGATAATACACTGGCAGCAGGGCAAGCCAGCACCTCCAAGGCATACCACACATCAAATACAAAGATAACAGTAATAATAATATTATTAATAAAAAATGAAATTGCACACACAGTACACAGACACAGCTCATATGTGTGTATAAGAGAGAGTGTTTCTGTGTGTAGTTCATGCCTCTAGCCTAGAAGATCAGTCTTGATAAAATCTTTAACACTGACCCCTGTTCTGTTCTTAAAATGATGGATGCTGAACTGCTTCTCAGCCCCCTCATACACAATCATTATGTGGCACTGCTGGGCTCACTCAGAGGCATCAGATTGAACTAGGCTGTCCTGAGTCATTCTCAATAGAACATTTTGTTCAGCAGTTCATCTAGTTCATTTAGTTCAGAGGTCACATGATGCATTTCCTATCAGCTCCTCACAGGATAGGGTGGAGAAAAACTGAACTAAATGAACTAAATGAACTAATCTTTTGAACTAATCTTTTCAGTGAACTAGTTCATGGTGAACTAATCAACAAAATTAACTAGATTTACCATCACTATGGTGTACACCTTGGTGGCGCTGTCACAAAACTTCGCCACATTTGTAACATACAGCTCTTGCCCTGTGCAGAGGCGCTGCTTGTGCTCCCTCTTGTTGCAGAGGTGTCTACAATGCCTCGACGCACAGAGCTGCTTTGTAAAGCAGTAGCAGCAGCAGCGCTCTCGGCTGGAATGGAGAACATTATGAATTTCAAAAGTGTGTCTTGGTCCTCCAGCATTTTACGGTCCCGGTTCAACGGTGTGATGAGGCTTTGTAAGTTGTCCCGGTAACGAGGGTCTAGGAGGGTGTACACCCAATAATCTGACGTGGTGAGAATGTGGCCGATGCGGCGGTCGTTTCTCAGGCACTGCAGCATGAAATCAACCATGTGCTGCAGACTCACAACTGGCCAACAAACGCTGTCCTCTGGAAGAGCGTCACACTAATAGATTTTTGTAAATTTAAAATAGAAGAAAGCAGCAGAAATTTTTGAAAAATTACAAGTATGAGCCAGTGACAGACACTCAGCAGAGTACACGCTGCGGTGGTTGAAGTAAGTGGAGCGGGATCTACACTCCTACAAAAAAATTAAAGCTCAGACTAGAGTGAACACTGAAACACAACTGTTCACTTGCTGTGAAAGGCCTTTTTGTGGACTTATATTATGTTTGCAAGCAATGTATTGTATTTTGATGGAAGAGCGTCACACTAATAGATTTTTGTAAATTTAAAATAGAAGAAAGCAGCAGCAATTTTTGAAAAATTACAAGGATAAGCCAGTGACAGACACTCAGCAGAGTACACGCTGCGGTGGTTGAAGTAAGTGGAGCGGGATCTACACTCCTACAAAAAAATTAAAGCTCAGACTAGAGTGAACACTGAAACACAACTGTTCACTTGCTGTGAAAGGCCTTTTTGTGGACTTCTATTATGTTTGCAAGCAATGTATTGTATTTTGATGGAAGAGCGTCACACTAATAGATTTTTGTAAATTTAAAATAGAAGAAAGCAGCAGCAATTTTTGAAAAATTACAAGGATGAGCCAGTGACAGACACTCAGCAGAGTACACGCAGCATTAGTTGAAGTAACTGGAGCGTGATCTGCACTCAAAAAAAAAAAAATCACAGACTGCAGTGAATACTGAAACACAACTGTTCACTTGCTGTGAAAGGCTCCTTTGTGGACTTCTATAGTGTTTGCAACCAAGGTATTGTATACGGATGGAAGCACGTCACACTATTATTTCAATTACATGGAGCAGCAAGAATTACACTGAAGAAAAAAAAAAGAGTCTGTGAGTGACACGTGCAGATGCCTACAGACAGCGTTGCATACAGAGCAAACTGCAGCGTCACCTGCACTCTCACACACACACCTTGCACAGAGCTGTTAAAACAACACTGCAGGCAAAAGGAAGCTTTACACAGCCGGTGGTAAACTAGCCTGCCTAAAGCACAGTACACTAAATCGCAATCTCTAACTGTCCCTCAGAGTCAGCAGAGCAGCGTTCTGTCCCTAACTGAATTCACAGCACAGTGACGCTAAAATGGCGGCGGCGCCTTTTATACTGCATTCTGACATCATTTCAGCATCCAATCACAGCCATGCCATTAGTTAACATGACCGCAGCATTACAGGATGTGCCCACACTTCTTAGGATTCCTCATTGGCTGACTAAAATCACATTGCCTCTCAAAGAATTATGGGAACTTCCGATTCCGGTATACGATATATGAAAAATATCGGAACTAAGTATCGGAATTCCGATACAGCTAATATCGGCCGATACCCGATACTTGCGGTATCGGAATGCTCAACACTACTCTTCTGTCTTTAAGGGCATCATGTGGAGAGTTGGTGCAGAAGAGCGGAGAAGATGGAGGTCTGCAGAGACGGCTGTGGATGAGAAAACTCATCATGGGATCTGGACAAGATGAAGAAAAGGAGAACGACTCCAGAGACGACGTCATCTATGAGGTACCTGGATGTAAATATTATTTGTGATACTGACTAATTCTCATGTTTTTATTTGTTAGGAGCATTAAAGGGGTTCTCCAGGTCTGTGTCACATGGAATGACTGCAGACTCCGCACAAACCTGGACAACCCCTTTAATGCTCCTAACATAAATAAAAACATGAGAATTAGTCAATTTCAGAATTCTCACACTGCGCACTGTCAGGATTCTCTCGTGCCGGTAATTTACATATATGCGGTCACATGCTGACTAGACATGTGTGGCCTCACTCAATGAAAATGAACAGAGCGAGGCCGGGCACGTCTAGTCGGAATGTGGCCAGAAGTATATAAATCACATGCTTGTGCTGACATGACCGTGTACTCTTGCCACCGGTAAGGGAGAACCCTAAAAGTGTGCAGAGCATTCGTTGTGAGAATTCAGAAGCTGCAATGTCAGGATTCAGCTCTGCAGGTCCCAGTAGTCATCACATGGGCACTTCACTCATGCCATTTTCATACTTATGGTCCTGTGACAACGAGCTTCTCTTCCTGCTTCTCTCAGTTTTTCACTGAATATTAAGAGCATTAGGGAGAGCAGCTCGTCTGAACATGACTAAGTGTGCAAATCGCATGTGTGCGGGGGGGGGGAGGGCGCCGAACCGAATTCTTGCCCCGGGTGCCAGAAAGCCTAGATACACCTCTGCCCTGGACAGCTGTGAATGTGATCTAAAGCTGATTGACTGCAATACAGCCAATCAGCATTAGTTTTCTTTATGTGACCTCACAGCATAGCTAAGGCAGGAAGCTGTGCTGTGATAGGTCGGCTGTCCTGCCCAAGCAGCACAGCAGATTTGTATAGAGGACCAGAGGGACGTTGCTGGCTGCAGAGTGTATGTACGTAAATATAATATATGAAGCCTGCAGCCTGACTAGTTCTCCAGCCACTGAGGCAGTTAGGGAAGGGGCCCCCATGCAATCTAAAGGGGACACAGGTGAGGGGGCTCACATGAAATTTCCTGTGGGCCCCCTCCTCCACTGTTTCACCTCTAATTTTCTGTGGGCACCCTTCCCCATTGTGTCAATCATCTGTATTTTACTGTGGGTCCCTTTACCCCATCTGAGCAGGCACACAGGAAGTTAGGTGACACCATGGGGAGGGGCCCACAGGAAATTAGAGGTGAAAAATTGGGGAGAGATGGGAGGTGGGCCCACAGGAAATTAGAGGTGAAAGAGTGGGAGACAAAGCCCACTGGAAATTAGAGGTGAAAGAGTGGGGAGAGAAAGCCCACTGGAAATTAGATGTGAAACATTGGGGAGAGGTGGGCCCACAGGAAATTAAGGGTAGAAGTGGGCCCAAAGGATATTAGATGACAGTGGGGGAGGTGGCCCGAAGATATTTAACCCCTTCACGACATCCGCCTTACATGTATGGCACACGTTAAATGCCACTGTCCATCTATGACAGCAGCATTTAACACGAGCTGACATGCGTGTGCATCATTCTCTCGCCCATCAGCACCTCAAAATCACATCATGGCTGTGCCAATGGTCATACTGTCATGACAGCCGGGGTCTATTGATGACCCTGTGCCTGTCATTACGAATCTCTTTTGAAACCCTTCCTGCAGCCAGTCGTCAAAGGAGACCTTGATTTCTGCAACATGCAGCGATGTGTCTCATGTGATGTAGTATATAGAGGATCTGTCAGCTCTCCTGTGTGGTGTAGTATATAGAGGATCTGTCAGCTCTTCTGTGTGGTGTAGTATATAGAGGATTTGTCAGTTCTCCTGTGTGGTGTAGTATATAGAGGATCTGTCAGCTCTCCTGTGTGGTGTAGTATATAGAGGATCTGTCAGCTCTTCTGTGTGGTGTAGTATATAGAGGATTTGTCGGCTCTTCTGTGTGGTGTAATATATAGAAGATCTGTCAGCTCCCTTGTGTGGTGTAGTATATAGAGAATCTGTCAGCTCTCCTCCTGTGTGGTGTAGTATATAGAGGATCTGTCAGCTCTCCTCCTGTGTGGTGTAGTATATAGAGGATCTGTCAGCTCTCCTGTGTGGTTTAGTATATAGAGGATCTGTCAGCTCTCCTGTGTGGTGTAGTATATAGAGGATCTGTCAGCTCATCTGTGTGGTGTAGTATATAGAGGATCTGTCGGCTGTTCTGTGTGGTGTAATATATAGAAGATCTGTCAGCTCTCCTGTGTGGTGTGGTATATAGAGGATCTGTCAGCTCTCCTGTGTGGTGTAGTATATAGAGGATCTGTCAGCTCTCCTGTGTGGTGTAGTATATAGAGGATCTGTCGGCTCTCCTGTGTGGTGTAGTATATAGAGGATCTGTCAGCTCTCCTGTGTAGTGTAGTATATAGAGAATCTGTCAGCTCATCTGTGTGGTGTAGTATATAGAGGATCTGTCAGCTCTCCTGTGTGGTGTAGTATATAGAGGATCTGTCGGCTCTTCTGTGTGGTGTAATATATAGAAGATCTGTCAGCTCTCCTGTGTGGTGTAGTATATAGAAGATCTGTCAGCTCTCCTGTGTGGTGTAGTATATAGAGGATCTGTCAGCTCTCCTGTGTGGTGTAGTATATAGAGGATCTGTCAGCTCTCCTGTGTGATGTAGTATATAGAGGATCTGTCAGCTCTCCTGTGTGGTGTAGTATATAGATGATCTGTCGGCTCTCCTGTGTGGTGTAGTATATAGATGATCTGTCGGCTCTCCTGTGTGGTGTAGTATGTAGAGGATCTGTCAGCTCTCCTGTGTGGTGTAGTATATAGAGGATCTGTCAGCTCTCCTGTGTGGTGTAGTATATAGAGGATCTGTCACCTCTCCTGTGTGGTGTAGTATATAGAGGATCTGTCAGCTCTCCTGTGTGGTGTAGTATATAGAGGATCTGTCAGCTCATCTGTGTGGTGTAGTATATAGAGGATCTGTCAGCTCTCCTGTGTGGTGTAGTATATAGAGAATCTGTCAGCTCATCTGTGTGGTGTAGTATATAGAGGATCTGTCAGCTCATCTGTGTGGTGTAGCATATAGAGGATCTGTCAGCTCTCCTGTGTGGTGTATTATATAGAGGATCTGTCGGCTCTCCTGTGTGGTGTAGCATATAGAGGATCTGTCAGCTCTCCTGTGTGGTGTAGCATATAGAGGATCTGTCAGCTCTCCTGTGTGGTGTAGTATATAGAGAATCTGTCAGCTCATCTGTGTGGTGTAGTATATAGAGGATCTGTCAGCTCTCCTGTGTGGTGTAGTATATAGAGGATCTGTCTGCTCTCCTGTGTGGTGTAGTATATAGAGGATCTGTCAGCTCATCTGTGTGGTGTAGTATATAGAGGATCTGTCAGCTCTCCTGTGTGGTGTAGTATATAGAGGATCTGTCAGCTCATCTGTGTGGTGTAGTATATAGAGGATCTGTCAGCTCTCCTGTGTGGTGTAGTATATAGAGGATCTGTCAGCTCTCCTGTGTGGTGTAGTATATAGAGGATCTGTCACCTCTCCTGTGTGGTGTAGTATATAGAGGATCTGTCAGCTCTCCTGTGTGGTGTAGTATATAGAGGATCTGTCAGCTCTCCTGTGTGGTGTAGTATATAGAAGATCTGTCCTGTGTGATATTTTTACATAACTGCATGATGGGCCCCAAGAATGATTTTGCTCTGGTGGGCCCAAGGTCATCCAGTCCGACGCTGCTTACATAGCGCTATTAATTCCACAGCACTTTATAGGCAGCATCATCATAGTCCCCTTTGGGTATCTCAATCTAAACACAAGAAGACCTACCTAGTGTGTCATTGGTACCAGATTGAGGTACTGTTTGCTGGTTTGGTGAATGTGCTATGATTTTAAAAATTAGTCTGGCAGAGCAAGTAAGAATGGGCTAAATCCCACTCTTGCTCTGACTTCTTGTGATGTCATGCCATTTTTGCTCTGAGCTCTTGGCTCTGCAATCTGAATTGATATCACAATCATGCGACTTTCATGCAGTGTTTGGGACAGGGATCTATTCACTCACTACTTCTGTGCATAGGGCTGCAGACAAAGTTTTCCCATTTCCCGGCAGAAGGTTATATGAGGAGAGCAGAGCTGTAACCTTACATCTCACACAACAAGAAAACTGCCCTAAGCTATGGTGGGATGCGTTCATCTTTATCGAATGTGTTGCTGCCTGCTTGTGATTTGTCAGCATCATATGTGTAGCCCTGGTGGTAGGCACACGCAGTACCCTGGAGAGTGTATGGCGAGACGGCAGTTTAATGCTAAATATCCATTCACTCGACACACACTAGACACACCCCTAGGGTAGTGGAGTATACTCTAGAGGAGTGGTCAAGGTAGTAGGTGTTAGAGTGATGAGTCTAGTTCCTGTCTTTGGACAGTGAGGACGTGTGGAGTAGAGTCTAGACTTCTTTGTGAGAAGACGTTTGGAGGGAGGAAAGAGTCTAGCCTGCTTATTCACCAGTTCATATCGTGGAGTCTGGTATAGGTGTTTGGAATACACCTTAGTCTAGTCAGAGCTGTATCACCTTCTCAACACACACTGAGGAAAGAAGAAGTTTTAGTACAGAAAGCCTTCAGCATCCCTGTCTAAAGGACGGTATCAGGTTCAGAGACGTGCTCCTGCCTGTTGATAACTGAGCATCTGTAGCTAACTTTGAAGGAAGGAAAAGAAAGAAGTGACTGCTCGACCCTTGGCTAGTTTGAGTGCTTATGTTACCAGCGTGGACAAGGCGAAAGGCAAAGTGGATTTATTGGATTAGTGCTTACGGATTGAAGAAGTCCAGCACATTGCACCCGGTCACTGGGGACCGAAGGGTCACTGTTGTTTCAAGCACAGTGATAAGAAAACCAGGAATCTACCGGACCCTAGGTCGCGGCAGACAAGCCCCTTATAGTCAGTACGTAACTGGGGTCAGGGGAGTGAAGACTTTGGAGTTCTGCAGGACAAAATAAGAATTCAGCTCCTTCACAGGAAGGCCCCTAACACTAAGCTGACTGGGCAGGTACAGCTAAAGATTAGCTGGAGATTGAGGGAACTACGCTTCAGGCTGGTTGTACTCGTTTTATTGGAGTTAAAGGAGGCCCCTAACTTGTCCAGCTGCCGTCTCAAGATACACTCTCCTTGGATCAGCCTCCCTGGGACCTGCCTTATCATCTTGCAAGTAAAGGTATGGAAAGACGCTGACCGTGTGAGACTGTGTTCTTTATCTGCACTCGACTTCACAACTCACATAGACTTTGAGGGACCAGTCCCACCTGTAGGGGACCCGACATCTAGCTGCATCACCATCCCCTCAGAGATCTACAGCAGCGCTGGTATAAATTACCAGAAGACTACAGGTGGCGTCACGAACTGTATATAAATATCCCCTGTAAATATTCCCCTAACATACGCCAGACCGCCAGGGCCACAGACCGAGCCACAGCTACCTGTGACAAACCCCATAGACTTCCATGGGCTCGGCTCTGAGTACCCCATTGCCCTGGTAACCCACAATTGTGGTGGCGGGTCGACACAAAAAACTTGGCGTCACGAACAGGATGTGAAACTCGCAGAATTGCGAGCCCTGTGTGCCTAAGGAATTGTTTTTGTGAGAAAGGACTGTTTGCACTTTTGGCGCCAAAATCGCCATTTTTGTCGCCATATTCGCGCCCTCAGGCGCTGGAGAAGAAGGTGGGCGTACCTTCGTGGGCGTCTACCCCCCTGTGGCGCGAAGAAAATGCCTGCCCTCTCAAAGTGCTATTACAACATGCGGTCCTGCCCTACAGCAAAGGAGGTCCGCCTCCTCTTCACCTTCCCTGCGAGGAGGAGGAGACGCAAACCCCACCTCCACGGAAGAGACCGGATGTCTCCGCAGAAAGAAGAAAGAATCTACTGGAACATGATGGAGGCAGGACGTGAGCAGCCGAGCGGAGCAGCGGAGGAAGGCAGGCCCCGTGCCCCCGCCAAGCTGCCACCAACACCGGAGTTATCCGTGATCCTGCACCTG
>JARQOD010000003.1:111316328-111467056 GCA_033576555.1 Oophaga sylvatica
AAGACAAGCAACGAACTTCTGATTTTTGTCATGGCTAATAATACTCTTCATTGTTTCTCCCGAAAGGAGGAGGGATAGGCTACAAATGAGCTTTAAGAATTTCTTCTTTGTTTTTTTTTCCCTCAACATTCACGGATATTATAAAGAGTTTATCCAAAGGACACATGTAAATGGTTCACTACACAGCCAGGCTGCAGACACAAACTAAATAGTCGCAACTATACAACGTCCTTATGGACACAGCAATAAGGGATTTGCTAGATGTATTCTATAGAAGAAAAAAAAATCAAAAACATTTATATCCAGTAAGAAATTGTACATGTGAGTAATTATACTTATCCTTTACAAGCTTCACATATGAGAATGGCCCCATGCAAGTGTTGCAGAGTTGATCTTGTCATTAGATTGCTTCTTTTTGCAAAAAAAAAATACACAATTGTTCTTAAACAGTCTAATAGAAAACCACAGGCAATGGGTGACTAATCACAATATTTGAAAAAGAAGTAGTAAGTGCCAGAATCAACTGTGCTGAACTGGCAAGAATATTCCTACTACTGCTGGGCTCAGGGGTGAACCTCGAAATTATAGTGCTCCAATGCAAAACTTAAAAGGGACCCCGTCCTTCATAGGGACCAATAAACACTGCTATTATGCTAGTGTACGCTATATCTTTTATAATAAATCTTCATCGAGATTGAAGTTGCACACAGTGAGTTACATATACCCCTTCACTCCAGGAGCTTTTTTAAATTTTTCGTTTTCGTTTTTCGCTCCCCTTCTTTGCAGAGCCATAACTTTTTTATTTTTCCGTCAATATGGCCATGTGAGGGCTTATTTTTTTGTGGGACTAGTTGTAGTTTTGAACAACGCCATTGGTTTTACCATGTCATGTACTCGAAAACAGGAAAAAATTCCAAGTGAGGTGAAACTGCAAAAAAAGTGCAATCCCACACTTGTGTTTTGCTTGGCTTTTTTGCTAGGTTCACTAAATGCTAAAATTGACCTGCCAATACGATTCTCCAGGTCATTACGAGTCCATAGACACCAAACATGTCTAGGTTCTCTTTTATCTAAGTGGTTCAAAAAAATTCCAAAGTTTGCTAAAAAAAAAAAAATTGCGCCATTTTCCAAGTCCCGTAGCGTCTCCATATTTCGTGATCTCGGGTCGGTTGTAGGCTTATTTTTTGCGTGCCAAGCTGACATTTTTAAAGACACCACTTTTGTGCAAATACGTTCTTTTGATCGCCCGTTATTGCATTTTAATGCAATGTTGCGGCGACCAAAAAAAACATAATTCTGGCGTTTTGAATTTTTTTTCTCGCTACGCCATGTAGCAATCGGGTTAATCTTTTTTTTTATTGATAGATCATGCGATTCTGAAAGTGGCATTACCTAATATGTGTAGGTTTGTTTTTTCTTTTATTGTTTTATATTGATTGGGGAGAAAGGGGGGTGATTTGAACTTTTAGGTTTTTTTAGTTATTTTTAATTTTTAAACACTTTTTTTTTTACTTTTGGCATGCTTCAATAGCCTACATGGGAGGCTAGAAGCATGCACAACTCGATCGGCAGAAGTTATGTCGCTTACCCATGTTATGTAAATAAAAGCTTATAACCTGACGGTAAATTCTTCCATTGGTTGTATAAATTAGCTGAAACCCTCTGAAATGTGGTTTAGGTTAAGAAAATAAATTGGCATCAATGCAGAAATATTGATCATTTAATAGACACAGAATGGTCAGATTTTGGCAAGACAAAAGTTTTGTCGCCCACAGAAAGTAATGTGATATTCAAACAAATAATTAACTTAAAATACAAATATATGTTGCATAACATTGGTGAATGAAGTTGTGGTGCTATTAGAGTCATATTTAATAGTTTGTGTAACTTCCATGAGCTTGAAGGACTGCATCCATGCTGTTCAACAATAATTCATACAATTTATTAATGAAGTCATCAGGAATAGCAAAGAATGCAGTCTTACATGCCTCCCAGAGTTCATCTAGATTCTTTGGTTTTGTCTTCCAAGCTTCCTCTTTCATCCTACCCCAAACATGCTCAATGATGTTCATGTCTGGTGACTGGGCTGGCCAATAATTGAGCACCTTGATCTTTTTTGCCTGGAGGAACTTTGTTGTGGAGATGGATGTATGAGATGGAGCACCGTCCTGCTGCAGAATTTGACCCCTTTTATGATTTGGAATATAAGAGGTAGCTAATACTTCTTGATGTTTTAGGCTTTTGATATTGCCTTCCACCTTGCAAATGTTTCGCACACCCCCATACTGAATGTAACCCCAGACCATGATCTTTCCACCACCCAATTTAACTGTTTTCTGGGTGTATTTTGGATCCATACGGGCTCCAGTAGGTCTCCTGCAGTATTTGCGGCAGCTGTGGTGTAATTCTACTGAAGATTCATCAGAGAAATCCACCTTCTGCCACTTTTCCAGCGTCCATCTGTTTAGCAGGCTGTGGGACTTTGCAAATGCCACACGTTTTTTTATTTGCCTTTTATTTAGTGCTGGCTTCTGGGCACTGATTCGACCATGGAGGCCATTTCAAGACAGAATCCTACAAACTGTTCTAGTTGACACAGGGACTTGAGGTGACCAGGCCTGTTGGAGCTCTGCTGTAGTGGAAGAGGGGCTTGCTTTGGATTTTCTAACCAACAAACGTTCCTCCTGAGCAGTTGTCTTGCGGGGTCTGCCGGACCTGGGCTTGTCAAACACATCTCCAGTCTCTTCAAATCTTTTTTAATTCTTTGTACCTGACGCTGAGACACATTAAAGGTGCCAGCCACCTCTGCAGTGGATCTGGTCTTCAACCTCTTGATAATCCAGGCTTTGGTCGCAGGGTGGATTTTTGGCATGTTGTCAGAGCTCAAGTTGCAGTTCAAGTGAAGGTCCGGGGTGCTGGGTTTCTTTTTATACACACCCACTAATTAACCGATCATTTACTGAGCACAGGTGAGGATGCAAACTAGGATTGGGTGCATTATATGACCAGGCGACAAAACTTTTGACTTGCCAAAATCTGACCATTCTGTGTCCATTAAATGATCAATATTCTGCATTGATGCCAACTTATTTTCTTAACTTAAACCACATTTCGGAGGGTTTCAGCTTTCAAAAGAATAATTTATACAACCAATGGATGAATTTACCGTCAGGTTATAAGCTTTTATTTACATAACATGGATAAGCGACATAACTTCTGTCAGGGAGTGTATGTAGCAGATTTACTGCATTGCTACGAGCGCCGAACACCGGGCGGCATTCATAGCAGTGTGCCTGCAACAACCATAGAGGTCTCTATGAGACTTCTGGTTGTCAAGGCAACGCGTCGCCTACCACCGATCACGTGACGGGGGTCGGCGATGCGCTCACTTCCGGCCAGGAGGCAAGAAGCTCTAATTAAATGCCCGCTGTCAACTTTGACAGTGGGTTTTAACTAGTTAATAGGTGCGAGCAGATCACGATTCGGCTCGCGCCTATTATGGGCACATGTCAGCTGTTTATAACAGCTGACATGTCGCGGCTTTGAGGTGGGCTCACCGCCAGAGCCCACCTCAAAGCAGGGGATCCTTACCGATGACGTACTATCCCGTCATCGGTAAGGAAGGGGTTAAAGGGATTGCTCAATGAACAACGTTGATTTTAATCAATACATCTTGGAATAATAATAATTTCTCCAATTAGATGTGTTTAAAAAAAAACTGTTCCTGTGATGAGATAATCTTATAAATGTACCCCTGCTGTGTACTGTGTAATAGTTGTGTACAGGGTCGGACTGGCCCACCAGGACACCAGTGAATTGCCCGGTGAGCCTCAGAGAGAAGGAGGAAGAAGAAAAAAAATATTTTTTTTTCGGCACACGGGCCCTTTAAAACTGCAGGAGGCAGAGGCGCGCGTGGGCACGTGCATGCAGTCCCGACCCACAACCAGGGTCGGCGGCACAACCCAGCGAACCCAGGTAAGCGCTGGGGGCCCAGGACGAACGGTGGGTGGGACGCATGGTATGGGGTCCATGAGTCGGGGAGGCCGGTGCTAGCGCTGGCACGAGCCCCCTCTAATACCTTTTCTCGTACCTTGCAGCTGCAGTGTCTTCAGCTCCCTCTGACTCTGCGATGTCTCAGGGCAGAGGGAGCTATGATGTCATCACTGCGCACTTAGCCTCTCTGTCCTGAGCACTGCAAAGTCTAGCAGAGTGTACCAGACCTGCTGCGGGAACTGGAGAGGTGAGCACTTGATTTTTTTTTTATGTATGCAGCATTACATTGGGCCATATTCTGTTGGATGGGGGAGCATGAGACCCATAATGCTGTATGGAGGCGCATGGGGCTCATAATACTGTATGGTGGAGCGTTACATGGGCCCATAATACTGTATGGTGGAGCATGGGGCCCATAATACTGTATGGAGGAGCATGGGGCCCATAATACTTTATGGAGGAGCATTACGTGAGCCCATAATACTGTGTGGTGGAGCATGGGGCCCATAATACTGTATGGAGGAGCATTACATAGGCTCATAATACTGTATGGTGGCGAATGGGGCCCATAATACTGTATGGTGTAGCATGGGACTCATAATACTGTATGGTATAGCATGGGGTCCATAATACTGTATAGAGGAGCTTGGGGACCATAATACTGTATGGAGGAGCATAACATGGGCCTACAATACTGTATGGTGGAGCATGGGGCCCATAATACTGTATGGAGGAGCATTTCATGGGGCCATAATATTGTATGGAGGAGCACTACATGGGCCCATAATACTGTATGGAGGAGCATGAGGCCCATAATACAGTACTGTATGGAGGAGCGTGAGGCTCATAATACTGTATGGAGGAGTATATGGCCCATAATACAGTATGGAGGAGCATTACATGGGTCCATAATACTGTATGGTGGAGCATGGGGCCCATAATACTGTATGGAGGAGCATGAGGCCCATAATACTATATGGAGGAGTATGGGGCCCATAATACTGTATGGAGAAGTATGAGGCCCATAATACAGTACTATATGGAGGAGCATGAGGCCCATAATACTGTATGGAGGAGTATGGGGCCCATAATACTGTATGGAGTAGCATTACATGGGCCCATAATACTGTATGGTGGAGCATGGGGCCCATAATACTGTATGGAGGAGCATTACATGGGGCCATAATATTGTATAGAGGAGCATTACATGGGCCCATAATTCCTTATGGAGGAGCATTGGGTCAGTATTTTGTCTAAGTATTTGTAATGCAAAATGAGGAGTGGGTGATAAATACAGAAGTGGTGACGTGTTTCTATTATACTTTTCCTCTGATTGTTCCACTCCTGGTTTTGCCTTACAAATACTGAGGTAAAATACTGACCAAATACTGACTGTGTGAACGTGGCCAAAGGATAAGTGATAAGTTATAGATTGGTGGGGGTCTGACTGCTGGGACCTGCACCGATCTGCAGAAAGTGAACTCTTATCCCCATTAGTATGGAGTGGCATGTATGACTCAACCACTGATCCATTCATTTCCTAAGGGGCTGCACTTGGCTTTTTCTGGAAGCCCCAAAGAGGATGAATAAAGCTGCAGTCAGACATCCCATCTGCTGCTCCATTTTTAAAATGAGGATAAAAGGGTCCTGTCAGGAATAAAAGTTCCCCATTCTTCCGATCGGTGTGGTTTCCAAAGGTCGGATTCCACCGATCAATAAATTACCACATACCTAACGTGTGGATAGCACCCTTTAATGCAAACTACAGTAATTGTTCATTCCAGCTATGGTGGCACACAGTAGATGTGCAGTAGCCGCCTGTGTTTTGCAGTTGACGCTCCACTATATCAGGGATAACGGCTAAGTTATTTGCATATAGCTGTAGGGTGGGCCCCTAGGGTCAATTCTCCCTGTGGGCCCCCCAGTCTGACCCTGGCTGTGTCTGATCACACTGGGCAGGGGAGGACGCAAAAGAAAGTATACAGACAGGACAGCATGGGATCACAAATGATTATTTGAGATAAAACTTTTTTAAAAAACAGGCAGACAAATGTTTTACTTCACAGAAAGAATCAGTTGCGATCCCATACTGTCCTGTCTGTACACTCTTCCTTCCTCCCCCGCCCAGGAGCTGTGGTATGATCAGACCATGTCCTTGTATGGTCAGACACGGCCATTACACAGTACACAGCAGGGGCACATTTATAAGATTATCTCAGCACAGGAACATTTTTTCAAACACATCCAATTGTGGAAATTATTCTTATTTCAAGATGTAGTGTCTAAAATCAACTTTAAAATTAATTTTGCTCATGGGAAAACTCTTTTAAAAGGAATGGGGAGTCTGAAAAAGTCCTATTATTTAACACCTTCCCGCCGCGGTCAATTTTCATTTTTGCTCCCCTTTTTCCAAGAGCCATAAGTTTTTTTTTTTTTTCTGTCAATATGGCAGAATGGGGGCTTGTTTTTTGCGGACAAATTATACTTTTGAATTACACCATTCATTTTATTATGTGATGCACTGGAAAGTGGGGAAAAAAATACCAAGTGAGTTGAAATTGCGAAAAAAAGTACAATTACACAATTGTTTTTTGTTTTTTTATTTACCATATTCACTATATGGTAAAACTGACCTGGCAATATGAGTACACAAATACCAAATATGAATAGTTTTTTTT
Organism: Oophaga sylvatica; assembly: GCA_033576555.1. Classification (NCBI taxonomy): domain Eukaryota; kingdom Metazoa; phylum Chordata; class Amphibia; order Anura; family Dendrobatidae; genus Oophaga; species Oophaga sylvatica. Next base: position 111,323,000 of record JARQOD010000003.1, read on the forward strand.
ATTTAAGTGGTGGAAAAAAAAACTCGAAAATTTGAAAAAATTTTTGCTTGTGTCGTCATTTTCCAAGAACCATAACATTTAAATTTTTGGAATATGGGGCTGTGCGATGGATTATTTTTTGCTCACTGAGCTGACATTTTTACTGATACCATTTTGGGGTAGCTAGAATGTTTTCAGCGCCTCTTATTGCATTTTATTGCATTGTTGCTGCGGCCAAAGAACATAATTCTGGCTTTTCGATTTTTTTCTCATTACGCCGTTTACTGATCGGATTTATTTTATATTTTGATAGATCGGACTTTTACAAACACAGCAATACTAAGCGTGTATTAGTTGGTATATTTTTAACGGTGCAAAAGGAGGGGTAATTTGAACTTCTATATTTTTCCATATTTTTAAAAATATATTTGTTCACTTTGTACTGTATTTGTTATTCCCTTTAGCAGACGTTAAGCTGCGATCATATGATTGCTGGTACTATACGTAGCAGTGCAGCATTACTATGACAGGTGACACCTTAATACACAGCTGATGGCACAGGATCCACCAATCACAATAGGTGATGTCAAAGCCAATGTCAGACTGAGATGTCAAAGATCCAGCTGTAACATTGATGATGAGAGCCAACTGTTCTGCTACATGCAAATATTACATTAACCATTCACAAATTTACCTACCGTATGTTTTTATAGATAAGTTAACTAGGTAGTTTGGTAAATGAAAAAGAAAATGCTGCCTCTGTCTGTACATAGTGAATCAAGTGTATTGTGCCAATTACTTCTCATATAGGGTGCTCTCCTGCACAATGGCCCACCAGAAGATTAATCTGTTTCCCTGTGGGTCAGTCCGAGCCTGGTCACAGCTGACCCTGGTTCCCCTCCTCTCACAATGACCTTTGCACATGCTCATTAGATGCTTTAATATAAAATATATGAACGATCAGAGCCCGTTCATTGTGATTAATGTACATCTATTGTTTCCTGAAACAACAATAAGTTAAAAATAAAAACTAAACATAGTAACCTGTGTAAAAATTGCAAGATTTCTAATTTTTATTTTTTGATAAAGATTGAAAAAGACAACATTTATTTAAAATACATTTTACACAAAAACTAGATTTAAGTAATGCATCATTTTCTGATGACATCAACTCTTAAAATCTTCCTTTCACACAGTCAAGACTTTAAAGGAGTTGTCCACTACTGGAGGACCCCATCTTAACACTTAAAGTGCCCTATATACAAAAAGACACATACTCGCGAGTGAACTGAAAGGCAGCAGTCAATCAGTGGTCACTGATTGGCTGTAGCGATCAAATGACATAATGTCACATTACAGTTGGGAGACCCAACGCCAACACTGTAGGAATGGCGCCAGTTTGGGAAGTATGTCTTTTTTTTTCTTTTCTATGGAGCACTTTATCAGTTAAGGAAGGAATATCAAGTTGTGAACAACCCTTTTAAAATAATGGCTGTCTGCAGCCATACCTAGCAGCAGTTAAGGTACTGCCACACTTAGTGATCTCGTTAGCGATCTCAATAACGACGCAAGCTAATGAGATCGTTTTTGTGATCGTTTTAATGTCTCTAGTAGCTGCCACACTTAGTGATCTCGTTAACGACTCAAAATCGGTTAGCGATCTCATTAACGACTTTAACGGTCATTGCGATGTAAAAAACAGCGCACATCGCTCACAAAAGGTGCCAGACAGCGATATAGGCTCACCAGCGGGACGCCAACGATCTAAATACGGTCCAGAACTCTAGTGAACGATCAGCGAGATCACAGCAGGGGCCACGTCGTTGCTACATGCCACACACGTTAGCGTCACGAACGAGATCGCTAAATAGTGACGTATTTTAGCGATCTCGTTAGCGACGCTGTTTAGTGTGGCATACCCTTTAAAGGGATATTCTCAGATTATTAAATTGTTTTAATTAGCTAGACAGCATGAGAGTAAGCAAGTATGCAATTTACTTGCTTTTTCAGTTTGCTGCCATTCTAATGCGATGAGAGTTTTTTCCAAGGCAGATCTAGGTTTTCCGGCACCCAGGGCAGGAATTCAGTTGGTTGCCTCCCCCTGTACCCACGATTTAAGTAGTCGTCGTGTGACCTCTCATATGCAATTTGCTTACTTAGGCCGGCGTCACACTGGCGACAGAATCGGACGACTGCAATACGATGAAATATCGCATTGCAGTCTGCCCTATGTTAATCTATGGAGCAGCGCCCAGTATCAGATTTTTTTGTGGTCCGTTTTAAACGTCCGAGTGCAATCGCAGCATGTTGCGATTGTCACCGATTGTGGGTCGACTATCGCCAATGCAAGTCTATGGGAGCGATGAAAAATCGGATTACAAACGGACCGCACATGTGACTTGCGATTAAATCGCATCGGTGTCCTTTAGAAAAGCCGGCAATTCATCCCCGGCTATACTGTAAAATCACACTGACAGCTTTAATAAAGAATAGAAAGAATAGATATACACACATAGAATACATACATATATATGTCATTGTGATATATATATACATATATTTATAGTTCGTACACTTCTACATACTGTAATAGCCGCTAATTCAATTGCCGGCTTTTGTGAAATCACAGAAGCCGACATGAAATGATACATTGTTTAGACACAGTTAACCATGTCATTTCCTGTATTTTGATATATGGTTTGAACTTACAATTACATAAGTGTATGTGTGCAAAATTTCAGACATGTAGGGGTTAATTAAAGGTGTAAATTTGTTGAAAAAAAATGCGTGGGCTCCCGCTGTATTTTCTCCACCAGACAGACAAAGCCAGCGAGTGGGGGCAGATAATAATAGCCTAGGGAGGATACATTTTTTTTGTGCCCCCCTGGCTACTAACATCTGCCCCCCAGACACCCCAGAAAGAGCAAATCTCTAATTAGATTTGCCCTTTCTGGCACTTTGCCCGTCTATTCCCATTGCCCTGTAGCGGTGGCGAATGGGTTAATAAGGGGTTAAAGGCACCTTGCAATTGAAAGGTGACTGTAAGCCAGGTTAATAATTGAGAGCTGTCAATTAGACAACTATCAATTATTAATCCTATTGAAGTAAATAAAAAAACACACACACTTTAAGAATAAATAATTTTAATGAAATAAAAACACATTTTTTTGACCATCTTTTATTTTACTCTTAATCCGTTAGAACCCCTTGATCTCCTAAAATAAATATAAAATAATAAAACAACATTATTCTTACCTATCTGGCGATCTGTCACGTCCCACGATGTAATCCTTCACAAAGGGTTAACTAGCAATCAGCTAAGCAGCGCAACTAATGCTGCGTGCTCAGCTGATAGCTCCTGAATGAATGAGCTTATCTCCTGCCGACAGGAGAGGATGTGATTAATGAATGAAGCTTAATTGATTGTGTCCCACTTTCACCTTAGGTCAGGTCACTGAAGTGAAAGTGGCAATAAATTAATTAAGCTCCATTCATTCATCTCTTCCTCTCTTTTCGCTGGGAGAGGAAGTTATTCATTCAGGGTGTTAGAGCTCGCAGACAGCATTAGCTCTCTGCGAGCTGTAACCTGTTAACCCTTTCTGATGGATTACACCGTGGGACCTGACTGTACATCGGATTGGTAAGAATAATTTTGCTTTTTTATTTTATTTTTATTACAGGAAATGGTTTTAGCAGGAAAATAAAATATGGTCAAAAACTGTGTGATTATTTCATTAAACTTCTTTTTTATTAAAGTGTGTGTGTTTTTTTATTTACTTCAATAGGATTAATAATTGATAGTTGTCTAATTGACAGCTCTCAATTATTAACCTGGCTTACAGTCACCTTTCAATTGCACGGTGCCTTTAACCCCTTATTAACCCATTCGCCACCGCTACAGGGCAATGGGAATAGACGGGCAAAGTGCCAGAAAGGGCAAATCTAATTAGAGATTTGCCCTTTCTGGGGTGTCTGGGGGCAGATGTTAGTAGCCAGGGGGGGCACAAAAAAATGTACCCTCCCTAGGCTATTATTATCTGCCCCCACTCGCTTGCTTTGTCTGTCTGGTGGAGAAAATACAGTGGGAGCCCACGCATTTTTTTTCAACGAATTTACACCTTTAATTAACCCCTACATGTCTGAAATTTTGCACACATACACTTATGTAATTGTAAGTTCAAACCATATATCAAAATACAGGAAATGACATGGTTAACTGTGTCTAAACAATGTATCATTTCATGTCGGTTTCTGTGATTTCACAAAAGCCGGCAATTGAATTAGCGGCTATTACAGTATGTAGAAGTCTAGGAACTATAAATATATATATATATATATATATATATATATACACATGTCACAATTACATATATATATATATATATATATATATATATATATGTGTTCTATGTGTATATATCTATTCTTTCTTTTGTGTTTTAAATACTATTCTTTTGGATCCATTATATGTCAGTTTTGCAAGCCTGCGAGAAATTCTCGCAAGTCGGATGAAAATCGGATGTTACAAGGTACACACACATGCGACTAAATCGCATCTTTGAAGGAAAATCGGATGCCAGGCGGATGTGTGATGTTTTCATTTTGGTACGATAATCAACCGACTAAAACGGTCTGATTTTTTGTAGTTGCGTCTGACCCTGGCCTTACAGGCCATGCATGTCTAGTTGACATGTGATTACATGAATACAAATGACATACTTGTAGTTTCATGACCTCCTGCTCTCACCACCAGCACTAGAGAATTCTGACAGCATGCAGTGAGCGCACTGTGAGAATTCAGGAGTCTGCAGTCAAATAGAGCAACTACAGACTTTCGCTATTCCAGCATGGTCAGACATGGCCATTACACAGGACACAGCAGGGGAACATTTATAAAATTATCTCAACACAGGAACATTGAGTGCTTATCCACGCTCAACTTTGTTAACGTGAATTGTATATATATGGTGCCCCTATTTCCATGGTGACTGGATTAAGATGGCTGCTGTCTCTAACAGCAAGCCATCCCTGCATGTCGCCTGGCCAGCCAATCACAGCAATGTGTCAATAAGGTTGGAAAAATAAAAAGGCATGCTGGGATCTGGGCGGTGTGACACAGCACCAATCACAGCCGTCACAATGGGTTGGGTGATCGCAACGTCACCTCGCCTGACTAACCCTTTGGAACTGATTGGCTGAACAATAGTTTCTGGCCAATCAGCACCAAAGGGGTTAATCTAAAATAACGATCCCCTCTTTGTACGCCAGTTGGCATGCAGATCGGTTGTGAGACCTGGGATAAAGATTCGTTGGTGGCCAGTGTGATGCTCACTGCGATCTCTGGCCTCCTGGTGCTGCATCCTCCTGTGCAGAGATCTTCCTGCTATCTGTCTCCTGCACTGTGTGACATATCTGTGATCACAGCAGCAGCAGCAGAAACTCCCCAGTCCCTGTTCCAGTCCCCCATCCCTGTTCCAGTCCCTCCCCATCCCTCCTCCCCTCCCAAGTGAATTTTTAGCACACTTTTTTGCTCTTTTTTCATGTGTGCGGCATGCTGCGCTGAGCATTCGTGCTCTTACCGTGGCCGCGGCGCTCTGATCAGTGTTACTACTGATCAGAGACTGTGCCCAGGGAATTTTTTTAAGTTAGTTAGCGTAGTGGACATTGCAGTGTTAATGATGTGAGATTGGGGTTTTATTTAGGAAAAAAAACTATTACAGTGTAGTTTCATAGGTAGCGAGGTGGCGTGTTAGTGTAGCGGACATCACAGTGTTTGGTGACGTCCGATTTTGTTTTAGAGAAAAAAAAATCGTACAGAGTATCTGTATAGGTAGGGCGGTAGCGTCTTTCTTTTGTTTTAAAGAAAATTATTATAAAATTATTTCCAGGTAATTTCTAGTGCATTAGGGGAGCGTATGTTGCATTGTTAGTGATGTCCATTTTTCTTTTGTAAGCAAATAATTATAAGCGCCAAATAAATTTTTAGGTAGTGCATTAGGGGAGCGTACATTGCATTGTTGGTGACGTCCGTTTTTCTTTTGCAAACAAATAATTATTAGCGCCGAGTAAATTTTTAGGCAGCGCATGAGCGGAGCATACGTCACATTAGTAGTGATGTCCGTTTCTCTTTTGCAGCAAAAACAGAATAGTTAGTGCTGGGTAAATTTATAGGGAGGGCATTAGTGTAGTGAACGTTTATAATTTTTTTTATACAAACTTTTCATTTTACATCTGATTTTTTTTTTCATTTCTGTCTTCTAAGTGTTTCTTCCAAATTTTTTCTCTCTACTTTTTTCCCTCAACTATAATATTTTAAACAGTACCCTATTTACAAGCCCCACGCATTACATGTGCAAAAGCACCACCTACACAAACATCCCGGGGTTTTGAAAAATAAAATAAAACTGGCCCATTTGTCATGAAGACCCTGTTCACCAGAGGAGTGTTAGGGAATGGAAAATGTTATTGTTTTATCTTTTACCTCTTTCTCGTATTTTACTGGTACTGCTACACGTTCATGTGTATTACCATTTTTTGTGTCACATAGGTACTGCTACACTATTCTATGTATTACCTTAAGAGATAAAAGTATAATGTATATTCATGTGCTGTTATGTATAAAAGTTAGGGAAATTGCAGTTTGTAGGGTTGGCCACTAGATGGGGGGCATTTTAGTGTCCACAGTTCTTAGTGTATAGTGTAAGTATATGGTTAATAGTAGGATGGACTGCTGTGTTTACCACAGCCAGTGTAGGTGTTAGGTTTAGTCAGAGGGCGAGGGACGCTATAGGCCCAGGATGCCGCAGCAGCCACATAACTTGAAGTGAAGTGAAGCTCAGCCGTCCACAGCACCAGGACAGTACAGCAACAGGCCAGTGCAGTTTGGAAGGTCAGAATGTGGTAACTCATGGTTTGGGCAGATACCCTTAGAACTGGGGCGAAACGGCCAAGGTACCCCACAGATGCAGTGAGTACGGACAGTAAAGACGTGGTGCAAACGCAGAAGACAGTACAGAACGGCAGTACTCTCTTTCAGTGGCTTCTTTCTCCGGATATTAATGATCTTGTGTCAGGGGCGAAACAGACCAAGGGATGCATATCCATAGCAGAGCTGCACAGAGAGAATGCTGAGGAACCGTCAGGGACGGTCTGACCCGGGCCCGCGCTTTGTGATCATGAGAGTAACACAGGGAAAGAAAAGGAACATTGTTTTGTGAAGCCTGTTGTAAAAGATGTGAAGACTTTGGATGTGCTGTGTAATTAACCCAGTAAAGATGTTCTTGTTGAAGTTGATTAGGACTGTGTCTCAGTTTATACTGATCTACCTGGAGAGGATCTCCCACAGCTTAGGGGAGAACCAGAAGGAGCTGGACCTGAAGGCACAGGTATGCTGACTAATGGTGGATATCTTTCTGTGAGGGGAGGCCAGGACGCAGAAGCCCAGGTGTCCTCGGCCATGACTACGGTCCTGGCCGACACTTACAGGAGCATAGGCATTCCTTGCCTCCGATATGGATTCAGCCAGTGAGGAAGATCCCACATTCCTCTATTCCTCCTCCTCCTCATCTAGTGAGGAAGGACCCCCTACGACCAGGCAACCCCTGCAACAATCAATCCCATATGTATTGCACCCCCGAAAATTATCAGCCCGTTATTCCAGATTTCATCAGCAGCTCTGGAATCCAGTTTGACACCACTGGCCTCACTGAAATTGACTTCTTCAAATTATTTTTCAGCGAGGAAATAATAAATGTTATGATGACCCAGACAAACTTGTATGCCCATCAATTTTTCACCCAAAATCCCACGTCATTATACGCCAAATGGACCCCTCTAAATGCAGCATAAATTATGACATTTTGGGGAATTGTGCAGCATATGGGCATAGTCAGAATACCAGAGATTTGGCAATACTGAGTAGTGATATTTTCTACAGTACACCGGTATTCCGCATGGCCATGACAAGGACACGACTTGAAGCGATCCAAAAATGTTTGCATTATAGTGATAATGCGCAGTGTGTGCCCCGAGACGATCCTAACTTTGATCATCTCTGCAAAATTCAGCCAGTAGTTGAACACTTCAGCATAAAATTTGCCGAGTCGTACAACCCCCAAAGGGGGTTTATTTCAAAGGGGGGCTAAAATTCTAACAATACTTTCCCAGTAAGAGGGCCAGGTATGGAATAAAACTGTACAAACTGTGCAAGAGTACCTCAGGGTGCAACCACAGATTTAGGGTTTACAAAGGGGAAGGACACCTAGATTGATCCCCCTGAATGACCACCTGTCCTGGGGGTGAGTGGGAAAATTGTGTGGGAATTGCTGCACCCACTGCTGGATAATGGTTATCACCTCTACATTGATAACTTTAACACCATTATCCGGATTTTCAAGAACCTCTCTCTCAGAGATACAGTTGCATGTGGCACCGTGTGAAAAAATCAGCGAGGCCTCCCTAAGCCACTAATTGGACGATCACAAAAACGGTACAGAGTATGCTCCAAAAGGGGAATCTGAAAAGACACAATTTACCATTGTGAAACCTGCCCTGAGAAACCTGGCCTTTGCATTAAGGATTGCTTCAAAGAGTACCACACATCCACAAATTAATAAAATTTGTTTTGACCCTGTTGACACAACACACTTTTTTAATCTGATGTACTCTGCACATCTTACACATAACACCACATTGTAAACTCATACACCAGTAAAACCAAAAGCAATATACCGTATATACTCATGTATAAGCCGACCCGTGTATAAGCCGACCCCCCTAATTTTGCCACAAAAAACTGGGAAAACTTATTGACTCGCGTATAAGCCTAGGGTGAAAAATGATTATGCCCCCATATGATGCTCCACAGATTATGCCCCCATATGCTGCACAGATTATGCCCCTATATGCTCCAGATTATGCCCCCATATGCTCCAGATTATGTCCAATATGCTTCAGAGATTATGCCCCCATATGCTCCAGATTATGCCCCCATATATTCCACAGATTATGCCTCCGTATGATCCACAGATTATGCCCCCATATGCTCCACAGATTATGCCCCCATATGCTCCACATTATGCCCCCATATGCTCCATATTATGCCCCCATATGCTCCAGATTATGCCCCATATATTCCACAGATTATGCCCCCGTATGATCCACAGATTATGCCCCATATGTTCCACAGCTTATGCCCCCATATGCTCCATATTTTGCCCCCATATGCTCCATATTATGCCCCCATATGCTCCAGATTATGCCCCATATGTTCCACAGTTTATGCCCCCATACGCTCCATATTATGCCCCCATATGTTCCACAGCTTATGCCCCCATATGCTCCATATTATGCCCCCATATGCTCCATATTTTGCCCCATATGCTCCAGATTATGCCCCCATATGTTCCACAGCTTATGCCCCCATATGCTCCATATTATGCCCCCATATGCTCCATATTTTGCCCCCATATGCTCCAGATTATGCCCCCATATGTTCCACAGCTTATGCCCCCATATTATGCCCCCATATGCTCCATATTTTGCCCCCATATGCTCCATATTATGCCCCATATGTTCCACAGCTTATGCCCCCATATGCTCCATATTATGCCCCCATATGCTCCATATTATGCCCCATATGTTCCACAGCTTATGCCCCATATGCTCCATATTATGCCCCCATATGCTCCATATTATGTCCCCATATGCTCCATATTATGCCCATATGTTCCAGATCATGCCCCATATGCTGCAAAAAAAAAATAAAAAAAATGACATACTTACCTCTCGTGGCTGGGGGCCAGGTGCCGGGGTCACCGCTCACTCAGAACCCCGGCACCTGTGATATTTACCTGTCCTCTCTGCACCGCAGCCCTGCGTCCTCTTCCTGGTCCTCGGCAGTGAATGATCTGGCAGGGGGCGCGGCGCTCACTAATGACATCATCGCGCCCTCTGCCTGATCATTCACCGCCAGAGGAGTCAGACGAGGACGCAACACAGCGGTGGAGAGAAGACAGGTAAATATCGCTGTACTCACCTCTCCGCCGCGCGTCCCTGCAGCCTCTCCTCTTCTCCCGGCGCTCTCAGCAGCGCTTCCTTCCTACAGCGGTCACATGGTACCGCTCATTAAAGTCATGAATATGTGCATATTCATGACTTTAATGAGCGGTGCCATGTGACCGCTGCAGGAAGGAGCCGGAGATCGTGGGAGAAGCAGGGGGGCTGCAGAGACCGCGGCGGCGGAGAGGTGAGTATAATCCGACACCCCCGCTCCCCCTCCCCGCCGACCCCGTATAAGCCGAGAGGGGGACTTTCAGCCCTAAAAAATGGCTGAAAATCTCGGCTTATACATGGGTATATACGGTAATCATTACTATAAAACTGTGCCTCCAGATAAGTTCCCTGAGGGGTCTACTTTCCAAAATGGGGTCACTTGTGAGGCATTTCCACTGTTTAGGCACATGAGGGGCTCTCCAAACACGACATGACGCCTGCAGACCATTCCATCAAAGTCTGCAATCCAAAACGTCACTGCTTCCCTTCCGAGCCTTGTCATGCGCCCAAACACTGGTTTTCCTCCACATATAGGGTATCAGCGTACTCGGGAGAAATTGCACAACAACTTTTAGGGTCCATTTTCTCCTATTATCCTTGTGAAAATAAAAAAATTGGGGCTAAAAGATCTTCTTTTGTGGAAAAAGTGATTTTTTTTGTTTTGACGACTCAACATTATAATTTTCTGTGAGGCACTTGGAGGTTCACGGTGCTCACCACATATCTAAATAGATTCCTTCGAGGGGTTCTAACTTCCAAAATGGGGTCATTTGTGGGGCAGTTTCCACTGATTAGGTACATCAGGGACTCTTCAAACACGACATGGTGTCCACTCTGAATTCCAGGGAATTTTGTGTTCAAAGAGTCCTTCCCTTCCGTGCCCTGCAATATGGGGTATCAGCGTACTCAGGAGAAATTGCACATCTTTTGCAGTCAATTTTCTCCTGTTACCCTTATAAAAATGAAAAAAATCAGGGCTAAAATGTCATTTTTGTGACTAAAAAGTTAAACAATATCAAAAGACTGACCAGCACCTCCAAATAGAAAACAGATGTGAACAGGTGCTTACGAAGAGTAGCCATCTCTATATATAACCAACAAATAAAGTAGCACATGAAATACATGACATTTGAATTGCATTACTACTCTAGAAAATTAGAAAAATTGGGAATACTTAGCACATTTTTCATGTTTGAATGCTATAGCGCTACAGAGTGCTACTTTATTTGTTGGTTAAAAACAAGAAGAAAAAGCAGTCATAAGGTCTGATAAAAATATAGTTTTATTCAAATATCTAAAATGTTCAGATTGAATGACATAAGTGGGGGAAATACAATCTCATGATGCACATAATACGTAACACGGGCTGTAAGAACAGCAGGACCACCGCATATATACTACAATATAATCTGCCACACAAGGGCACAATTTACTAAAGACACAGAAACATCATGTGGTGCCAACTACACGAGAAAACAGCATGTGCTGAGCAGAGGCGTAGCTAGGGTTTCGGTTTAGGGGGGGCGAAACATCTGAGTGGGCCCCTAACCAGAGAACCTCAGCAAATGACCGCGCTGTTGCCAAAATTAATCTATATATAAAAAGACCAATATTGATATCACCACCATATGGTCAGTGGTACATAACACCAGTCCTACAGAACATATAAGAGATCATAGCAGAGTTACAGATAATGACTTACCGCTGACGTTCTTTCTGATGGAATCGTTCACGTTTCATGTCTTTTCCATCTGGCCCAGACCGACATGACGACTCCTCCAGCCAGGACTCAACTACAGAGAATACAACAAAGACACGTTTCACTTCTCATATTGTCAGCACCGTCACGGTCACCAATTGGACTATTCTCAACCTGCACAAACTCCTCATCCTGCTGATACCCCAATACTGAGCCGCTGCTGTCGTATGTGTCCCTATTACTACACCTGATACTCCAATACTGAGCCGCTGCTGCAGTATGTGCCCCTATTACTACACTTGGTACCCCAATACTGAGCCGCTGCTGCCGTATGTGTCCCTATTACTACACCTGATACCCCAATACTGAGCCGCTGCTGTCGTATGTGTCCCTATTACTACACCTGATACTCCAATACTGAGCCGCTGCTGCAGTATGTGCCCCTATTACTACACTTGGTACCCCAATACTGAGCCGCTTAGTGCCGTATGTGTCCCTATTACTACACCTAATACCCCAATACTGAGCCGCTGCTGTCGTATGTGTCCCTATTACTACACCTGATACTCCAATACTGAGCCGCTGCTGCAGTATGTGCCCCTATTACTACACTTGGTACCCCAATACTGAGCCGCTGCTGCCCTATGTGTCCCTATTACTGCACCTACTGTGTGGTTCTGTGTGACCTCTAAATTCTAAAGCACCCTCTATAATATAGTAATGCCAGGTGCATGGGCCCTAGAAAACAGTGCCCACATGTTGTCCCCTAGAATGTAATAATGCCTGTGTGTGCCCCTTTGACAGTCACAGTAACCAGAGTTCCCCTATAAAAATAAGTACCCACTTTACACTTAATGTCCCGAGTTCCCCCCTGTACAGCTACCCTATACACAGTATGATGCCCCCTCACTGGATATATACTGACCCCTTAAGATCCCCAAACTATTTAATGGCTCCAACACTGTATGATGGCCACGCCACTATAATCCCCACACTGTATGATGGCCCCCTAGATAGCCTCCATATAGCATAATACACCAGATAGTCCTCAATATAGTATAATGCACCCCCATAGACAGCCTATGTATTGTAATGCACCCCCATAAGCAGCCTCTGTATTATAATGCACCCCAACAGACAGCCTCTATATTGTAATGCACTCCCCATAGGCAGTCTTATTTATAATGCACCCCATAGGCAGTCTTATTTATAATGCACCCCATAGGCAGCCTTATTTATAATGCACCCAATAGGCAGCCTTATTTATAATGCACCCAATAGGCAGTCTTATTTATAATGCACCCCATAGGCAGCCTTACTTATAATGCACCCCATACGCAGCCTTACTTATAATGCACCCCATATGCAGCCTTACTTATAATGCACCCCCATATGCAGCCGTACTTATAATGCACCCCATATGCAGCCTTACTTATAATGCACCCCCATATGCAGCCGTACTTATAATGCACCCCATATGCAGCCGTAATTATAATGCACCTCCATATGCAGCCTTACTTATAATGCACCCCCATATGCAGCCGTAATTATAATGCACCCCCATATGCAGCCGTACTTATAATGCACTCCCCCATATGCAGCCTTACTTATAATGCACCCCCATATGCAGCCGTACTTATAATGCACCCCATATGCAGCCTTACTTATAATGCACCCCCATATGCAGCCGTACTTATAATGCACCCCATATGCAGCCGTACTTATAATGCACCTCCATATGCAGCCGTACTTATAATGCACTCCCCCATATGCAGCCTTACTTATAATGCACCCCCATATGCAGCCGTACTTATAATGCACTCCCCCATATGCAGCCGTACTTATAATGCACTCCCCCATATGCAGCCTTACTTATAATGCACCCCCATATGCAGCCGTACTTATAATGCACCCCATATGCAGCCGTACTTATAATGCACTCCCCCATATGCAGCCTTACTTATAATGCACCCCCATATGCAGCCGTACTTATAATGCACTCCCCCATATGCAGCCTTACTTATAATGCACCCCATATGCAGCCGTACTTATAATGCACCCCCATATGCAGCCATACTTATAATGCACCCCATATGCAGCCGTACTTATAATGCACTCCCCCATATGCAGCCGTACTTATAATGCACCCCATATGCAGCCGTACTTATAATGCACCTCAATATGCAGCCGTACTTATAATGCACCCCATATGCAGCCTTACTTATAATGCACCCCATATGCAGCCTTACTTATAATGCACCCCATATGCAGCCGTACTTATAATGCACCTCCATATGCAGCCGTACTTATAATGCACCCCATATGCAGCCTTACTTATAATGCACCCCCATATGCAGCCGTACTTATAATGCACCCCATATGCAGCCGTACTTATAATGCACTCCCCCATATGCAGCCTTACTTATAATGCACCCCCATATGCAGCCGTACTTATAATGCACCCCATATGCAGCCGTACTTATAATGCACTCCCCCATATGCAGCCTTACTTATAATACACCCCCATATGCAGCCGTACTTATAATGCACTCCCCCATATGCAGCCGTACTTATAATGCACTCCCCCATATGCAGCCGTACTTATAATGCACTCCCCCATATGCAGCCGTACTTATAATGCACCCCCATATGCAGCCGTACTTATAATGCACCCCATATGCAGCCGTACTTATAATGCACCTCCATATGCAGCCGTACTTATAATGCACTCCCCCATATGCAGCCGTACTTATAATGCACTCCCCCATATGCAGCCTTACTTATAATGCACCCCCATATGCAGCCGTACTTATAATGCACCCCATATGCAGCCGTACTTATAATGCACCTCCATATGCAGCCGTACTTATAATGCACCCCATATGCAGCCTTACTTATAATGCACCCCCATATGCAGCCGTACTTATAATGCACCCCATATGCAGCCGTACTTATAATGCACTCCCCCATATGCAGCCTTACTTATAATACACCCCCATATGCAGCCGTACTTTAATGCACCCCATATGCAGCCGTACTTTTAATGCACTCCCCCATATGCAGCCTTACTTATAATGCACCCCCATATGCAGCCGTACTTATAATGCACTCCCCCATATGCAGCCGTACTTATAATGCACTCCCCCATATGCAGCCGTACTTATAATGCACTCCCCCATATGCAGCCGTACTTATAATGCACCCCCTTTACAAAAATAATAAATCCTGTACTCACCTCTCTTGCTCCCGGCTCCTGTGCTGCTCACTGCTTTCCCTCTCAGCGTCTGACTGCCGGCGCCGGGCAGTGACGTCATCGCGCCCGCTGTCAGACGCTGAGAGGGGGATTATGGGAGAAGGAGTGCTCGCTCCTTCTCTCTCAATGCGGTCAGCTGTATTGGCTAGATGCCGATACAGCTGACCCTGCGATGACGGGCGGGGGGCCCACTGCTGGCGCCGGGCCCCCCACCGCCTGCTCAGGGGCCCCATAGCGGCTGGGCAGCAGAGCAGGGAGATTGATTCTCCCTGCTCTGCCGCAGAAAGTAACTGTGTCGGCGTGCTGTGCATGCCGATACAGTTACAGTAGCGTAGCTCCAGGTGGGCCCCCTCCGAGCGCGGGGCCCGGGGCCACCGCCCCCTCTGCCCCCCCGGTAGCTACGCTACTGGTGCTGAGTAAGGTAAGTACAAGTAATAAATAGAGGCATCCGCAGATGAATAAACATAATTGGTGGCAGTGATAGAAATATTGTGGATATTTACCAAAGTAATGCACAGGTCCGCTGGCTGACAGCCCTCCCCAATGCGCGTTTCGGAGTGTAACCACACTCCTTCCTCAGGGGGCTTGTATTATGAGCCCAATGAGGGGTTCCATTTATATCATCCTGCTGCAGCGATTCGCAGGCGCCGCTGTATCCCACGCAACTAACCAGCGGTCATCCCGGGGACATCATGTCCGGAAACACGTGGAGCCCCACGTGATCCGGCGTCTGACGTCACAGGAAGTGACGCGGCCACCGTGAGGAACAAGCGGCGCGTGCGCAAAGCCGCCAGCCCTGGAGGCCAGGAACAATGATGGGTGCCAAGGAGCATTAAAGGGAAACATACATAATATCAGGAAATGAGACTAACAGTATCTACACAATATAGAAATACATAAGTGGATGCGTGAACGCATACAAAATATATAATGCACAATATTGACATAACATTACAAGACATGTAGATAGATATCACAAAGTACAACTAGGTACAAAACCGAAAATATAGGCATATATCAAAAGTACTTAATACAAATATGCATCTGTAGTCTAGATCCTGATATACTAATATTGTGACGTAACAAGAAAATAATCAAAATATAATAAACGAAAAACATATATGCAATCCATACATGGAAGTATGTACACCTTAAACGCATGTAATACATGCAGTCTACATGCCAACAGTTATTAAAAAATCAAAAAGACATGTTACAGCATAAAGTACAATAAATACGGCCTACAAAACATTAGCCGCATAAAGTAGCAGCACAAGTCTATGCAGTGTGGTAGCAGTCTTGCATGGTGATCTTGCATGATGATCCAAGGACACCCAGGGACAGCAGGAACAAACAATGAACAATCTATAACAAAAAATAAAAAATATTAAAATCACATAAAAACAAGATTATGCGGAAGACGAGATGCATAGTGATGATAGAGTCGGAAGATCACAAGAAGGGGACATAGGAAATATTCTCATTGAGGCCATTAGGATGAATAGTTTTGAGCGTCCATATCCACCTAGTCTCTGCCTGAGCCAAACGTCTCAATAGATCACCCCCCCGTATATTGATATTCAAAGCGTCAATTCCTCTCACTTTCAAAAGCGAACCATCACACTGATGGAATTTAAGGAAGTGGCGTGGCAAAGTTTTTAATGTGGCAATATCGGTGCGGGTGGAAGCTGCTGCAATGCCAAGCACGTGCTCTCTCACTCGTACCTTCAATTGTCTAGTGATAAGTCCTACATAGAACAATCCACATGGGCAACTAGCGCAATAAATAACATACCTGGATGTACAGGAAATGCGCTGTTTGATGGTAAAACTTTTAGTGCCATCTGAGTTAGTGAATAAGGAGCAACGTTCAATGTTTGGACACGCCACACAGCCACCACACGGTGTACAACCAGAACTAGAGGGAAACTTGTCAAGAAAAGTCGAGACATGTTGGTCAGGGTAGTGGCTGGTGGTTAATCGATCGCACAGATTTCATGCCCTTCTAAAGGTGAAAGAGGGTCTGTCTGGAAGAAACTTACCAATTATCGGGTCAACTTTAAGGATAGGCCAGGCCTTCTGAACAGCCTCACGCATCTTGTGATGCTGGGGATGGTATGTAGTAATGAATCTCACTACATTAGAATTGCTCGATTGAGATGAGCTATCATAGAGCAAAGCATTCCGTGTGGAATGCCTAGCCCTATGATAAGCCCTCTTAATAGTACGTCTGCTGTATCCCCTAGCAAGAAAACGTGACCTTAGTTCCTCAGCCCTCGCATCAAAGTCAGTCTGTGGAACAGATCCGCCGCAAACGGAGAAACTGTCCCACGGGAATTGCCTTAACAACATGGGAAGGATGACAGGAAGTAGCATGTAATACCGTATTTGTTGAAGTCTCTTTGCGAAAAATATCTGTCTCTATGGCACCGGAGCTGTCCTTCTAGATAGTAACATCCAAAAAATTAATTCTAGTTGGATCCCAGACCAGAGTCAGGTGTATATTCAGATCATTGCTATTCAAGGAGGTCACAAATTGCACAAGGTCAATGGATGTGCCCTGCCAGATAAAGAAGATATCGTCGATGTAGCGCGTCCAAAAAGAGAACGCGGTCCATCAACCCTCTTTATCTGACAGGAAAAGGTCCCTCTCCCGGAACCCCAGGAAGAAGTTATTTGTTGGTTATATAAGAATGGCTATTCTTATGAACCACCTGTTCACACCTGTTTTCTGTATGGATGTGCCGGTCAGTCTTTAGATATTAGTATACTTAGGCTTTCTGACTGAGCACTTCACCCATCAGCCTCAGGCGTTTTTAATTATGGCACGATCCTACCTTCCCATATAAATATAGTCTTTAGCCAAAGAGAGGATTAACACATGCAGGTTCCCAGCTACAAGAATCGCTTTATCATGCCTGCCGGATACATATGAATTGACCAATTTATGCGCTAAGTATTCTCAATTTTTCTAATTTTTTAGACCAGTAATGCAATTCAAATGTCATATATTTCATGTTTGCATGCTATAGTGCTACAGAATGCTACTTTATGTGTTGATTCAAAAGTTAAATTCATTTTTTCCTTCCACATTCCATAAATTCCTGTGAAGCACCTGAAGGGCTAATAAACTTCTTGAATGTGGTTTTGAGCACCTTGAGGGGTGCAGTTTTTAGAATGGTGTCACTTTTGGGTATTTTCTGTTATATTGACCCCTCAAAGTCACTTCAAATGTCATGTGGTCCATAAAAAAATGGTTTTGTAAGTTTTGTTGAAAAAATGAGAAATTGCTCGTCAAATTTTAACCCTTAAAATGTCTTAATAAAAAAAATTATGTTTCCCAAATTGTTCTGATGTAAAGTAGACATGTGGGAAATGTTATTTATTAACTATTTTATGTGATGTAACTCTCTGATTTAAGGGTATAAGTTTTCAAAGTTAGAAATATGCTAAATTTTCAAAATTTTTGCCAAATTTCTGATTTTTTCCCAAATATACGCAGGTCTTAGCGAAGAAATTTTACCATAGTCATGAAGTACAATATGTCACGAGAAAACATTCTCAGAATCACTAGGAACCTTTGAAGCATTCCAGAGTCATTACATCATAAAGTGACAGTGGTCAGAATTGAAAAAAATGGCCTGGTCAGGAAGGGGATAACAGGCTTCGGAGTGAGGGGCTTAAATGGTTGCTGTACAAGAAGGTATGGCACATTGTGCGATTTTGCAGAATTCAATATTTTAGCTTTCATCTTTCTATAAGAAATCAATCCTGCATTGCGCCCAGAACTGTTCATCTCTGTGAGCTCGAGTTTAGTACATTTTTTTTATGGAATAGTTGGAGCATTACTCAACCGCACTCACCATCCCTGGGTAAACTCAGCTTAATACAAATTTTATAATGAAGTTTCCAAGTATTATTATAGTAATCTCATTGTCAGATGGAGAGCATACAGGGAATTATTGAAACAGAAGCAAAAATATAAACTTTCCACAGGGGAGCGAGGCACTGGCATCGTCATTCATTACCGCTTCCTCCATGTGAGTTAAACAAGGCGCCTTGCAGAGATTACGGCTGTTTTAATTGTTGTTTGAAAAATCATTGCCATTTTCGTCTCTTTTATAATCACGGTGACACAGCAAACTGGAGAGAGAGAGAGAGAACGGCATCGGCTATAGATTTTGCTGATATACGAAAATTGATCTAGCTATTGCTGAGCTTAGAATTACACTGTATGGGGGGTACAGAAGACAGACGAGTAGTACATTGCCTCCTGCTGCCTTTTTTAAGCATTGTTCTACCTTAAATGGCACATTGCTGTGTTCATTGGGATCTCAAGAAGCATGTGTGTAACAGAAACCTTGGCAAATGCTGGTGTAGCTGAACTTGTGTTTCTTGCATATGCATACCTGCTAAATCTTCAAAACATCCAGGTAGTTCTATGTAGGTCTTCAAGTTCTTTGAAGAAATCTCCTGAAAACTCACAGAAAATAACAAATACTTAAGTTTGCATGAACATCAGTCAAATCTAGGCTCGCTGGCTTTTGAGAGACACTATGTAGTCCACTATGACATTTTTAGCCCCAAAACCAATATATGCCTGAGGCTAGACCTGCATTGAGACTCACAAATAAAGGAGGCATGGTAGACATACTCGTAGATGCCAACAGTACAGCGTATTTGCCAAATCTTCAAAATGTTCTGGATGTTCCCTGTAGATCTTCAAGTCCCCTGGAGAAACCTCCTGAAAACTCTCAGAAAATAGCAATTCTGTAAGAGTTCCTGTGTCGCAACGTGATGGCGACCAATTTTTAGAGGGGACTGAGGACGGGAGGGAAATGTATATGGGGGTGTAGCTTCTAAAACAGCAGGTGGCTGTGAAACAGTGGGGCAATTTGCACATTGCAAAGCTGCCCAGCTTCCATGTAACTACCAACTAAATTTGGTCCATTAAGGGGCAGAGAATACATAGAGCATAAACCACCTTTAAATGTACACAGCCATCTGAATTGGCAGCTGTGAGGAATATGTTAGGGATTCGGTAATTGCCTAAATAGCACTTATTCCAAGATGCCAAAGGACTCTTACAACTGAGAACAGTGGAACCACATAGGTGGCAGCATTGAACAAAGGTCACCCATAGCACAATCCAATTCAAGACATCTATGGGTTCATATTCCTTTCATCACAACCCTCCATACTGGAATACCAGGGCTTAGAACTTGTTGCCCCTCCATCCACTATATTACAATTGATTGATAGTATGTGAACCACAGGCAGCAGACACAGGATCCATCATATCAGCCAGGAATTAAATTAAATATGTGTTTAGACAAAACCTCAAGGAGAACGGAGCTGGAAGAAGCAGCTAGGGACTGGCCTCTTGGTCTAGTCACCGGAGTGGCATGGTCCCCAGCCCACTGTTAAATGTATGCTTTACTCTGAACCTCTGCAGTGTCAGTTGTCAGGAAGAAAAAGTTTCACCTCTCCTGACATGTTTTAGTAAATACTTGTCTTCCCTAAGAAATATAATTTCTTGAACATTTGTTCACAAAACACTAGACTTTGCCTTTCCATTCCTCCGTTATTCTTCATGTAAACGTATGAAAAATTGTTGCTACTTGTTAGTATATTTTACTTCTAAAGATGCTGAATTGCATCCAGTGAAAGGCTTGGGTTCTTTCCTGCCACAACTGGGTCATTTGGTCCTCCCAAATTTTCTTTATATGTTTTTCACTAATGATGAGATTTACAGAAGATCAAGTTCGGGTCAAGTTTCCTGAAAATCACGGTTTCACGTGAATTTGAATACTTTGAGATTCAATTTTCAGTTCACAAAAAAAATGTGCCCAGTCCCATTTTTCACACTGCTAAAGTATCAGAGAGCTGGCTAACACCATTTTGTATTGTTGGACAGTCTCCCCATAATGTCCTGCAGATATGACATATAGCAGATTATCATACCTTGTACAGTGAGGGTCATAAACAGATCAGAGTCACTTGGTATTAGTGTCTCTTTCCTGTAGAGTGTAAGCTCTTATCATCAACCATGTCCTCTATCTCTCCTATAGAGTGTAAGCTCTTATGGTCAGCCAAGTCCTCTCTCTCCTGTAGAGTGTAAGCTCTTATGGTCAGCCATGTCCTCTCTCTCCTGTAGAGGGTAATCTCTTATGGTCAGCGGGGTCCTCTCCTGAAGAGGGTAGTCTCTTATGGTCAGTGGGGTCCTCTCTCTCCTGTACAGTGTAAGCTCTCATGATCATCTCGGTCCTTTTTCACCAGTAGAGTGTAAGCTCTTATGGTCAACGGGGTCCTCTCTCTCCTGTACGGTATAAGCTCTTATGGTCAGCATGGTCCTCTCTCTCCTGTAGAATGTCAGCTCTTATGGTCAGCAGGGTCCTCTCTCTCCTGTAGAATGTCAGCTCTTATGGTCAGCACTCTGTGGAGAGATCTTAAAATTGCTGTTTGGAGAAGGCACCCTTCAAATATGAGCGACCTGTAGCACTTTCCAAAAGTATGGTCCAGAATTCTAGTTCATAGATGAAAGAAGCTTGTTGATGGTTATAGTAAACAATGACAGTTATTAATTCCAAAGGGTCTGCAACCAAATATTAAGCTGAGGCTGCCAACAATTTTTCCAGCCCATTTGTGGGGTTTTGTGTAAAATTATGTCCAATTTGCTTTTTTATCTCTGTTTTTTTTGTGTTGTTCCATTACACACAAATTAAGTTAACATTTGTATATCAAAACATGTGTAATTGCAATAATTTTTCTTGGGAAATACTTATTTTTCTGGAACAATTTCAAGGGTGCCAACACTTTCAGCCACGACTGTAAATAGATTAAAAAAACAATGTGCCCCTATTTTATTAAAACAGCAAAGGTAAAACAGACCGCAGTGAGCTGATGCTATCAGTCTGGGAAGGTCCATGGCTATTGGGCCCTTCCCAGTCTATAAATACCAGCAATCAGCCACCCCAAAGTGGAGCAACACACAATATGCTGGCACTTGTCCTTCCTGATTGCCCTGGAGAGTTGGCAATCGGAGTAATGCAGTTTAGGGTTTATGTCAGCTGTGAATTGTCCAAAAACACAGCTGACATCAAGCCTTGGTGTTATTAATGGAGATGTGTCTATCAGACACCCTCATTACTAACCCAGTACTAAAAAGTAAAAAAAAAGGACACACCAAAATATTTATTTTAAAAAACACTCCCTGACTTTTTTTCTGGCTCATCAATTAATTTTAAAAGAAAAAAACCCATGCAGGTCCAATGTAGTCCAGGGAATCTGACTTAGTTCAGGGAATTATTATTATTATTTATTATTATAGCACAATTTATTCCATAGCGCTTTACATGTGAGGAGGGGTATACATAATAAATACAAGTACAGTAATCTTAAATAATACAAGCCACGACGGGTACAGCAGGAGAGAGGACCCTGCTGCGAGGGCTCACAATCTACAAGGGGTGGGTGAGGATACAGTAGGTGAGGGTAGAGCTGGTCGTGCATTGGTTTGGTGGATCGGTGGTTACTGCAGGTTGTAGGCTTATCACAAGAGGTAGGTCTTCAGTTTCTTTTTGAAGGTTTCCATGGTAGGCGAGAATCTGATATGTTGTGGTAGAGCGTTCCAGAGAAGGGGGGATGCGCGGGAGAAATCTTGTATGCGATTGTGGGAAGAGGAGATAAGAAGGGAGTAGAGAAGGAGATCTTGTGAGGATCAGAGGTTGCAGGTAAGTACCGGGAGATGAGGTCACAGATGTATGGAGGACACAGGTTGTGGATGGCTTTGTATGTCATGGTTAGGGTTTTGAACTGGAGCATTTGGGTAATGGGCAGCCAGTGCAGGGATTGACAGAAGGGAGAGGCTGGGGAAAAGTGGGGGGACAGGTGGATTAGTCGGGCAGCAGAGTTTAGAATAGATTGGAGGGGTGAGAGAGTTATAGAGGAGACGCCACAGAGCAGGATGTTGCAGTAGTCAAGGCGGGAGATGGTGAGGGCATGGACTAGGGTTTTTGCAGATTCTTGGTTGAGGAATGTACGGATCCGTGAAATATTTTTGAGTTAAAGTCGGCAGGAATTGGAAAGGGTTGGATATGTGGCTTGAAAGAGAGATCAGTGTCAAGGATAACCCTGAGGTAGGCGAGCTTGTGGGACTGGGGAGAGTGGGCAGCCGTTTACTTTAATGGATAGGTCCGTTGGGGGAGTCGAGTGAGATGGGGGAAAGATGATGAATTCTGTTTTGTCCATGTTAAGTTTTAGAAATCTAGTGGAGAAGAAGGATGAGATAGCAGACAGACATTGTGGGATTCTGGTTAGTAGGGAGGTGATATCTGGTCCAGAGATGTAGATCTGTGTGTCATCAGCATAGATGTGATACTGAAAGCCATGAGATTCTATGAGCTGTCCGAGGCCTAAGGTATAAATGGAGAAGAGCAAGGGCCCTAGGACTGAACCTTGCGGGACTCCGACAGATAGGAGGTGCGGTGAGGAGGTGGTGTGTGAGTGGGAGTACGCTGAATGTCCAGGCTGTTAGGTATAATGCGATCCAAGATAGGGCCAAGTCTGTGATACCAAGAGATGAGAGGGTCTGTAGTAATAGGGAATGGTCCACTGTGTCAAAAGCAGAGGACAAGTCCAGGAGGAGGAGGACAGAGTAGTGTCGCTTGGCCTTGGCGGTTAATAGGTAATCGGTGACCTTAGTTAGGGCAGTTTCAGTGGAGTGCCGTGGCCGGAAGCCAGATTGTAAGCGGTCGAAAAGGGAGCAAGAAGAGAGGTGGGAGGACAGTTCAAGATGGCCGTGCTGTTCCAGTAGTTTTGAGGCATAGGGGAGAAGTGATATAGGGCGATAGCTAGATACAGAGGATGGGTCAAGAGAGAGCTTTTTGAAGATAGGTGTGATTGACGCATGTTTAAAGCTTGAGGGGAAAACACCAGTTGTTAGTGATTGGTTGAAGAGATGGGTTAGGGTTGGGATGAAGACTGTGGTGAGGTTTGGGATGAAGTGCGATGGGATCGGGTCAAATGCATAGACATAGTCCACAAATGGAAACCTAAAAAACATAAAAAGAAAGAAATAATAACTCGTTTCCCAATTTATTACAAAAAAAAAATCCGAGGTATTCCAGTGCTTCCCCGATCATCCCCGAATCTATCGTCCAAAGCCTATGGAGCTTCATTCTGAGGCTCCATAGGCTTTAGCAGAAGGCACTGCCAGGTCACACTGCACTCCGCGAGACCCGGTGACTGTGAAGAGCAGTAACCTTACTGACGTCACTGCTCATCATTTTCCAGGTCTCGCGGAGAGCAGCGTGAGCAGGGAGTGCCTGCTGCTAAAATCTATGGAGCCTCAGAACGAGGTTCCATAGGCTTTGGATGACAGAATCAGAGAACGTCGGGGGAAGCGTCGGACTACATCGGACCTGTGTGAGACCTTTTTTATAATACATTGGTGAATAAGGGACAGTGTTTTTTTATGTTTCTCAGGTTTCCATTTGTGCACTACGTCAAATTCCCTAGACTATATTGGACCTGCATGTTTTTTTTCCTTTTAAAATAAATTGGTGAACCAGGAAAAAAGGTCATTTGTGTGTTTTTTACTATTTAGTTAATGGGGGTGTCGGATAACACCCCTCCATTACTAACACCAGGACTTGATGTCCGCTGTGTTTTTGGACAATTCACAAATGACTTTAACCCCAAGCCCTTTTAGCCCAGTTGTCAACACACCAGAGCAATTGGGAAGAGTCAAAGCAAAGCTCCAGACTTGGAGCATCTCATGTGATGAGCCACTTCTGGGGCAGCTTCTGGCTGGTATTTTTAGGCTTGGAAGGACCCAATAAACATGGATCGTCGCAGACTGATATTATAGGCCCACAGCTGTCTGGTTTACCTTTGTTGGTTTCATAAAATAGGAGGGACCCATGTAATTTTTTAAATGTATTTACTATGTTAAACAAGCATAAAAGCTATAGTATAAACTCTACATGAAAGGCACTAAAGGGTGCAATTTTAAAATATGTAGGTGTTATGTCCCATGAATGAGACATTTTACAGACTGTCCTGTGTATTTTACATGCTGTATTGCAGTCTCTCATATTGTTTACTGTTGCTATGTGTCCCTGTGTTTGCATAGCTGAAATCCTCCCTTTACATCAAGTTTGTCCCTTCTGTCTCTCTGTCTCCCTCTTCTGGTGTGATGTCATTTCCTTCTTCTTTCTCCTGTGTTTCATTCTCCATCTTGATTTTATCAGAATCACATGTGTTTTCAGTCTGTCTGAAGAAAGTCTTTTTTATCTGCTGCTGTTTGTATGCATTCAACAAGAATTCTTAAAGAAATCAAAGTCTCTTCTGGATTCTTCATAACATGTGTGCCGGCAGCTGAGTTAAGCTATCTGCGATCGTCGCCAATTGTAAGTAAGGTGAAAGAGATCCGGCATCTCACAGAGCCATAGTTACAGCCACAGGCCCCGGGGAC
Organism: Oophaga sylvatica; assembly: GCA_033576555.1. Lineage (NCBI taxonomy): Eukaryota > Metazoa > Chordata > Amphibia > Anura > Dendrobatidae > Oophaga > Oophaga sylvatica. Next base: position 111,348,461 of record JARQOD010000003.1, read on the forward strand.
AGAATAGTAAAAAAGACTTATCAGATTCATCTGTAAAACCCCAGCTTCTATAAAGCTACAGAACTTCCTGCAGAGCATCCGCTCTCAACATATAAGAGTCTATACAGCTCCCCTTCTCCCTGTGCAGCAGGATGGCTGAAGGAATGACTACACGGTCTCTGCCAGACCCATTGTCAGAGGAAGAGTGCATAGACCCTGATCCACCATTTAGTGAGAAGGCTAGATGTGTCACAAAGCCAACATGGAAAATAAGGGAGAATCTAGAATCCAGTAAACATGATCTTCACCGTGCAACAGCAGAGCTATGGCAAAAACTCTTATGCCACATAAATAGCCTATCTCAGCCTGCTTCTCTCCAACAACCACTGGAGGGAGCTCTCGCACAACTGTGTTCAGATTATCAATGTTATGCAGAAATAACAGACCAATATATCACAGTGTTAAAAAGACTTAACCCATCAGTTACCTGCAAAGAGCTGCAAGCTTTCCAAAAACGTAACTCTGAGAGAGAAAGCATGGTGCGCGATATAAAAGCCAAAACAGAGGCAAGAATCGCACTAATAGCCGAGATGTCATCTTGCATTTCTGGCTCTGCCAGACAGTCAAAGCGAACATCTAAGTCACGCTCTTCAAAATCCTCAACCCTCAGCGAACAGCTCATAAAAGCACGTGCGGAAGCTGAGGCCACTAAAATACAAGCTGCCTTTGCTCAAAAGGAAACTGAAATGAAAACTGAGGCAACTAAAATACAAGCTGCCCTAGAGGCCACTAAAATACAAGCTGCCCTAGAGGCCCTAGAGAAGGAACGCCAACACGCCATAGCCATGGCAAAGTTAAAGGTCCTGGAACAAGCCATCAGTGGGAGCCAAAGAGACAGCATCAGTTTAAGTGTTTTTGATACTGAAGACCCTCTTAAGCGTACTAGAGACTATGTACAAAGCCAACACAGCGCTATCCCTGCTCCTGCAATCCTTCCTGACCACACTGATGCTCCCCTGAGACAACAGGACACAGAGCGTTTATTCCCATCCTGCACCCAAGGTCAGTACAATTACAATACGCTGCCAATCTTGTATCCTGATCCACCTCTGTGCACCGAAATGTACCAGAAACCTGCAAATCACCAAATCTTATACTCAGAATCCTACATACAGGCCAATATGCAGGCCAGTCACCACACTCCGGTCAATCACACAATTCCAGTCCCATGTGTGGCAGAAACTAAGCTCATTAAGCCAGTTAATGGACTGAACGCCTACGATGCCCCATATATACCTGCATTCCCAGGTCAAATCACAGACTGTATGAACAAAGCTATCCAGCCAGCATCGGTCCTTCCAAAATCGGAGAATGCTGATATGACTGGCCTCGCAAGGTACATGATTCGGCGCGATCTAACTAAGACCGGTCTTACAGAGTTTGACGATAAACCTGAGAACTACAGGGGTTGGAAGTGTACCTTTGAAACCACGATCAGTGATCTCGGCATCACCGCCGCTGAAGAGCTAGACCTGCTAATCAGGTGGCTTGGGCCACAATCCACGGATCGGGTCAAGAGACTTAAATCTGTCCACATCAGTAATCCCATTGCTGGTCTCACTGCTGCATGGAAGAGGCTAGAAAGAAGCTATGGCAGTCCTGAGGTCATAGAAAGGGCCCTGTTCAAACGACTAGAGGATTTTCCAAAGGTATCTAATAAAGACAGTACAAGGTTCCAAGAGCTCAGCGACCTCCTGTTAGAGCTTCAGCTGGCCAAAGCAGACCCATACCTTCCTGGCCTCAGCTACCTGGACACTGCTCATGGGGTAACCCCAATAGTTTCCAAGCTGCCACCCAATATCCAAAATAAGTGGGCTATGCTTGGATCAAAATACAAAAGGGAAAACCAAGTCTCCTTCCCTCCATTTTCCTACTTCTGCGAGTTCATCGAAAATATCGCAGAGTGTAAGACCGATCCAAGTTTTTCCTATGGAGAACACAGCGACCCTGTTTCATCTACAAAACACGACAGTCCACGTCTTAACTACAGGAACCACCAAGCTCCAATGTCCATCAAGAAGACTGATGTTCTTCCGGCACCTTCAGTATCACAAGATAAGAGAGACAAAGGTGAGAAGGTTGAGAATCCTAATCGCCAGTGTCAATTCACAAACTACCACATTCCCTGAAGAAGTGCATCGGCTTCAGGAAGAAGCCCCTTCAAGAACGAAAGGAGCTCTTGAAGAAGTTTGGAGTATGCTTCAGGTGCTGCTCCTCTACCGAACATCTTGCTAAGGACTGTGTCATCCCCATCAAGTGTCTAGAGTGTGACAGCGAAGACCACGTACAGGCGCTCCATCCATCACAGCCTGACTCTGCGTCTTCACCTTCTCCCACCACAAGCCATGGCGGGGAGAGTACAGACCAAGTGACAAGCCATGTTGCAGTATCTTCCTCATGCACCGATGTCTGTGGAGAAGGTCTTCGAAACAAGTCCTGTGCGAAGATATGCCTGTCATGGGTGTATCCCAAGGGCCATCCAGAGAAGGCAGTCAAGGTGTACGTTAGCCTGGATGACCAGAGCAACAAATCATTAGCCAGGTCAGAACTCTTTGACTTGTTTGACTTAAAAGGAGATGTCTATCCCTACACCTTGGGCACCTGCAGCGGCATTTTACAAACCTCTGGAAGAAGGGCCAGTGGCCTCATAATAACTTCTCTTGAGAAAGGCGCCACGGAGATACCACTACCCACGCTTGTAGAGTGTAACCAAATACCATTCAATAGGGAAGAAATCCCAACACCAGAAGTCGCTCTTCAGCATCCTCATCTCAGAATGATAGCCAAAGAGATGCCACCCCTGGATGATAAGGCAGACATCCTAATTCTCCTCGGCAGAGACATTATACGACTGCACAAGATGCGTCAACAAATCCACGGACTACTCAATGAACCATATGCCCAGCGCCTCGAGCTGGGCTGGGTCATCATTGGCAATGTCTGTAGTGACCAGACAAAGAATCAGAACGACATCTCCTCTTACAAAACCGTTATCACGTCGGATGACAACGACTTGTCCTCCCTGTCATACTCACGTCACCAGTGGATGAAGGAGAAGTCAAACGACACTACGTATCAACGGCAACCATCCGATATTTCAAGTCTGCTTTATCCTCGAGACTACAACCTCGAGATAACAGCATTCGATCCTTCAACCAAGGACAACAACTCACTACCTACAGAGGGAGACAAAGTGATCATCAGGGTCATGAGCATCAAACCCACCGAAGACAACTATAACAGCTGGGTAGCTCCCTCACCTTCTCTTTCAGCAAAGACTAAGTTGCCAAGGGATCCAGAGCAAGTAACTGATAAGTTCCCAACCTTTGATACCCATCTCCATCACAAGCCTGGTCAAACCGAAGCCATGCTAGACTTCAGTGCTCAAAGTGAGAGCCCCTCTCTCAACAGCCTACCTCTGACCGATGGTGTCAGCGTTTTCCCCACGCAATTCAGCCTCAGCTCACTGGCGGATGTTGAACAAGACACGTTCACTTCCCAAGCATCACCCTGTAAGGAACTTGCTATCGAACGAGGAGCCTCGCCTGTTGAAAACAGCATCGATGGTCCTCTCGGGTTTAAGACACCCATCGCAGTTCTAGGCAGGGTACCACTGAGACGGCTTGCTACTCCGGATATCAACGGGAACACTATGCTACCATCTCAGAGACAGCAAAGATGGGAGACGGCGAAGAAGTCTCTAAAGGCTGCACGGTGCAGCACGGTGGCTCAGTGGATAGCACTACAGCCTTGCAGCGCTGGAGTCCTGGGTTCGAATCCCACCTAGGACAACATCTGCAAGGAGTTTGTATGTTCTCCCGTGTTTGCGTGGGTTTCCTCCGGGTACTCCGGTTTCCTCCCACACTCCAAAAACATACTGATAGGGAATCTAGATTGTGAGCCCCATCGGGGACAGCGACGATAATGTGTGCAAAACTGTAAAGCGCTGCGGAATCTGTTAGCGCTATATAAAAATAAAGATTATTATTATTATTATATTATTATTATAAAGGCCTTACAACAAGTCCTGCCCCGTAGTTCTGTAAAGACTCTTTCAACCGTCATCAAGAGACAAGTCTACCTTTCCTACGACGTGTCTACGAAGACTACAGCTGCAGGAGCCTCTCCCAGCGCTTCAGAAACCGGCAAAAAGGTACAGAAGCTGAGCTCTCTTTACCCTGGACATCCTTTCAGCTGGTCAGCCATCCTATCTGCTGACATACATTTCAGGCAAATCATCTGCTGGCTCCTTCGAGCAGGAGTCACATGATCTTAGCTTCGTCTCTGAACTCAGCTCACGGCGGGGAGCCTACCGCCATATACTCCTCCAGCTGTGTTGGAACATTGTAATATTTTAACTTTCTCTAGCGGATTATTGGGTTGGTGGAAGTGTTTGCACGTTGCGGCTTCCCAATCCGAAGATGGGTTTTCGTTTGGACTCGGACTATTCCGCTGTTGAGGACTTCATGCCTCCAACTGAACATTGGACCATGCCAATTGGACTTCAACTGTTGTTGTTATTACCTGCATGCTTGTTTTTTCCTTTTGTCTTTCAGGTCTACAGTGACATCTCCAGTGGGCATCTATAAAATTATGAAATCTATAGATTTCAGACGGGGAGTGTTATGTCCCATGAATGAGACATTTTACAGACTGTCCTGTGTATTTTACATGCTGTATTGCAGTCTCTCATATTGTTTACTGTTGCTATGTGTCCCTGTGTTTGCATAGCTGAAATCCTCCCTTTACATCAAGTTTGTCCCTTCTGTCTCTCTGTCTCCCTCTTCTGGTGTGATGTCATTTCCTTCTTCTTTCTCCTGTGTTTCATTCTCCATCTTGATTTTATCAGAATCACATGTGTTTTCAGTCTGTCTGAAGAAAGTCTTTTTTACCTGCTGCTGTTTGTATGCATTCAACAAGAATTCTTAAAGAAATCAAAGTCTCTTCTGGATTCTTCATAACATGTGTGCCTGCAGCTGAGTTAAGCTATCTGCGATTGTCGCCAATTGTAAGTAAGGTGAAAGAGATCCGGCATCTCACAGAGCCATAGTTACAGCCACAGGCCCCGGGGACAGAATAGTAGGGGAGTTGTGAAATTTTATACCTGCAAGATATCTATCTATCTTTCTATCTATCTATTATATATCTACTACCTTTCTATCATCTATTGATCTATGTCTTTATCTAAGTTTTTTTTTCTTGGTTGCCAGGAGGGTGCTGGCTGTGATATTCGTATGCTTGGCTGATGCAATTTCCTGGTTCTTTTGAGATGTGTGCATAAAAACTGGACCCCAAAAGGATGGCTGTTTTGTTTCTCGCAAAGTGAGAAAGTCCAATTTACATGTCCATGGTGCTATTTTTTCCCCATGTCTAATACAGGTAAGGAAAAAATAGCAGATCTGCACTGCCTCATTGAATAACATTGGTCCGAGTGCAATCTGATATTTATATCTGATTGCATTTGTTTGATTTATATGCAAGTGTGAGAGAGCCCTAATGGTGTATGTTAGTTTTTAATCTTTGTCTTTTAATTTTTGGCAAATTTGATGTATTTTATCTACTTGGGTGTGTGAATGGCTGTCCTTTCAGGTGTTGCTTTAGTTTTTGGTGTTCTTTACCATTTCACTTGACAATAGCGTCATAGTAAGGCTGGAGTCACACACAACATATAAAAAATCGGTCCATTTTTCACGGACGAGAATCGCATAAATGTTCCCTGAAAAGTGATCCGTATGTCATCAGTGTGCAATGCGAGGATGCGATTTCCTCGCATCAAAGTATCCATGTGACATCCATATGGCATCCGTATGGCATCCGTACGGCGAGATTTTCTCGCCGGCTTGAAAAATGGACATATAATGGATCCTTGGCCTTAAATATTCGTGAAAATATATATACAGTCTATACAGTGAGACACATATAATATATATATATATATATATATATATTGCATACAGAGGTAGATAGCAGAATAGCCGGTAATTCAATTGTCAGCATCTGTAAAATCATTACAGAACCCGACAGGGTATGAGACATGGTTTACATACAGTAAACCATTGCATATCCATTATTTTTTTTATATGTCCCTCACTAATATTGTTAGTAGTGTATGTGTGTAAAATTTTGGAGCTGTAGACATTAAATAAAAGGATTAATTCACGGAAAAAAACTGGCGTGGGCTACTGGCAATTTTCTCCGCCAGAGAGGGCAAGCCAGTGACTGAGGACAGAAATTAATAGCCTAGAGAGGGACCATTGTTTTTGGGCCCCCCCGGCTAAAAAACTGCCCCCAGCCACCCTAGAAAAGGCGCATCTATAAGATACGCCTATTCCGGCACTTACTCTCTCTCTTCCCATTGCCCTGTAGCAGTGGCATATGGGACAATAAGGGGTTAATGACACCTTGCTATTGCAAGGTGACATTAAGCCTAGTTAATAATGGAGAGCTGTCAATAAGACACCTATCCATTAGTAATGCACTAGTCTGAAAGGGTTAAAAAAAATCACACACATATTAAGAATAAGGCTAGGTTCACATTGCGTTAGTGCAGTCCGCTCAACACATGCGTTAAACGGACTGCGCTAACGCAAGTGCCTTTTAAAGATCGCGTTATGCGATCACGCTAGCATAGATGCTCCATCTGTGCTAGCGGTCACGGACCCCGAACGCTGCAGACCGCGTCCGGGGTCCGTCACAGAATGATGGCACATCGCTAACACTTTATGACATGCGTTAGCGATGCGCTATGGGTGCGCTAACGCATCCGTTACATAGCGTTAGTGCCGCTATGTAACGGATGCCATCAACACATTGCCATTAGCGCAATGTGAACCCAGTCTAAAGACTTTTAATGAAATAAATGAACACACATTTTTTCCATCTTTATTATACTCCCAATCCCATATCGAAGTCATCGATCTCCTAGAAAAAAATCCAAAATAAAAAAGCAACACTATACCCATACCTGTCCACCATACAGTCAAGTCCCACACCGCAATCCATCTGAAGGGGTTAAATAGGTGTCTTATTGACAGCTCTCCATTATTAGCCAGGCTTAATGTCACCTTGCAATAGCAAGGTGTCATTAACCCCTTATTACCCCATATGCCAACGCTACAGGGCAATGGGAAGAGAGAGACTAAGTGCCAGAAATGGCCGCATCTTACAGATGCGCCTTTTCTGGGGTGGCTGGGGGCAGATTTTTTTTAGCAAGGGGGACCCAAAAACAATGGTCCCTCTCTAGGCTATTAATTTCAGCTCTCAGTCACTGGCTTGCCCTCTCTGGTGGAGAAAATTGCGCGGGAGCCCACGCCAGTTTTTCCGTGAATTAATCCTTTAATTTAACACCTACAGCTCCAAAATTTTACACACAGACACTACTAACATTATTAGTGAGGGACATATAAAAAAAATAATGGATATGCAATGGTTTACTGTATGTAAACCATGTCTCATATCCTATCGGTTTCTGTAATGATTTTACAGATGCCGACAATTGAATTTTCACCTATTCTGCTATCTATATCTCTATGAAATATAAATATATATATATGTGTCAATGGCAATATATATATATATATATATATACACACATCTATACTATGTGTATACATGTATTCTATCTATTATATTTTAACCTGTCAGTGTGATTTTACAGTATAGCGCACTGAATTGCTGGCTTTTCTAAGTACACTGGTGCATAATTCTCGCAAGTCACATGCATGGTCTGTGTGGTGTGCGAGTTTTTCTCGCACCCATAGACTTGCATTGGCGTTTTTCGGGCGTAATACGGTGCAAATCGCAGCATGCTGCAATTTCCTCAGCACGTATAATACAACCGAGAAAAAAATCGGATGATGGGAGTTGCCCCATAGATTAACATTGGTCCGAGTGCTATGCGATTTTTTTCTCGCATAGCACTTGTCCGTATTTCTCGCTAGTGTAACTCCGGCCTAACACTGAGCGTTGATGGATAGTGTCAGAGTGAATGATAACACTCAGAATAAATGATGAATGGAGAGTTCCAAGAAAAAAAATTGTCCAGAAAATAATTTTTTTGCTTAGCAAATGAAAAATTTCCCTAAAACATACATGTCTGGGGAGCTGACAGGTCTTCATAATGGTTTAATAATAAGAAAGTTGAGGGAAAACCTCAGTGGCCTCTGTGATACAGCAATGTCCTTTTATTAGTATCTATAATGTTTAGAGCGTTAGCTTACTGAATGCCGTAGTTTGGATTGGCGAGAGTGAAGCACTCATAATGAATTGTGCCCAGGAATTAAATAAACTGTGCAGTCGTTGAGCTGTAAGCCAGTTCCTGGCTTCACCAGATGTGAGGAGGCCAGAAGGTGCAGTTAGTCGCTGGGAGCTGCCTCGGAGCATGAAGCTCAGCTAATGTGGATGTCTGTGTTTGGATGCTGTGTCTTGTTCTTGCTGTAACTGAACCTCACACTTTATGAGAAGTCATACAGAGTTCATATATAGGTATGAGAACATATGATCTCTCACACTGGGACAAAAGAACAAATCAGTAAGGATGCCCCATCAAGATGAAAATGGAAAAACTTGGAAATGCGTCAGGATGGAGAAGTGTCTTGACAACTTCGGTAAATACTGTGATATCATGATATGGTCAAACCGCAGTGTTAATAATAATCTGCTATTTTTACAAGAATTGGCAGCCATATACAGTATACATTTACGGTTACAATTTCTCATGTACATTTTGAAAGAAATCATTGTGGTTTTCAAGATCTTTACTTGCTATTAAGTTAATGAGAACCTTCATTTTTTAACTCCAAGGGATAAAACATGTTCTCACCTTTGAATACCGGCATAGCTCATGATTGCAATATAGCTATCAGCACTGATGAGAGGCAGAACTATAGAATTAAAGGGGTTGTCTCACAGCAGACACTTATGGCTTACTCACGGGTATGTTATAACTGTCTAAACAAATGCAGGTCCTACCTCTGTGAACCAAATCTATCTCCATAATTAAGTCTTCAGATCTCCTATCCCAGTGGTGCCTCTCCAGTTCTATCTACCTACTGCTATTGCAGTTGAGAAAGCTATGCTACTTGTTCTGTCATAGCAGGTCAGGCACAGGGGAATGATATCAGAAGACCCATATCCTAGGGGTGGAAGCCACATCTATTCTGTGTACATGACATAAATGTCTTAAACAATGTTAGTGTCATCACCCTGTTATCGGATCTGCTGGGACCAGGGGCTACTTCCCTGTCCCTAATGCTAGGGGCGACCTAGCTCGCCCTGTTACTTGGATTACTTCTGATGGTGAAGATGCTGGGGCCACATACCTTCCGCCACCCATGGAAGAGGGGAGTAGTGATATACCGTAATATACCAACCAGACTAACAAGGTAATGTGAACAGGGATAAAGGAAAATACCAATCATACAAAAATTACACACATAAACAACAGGTATGTACTGGGGAATGGAGGATGGGGTTAAACCAAAATAGGAGAGGCAAAAGAATTATTGCACACTCAAAACCTAGCAGCAGTTACAAATAAATCCACCAACCGCCTTCTCCAATAACAACCAACAACAACAGCCTCCAGACATGCAGCATAAGCTACTCTGACAATGAGCTAGGGCCCAGATTATTTAGGAGATGGGAGTGGCTAACAGTGCACAGCTGAGAGCCTTAACACAGGAAAGCTTCCAGGAGCTCTCAATTGAGCAGAATAACCCCTGCACTGCTAAAATACATTTACACCATTTAATATGAAGGTGAAGTGCTTCTAATCAGTGCAGAAGTAGGAGAAATCAGACACTGCAGTGTTCTGGCTCATCTCTGTCGTGGTAAACCCGTGACAGTTAGTAAGCAAGTGAACTGTCACATAAATCCTTAAACCCTTACCAACATATCATGTACATGTGTGACCCAGCTGCGCTTGGTACACATGTTCCCTGGAGAATGCACAGAAAGGTAATTACAAAAACCTGATATTCATTCACAACTCACACTTCCCTATAGTGCCACCAGAGGGAGCCTTAGACTATTTAAGGGTGTGGGAGACGTGACAGTGAGGCTTTTTCTAGTCAGAGCTTTGTCTGAGCGTGTGCGAGTTCAGACGTGTGGTGATTCCTGTCAGATGAGACAAAGGAAAGATTGCAAGCTGTTACCTCAGAACAGGCTGACTGTTAGTTCCCTAAGAATGTGGAAAGCGACTCTCGGAGCGAGCGTGAATTCAGTCTGACGGAAGGTCCTTAGAGCTGCTCTGGACAGAGTCTATGAAGGAACAGAAGGAAGGGGACTACAGTTATTGTGACAATGAGTCGACTGAGAAACGGTCAGTGAGCTGTGGAAGGAAGCTGACGACTACACCTACTGTTGCCTGTGCTTATGTTAAGGGTGTGAGTAGGGCGACAGTTGAGTGGTAAAGAAGACAAAAGAGTGACTGAGGTGATATAGCAACGATAGCTGACCTCCACTCTGCCCAACCGGACGCCGGGTCCGAGCTTACTAGTTCCTTCACGGCTAGTGGAAAAACTGGTGACCCTGCTGGACTGCAGGTCGCAGAGGGTGGCCCAAGAGTGCTGATACGTAACCGGGGTCAGGAAGAACAAGAGTCTAGCAGGGCCCTGCATATAAAGACTAGTTCTGTCCAAAAGAAGGCTCCACCACAATGTCGGCCGGGCGTAGCTGTTCTACACGGAGTTAAACTTCGCTTCACGCAAGTTAGGACTCACACACATTAAGAAGTAAGGAGGCCTTAAACCTACTCGGTGATTACCTGGATGTGCATCCTCCACCCTGAGCAGCTTCCCGGGACATGCCTGCAAATACCACCAGTAAAGGTATGGAAAGAGACTGACATGTGTGTCTGACTTATTGCCTGCACCCTGCACTGCCATATACCTAGAGGGACCAGTCTTACCTGTGGAAGACTTAACATCTTGCTGCCCAGTAACAACCCCTCTGAGGATTAACCCTGCAGCGCTGGTCACCTTGATCAGAAACCACAGGTGGCGTCACGAACAATTACTACTATCCCCTGTAAATATCCCCCTTTGTATGAGCGCCCAGGGCAACGGACCGAGCTGTGCTACTTGTGACATTCCCCATAGACTTCAACGGGCTCGGTGCCGAGTACCCCATAAGCCCTGGTTCGTGCGACTCATCTTTGGCGTCACGAACAGGATACGAAGCTTACTGGATGTGATTCCTGTGTGCCTAGATTGGACTGTTTTGTGCAAAAAGACTGTGTTGCAGTTGTTTGACTTTTGGCGCCATTTTCCGCCATTTTGCCGCCATATTCGCGCCCTGAGGCGCTGGTGAAGAAGAAGGGCGTGCATTCGTGGGCGTGCCCCCCGTGGCGCGAAAGCTATGGGCGCCCTGTCTAAGTGCTATTACAATGTGAGAGCCTGCCCCACTGCAAGAGAGATCCGCCTTCTCTTCATCCTCTATGCCAGGAAGAGAAAGCGAAAGTCCCGCCTCCACGGAAAAGACCAGATTGTTCCAGATGGGAAACACAGTCTGGCCTGGAGTGAGATGGCGGAAGGACAGGAGACGCTGTGTGGAGGAATGGCGGTGCGCAGACCCCGTTCCCCTGAAGAGCTACTGCCTGTGCCTGAGCCATCCCCAGGTCGGGTGGACGACCGAAGAATGCAGAAAGTGGAGGAGGTGGAAGCGGTGCTAAAGGATATGGCCCGTCACCGCGCTGAAGTGGAAGCGATGGAGCAGAGCTGGCGTGCCCTGAAACAGGGGCTGCTGTGGGACGCGATGCTCTCCCCCTGGATGCACAACCGTTACCTGCACCACCACTGCCAGCGGCTGATGAACCACCGGAGGCCGGCTCCAAAAGTGCTGATCCTGACTCCGCCGGGGACGCGGCGGGAGGGAAGGAGGCTGAGGAGGCCCTGCCAGCACCGGAGTGCCAGCCAGGCCTGGAGGCCGCAGCGGAATGTAGTCCCCGGTAGGGACGCCGGAGGAGACCCAGCCGTCCATGATGGAGATCGATTGGGAGGAGATGAAGTACCTGGACGACGTGGAATACGCCGCCCAGATGGAGAACGAGTGGCGACGCCGTGAGCATGAGCAGCTGCGGCAGCAGGAGCAGAGAGAGGTGCAGCAGTTTCGCCAGAGGTACCAGGAAAAGTTTCTCGCTGATAAGTAAAACGTCAGGAGAGATAAAGGTACGCTCCGGGAACCGCTGCGCCAGGGGGCCATTATAGACTTTAAACTCCGGGGAGGCTGGGGGTTCATCCATGAGCCAGGCCTGTACCAGGAGGTATTCGTCAACCGCAGGGATGTGGAGTCTCACCTGCCAGAGGGACACCCGGAAAGGGATCTCATGATTGGGGATATTGTCACCTACATGCGACACTGGGGTCTTAAGGGGTGGTATGCCCTGAATGTCTCCCGTGTCAGCGACCCCGTCCCTGAAGCTGGAAATATACCCCGTGTCTCAGCGTCCCAAGTCACAGCCCCATCAGCGCCAGGCCGCGCATCTGCATCCTACTCTGCATCGCAACAGCCTTGTGCGTTCCAGCTGAGCCACTGCGCACGCCTGCATCCTGTCCAGCATCTTATGCTGCAACACAACAGGCTAGTGCGTTCTCAAGTGAGCCAAATCTGTATTCAGAAGAGGCACCTGTAAGGCCTCCAGCAAATCGCAAAATTGAGAAAAGGACTGTGGCTACCTAGACACAGGTAGCAGGACATGATCTACTAGTGATGCGTTCCAGAGCGCACCGCGTACTTCCAGCCCCAGGTATGGAAGGCGTAATCGCTATCTGCAAAGAAGACCAGTAGGACCCAGACAGGGTTTACTGCATCTGTACAAAGTTAAAAAGAATTGCACTTTATTGTGAATGTGATAATATGTGAAGTAGTATACCCAGTTGGGTAATGTGAAATATTGTGTGAAATGTGAAATGTTCTTATGCAAGGACTGCGTGCTGAGGACTCTTGCAGCACAGAACTTTAGTTGTAAATAGTTAGCACTTCGGTGCCCCATCTTGGTTTTACGTAAAAGCCATTCTACCTCTGAAGCAAAACCCGTATGGTGTGGCCTTGAGTGAGGTCTGCAGTAGAGAAGTCCTGCAGCCCACCCAGGACCCACGTGGGAGGTTTGGTGCGGGTCCTCCACAAGAATATTGTATTTATTTGCACTGAGAAAGTATTTTGATATTTTTGTATTGCAATTTGTACACAATGTAACGTTAAAGTGTCCTTACCTCCCGCAAGGGATGAGTTATTTTGTTGATGTTATTATAAAAATAGTTTTTCTATTTCAGCCTGGGAGTGCTGACGATAACTAGGGGGGGATGTGTGGCCCAGCTGCGCTTGGTACACATGTTCCCTGGAGAATGCACAGAAAGGTAATTACAAAAACCTGATATTCATTCACAACTCACACTTCCCTATAGTGCCACCAGAGGGAGCCTTAGACTATTTAAGGGTGTGGGAGACGTGACAGTGAGGCTTTTTATAGTCAGAGCTTTGTCTGAGCGTGTGCGAGTTCAGACGTGTGGTGATTCCTGTCAGATGAGACAGAGGAAAGATTGCAAGCTGTTACCTCAGAACAGGCTGACTGTTAGTTCCCTAAGAACGTGGAAAGCGACTCTCGGAGCGAGCGTGAATTCAGTCTGACGGAAGGTCCTGAGAGCTGCTCTGGACAGAGTCTATGAAGGAACAGAAGGAAGGGGACTACAGTTATTGTGACAACGAGTCGACTGAGAAACGGTCAGTGAGCTGTGGAAGGAAGCTGACGACTACACCTACTGTTGCCTGTGCTTATGTTAAGGTTGTGAGTAGGGCGACAGGCGAGTGGTAAAGAAGACGAAAGAGTGACTGAGGTGATATAGCAACGATAGCTGACCTCCACTCTGTCCAACCGGACGCCGGGTCCGAGCTTACTAGTTCCTTCACGGCTAGTGGAAAAACCGGTGACCCTGCTGGACTTCAGGTCGCAGAGGGTGGCCCAAGAGTGCTGATACGTAACCGGGTCAAAAAGAACAAGAGTCTAGCAGGGCCCTGCATATAAAGACTAGTTCTGTCCAAAAGAAGGCTCCACCACAATGTCGGCCGGGCGTAGCTGTTCTACACGGAGTTAAACTTCGCTTCACGCAAGTTAGGACTCACACACATTAAGAAGTAAGGAGGCCTTAAACCTACTCGGTGATTACATGGATGTGCATCCTCCACCCTGAGCAGCTTCCCGGGACATGCCTGCAAATACCACCAGTAAAGGTATGGAAAGAGACTGACTTATGTGTGTCTCACTTATTGCCTGCACCCTGCACCGCCATATACCTAGAGGGACCAGTCTTACCTGTGGAAGACTTAACATCTTGCTGCCCAGTAACAATCCCTCTGAGGATTAACCCTGCAGCTCTGGTCACCTTGATCAGAAACCACAGGTGGCGTCACAAACAATTACTACTATCCCCTGTAAATATCCCCCTTTGTATGAGCGCCCAGGGCAACGGACCGAGCTGTGCTACTTGTGACATTCCCCATAGACTTCAACGGGCTCGGTGCCGAGTACCCCATAAGCCCTGGTTCGTGCGACTCATCTTGTTATGTCGTATGCCTGCTCCCTGACTTTGATACAGGCTCAGTTCCTGTGCCCACATCTTTCCAGGCGGATAACGGCTGTGATATTTAGCCAACTGCCTCTAACAGCCACGCATGGAGCTTCGTTCACACACAGCTGCTAGCATGCTATTTGCCACTGTCAATCTCTAATAGTGGCATATACAATGTGCTGGCAGGGGGCATGTCATTCTATGCACCTGTCGACGCCACCGTGACATGATTGCGTTGTGTCAGTGAGTTGCAAACAAACAATTGTGCAATTTTGCAGCACTTGGAATTGTTTTCACGCTTTATAGTACATCACATAAAAAAATAAATGATGTAATTCAAAAGTACAACTAGTGCTGCAAAAAACAAGACTTTATATGGCTATGTTGAATGAAAAATAAAAAATGTATGGTTCTTAGAAGAAGAAGAGGCAAAAATGCAAAAACGGAAAGCTATGTTGCGAACGGGTTGTAATTAGTGGTTACTAATTAAGGAGTAATTATGTTTTTTTTTTATTTATTCATTGATGAGTCTTTCCAAAATTATATATTTTTGTAATATAATCCATTATTTTATTTGTCTCCCTTTTGTCCCAAACTTCATGCTGAAAGTGCTGTTTTAACCACTTCATTCATGCATTTGGAGAAGCTGATTTGAACTGAAGCTGTTCCAAAATTCATACTGCAGTCTGAGTTTCTCCACTCTTCTCCTCATGCTCAAGCACTATTAACAAATACTCTCCCAATCTCAGTATGTGAAAGGGTAACAGAGACACTGATACCAGGGTATGGAGTTTTGGTACAGATGCAGTTCAAATCAGCAACTTTAAGTGCCTGAACAAGTTACTTAAGGCACTTTTAGTATGTAGTTTTGGAGAAAAGGAAGTAAAATAAGGTAATGGAGTTAATTACAAAGATTTGTAGCTTCACAAAGACTTATTGATAATTAAATAAAAAAAAAATTGGGTTGGGTTTATCAGAATTGCGCGAACGGCTAAGGACCGCAAAAGTCACTATAATTTACACCAAATAGTCCAGAAAATTAAGGTGCAATCAGACGGCCATATAAATCGGGCCAAGATTGGAATGTAACGCCAAGTCAAACCCGAGGTTGACAGTGTAAGGAGATGAACTGGAACAACGTTGTCGGTTCAAGATACGCTCTGGAGCTGGAATTATCGGGGCTGTCATCACTGTTGCAGGGGGATGACTTGTCTGTGTGGGTAGGACCTGAGCACCTGACCGAAGGGTAAATGGGGGACATAAAAGGGGCTGAGTGCGGGAAAGAAGCAGACTTGGCGAGAAGGCGACTTCAGAGCAGGACAAAGGTTGACTCCCTCTCCTCAACTCCGATTTGTACTGCCACTGATGCAAGCCCATTACAGACTGACCGACTCTTACACCCATTACCGAGAGTCTCTCCACGAGCCTATCCCACAACGTGTAGTGCAGCAGACGTCCCGTCTCTCCCTGAACTTTGTGATTCCATGCTAGGCCTTGTCACTTCTGCGGCCTGTACGGCGTTGTGCTCCCTGTGTACTGCGTCACTCTCGAGGAACCAGCAGAAGGAACTGTATCCACTCTTCAACGGATCTAAGACCAACAGACTCAGGACCAACAGTTCCGGAACCTTCGGCACGGTCAGGAGACAGTGCATCTTGTTCCTCCTATGCAGCAGAGCCAGAGACTTTGTTCACGGATTGCGACGCCGTCGGGAGCTGTTCCAAACATTCCCCAACAAGAACTCCAATCAATAAGTCATTACCTTCATTTTCCCCTTTCTCATTTCGCTTATCGTGTATCTGTTTATGCGAGTTCAGTGTTTTGCCTAATCATCTCCCTGCGTGGAGGTTTCTTTTAATTCATACCTAGAAATTGTTTCAGTAAATTCTTGTTAACCCCTTCTCTGCCGCCTGCTCTTTACTGCATCCGACGAACCTTTAGAACAGCTTCATACCTTCAGCCGAAGTTCTATGCTATCCTTGGTGTGAGTTAAAAAAAGCTACAGTTCACGAATATTTACTGTTGATTTGCTCTAGAGCTGAAACTTGATGAAGAATATCTTAATGGGGTATTTTCATGTTCTTTAATGTGTAAAATTGCAAAATGCTTATTAAAAGAATAACAAGCAACATTTCAATCTACTTATTAAAAATCCTCTCTGTTTTTTTTTTAAGAATGGAGGGATTTTTCATTATATTGTTTATTGCTCATTGCCTAGGTTACTGGCCACTGCTAAAGACAGCGGTGGCCAGTCCATTAGACAAGGAGCGCGTTGCTTACCAGCTCTTTTATATAGGGATTAGTGTTGAGCGATACGATAATGCAAATATCGGCTATCGGCCGATATTAGCTATATCGGCCTTTCGATAATTCGTTTCGATATTTTCGTCTTATCGAATACCGGAATCGGATTTGTCACTGTCACTGTGAGTGTCCGTCGGTCGGGTCTGTCAGGAGTCAGCGGCACTTACCTGGCAGAAGATCTCCGGCGGTCACGTCCTGGACTGCTTGATGGCCGCCATTATCTTCTCCCTGGCGGTCACATGCAGTTTTTCGCGATAACTGCAGTGACTGCAGGGTAATCCCGGCCGTAAAGCAGTCAGTCCGATGACGTCACCGCCGGGGAAGCAGGTAATCAGCTGTGCTGCGCCGGGATGACAGGCTCTGCCTGTCATTCTGATGTAGCAGAGCTGGATCGTCGTGGGACACTCGTTACTATGGACTGCGTCGGTCAGGTGGTATACTTTTTTTTTTTTTTCATTTTTTTACAGGAGATCGATGGCGTCGCAGCAGGATGAGACAGTAATAAAAGAAATGAAAACTGTGTTTTTTTTTTTTTTATTAAATTAAAAAAATTTTTTTGGAACATTCACCCGTCCGGGTACATAAACAATTTAACTATTTATTTACATACAGGGACCCTGTCCGGGTTATTTAGACTTCTTTGGCTGGCCTCTTCCAGGTACCACCTGGTACTCTTCTGGTGCTTGCCAAACATCCGAGGCACCAAGGACCACCAGGACCTGATGACGTCGTGTGGCCTGTACAGTCAAGTCGTGACCCGCTATCTGGGTCTGTGTGGCCACCTCTTTCATCTCTCTCCGGGTCTGGAGCCCTATGTCATGGACTGTACGAACCCCAGGGGGCCTAACAGGCGCCGGGTACGGGCCAACTATACTTATCATGTCCATAGCTGGGGCTGCTGAGGAGACCACTGAGGGAGGCTGGGGAGATTTACGGCGTGGGGTGGGCACTTTTGCAGAGGCCTGGATGTGGGAGGCTGAAGGCTTCGAGGGTCTCACAGGTTCCTGACACACTGGGGAGTAGGGGTCGCACCTGGTAACATTTAGGGCGTACCACCCATTGTAACCCCAGTGTCGGGTGTAAGTCACCAAGTCTCCTGGCAACAGGTCCCTCCCCGGGTGTCCTTCTGGGAGGTGAGCCTCCACGTCCCGCCGGGTCACAAAGACTTCTAAATAAAGTCCAGGCTCCTTGATGAAGCCCCACCCACCTTTCAATTTAAAGTTCCGTACTGCACCCTTACGCCGCGGCTCACTCAGGGTTCCTTTGTCCTTTCTCATCCGGTCCTTATCTGCCCGGTCCTTCTCCAGGTGACGTTGGCGAAGTTTTAGGGTTTCTCGCTGCTCCCTTTGTCACTCTGCTTCCTTCTCCCAACGTCTCCACTCTTCCTCCTGACGTCGATTGTAATTCTCCTCCACCAGTTGCTCCATGTCTCCACCACTCCACTGCAGCTTACAGTGTCCGGTTTGCTGCAGCTCTCCTGTCGCCCCCCAGTCCTGGCGGCGCTCCCCTGCGGAGGAAGCAGACGGCTCTAAATCAGATGACAGTCGGGGCTCCGGTACAGGCAGGTAGTGCTCTGGTGCCTGCGCGGCCTCCTCCATGAGGACGGGTGTCGCTTCTTCTGTCTCAGCGACCGGGGCAGACAGCGGGATTTGGGGTGCTGCTGACGGTGCTGCGGTTTTTGCAGGAACGGGTGCCTCCACTGCGACAACGTCAACCGGATCACATTGCAAGGGCTCCTCTACTATAACGGGTGCCTCACCTTCCGGTACAGACACTTCAGGTAAGAGGGATTGGCGCCGCTCCAAGTTTATTTTTAGGGCACGCCAGCTGGCTTCCATCCTGGCGACCTCCTTCCGGTGCCGGGCCAGGCCTCTCAGGGTATCCTCCGCTTCTTGCAGCGTAGGAGGGTTTACAGGCCGGGTGCCCAACGGTGATTCCGTGGCGAACGGGTCGCTTCCGTGGGGGGAGAGCTCTGACTGCTCCATCCCTTCCCACTTCTGCTCGTCGTGTCCATTAGCCATCTCTGCCAAGTCACATGTGTCATATCTGGAGAGGGCCCCTCTTTTGTAGGGAGGCGGGACCTTCTCACACTGAGGAGGATGAGGAGGCGGAACTCCAGAGCTGTGGGGCACGATGTTACATTGCAGTACCATTTACAGTGGGCGGCCATCGTTTTCACGCCACTGAGTGAGTGTACACCCACGAAGAGCACGCCCTTCTTCTTCACCAGTGCCTCGTCGTGACGCAGATATGGCGGAAAAATGGCAAATACATTCTCTGATGATTTTAGCAATTCTCAAGCACAAAACCAGTGCAATTCAGGCACACAGGACTCGCTTATAGCGAGCTACAGAATCCTGTTCGTGACGCCCAAGTTGAGTCGCACAGAGCCAGAGGTTTTCGGGGTACTCGGCACCGAGCCCGTCGACTTCTATGGGGTATGTCACGTCTTTACCCGGCAATTGAATTAGAGTCGATTTTACTATGTAGAAGTGTATAAACTATAAATATATGTATATATATATGTCACAATGACATGTATATATATATATATGTATTCTATGTGTGTATATTTTGTGTTTACAACGAAAGAAAGGGTTTTTTTTGTTGCGATATTTTGTTCCCATAGACTTACATGGGACTTCCGCTATCGAAATCGGATATCGACGATATTTAGTGATATCGGCGATACCATTTCGATACGATATTTTTAGATATCGAGCAATATCGCTCAACACTAATAGGGATTGTAAGAGCTGCTATGAAGCAGGTCATATGACTCAGTCTCGCCAAATCCAGTGCACATGTGCTCCTCTAATGCTGCAGAGGAAAAGATGCCTTTGGTTGCAGCATCAAAAAGCGCAAGCAGAACAATAATGCTGGTGTAAACTGACAATCAATAAGGAGCACACAGCTGTCCTCGGCAAGCAACTGGACCTGGATGAAGGGGAATGGTGATGGTGTGCTCCAAAACAGCAAGGTGAGAAAACCCCTTTAAATTGGATACTACAGACCAATATTTCTTAAATGTGGCTCTTCAGGGGGTGTTATAATCAAAATGGGAGTTGTTGTCTCATAGCAGCTAGAAAGTCATAGTTTGGGGAATAGGCAAGCAGTCCATAGTTAGGAGTCACATTACTGTATTTTATCACACCCGAGAAAATTGGTCTACTGAGAGTGATCATAGTGATCCAATTTTCTTGGATAAGATGGAAAAAAAATCTCCATTTTGTCAATTTGTAAAAATCTGATGTCATCGAAGTCCAGTCCGATTTTTTTCGCTGACCCACTGACTTGAATCGAGTGCAATCCGATTTACGGATGCAAATCATTCGTGCTGCCATTTTTTCCTCAAACAGACTCAGTCCACATAAGTAACATTGATCCGAGGGTGATCTGCTCAGATGGCAGTTGGCCAGAAATGACGGTTCTGTGCACGAGCCCTTACGTGAAGGACCACCGCTGAAAAGATGAATATTACATAGATATCTAGATCAGAAGCCGACTGTGATGACAATGTAACGACGGTCAATAGACATTGATCCCTCTGCTTATGTATCTAAATAGGAGCACAAGGTGCAAAAGTCTGACAGAGTTGGGCACGGAGGACCCCCAGTTACAGCCGTGAATTGTTAGGACTCGGCTCAAGCTGTCTTTCCATCGTCCTTAAGAACTGACAAATTGCTAACTTGTAACATGGGCTTTCTTTCTTATTTCATAAATGCAAATTAAAAAAAGCTTATCTGCTCCATAAAGACTTGGCATGTTTAAATAACTATTATCCCTTAAATATATTCCAGTGATGTAGGGAATCATTATTCTAACAGATAGAATAGGCATTAAATCCACAGGGGAGTCATTAAAAGATGGCTATTTCTCTCTGTTTGACCGAAGCCGCCAATGTAATGTATTTATTCAGGATTTAGCAAATGGAATTCAATTAGACCTGTAATGGTGTTAAATTGAGTAATTCCTATTGTACTTTGCCTGACAGACAGGAGTGGCATGGCCTGAAAAATTATAAGAAGTGTTATTAATAAGGATGGCATCCCATAATCCTTAACTCATACCTTATAGTGATGCTAAATCTCTGTAGATCAGTCATCTTAAAGAAGAATACCCGCTTTACTTCGAAATCTCCAAAGTTAGGCTTAGCAAGAGTAATTTAAAGGACAATTCTAAACAAATCCTAAAAATTCAGGATTGACAGCAATAAACGGGGATGTTCACTTTGGACATTTTTGTGTTGTTACAAGAGTGGCAGAACTATAAGCTGATCACAGCTTGTCTGGATTTTGTATCATTTTCCGGCACCAACCCAAAAGGAGAAAATAAGAATTACAGAGTCCTTGGTCAAGTTACAGGATGAGCCATGTAATGTGTGAACATGCTGGGTGCTCCAGAGAAATAAATTCCTATAAAGGGGTTATCCCATTAACCTAATTTATTACCTATCCACAAAATAGGTGATAGGTTTCTGACTGAAGGAAATCCAACCACTGGGACCCCTGCTTATTACAAAAACAGGGATCCCATGTACCCTGCCATGCATGAATGGAGTAGTAGAGCACATGCATGGACACTATTCCATTTACTTCTTTAGGTCAAAAGGAGTAGTTATGTGCATAAGTAATCATACCCAGTGAATGGAGTGATGGTCACATATGTACACAGTTATTACATAGTAACATAGTAACATAGTTATTAAGGTTGAAGGAAGACTTTAAGTCCATCTAGTTCAACCCATATTCTATCCTAACCTGCAATAACATGTTGATCCAGAGGAAGGCAAAAAAAAAACCATGTGGCAAACAGTAAGCTTCACATTGGGGAAAAAAATTCCTTCCGACTCCACATACGGCAATCAGACTAGCTCCCTGGATCAACGCAATATCTAGGAAACTAGTGAATATAGCCTGTAATATTATACTTTCAAGAAAGTCATCCAGTCCCTTCTTAAATTTTAGTAGGGAATCACTCATTCCAACATTGTACGGCAGAGAGAAAGCATACAGCCTGCAATAACCATTCTGTTGCCTAGCCACCACCACCACCACCAGAGCTGCAGCCTCGCCACCACCACCAGAGCTGCCACACCCCCGACCTTCTGTTTCTTCCCCATTATCCCGTAGAATGTAAGTCCGCAAGGACAGGGTGCTCTCCCCTCTGTACCAGTCTGTCATTGTAAATTTGTTTACTGTAAACGATATCTATAACTTTGTATGTAACCCCTTCTCATGTACAGCACCATGGAATTAATGGAGCTATATAAATAAATAATAATAATAATAGTCTCACTGCTCTTACAGTAAAGAATCTGCGTCTGTTATTATGACTAAACCTTCTTTCCTCCAGACGTAGAGGATGCCCCCTTGTCCCCGTCACAGGTCTAAGAGTAAAAAGATCATAAGAAAGGTCTTTGTACTGTCCCTCATATATTTATACATTGTAATAAGATCACCCCTAAGCCTTCATTTTTCCAAACTAAGTAACCCCAAGTGTAATAACTTGTCCTGATATTGCAGACCCCCCCCCAGTTCTCTAATAACCTTGGTCACTCTTCTCTGCACCCACTCCAGTTCAGCTATGTCTTTCTTATACATCGGATGCCAGAACTGTTATGTTTCGGTAGCTGAGGAGAAATTGCAAAAATAGCCCAAGTAGCAATACACCAGAGAGGCTGGAAACTATTGGATTGCAGGACCCTAAACTAACCGCAACACTAGAAGTAGCCGTGGAGCGTACCTACGGTGATCCTAGACACCTCGTCACAGTCGGAGAGATAGCTACACCTAAAGGCAGAAAGATGAAAGCTATCTGCCCTGTAGAATGAGCAAACGCTGGGGCCCAATCTGTCTAGATAGAAAAGTATAGGAAAGAATTCTGACTGCAACCCAAAAAAAACCTGACAAAAATACCAACACTTCTGATTAACAATAAAACCTGAGATCACACGATCTCTACCACCTAAATCAGATCTCTGGTGTAACACACAGCAATTCAGCAAATAAAAAGTGACAAGGAACAGAGCAATAGTGCAAACACAAACTGAGCACAATTGCAGCGCCAGGCCCCAAAAGGGGACCAGGCTGAAGTCCACTGCAAGGCAGCGAACCAGCAAAGAAAATCCAACAGAGGAAAAAAAACAGCAAATCACTTAACTGAATCAAAGCAGGAATGCAAGCTGAGCTCCAAGCAAGACCTGGAAGAACAATTGATTACCCGGGAAGGCTGATGGGAGTTCAGGTCACTTATATCAAGCCAGTCATCTCCACCTGACACCCATTCCTTAATTGGTTCAATACCCTCAGCAACCACCGGAGGGAGCCCCAGCTCCGAAGTCATCTCTTAAGACATTCACAACAGTACCCCCCTTGAGGAGGGGTTACCGAACCCTGATGTGCGCAACCAGGCCGATCAGGATGAGGTCGATGATAGGCATGGATCAGTCTCCTAGCATGGATGTCCGAAGCAAACACCCAAGAATTGTCTTCTTGACGATAACCTCTCCACTTAACCAAATACTGGAGTTTCCGTCTAGCAAAACGAGAATCCAATATTTTCTCAACCACATACTCCAAATTACCATCAATTAAAACAGGGTCGGGAGGCGCAGCCATATGAACCACTGGCTCGACAAACCTCTTCAATAAGGACTTGTGGAACACGTTATGGATCTTAAATGTCCCTGGAAGAAACAAACGGAAGGAAACTGGATTAAGAATTTCCATGATCTTATAAGGTCCAATGAACCTTGGCTTAAATTTTGGAGATGCAACCTTCATAGGGATATTTCTTGAGGACAACCAAACCAAGTCCCCCACTTTAAAGCGAGGACCATCAGTCCTATGCCGGTTGGCAAACCGCTGGGCCTTCTCTTGAGAGAGAGACAACCTCTCCACTACCTGGTCCCAAATCTGCTGCATTCGCTCCACAATAGAGTCAACCCCCGGACAGACAGAAGCCTCCGCCTGTCCTGAAGAAAATCGAGGGTGAAACCCAGAATTGCAGAAATATGGAGACAACAAGGTGGCAGAGCTAGCCCTATTATTAAGAGCAAACTCAGCCAAAGGCAAAAAAGAGACCAAGTCATCTTGATCAGCAGACACAAAACATCTCAAATAAGTCTCCAAGGTCTGGTTTGTTCTCTCGGTTTGTCCATTGATCTAAGGGTGAAATGCAGAGGAGAAAGATAACTGAACACCAAGTTTAGAAGAAAATGTCCTCCAAAATCTGGAAACAAACTGGACTCCTATGTCAGACACAATGTTCTCCGGAATGCCATGCAACCGAACCACGTGCTGAAAGAACAAAGGCACCAATTCGGAGGAGGAAGGCAACTTAGGTAATGGCACAAGATGTATCATCTTGGAAAACCTATCACAGATTACCCAGATAACGGTCATTCTCTGAGAGACAGGGAGGTTGGAAATAAAATCCATAGAAATATGGGTCCATGGCCTCTTGGGTACAGGTAATGGCATTAACAAACCACTAGAGCGAGAGCTAGGCTTGGAACGAGAGCAAGTCCCACAGGACTGCACAAAGTCCCTGATGTCATGAGACAAAGTGGGCCACCAAAAGGACCGACTCACCAAGTCTCTGGTACCAAAAATCCCAGGATGACCAGCCAACGCGGAACAATGAATCTCAGACATGACACTCTTCTTCCACTGGTCTGGGACAAACAATTTCCCAGCAGGGCAGCGTTCAGGTTTATCCTCCTGACACCCCTCCATAGCCAGTCTCAAATTGGGCGAGATGGCGGAAAGACTACACCCTCCTTCAAAATAACATCAGGATCAGATAACTCAGGAGAATCCGCAAAGAAACTCCTCGAGAGGGCATCCGCCTTAATATTCTTAGTGCCTGGAAGTAAAGAAACCACAACATTTAAACGTGTGAAAAACAAGGCCCAGGTGGCCTGTCTAGGATTAAGTCATTTGGCTGATTCGAGATAAACCAGGTTCTTAAGGTCCGTGAGGACCACCACCTGATGTTTGGCTCCTTCCAGCCAATATCTCCACTCTTCAAAGGCCCACTTCATGGCCAATAACTCCCGATTACCCACGTCATAATTACGTTCAGTTGGAGAAAATTTTCGAGAGAAGAAGGCACAAGGGTTACTCTTAGAGGTCTCTGGATCCCTTTGGGACAAAACGGCACCTGCCCCAATCTCAGAAGCATCAACCTCCACATGAAATGGCAGAGAAACATCAGGCAGTCGTAGAACAGGAGCAGAAATGAATCTCTGCTTAAGTTCCTGAAAAGCAGAAACTGCCTCAGGAGGCCAATTCACCACATCGGAACCCTTTTTGGTCAAATCAGTCAATGGTTTAACAACAATACCGAAGAAATTACCAATACATTTATGATAAAAATTGGCAAAAGCCAAAAATCTCTGAAGAGCCTTCATTGTAGTAGGTTGAACCCAATCACAGATGGCCTGAACCTTGACAGGGTCCATTTCAATAACAGACGGAGACAAAATGAATCCCAGAAATGAGACCTTCTGTACACCAAAAAGACACTTTGATCCCTTCACATACAGTGCATTCTCTCTCAAAATCTGGAACACAGTCCAAACATGTTTTTACAGTCGTTGGAAAAAATCAAAATATCATCCAAATAAACGATCAGAAATTTATCCACAAAATCCCTGAAATTATCATTCATGAAGGATTGGAAGACGGAAGGGGCATTAGTAAGCCCAAAAGGCATCACTAGGTACTCAAAATGCCCCTCTGGGGTATTAATCGCTGTCTTCCATTCATGCCCGTGCTTAATGCGAATAAGGTTATACGCCCCCCTGAGGTCAAGCTTGGTAAACCAACTAGCACTTTTCACTCTGGAAAATAGGTCAGAAATCAAGGGTAACGGATATTGATATTTAACAGTGATTTTATTCAGAAGGCGATAGTCAATACACGGCCTCAATGAACCATCCTCCTTGGCCACAAAGAAAAAACTGGCGCCCAAGGGTGAAGAGGATGGTCTGATATGACCTTCTCTAAAGACTCCTTGATATAAGATCGCATAGCATCGTGTTCAGGTACAGATAAATTAAAAAGGCGACCTTTAGGAAATTTACCACCAGGCACTAACTCAATAGCGCAGTTATAGCTCCTGTGAGGAGGTAAGGATGCAGACTTACTCTCACTAAACACATCCGAAAAATCTGTCAAAAAGTCAGGGACATCCTGAGACTGGGGAGAGTGTTATGAATGTGTTAGAAATGAATTCTGAGCAGAAGCTCCCTCTGGTGGTTACAAACAGTACTGAACCATTCAATGAAGATTGTGAAGATTGGCAATCAGGAGTTACAGACTGGTCTTATATAAGGGAGGTTCCCTCACATCATGTTTGCCGGTGATCAATTGTTCTTGTCTCAACTGTGGCTCCTGGTTCACTTGAAAGCTTGCTGAGTCTTGCCTGCATCTTCTGCTATCAGATAAGATATTTTCTGCTTTTATTTTTGTGCTTGCTTTTTGCATTGTTCTCTGCACTTCTGTGGAGGTCAGCCAGGTCCCCTCCGGGGCTTGTGCTCCTCTCAGTTTATCTGAGCCACTGTTATTTGTTCATTTGCCTTTTCCAGTTTTTTCAGTGGCTGCGGCTTAGTTTTGTTACACCAGAGAACTAATTTAGGTGGTAGAGGTCGTGTGATCTCAGGTGTTTTTGCAATTAGTAGAGTTGGTATTTTTTAGGGTTTTTTTGGATTGCAGTAAGTGTCCTTCCTATCCTTTTCTTTCTAGGAAGATTGGGCCCCAACGTTTGCTCATACTATTTTCTGTCTGTGTCTGTATTTCCTCTTGTCTAACCGCCATTACATGTTTGGGGGCTTCCTATGTTCTTTGGGGATCTGCCCCGGGGCAGATAGCTTTCCTCTTTCTATCTTTAGGTGTAGTTAACCTCTCAGGCTGTGACGAGGCATCTAGGACCAACTTAGGAACGCTCCACGGCTGCCTTTTGTTGTGGTGGTTAGTCAGGGTACTGCAATCCAGTAGATTCCAACCTCTCTGGTGTATTGCCGTTTTTGCCTGCTCTCCTCAGGTACCAAATCATAACAGGAGAGGCAGAAAAAACAGGAGTGTCAGTATTAACACATTGGCAGCCCCAACTGGTTACAGACACAGATTTTCAATCCAAAACAGGATTATGAGTCTGTAACCAAGGGAAACCCAGTACAATAATGTCATGCAGATTATGCAACACCAGAAATTTGTAACTCTCCTGATGATCTGGTTCAACCCTCATTATCACCTGAGTAGAAAATTGGGGTTTATTCTCCGCCAAAGGGGTAGAATCAATGCCCAGTAAAGGAATAGACTTCCGTAGGGGTATCATGTTCACTTCTTTTTGGAAGTGCATTTGAGCAGCAGGGTGATTTGCTGCTGAAGGAGAAAAAAAAAAAAAAAAATCTCTCTTTAAATCTTCTGCTTCAGCGAGTGTGAGCGAGCTGAGTGTGACCGGTGCGCAAGTGTGAACGGTGGTAAGTGTGACTTGAGATTCAGTGACTTTGGATTTAGGGAGTTTCCAAGGGAGGATTTACTGAATTGCTGTTACTGTATATTTTATTAATACTTTTTATTTATTTTTACTTATCCTTGCTGTCTGGTGAAATCCCCATTAGATATGTGCTCCACTATTGCCAATGCCATCCAGTGTACATCTTGCCACATGTATGCAGTCCTTGAACAGCCGGTCGAGGGTGCATACTGCTGTGTGAGATGTGAGCACGTTGTGCATTTGGAAGCCCAAATTCTGGATCTAAATGTGCAGCTGGCAACACTGAGATCCATAGACAATATGGAAAGGAGTCTTCTGCTCACTGAGCAGACGCTCAATGGGATAGATGAGGGGGGGGATGCTAGGGTGGAGCTGCAGGACACTGAAGTAGGAAGCTGGGTGACAGTTAGAAAGCGGGGTAGAGGGAAGAGCACCAGGGAGGCTAGTCCTGATCTGGCACACCCCAATAAGTTTGCAAAGTTGGCAGATGAGGGGGTTGTCAGTACAGGATGGGATACACCCCCGAGTACTGCAGGAATTAAGTACAGTTATAGATAGACCATTATTTTTAATCTTTAAAGATTCCATAATAACTGGGTCTGTACCACAGGACTGGCGTATAGCAAATGTGGTGCCAATATTCAAAAAGGGGGCAAAAACTGAACCTGGAAATTATAGGCCAGTGAGCTTAACATCTACTGTGGGTAAAATCCTGGAGGGTTTTTTAAGGGATACTATATTGGAGTATCTGAAGCTGAATAACCTCATGACACAGTATCAGCATGGGTTTACGAGGGACCGTTCTTGTCAGACTAATCTGATAAGCTTTTATGAAGGGGTAAGTTCAGGACTGGACCAAGGGAATGCAGTGGACATGGTGTTCATGGACTTCTCAAAAGCTTTTGATACAGTGCCACACAAAAGGTTGATACATAAAATGAGAACAATGGGGATAGGGGAAAATATGTGTAAGTGGGTTAAGAACTGGCTCATGGATAGGAAACAAAGGGTGGTTATTAATGGAGCACACTCGGACTGGGTCACGGTTAGCAGTGGGGTACCACAGGGGTCAGTATTGGGGCCGCTTCTCTTTAACATATTTATTAATGACCTTGTAGGGGGCATACAGAGTAGTATTTCAATATTTGCAGATGACACTAAACTCTGCAGGGTAATAAATACAAAGGAGGATAATTTTATATTACAGGAGGATTTATGTAAACTAGAAGCTTGGGCTGATAAATGGCAAATGAGCTTTAATGGGGATAAATGTAAGGTCATGCACTTGGGTAGAACAAATAAGATGTATAATTATGTGCTTAATTGTAAAACACTGGGCAAAACTGTCACTGAAAAAGACTTGGGTGTATGGGTGGACGACAAACTCACATTTAGTGGCCAATGTCAGGCAGCTGCTGCCAAGGCAAATAAAATAATGGGATGCATTAGACGAGGCATAGATGCTCATGAGGAGAACATAATTTTACCTCTATACAAGTCACTGGTGCGACCACACTTAGAATACTGTGTGCAGTTCTGGTCTCCGGTGTATAAGAAAGACATAGCTGAACTGGAGCGGGTGCAGAGAAGAGCGACCAAGGTTATTAGAGAACTGGGGCGTCTGCAATACCAAGACAGGTTATTACACTTGGGGTTATTTAGTTTGGAAAAACGAAGGCTTAGGGGTGATCTTATTACAATGTACAAATATATGAGGGGACAGTACAAAGACCTTTCTAATGATCTTTTTACTCTTAGACCTGTGACGGGGACGAGGGGGCATCCTCTACGTCTGGAGGAAAGAAGGTTTAGCCATAATCACAGATGCAGATTCTTTACTGTAAGAGCAGTGAGACTATGGAACTCTCTGCCGTCTAATGTTGTAATGAGTGATTCCTTACTAAAATTTAAGAGGGGACTGGATGCCTTTCTTGAAAAGTATAATATTACAGGCTATATTCACTAGTTTCCTAGATACAGCGTTGATCCAGGGAGCTAGTCTGATTGCCGTATGTGGAGTCGGGAAGGAATTTTTTTCCCCAATGTGAAGCTTACTGTTTGCCACTTGGGGTTTTTTTGCCTTCCTCTGGATCAACATGTTAGGGCAGGTAACTAGATGGACTTAAAGTCTTCCTTCAACCTTAATAACTATGTTACCCACAACGTTTGGCAAAGTCAAAATCCATCAGGTTAATAGCTGCTCCTGAATCAACAAAAGCCTGAGCCGAAAATGTGGACAGGGAGTGTTATGAATGTGTCAGAGATGGTTTCTGAGCAGAGGCTCTCTCTGGTGGTTACAGACAGTACTGAACCTTTCAGCGAGGAGTGGCAATCTGGGTTCACGACTTGTCTGATATAAGGGAGGTTCCCTCCCATGATCGTTACCGGTGATCAATTGTTCTTGTCTCAATTGTGGTTCCTGGTTCATTTGGAAGTTAGCTGGCGTCTTGCCTGCATCTCCTGCTTTCAGATAAGATATTTTTTGCTTTTCTTTTTGTGCTTGCTTTTTGCATTGTTTTCTGCACTTTTGTGGAGGTCAGCCAGGTCCCCTCCTGGGGCCTGAGCTCCTCACAGTGTATCTGCAGCCACTGTTATTTGCTCATTTGCTTTTTCCTGTTTTTTCAGCGGCTGTAGCTTGGTTTTTGTTCACACTGACATCTGATTTAGTGGTGGCGAGATTGTGTGATCTCAGTATTTTTGTAATCAGAATTGCTGGATTTTTGTAGGGTTTTCTGGGTTGCAGAAAGTAATCTCTCCTGTCCTATCCTATTTAGTCAGCTTGTGGCCCCAGCATTTGCTCAGTCTATTTTCTGCCTATGTTTGTATTTTCATCTTGTCTAACCGCCATTATATGTTTGGGGGCTTCCTATTTTCTTTGGGGATCTGCTCCGGGGCAGATAGCTTTCATCTTTCTGCCTTTAGGTGTAGTTATCTCTCAGGCTGTGACGAGGCGTCTAGGATCAACGTAGGAACGCTCCTTGGCTACCTCTAGTTGTGTCGTTAGTTTAGGAATCTGCAACCCATCAGTTAACAACATCTCAGGTGTTCGGCTGCCCTGCTGTTGTTCCTGTCCTCCTCAGCTACCGAAACATAACAAGGGAGCAAATCAGGGTAACAGTAAACAGAAATTTAGTCTGAACACTACCCAAGACAACTGAGCGTGCAAAACGTCTTCCCCGCTTAGGGCAGATGGAAATAGCATGAGAAGCGTCACCACAATAGAAACATAACCCATTGCACTTTCGAAACTCATGACGCTGAGCCTCAGAAGTCACTCCATCACACTGCATGGGCTCAGGAGCTGGCTCAAACAGCAACACTATCTCACGCATACCTCTGCGCTCACGCTGTCAATTTGAATAGCCAAAGACATAGAATCATTGAGACCAGAGGGAACAGGGAATCCCACCATAACGTCCTTTACATTTTCTGACAGACCCTTCCGAAAAAGGGCTGCCAAAGCATCATCATTCCATTTGGTCAGGACTGCCCACTTTTGAAATTTCTGACAGTACAGCTCAGCGTCTTCATGACCCTGATTTAATGCCAACAAGGTCTTTTCAGCTTTATCAGTGACATTAGGTTCATCGTACAATAACCCCAGAGCCTGAAAAAATACATCAACATCATTCAAAACAGGATCCCCAGTTGTCAGGGAAAAAGCCCAATCCTGAGGGTCACCGCGCAGAAGAGAGATGACAATTTGAACCTGCTGTGCTGCGTTCCCTGAGGACTTAGGCTTTAAGGCAAAAAACAACTTAGTTATTTTTGAAATTCAGAAATTTAGACCGATCCCCCAAAAATAAATCTGGTATGGGGATCCTAGGTTCCACAACCGGCAACCTAGCAAGATAGATAGCAATACTCGAACCTCAGTGGCAAGCTGTCCACACTGGCCAGACAACTGTGCAAACTCCATTGAGGAAAAAAAAAATTCCTCCTCAGCACCCAGAGAAAAAGAGGGAAAAATGCAACAAACAGAAAAAAAAATTCTGACAACTCCCTGTTAGGGTTTGAGTTCCCGCTGCTGCACAAGGGGAGTCTCGAACCCGTCCTGCTGCGGTCTCCCATTCATCTCCAGCCACAGTGGAGCCTGCTCAGCAGAGACGTTGGTCCAGGCGTCTTGCCCACTCCTCTACTGTGCAGTGACTTGCTGCTGCCTTTCCTGGATCTGCTATTATAGCCAGTGCTGGAGCAGTCGTCTTTGAGACAAAGTCCTGCGTTTTCCCATCTGAGCATGCCCAGAGTGAGATCTCTCATTGGAGATCAGGGGTCACATGTTCAGGTGCTGCAGCGGCTCCTATTGGTCCGCCAGGAAGGTCATGTAGCTACGTGTGTTTGTAACAGCTTCTCATTGGTCCTTGTTCCTGGAAGGTCCTGTAGCTGTTGCTATAAAAGGGTAGCATGGCTGGGCCGCCATGCGCTAATATCAACCATTGTATGCTATGCGCCAGTGTGATCATGAGTATGTGTGGTTAGGGATCCGGCTGAAATAAGCCACTAGAATACCGACTTAATCGGTGAGGAGTTTGGTATGGTAGCTGGCCAGGGTCGGTGTCCTAGATGCCCTAGATTACCGGCGTAACCGGTGAGGAGTTTTGATTGCCGTATTCAGGGTCTGGCGTTCAGACGCCATAGATTGCGGGTGACTCCCGCGAGGACATTAGCACATGATCACGCGTTATGTACGCTTAGCACTTAACTGTGTACCTGAGAGCCTGACAGGACACAGCACTTTTCCTCAGCGGCCCTGTGACGTAACAGGGTTTGCTTTCGACACTAGACAGCGCCCTAGTGTTTTACTTTGCGGCTCACTGAAGCTAAGTGAGTTCGCATCTATCGCCATATAGCGCTGTGGCATTTCCGTTAGCGGCTCTGGGTATTAACAGAGTTCGCACTTACTGCCACAACGTGCTACGGCGTTTAATTTAGCTACTCTGCTGGATAACAGAGTTCGCTACTTTCGCCATTTTACTAGCAGCAGGTTCCGCCTGCACGGTGGACCCCGGGCTGCGAACGCACCTCTCTACCTCATATATTTGGTGCGTTCCGCAGACCCTAACACTCCCTTTTTTCTTTTTCCTTCTTTACTATTTTTCCCTTCTGTTGAGTACCATATAATTTTCAGTTTGGCCAGTAATACTGTTATGTTTCGGTAGCTGAGGAGAAATTGCAAAAATAGCCAAAGTAGCAATACACCCGAGAGGCTGGAAACTATTGGATTGCAGGACCCTAAACTAACCGCAACACTAGAAGTAGCCGTGGAGCGTACCTACGGTGATCCTAGACGCCTCGTCTCAGCCAGAGAGATAGCTACACCTAAAGGCAGAAAGATGAAAGCTATCTGCCCCATAGCAGAGCTCCCAAAGAAATAGGAAGCCCCCAAACATGTAATGGCGGTTAGACAAGAAGAAAATACGAACACAGACAGAAAATATAATGAGCAAACGCTGGGGCCAATCTGTCTAGATAGAAAAGTATAGGAAAGAATTCTGACTGCAACCCAAAAAACCCTGACAAAAATACCAAGACTTCTGATTAACAAAAAACCTGAGATCACACGATCTCTACCACCTAAATCAGATCTCTGGTGTGACACAGCAATTCAGCAAATAAAAAGTGACAAGGAACAGAGCAAAAGTGCAAACACAAACTGAGCGCAATTGCAGCGCCAGGCCCCAAAAGGAGACCAGGCTGAAGTCCACTGCAAGGCAGCGAACCAGCAAAGAAAATCCAACAGAGGAAAAGAAACAGCAAATCACTTATCTGAATCAAAGCAGGAATGCAAGCTGAGCTCCAAGCAAGACCTGGAAGAACAATTGATTACCGGCAAGGCTGATGGGAGTTCAGGTCACTTATATCAAGCCAGTCATCTCCACCTGACACCCATTCCTTAATTGGTTCAATACCCTCAGCAACCACCGGAGGGAGCCCCAGCTCCGAAGTCGTCTCTAAGACATTCACAACACAGAACTGTACACAGTATTCTAAGTGTGGTTGCACCAGTGACTTGTATAGAGGTAAAATTATGTTCTCCTCATGAGCATCTATGCCTCTTTTAATGCATTCCATTATTTTATTTGCCTTTGCAGCAGCTGCCTGGCTCTGGCCACTAAATGTGAGTTTGTCGTCCACCCATTCACAAAGAAGACTAACAAAACCTCAATTTTGAAGGGCTTGTCCATGTAAGAGAAGTGTGCAGTCACTATATGTGAGATTCCTAAATCGTTAGTGTTCAATATGCACACTGTCACTGTTCCCCAGTATTCTCTGTGTGGATGGCTGTGGTCACATCACCGTATGTATGCAATTTGCATATTTGCAGTTACACTCCAACTAGACTCTCCACTGAATCTCAATGTCCTAGAGGAGTAAAGTCTAGTTGGCAAATGACCGCAAGCATGAAAATCGTATAAGTGCAGTTAGGTGACTGCCTGCCCATACAGAGAATATAAGGGAATCCTGAAAGTGTGAACACTGTATACTGCCATGATTCAGTGGTCTGCAGACAGAGTGACTGCAGGATTTTCTTCTTAGGCCAGGGTCACACCTGTGAGTGTTATGCGAGAAACTCGCACATCAATACCCGACACTGCCACCAGCACTCAGGACAAGAGGGTGTGGCTGCATGTATTTCTATGCAGCCGCACATTCCGGTCCTGAGTGCCGGCGGCAGTGCCGGGCATTGATGCGCGAGTTTCTCGCATAAGACTCGCAAGTGTGACCCCGGTCTTAGACTGGATAACCCTTTTAAATTAAACACACTCCAAGATATAATCAAAAAATCCTGGAAATTAAAGATGTAGACAAGTTCTCCCTCAACTCCAGTAATCAAGATCCACCACCAGATCGTATTTTCAGGATTTCCTTAGTATTGCACAGGGGATAATTCCATCACCTGAACAGGCAATAATTCCATAACTTGTGCAATACTAAGGAAATCCTGAAAACATGACCCATTGGTGACTATTGATTACTGTAGATGGGGAACACTGATGTAGACACTCTTCAGTTGGATCCTCACACCAAAATTATTGTTTGGAGGCTCAATACCTACAAAACTGGCATAGTATGAATACAATTGTCAAATAAATTAAACAGCAATCCTATCAACTAAAATATGGATTCTGTAGGGTAAATTTTTCATTCTTTAAACATAAAGTACCTAATTCATTGATGACAAAGTGTTATTTCTCTTGCTTCCAGTGATGTGTCTTCTGCTGCTAGGTCCTTCTCCTCATATGTGTCTCGACCCGCACCACAATTGTGGGTTACCAGGGATATGGGATACTCGGAGCCGAGCCTGTAGATTTCTATGGGGAATGTCACTGGTAGCGTGGCTCGTTCCGTGTCCCTGGCGGTCAGGCGTATGTTGGGGGGGAAAATTTACAGGGGATAGGTATATATACAGTTCGTGACGCCACCTGTAGTTCTCTGATCACTAAGACCAGCGCTGCTGTAGATTTCTGAGAGGATGGTGAGGCAGCTAGATGTCGGGTCCCCTACAGGTGAGACTCTTCCCTCAGGGCTACGATGATGACGATGTTGTGCAGGGATATAATTAAATGAAACAGTCTCACACATCCAGTGTCTTTCCATACCTTTTACTTGTCAGATGATAAGGCAGGTCCCAGGGAGGCTGTTGGGGTGGAGGATGTGCTTCGAGACAACAGCTGAACAGGTTGGGGGCCTCCTTTACTTTCCAATATGATGATGAGTCCAACTAGCATAAAGCTTAGTTCCCTGCAAGAACTCCAGCTTCTCCAAGCTGTACTGCCCGGTCAGTTTTGTGGTCGGAGCCTTCCTTTGATGGAACTAGGTTCTTGCTTTTGCTGATCAGGCTCAAAGTTCCTATTCCACCTGACCCCTGTTACGTACTGACACTCCAAGGGCTGCTTGCTGCGACCTAAGGTCCAGTAAGACTCTGGTTTTTCTACCAATACGCCTGAAGCTGTAATGGCACTTCGGTCCCCAGTGACCGGTAACAATGTGCAGGATAGTCCAATCCTTAATGCACTGCTATATCTTCTTCCACTGCGCCCTTCGCCCTGTTCGCGCTTGTAGCATAAGCACTCCACACTTCCTAGGGTAAAATACAAGCTAATCCCTTCTTTCTTCTTCCCAGAGCTCGCTAACAGAGGCTCAGTAATCTTCTAGTTCAGGAGCACGTCGACTGAACTCCACTGTCCTTGGGACAGGCGACTGAAGGTTCTGCTGCTGACTCCTCTTTCTTCCTGCACAGACTGCACACAGGTGGGATGACTCACTCAGGAGCCACCCGGGCTAGACTCCTCTGTCCGAAGACAGGAAACTGACTAACTGACTGGCTAGATACCTTATGGGTGTGTCCAAGTGTGTGGTGGAGTGAATGTTTATTGAGCATTAAACTGTTACCTCTCCGCACATCCTCCAGGGTACTGCGTGTGCCTTCACACCAGGGCTACACATTCCCCCATGGTAAAATACAGCACTCCCGGGCTGTGAAATACAAGAAGACATTTTGTTTTTCATTAACAGTAAACATTAACTCTTCCCATCCGGGAGGTAAGGATGTCTTAAACGTTGCATTATGTACAGTAGGAAAATACAAAAAGTATTAAAGCATCAAGGCATTCAATATATACACAGTATTCTTGTGAAGGACCCGCACCAAACCTTCAACGTGGGTCCTGGGTGGGCTGCAGGACATCTGGCTGCAGACCTCGCTCAGTGCCACACCACACGTGTTTTATATTCAGAGGTAGTTGTGGTTTCATGTAAAACCAATATAATGCACCTTAGTGCAACTATTTACAGGATACAGTTTTTGGGCTGGCTCAGTCCTCAACCTCAAAGTCCATGACATAATAAAAGGACACATATATACTTTTCACTTCAATATTTACGTGATATATCCAACGATATTTACTCAACCAGAGTATTCTATATGTAAAACTCTTACTCTTTATTTCTCAAAATTCTTTAACTTTTCAAAATTTTCATCTTTGTACCCAGCCGGGTATTCTACTCGTTATATATAAAACTACGTAAACCCTATATATAGCAATAAAGTGCAAAACAGCAATTATTTCTTTTATCAAAACTTTCTACATTTTCTTTGTTGCGGTAAACCCTGTCTGGGTCCTACCGTTCTTCACATTTTCTTGCAGGCTTCCATTATACTTTCCATCCCGGGGGCTGGAACAATACGATGATCCTTAGATCCCATGACCAACAAGTCGTGACCTGCTATCAGGGTTTGGGTCGCTACAGTCCTCGTGCGAACCACAAGGGGCGCAACGGGTATATCATCCTTGTGAGACGCCGATTGCGTCGCAGTTTGCGTTGCAGGTAGCGATTCAGCTGTAACCGCAGTTTGCGATGTAGATTGGGTCGCAGGTTGCGATGTAGTAGGAGGACAAGGCAGTGAAGAGTATGCAGGCGGTGCTTCGAACTGCGAGGGACATTCAGGGGGCGATGCCGGGGCACGGCCTGGTGCAGCGGAAGCTCGGGACTGTGATGCGCTGGCAATGGTGACGTTACCTGCGTCGGGGACGGGGTCACGGACGATTGTGACATTAAGGGCATACCATCCCTTCATACCCCAGTGCCGTGTATAGGTGACTATGTCCCCATTAACCAGGTCCCTTCCCAGATGGCCTTGTGGTAGGTGGGATTCTACGTCCCTGCGACTGACAAAGACCCCTGGGTAGAGGCCCGGTTCTCTAATGAAGCCCCAGCCCTTCCGGAGCTGGAACTCTGTCACACACCCCTGCCGCCGCGGTTCCCTTAGAGTACCTTTCTCCCGGCGGACACTTTCCTTATCCGCGATGAGCTCTGCATGCTGCCGCTGTCGGTTGCGCTGAGCCTCCTGTTCTTCCTCCTGCCGGCGTCGCTGTTCCTCTTCGCGACGCTGCCACTCACGTTCCCACTGGGCGGTGTAGGCGACGTCATCCAGGCGCGCCATCTCATCCCAGTCGACGTCTGGTAATGATGGACAGGACCCCTCCGGTGTCCCTACCGGGGATCGATCATCTGCTGCGGCCTCCTGGCCGGGCGGGCGTTCCGGAACTGGCGGTACCTCCTCAACCTCCCTCGCTTCCACCGCTCCGTCGGTAGGTTCAGGGTCGGTCCTTTTGGGGGTAGCCTCCGGTTGTTCCTTAGCCTTGGGCAGCAGAAGTCTTGGTAGTTCAAATCGTGGGGGGTCGTCGAGGGGAGAGAACACCGCGTCCCACAGCCGCCGCTGTATCAGGGTACGCCGGCGTCTCTCGATCTCCTCCATGCCAGGTTGTTGCGAAATCATCTTTTTTAACCTGGCATTTTCCTCTCCAATCTCCAGCAAGGCTTGCTGCAGGTGCAGGACCACAGATGGTTCTGGTTCTAGTGGCAGCTTGGCTGGGGAACGGGGCCTGCCTTCCTCCGCTTCCCTGCTCGGCTGCACACATCCTGCCTCCATGATGTTTCAGAACAGTCTCTCTTCTTCTTCTTTCAGAGCCGTCCGGTCTCTTCCGTGGAGGCGGGGTTTGCGTCTCCTCCT
Source organism: Oophaga sylvatica (assembly GCA_033576555.1). Taxonomy (NCBI): domain Eukaryota; kingdom Metazoa; phylum Chordata; class Amphibia; order Anura; family Dendrobatidae; genus Oophaga; species Oophaga sylvatica. Next base: position 111,386,390 of record JARQOD010000003.1, read on the forward strand.
CCTCGCAGGGAAGGTGAAGAGGAGGCGGACCTCCTTTGCTGTAGGGCAGGATCGCATATTGTAGTAGCACTTTGAGAGGGCAGGCATTCTCTTTGCGCCACAGGGGGCCCACGCCCACGAATCCACGCCCACCTTCTTCTCCAGCGCCTGAGGGCGCGAATTTGGCGGCAAAATGGCGGATTTTAGCGCCAAAAATAGCAAACAGTCCTTTTTCACAAAAACACCTCCACAGGCACACAGGGCTCGCAATTTTGCGAGTTTCGCATCCTGTTCGTGACGCCAAGTTGTCTCGACCCGCACCACAATTGTGGGTTACCAGGGATATGGGATACTCGGAGCCGAGCCTGTAGATTTCTATGGGGAATGTCACTGGTAGCGTGGCTCGTTCCGTGTCCCTGGCGGTCAGGCGTATGTTGGGGGAATATTTACAGGGGATAGGTATATATACAGTTCGTGACGCCACCTGTAGTTCTCTGATCACTAAGACCAGCGCTGCTGTAGATCTCTGAGGGGATGGTGAGGCAGCTAGATGTCGGGTCCCCTACAGGTGAGACTCTTCCCTCAGGGCTATGATGATGACGATGTTGTGCAGGGATATAATTAAATGAAACAGTCTCACACATCCAGTGTCTTTCCATACCTTTTACTTGTCAGATGATAAGGCAGGTCCCAGGGAGGCTGTTGGGGTGGAGGATGTGCTTCGAGACAACAGCTGAACAGGTTGGGGGCCTCCTTTACTTTCCAATATGATGATGAGTCCAACTAGCATAAAGCTTAGTTCCCTCCAAGAACTCCAGCTTCTCCAAGCTGTACTGCCCGGTCAGTTTTGTGGTCGGAGCCTTCCTTTGATGGAACTAGGTTCTTGCTTTTGCTGATCAGGCTCAAAGTTCCTATTCCACCTGACCCCTGTTACGTACTGACACTCCAAGGGCTGCTTGCTGCGACCTAAGGTCCAGTAAGACTCTGGTTTTTCTACCAATACGCCTGAAGCTGTAATGGCACTTCGGTCCCCAGTGACCGGTAACAATGTGCAGGATAGTCCAATCCTTAATGCACTGCTATATCTTCTTCCACTGCGCCCTTCGCCCTGTTCGCGCTTGTAGCATAAGCACTCCACACTTCCTAGGGTAAAATACAAGCTAATCCCTTCTTTCTTCTTCCCAGAGCTCGCTAACAGAGGCTCAGTAATCTTCTAGTTCAGGAGCACGTCGACTGAACTCCACTGTCCTTGGGACAGGCGACTGAAGGTTCTGCTGCTGACTCCTCTTTCTTCCTGCACAGACTGCACACAGATGGGATGACTCACTCAGGAGCCACCCGGGCTAGACTCCTCTGTCCGAAGACAGGAAACTGACTAACTGACTGGCTAGATACCCTATGGGTGTGTCCAAGTGTGTGGTGGAGTGAATGTTTATTGAGCATTAAACTGTTACCTCTCCGCACATCCTCCAGGGTACTGCGTGTGCCTTCACACCAGGGCTACACATATGCACATTGGTTTGCTATGGCCAAGTACTTGTGATGCCACCCTCTTAGGTAATATAGCCTGGCTCAGTTGGAGGGACACTACTCGTGGATTGAGGTAGTTGATGATTTACTGCTAATCAGTACTGGGAACCTTCTTTTTGCCTCAGCCCTGCTGTATTATGCTATTAGTACTATAATTTGAGTTTCGGCAAACTCTGCCACAATACTGTATCAACTCTGCTATTGCCATCATTGCCATCTGAGTTCTGCTACACCGGATTGTGTTCACTGAGTCAACCCAGCTACATCACCACACCAGCTCTGCTACATTGCTCCTTCACTATCAACTCAGCTCTGCTACACTGGTTGCTAATTACTGAGTCATCCCCGTGATATCGCTGTTCCAGCTCTGTAGATGCCATTGCAAACTAAAAGCTGCTGCATCAGTTCCTTATCATTGTGTCAACTCTGCTGCATCAGGGTGTCTACTTTGCTTCTTACTTAATTATTACAACTCTATCACACCTGTTGTAGTGGCTCCACCTCTGCTGTCGTTGTTCCAGTCCAGCTACTCCAGTTGCCATTGTTGCTGGTCGGCCACCATAGTTCTTACTAGATGGCCTTCTGCACCAGGACCACTTGTCCATGCTGCATTAGAATTGCTTATCCGGACTAATATCTTCGTGGATCCACCTGACTAGGTAAGATAAATGTTAGTTTTGCAAGACATTAAAAAAAAAAGCTCTATAGTATAAGGACCTCACCAAGAGCACCCGTAGCTTAATTTCTTATGGCCTTAGAGGTCTGGGGTTGTGAAGGCCATGGTTGCCCTTCAGCATCGAGCAGCGAGTAGTGTCATTATTTACGGACATAAAGAACGCATTTTGTAAACTGATTCTGCAGCGGCACAGAATTGTGTTTGCTTTTTATTAGGTGTCAGGGAGATAAGGAACATAATAATGTAAATGGGAACTTTTTACTTTTTATTTGTGAAGAGAAAATGTTTTATGTAGCTCTCATGTTAAATAGGAAATATCAGGGATTTGCAATATTTGTCATACCTGACACCTTGGAAATCATAACGACACTATTGTTTCCAACTTCAGCCTCAATGAGTAGTGATGATCATAAATCACATAAAGCTCTGGGTCTTAGCTTTTACGTTTTATAGAAAGTGCAATGGAGATTCCATTTTCCTACTTCACTCTGTTCCCTGATCCCTTAATCTGCCTTTCCCATATTTTAAATGATCCTTTTATTGATATACAGTAGATAAAACTCCTGAAACACAAAACATCTTACACATACAATATTTACTTTCCTGTAAAATGACTTTGAATTTAAAGGAGTCTTCTCATCACAGACATTTATGGTCCATTGATGCCCAATTCCAACTGGTGACAGTTTTAGCTGTTTTTTGAACTGCCATAGAAGTCAATGGAGTTCGGCCATAGCGCCAGCTTCACCAAGAGATTGGGGACCCCTGGAGATAGATGCACATCCCAGAGGTCCCAAAGGATATTCCATAAGTGTTTGTGATAAGACAACCCCTTTATTGATAAATTTTAGCACATATATGATAGACATGGTATAATTCCAGTGCACACTATATTATATATATTTTTTTTAATTTTAACCCATTTTCTGCACTGGAATCAGGCTGTCTCCCCCTACCTCATGAGTCTATCGGGCTAAATATCAAAAACCTGCTGATAGATTTCCTTTAAATTCTGCTTGGTCAAATGAATGGCCATCCATGTAATACAGAGAGCAGTGCCAGACATTGTAAGCAGTCACTCAGGTGATAGATGAACCTTTTAAAGCAACAGAGTAAAATTTCAATTAAAAAAAAAAAAAAAAAAACATTCCCATAAAAAATAAATATTTTCTAGTGAATAATTTGGGGAAAAGGGTATAAAGGTGTAAGAACATTACATTCCTGTACATTAAAGGGAACCTGTCACCATGTTTTCCCCATAAAAAGTACAGCCAAAACCATTAAGGCCTCTTTTACAGAATACTAACATCCTGTACAAAAAGTCCCCAATCCACTTTGCAGATCCCAAAAAAGATATTTTATTAAACCCACAGATGGCAGGGTATGACCGATGGGCGTCTCCAGTCTGGATCCTCCACGCCTCTTTTCATTTATCGTCGTCCTCCTTCCTGCTTTGTGTGGGTAATGTGTCCTACGTCATCAACACTGTATCCACCAATCGAGCTCCAGGACAGGCGCACTTGCAAAGTACTGTAGCGCCCAAGTGCCGGCTTTACTTTTGGGTCATCGGCACTCTTTGGTCTTTCCCCGCACATGCACTCTACAGTGCTTTGCTCTGCCCTAGGTAAGGTAGAGAGAAGGAGAACAATGAAGAACACTGCGTGGATGATGTAGGATGCGTCAACCGCATGAAGCAGCGAAGGAGGATGACGATTGAAGGAAGGGAGAAAGCGTCGGATCAAGACCAGGGTATAATAAAAGATTTTTGGGGGGAATTTACAGACTGGATTAGGGACTTTTTTACAGCCGTCTAGTATGCTGGAAAAGAGGTCTTAATAGTGGTGGCTGTACTTTATATGGGGAATAATGGTGATAGGTTCCATTTAAATAAATAAAGTTTTCATTGCATATCAGCACCATAAAGTCAGAGGATTATGGTCAAGCCTACAAATTTTCCTCCATTAAGGGATTGCGTCTCGACATGAAACCCTGATAGCACGTATGGAGTTGAAAGAGGTGTCCCCCATTTAGTATCCACTATATATATATATATATATATATATATATATATATATATATCTAAATCAGCTCTGTATAAACTTAGTTTCCAGTCTGGTGGACCTGGTTCTTCATACATTACAGGAATTTATCTGGGGTTAAAAAACCTGTATTTTTTTTTGTAAAGGAGTGATTTAAATGAAGAAAAAGATGAAATACCAGGACAATGTGTTCACTTTTTTTGTAATTTTTTTAAACATTTTTTTATTCATTTTTTTCCATTTTTGAACTCATCTCTAGGTCCAACCTATCAATGCAATTGGTCCTTCACAAAATGTTTTATTTATGAAAACTGTAAGTTTGGTTACCACAGAAAGAAGAAAAACAGCAAAATATATGTTTTTTCCTGAGCAATAACTCTGGGAGAAAGCCTCTTTAAAGCTCACATTAGGAGGATGATTCTTTCATTCATAAAACAATATATATGCTAAATATCTCCACATAACGCTCGCCATTTGTTGAGTATGTATGTTTCAGTAAAACATTCCCTTAAATTACACAAATTCCACGGCTTTAAAGCAAACACTTTGGAATGAATATTCATTGGCAGCTCTTGCCCCGCACATTGTTACCTGCGATGCTGAATGAGACTCGCATCGTCGTTACATTAACTTCCCTAAGTCTGGAGATGACTGTAATATGTTATAACAATATATTGGATAATGAGTACCCTTACTGGGAGCTGGGTGGGTAAGACTGAGAGAGGAGGATAGGAAGACAAGAGACTGAACAAATCCTGCTAAAACAGCTGGGCTGGGAAGCTGGATTAGCATTCGCAATGTGCCCCGTGGCACCTCGTGAACGGTCGGCCCTGGAAGAGATCTGCATCAAAACCACTAAAAGACTTTTTCAGACACATAGCATATGTCGGTGTACATTCCTGACTTCACAATAATCTATGTCTCCTGTCTGCCTGCATCTCCCAGATCATTGAACTTTAATGGATCTTTTATACTCTTATAACCAAACTACCATCCCCCCAAACTCCAAAACTCATGGATCCATCATAAAAATGTTCTCGAGCTTCTCTGATGATCAGGAGAGGAACAGATTGCAGAAAAAACAAGACTGTAGTAAGACTTCTGTGAAAATGTGAATAAAAGATAAACCCACAAACTATATAAAGACGTATATACTGTATATGGGACTATATAAAGAGAAGTCAGGAAAGTAATCAGGTGTAATCATTACATCCACGTCCCACGCAGAGTAGGGAAGGATTCCCCTTTCCTGGGTGTAAGGGGTTAGGATGCAAAACTTATCTTAAGGCCTCCTTCACATGTCTGTGGTTTATTTCAGAGATACCACACTTACCGTTATAACCTATGGTGCTTTGCAATTGTCCTTTTTTCTGTCAGCACGCATGACGACAATACTAGTCTATGGTTCCGTGAAAAAAACGTACAGCACAAGGATGGCATCTGTGTGTTGTACATGTTTAACTTTGCAAGGAAAAGCTTTGCAATTTATTTATTTCTTTATCTGGACTGTCTTACCCTGTTCCTGCCCCTGAAGACAACAATCCTGCTGTGTGTATAGTGTCAAGTGGTTTTAGATGCAATAGTGATGTGCGTCTTATATAATGTGTTATGGTAATGTACAGCATAAAAGTCATGTAAAGTGGTAATGTGAGTAGTGTATAGTGCAGAGTAAGCATAAGTTTAGCTTTGAGATAGCTAAGTATGGTTTATATAGTACGGTAAGTGGTTTAGCAACAGTATAGGATATGGGATAACAACAGTAGGTTTAGTCTATAGGATAGGAAATAGTTAATTATAGAATTGGTCCAGTGGGTGGGAACTAGAGTTGATAAAAGGGGGGACTTCCTGCTATCATGTGGTTAGAGAAGTGCATTGCTAATGTCAATTTCAGGTGCAGTGGGCTTCTAGGGGCAGCATGGGCCAGTCATTCAAGGCAGTAAGACACCGTACCAATATCCCTGATGGACATTCCTGTAACGTTTGGAGCCTAGGACTCGGGCCAGGTACCAAAGAGCAGGCCTGGTCTTCTGACATTTTGAGGTCAGTGGACTTGAAATTACATGGGGTGCAGGTGGCCTGTCCCAGGAGCACTGCTGAAATGGACAGGAAATTCCTGATACTAATTGACTCTGCGGGCTTATGGGTAGTTCAAGGTGAATGAGAGTCAGGGCTGAAGAGGTACTGTACTAAGGAAGGATGAAACTTGAAATGCTGTACCCTATCCCACATGTCACCACCTGATTAACTTGAACTGACCAGTAAATGTTTGCCTGTTGTAAACAACATGGTGTCCAATCAATTGTGTGCTGCAGTTCCTGAGGATCAAAGCCTGGAGGTAGCGGAGGTCTGTGGCACACAAATGAATGTGATGCACCCCACCCTGACAGCACACTGGGACTGGGACACCGTTTGTCTGTAAAGTGCCAGAGAATAACCAGACAGCAGATGGTCACCACAATCGCTCTGCCGCACTTTACATTTGGCGTACTTGGCTGGATTGATCCATAGCTCAAAAAACTTGATGTATGCGGGTAAGGTTCCAGTGAAAACAAAGATGACGCCGAACACCGACTGCAAGATGGCTGTCAGTGGCACAAAATGGCAAGATGGACCCACCCATCGTGGGCATAAACAAAGTGAAAGAGCGCGAAAATCCATACAGCCTGGGAAGTGGCTTGTCCCGAGATGCTGGTCTGTAGTCAGCGGCCAATGGGCAAGGTGGAAGAAAAAGAAACCACTCTTGTTGCAGCATGATAATAAAGAACAAGCGGGGACTGCTAGAAAGCGGGCAGATGTGCTGCAAGTTTCTCCACCCAGGAAGAGGCGGAGCCATGCAATGACTATGCCATTCGTGAGTAGTGAATCGGCAAAAGAGCAACACAGTGAGATGATGGCATAGTTAAGCGAGTCTCCGAGGGTGTAGTCAGAGGAGTAGAAGAACCGTAGCAGGTCAGACCAACAGCAGAAGGGGCAGAAGCTTACGGCCTGGAACTGGCTGACTTCACTGAGCCACCAAAGCCTGAACCCAGGAGGCGGCCCTCACCAACGGGGTTTCTGAGGACAGAGCCAGGATGTGGCGACCATAATGGCCTTGACTGGTCAGAAGAGACAAGTAGACGGGCTAGATCCACGTTCAAAGATATGTTAGTGAGCCCACTAGCCGCAAGGTACAATAAGTTGGTATCCCCGGGGGGGAGGTCGCCACATATGACCCACCACTAGAGTTTAGCGAAAAGGTCGGTCAGATTCTAAAATCACCAACTTTCACTAAAGTCGGGTTTTGCCGAGCGAAACCCGACCATTGCGTCAGGTCGGCCATGCGGTCGTCGACCCGAGCGTCAAAGTCAGTTCTCCCATAATGCTTGCAGGCGCCTTTTCTCAGCCAATGAGCAAGGACGCACACTGTGGGCAACGAGATGACATGGGCAGCGGCCACCACCATCTTAGAGAAAGGCATTGCAGTGATTGGCTTGCTTTGTGTGGCGTCACAGAGGCTATAAAAGCCCTGACCGCCGACCGCCATTTTACTTCTGCCGATCTTAGCGTAGGGAGAGGTTGCTGCCGCTGTTTCTCAGTAGGGAGAGAGTTAGGCAGGAAAAAAAAGTTCTGTGCTTGTGCTGATAGTGATTGTGCTGTACAATTAGTGTGCAGTGACAGGGGAGGATTTTGTTGTGTGCAGCAGCGCTGGTTATTAGGCTGCCTGTCAGTGACAGGGGAGGAATTTCTTGTGTGCAGCAGCAGAGCTGATTATTAGGCTGTCTGCCAGTAAAAGGGGAGGAATTTCTTGTGTGCAGCAGCAGAGCTGATTATTAGGCTGCCTGCTAGCCGTATTGCTGTGTTTAAACTGCTGTGCAGACTGCTTTTTACACAGCACCTACACAGCACTAATACTTTTATTCTTTTTTTCTGCAAAGTTACCGAGCGTTCATTTTTTCCCACACCGTATGGAGCTGTATGCTCCTCACACACTACCGTGTACTGGCTGGTATCACGGACAAATACATTCTGACTATCTGTGTGAGACTCCAGAAATATATACGGACATTTCAATTTTCCCCAAAACCGTATACAGCTGGTATCTTCTGATCCAGTTCCGTTTTTCTGCCTTCTGTATTACGGTCAAATCCATACTGAGAGAGCGTCTGTGTATGACTCTGGAAATATATACAGAGATTTAAATTTTCCCCAAAACTGTATACAGCTGGTAACCTCCTATCAGTGCCTTTTTTCCGCCTTCTGTATTACAGTCAAATCCATACTGAGAGAGCATCTGTGTGTTACTCCGGAAATATATATGGAGATTTACAATTACCCCTACACTGTATATGCCTGGTATCTTCGGATACATTAGCCTTTTTTGCTTTTTATATTCTGGTCTACTCCATACTGAGCCTGTGAGTGTCTGTGTGTTACTCTGGAAATATATACGGAGATTTAAAATTACCCCAACACGGTATACAGCTGTACGTATCTGATACAGTACACTTTTTCTGCTTTTCATATTCTGGTCTAATCCATACTGAGGCTGTGAGCGTCTGTGTGTTACTCCGGAAATATATACGGAGAGTTAAAATTACCCAAACACTGTAAACAGCTGTACGCTTCTAATACATTACCCTTTTTCTACTTTTTATATTCTGGTCTAATCCATACTGAGCCTGTGAGCGTCTGTCTGTTACTCCGGAAATATATACAGAGATTTACAATTACCCCTAGACTGTATTCAGCTGTAATCTTCTGATACATTACCCTTTTTCAGCTATTTATATTCTTGTCTAATCCATACTGAGCCTGAGAGCATCTGTGTCTGACTCCTGAAATATATACAGAGATTTACAATATTTTCACTATACTATATATACCTGGTATCTGGTGATACAGTACCCTTTTTCAGCTTTTTATATTCTTGTCTAATCCATACTGAGCCTGTGATCGTCTGTCTGTTACTTCGGAAATATATACGGATATTTACAATTACCCCTAGACTGTATCCAGCTGTAATCTTCTGATACAGTACCCTTTTTCAGCTTTTTATATTCTTATCTAATCCATACTGAGCCTGTGAGCGTCTGTCTGTTACTCCGGACATATAGACGGAGATTTACAGTTACCCTACACTGTATACAGCTGTACGCTTCTAATACATTACCCTTTTACTACTTTTTATATTCTGGTCTAATCCATACTGAACCTGTGAGTGTCTGTCTGTTACTCAGGAAATATAAACGGAGATTTAAAATTACCCCAACACTGTATACAGTTGTACACTTCTAATACATTACCCTTTTTCAGCTTTTTATATTCTTGTCTAATCCATACTGAGCCTGAGAGCATCTGTGTCTGACTCCTGAAATATATACGGAGATTTACAATATTTTCACTATACTATATATACCTGGTATCTGGTGATACAGTACCCTTTTTCAGCTTTTTATATTCTTGTCTAATTCATACTGAGCCTGTGAGCGTCTGTCTGTTACTTCGGAAATATATACGGATATTTACAATTACCCCTAGACCGTATCCAGCTGTAATCTTCTGATACAGTACCCTTTTTCAGCTTTTTATATTCTTATCTAATCCATACTGAGCCTGTGAGCGTCTGTCTATTACTCCGGACATATAGACGGAGATTTACAGTTACCCCTACACTGTATACAGCTGTACGCTTCTAATACATTACCCTTTTACTACTTTTTATATTCTGGTCTAATCCATACTGAACCTGTGAGTGTCTGTCTGTTACTCCGGAAATATAAACGGAGATTTAAAATTACCCCAACACTGTATACAGTTGTACACTTCTAATACATTACCCTTTTTCAGCTTTTTATATTCTTGTCTAATCCATACTGAGCCTGAGAGCATCTGTGTCTGACTCCTGAAATATATACGGACATTTACAATGTTTTCACTATACTTTATATACCTGGTATCTGGTGATACAGTACCCTTTTTCAGCTTTTTATATTCTTGTCTAATCCATATTAAGCTTGTGAGCGTCTGTCTGTTACTCCGGAAATATATACGGAGATTTACAATTACCCCTACACTGTATACGTGTCACGCTGTTACTGCATACAGGAGGTCTGGGGTCTATGCTGACCCTAAGCTGGGGTCCTGACTAATCCCTCTACCTGGAGGTACTGTTGATGGTACAGAGGTCCAGGCCGCCAGCGTAATCCCTACCTCCTGAGGATCCCTGAACCTCAGTGATCCAGTCCTGAGAAGGACCCTGATCACAACACCGGGGACTGGTAGGTATATGCCTAAACACAGTAATAAACGAACGAGACAATACAAGGGGTAAACTAAAATCCACCTTGCATACAAAAGTCATACCACAGGGAACAGAGGGGACACCAACGGGTACGGAGATAAATGATAAAGCGAGGAGGGGAAAAAGACCACACAGGTACTCTTAACTTCAGCCTTCACCATACAACGATCCGCTCTGCTGGTCTGCATGAATGCTTTCACCGACACTTCCCCAGCAGACAGGCAGGTATTTGAAGGAAACCAATTACCACAACATTAATTGCAGCTGAGCGAGGCTGGTCTAGTCCAGCACAGAGAGAGGAAGAATTAACTCCCTCTCTGCCGAAAAACACCCAGCACCAGAAACTCAGCTGTGAGAAGTCAGGGTGTGCAATCGCGACGATCTTCGCAGCGACACACCCGTGACAGTACCCCCCCTTCTACGAGGGGCCTCCGGACCCTCAGGGCCAGGTTTATCTGGGTGAGTAGTGTGGAAGGCCCGAACCAATCGGTCTGCGTTAATATCCGACGCAGAAACCCACGTCCTCTCCTCAGGACCATACCCCCTCCAATGAACAAGGTACTGAAGGGACCGGCGATTCAGACGTGAATCGATGATTCTCGACACCTGGAACTCCAAGTTACAATTGACCACCACAGGAGGAGGAGGTAAAGGTGAAGGTATCACCGGCGCCACATACCTCTTAAGCAACGATCTGTGGAACACATTATGAATTTTAAATGTAGGAGGGAGGTCAAGACGGAATGCAACCGGATTAATTATAGCACTGATCTTGTATGGCCCGATGAACCTGGGACCCAGTTTCCAGGAGGGAACCTTAAGTTTTATATTTTTGGTAGACAACCATACCAGATCGTTCACACTTAGGTCCGGACCAGACACTCTCCTCCTATCAGCCATACGTTTGTATCGGTTCCCCATAGTACTCAGATTATTCAGCACTCCTCTCCACACTGAAGCAAGTGACGACGAAAATCGTTCCTCCTCAGGAACCCCAGAAGAGCCCCCCCCATTGAAAGTACAAAACTGGGGGTGAAAACCATATGCCCCAAAAAACGGGGACTTACCAGTGGACTCGCTCCGCCTATTATTCAGAGCAAATTCCGCCAGAGGCAAGAAAGAAACCAGTCCTCCTGGTTCTCTGACACAAAACACCGGAGATATGTCTCCAAGCTCTGGTCCAGACGCTCTGTCTGACCATTGGTCTGCGGGTGAAAAGCCGATGAAAATGACAACTGCATCCCCCGCCGTGTACAAAATGCTTTCCAGAATTTGGAAACAAACTGAGACCCCCGATCCGACACCACATCGGAGGGTACCCCGTGAAGCCTTACAATCTCCCCAATGAACACCTGCGCAAGAGTTTTAGCATTAGGAAGAGCAGGAAGAGCGATAAAATGTGCCATCTTGCTGAACCTGTCCACTACAACGAGTATGACTGTTTTACCCGAAGATGGCGGGAGGTCCGTAATGAAGTCCATAGACAGATGAGTCCACGGACGCTCCGGGATCTTCAAAGGTAAGAGGGTCCCCGACGGACGGGTATGTGGGGTCTTAGAGCGCGCACAAACCTCACAGGACGCGACAAAAGTTACCACCTCCCTATGTAAGTTAGGCCACCAAAACCGGCGCGAGAGGAGATCCTCAGTTGCTTTACTCCCAGGGTGTCCTGCCAAAGCTGAATTATGGTGTGCCTCGATCACCTTTTGTCGCAACTGATTTGGAACAAACAGTCTCCCTGGAGGTCCTACAGGGGCGTCCCCCTGAGCCTCCAATACCTCCTCCTCAAGCTCAGAGCATACTGCCGACACCACCACCCCCTCCTGAAGGACCGGAACAGGGTCCTCCGTATACCCAGCCCTGGGAAACAGCGAGATAAGGCATCCGCCTTAACATTTTTTGACCCAGGACGATACAGGTCCTTCTCAAAAAATTAGCATATAGTGCTAAATTTCATTATTTTCCATAATGTAATGATTACAATTAAACTTTCATATATTTTAGATTCATTACACACCAACTGAAATTTTTCAGGTCTTTTATTGTTTTAATACTGATGATTTTGGCATACAACTCCTGATAACCCAAAAAACCTGTCTCAAAAAATTAACATATTTCAACCGTCCAATAAAATAAAAGTGTTTTTTAAAAACAAACAAAAAACCATCAAATAATAAAGTTCAGTTATGCACTCAATACTTGGTCGGGAATCCTTTTGCAGAAATGACTGCTTCAATGCGGCGTGGCATGGAGGCAATCAGCCTGTGACACTGCTGAGGTGTTATGGAGGCCCAGGATGCTTCGATAGCGGCCTTAAGCTCATCCAGAGTGTTGGGTCTTGCGTCTCTCAACTTTCTCTTCACAATATCCCACAGATTCTCTATGGGGTTCAGGTCAGGAGAGTTGGCAGGCCAATTGAGCACAGTAATACCATGGTCAGTAAACCATTTACCAGTGGTTTTGGCACTGTGAGCAGGTGCCAGGTCGTGCTGAAAAATGAAATCTTCATCTCCATAAAGCATTTCAGCCGATGGAAGCATGAAGTGCTCCAAAATCTCCTGATAGCTAGCTGCATTGACCCTGCCCTTGATGAAACACAGTAGACCAACACCAGCAGCTGACATGGCACCCCACACCATCACTGACTGTGGGTACTTGACACTGGACTTCAGGCATTTTGTCATTTCCTTCTCCCCAGTCTTCCTCCAGACTCTGGCACCTTGATTTCCGAATGACATGCAAAATTTGCTTTCATCAGAAAAAAGTACTTGGGACCACTTAGCAACAGTCCAGTGCTGCTTCTCTGTAGCCCAGGTCAGGCGCTTCGGCCGCTGTTTATGGTTCAAAAGTGGCTTTACCTGGGGAATGCGGCACCTGTAGCCCATTTCCTGCACACGCCTGTGCACGGTGGCTCTGGATGTTTCTACACCAGACTCAGTCCACTGCTTCCTCAGGTCCCCCAAGGTCTGGAATCGGTCCTTCTCCACAATCTTCCTCAGGGTCCGGTCACCTCTTCTCGTTGTACAGCGTTTTCTGCCACATTGTTTCCTTCCAACAGACTTCCCATTGAGGTGCCTTGATACAGCACTCTGGGAACAGCCTATTTGTTGAGAAATTTCTTTCTGGGTCTTACCCTCTTGCTTGAGGGTGTCAATGATGGCCTTTTTGACATCAGTCAGGTCGCTAGTCTTACCCATGATCGGGGTTTTGAGTAATGAACCAGGCAGGGAGTTTTTAAAAGCCTCAGGAATCTTTTGCATGTGTTTAGAGTTAATTAGTTGATTCAGAAGATTAGGGTAATAGTCGTTTAGAGAACCTTTTCTTGATATGTTAATTTTTTGAGACAGGTTTTTTGGGTTATCAGGAGTTGTATGGCAAAATCATCAGTATTAAAACAATAAAAGACCTGACAAATTTCAGTTGGTGTGTAATGAATCTAAAATATATGAAAGTTTAATTGTAATCATTACATTATGGAAAATAATGAAATTTAGCACTATATGCTAATTTTTTGAGAAGGACCTGTATGTGACGACAAAATTAAACCTGGTAAAAAACAACGACCACCTAGCTTGTCTGGGATTCAGACGTTTAGAGGACTCTAAATATAGCAGGTTTTTGTGATCGGTAATGACGGTGACCGGGTGGACTGCCCCCTCCAAAAAATGACGCCACTTCTCAAAAGCCAACTTAATGGCCAAGAGTTCCCTATTGCCGACATCATAATTCCTCTCAGCGGACGACAATTTTTTAGAGAAGAAGGCGCACGGATGCCATTTACCAGGGGACGAACCTTGTGACAACACTGCTCCCACCCCTACCTCGGAAGCGTCCACCTCAACAATGAACGGCTGTGACGCATCAGGTTGAATAAGTATGGGTGCTGAAGCAAAACATTTTTTCAAAGAGGAAAACGATTGACAAGCCTTGTCAGACCACTTTGAAAAATCCGTCCCTTTTTTAGTCATGTCTGTGAGAGGTTTAACTATGGACGAAAAATTACGAATGAACTTCCGGTAGTAGTTAGCAAACCCCAGGAAACGTTGTAATGCCTTAAGATCCTCTGGCAGATCCCACTCAAGAACTGCCCGCACTTTCCCAGGGTCCATACGAAAACCGGATGCTGACACCAGGAACCCTAAAAACTGAAGTTCCTGTACGGCGAACACAACTTCTCCCATTTGGCGTACAGTTTATTATCCCGCAAGATCTGTAACACCTGCCTAACATGCTCCTGATGAGACACAAGATCCGGCGAGTAAATTAAGATATCATCCAGATATATGACCACAAACTGTCCCATTAGGTGGCGAAAGATGTCATTTACAAAGTGTTGAAACACCGCCGGGGCAATACTCAGACCAAATGGCATGACAAGGTTCTCATAATGCCCCTCCGGAGTGTTAAATGCCGTCTTCCACTCATCCCCCTCCTTCATCCTAATCAGATTGTACGCCCCCTGAGATCCAACTTAGAGAACCATTTGGCACCCACGATCTGATTGAAGAGATCGGGAATAAGTGGGAGCGGATACGGATCTCGGACCGTAATCCGATTAAGCTCACAGAAATCCAGGCAAGGGCATAGGCCTCCATCTTTTTTTTTCACAAAGAAGAACCCCGCGGCCACCGGGGAAGATGAAGGTCTAATATGCCCCTTAGCCAGACTCTCTGAAATATAATCCTTCATGGCCTGTCTCTCAGGACCAGAAAGGTTATACAACCTAGATTTCGGTAACTTGGCCCCAGGGAGCAAGTTAACAGAACAGTCATACTCGCGATGAGGAGGTAGTTCTTGACACCCTTTCTCCGAGAATACATCCTCAAAGTCCGCCAGAAATGGAGGTAAGGTCCTAGGAGCGACCGCCCCAATGACCGTATTCATGCAGTTTTTATTACAGAATTCACTCCATTGGCTTATCTCTCTGAATTGCCAATCAATAACCGGGTTATGCTTAGTTAACCAAGGAAGGCCCAGCACTATAGGAGTGGGAAGACCCTCCAACACATAACAAGACAACAGTTCTTTATGTAAGGCCCCCACTTGCAGATCTATGTTATGCACTGCTTGCAAAAAACTTCCCTGACCGAGAGGTCTGGCGTCGATCGAGAATATGGGGACGGGTTTAGTCAACACACTCAATCGCATACCTTGAACCCGGGCAAAGCGAGCATCCACCAGGTTAGCCCCGGACCCACTATCCAGAAGAACAGATATCCTCTCAGTTCTCGCACCCACCACCACCTCCGCCGGTACGAGAAACTGAGACGAACTTAGGGACGAAATACTTACTCCCAGATTGCCGTCCACCACACAATCTGGGATCAATAGTTTTCCGGCGACTTCTCACTCTGCAAAGGACGGGATGGACACCCCCTAATAAAATGTCTCTTTTTTCCACAGAAGAAACAACCTCCTGTTTTGTGGCGCCCCACCAATCCCCTCCCCCGGAATGATGTCCCTCCTAATTGCATAGGCTCCTCTGGACTGACCAGGGGAAGCTCCTATAGTATAAGGGACCCTTGAGGAAGGTGGAGTCATCACAGGGGGCGAAGTTACCCCGCACCTCTCCCGAAGACGTCTGTCAATACGAATAGCAAGGGCCATAGCGGCTTCCAGTGACGTGGGAGGGTCATACTGTGCCAGCACATCCTTTAATTTGTCAGATAAACCTTGACAAAACTGGCTCCTAAGAGCCGGGTCATTCCACTGGGTGTCCGTGGCCCACCTACGGAACTCTGAACAGAATTCCTCTGCCGGACGATCTCCCTGCTGGATCCTACGTAACTTAGATTCAGCAAGGGAGACCCGATCCGGGTCATCATACACAAGACCCAGAGCCGTAAAAAACCTATCCACGGACTGGAGAGCTGGGGAGCCCGGGGGGAGAGCGAACGCCCAGGATTGGGGGTCTCCTTGTAGGAGCGAGATAACAATACCCACCCTTTGTTCTTCACTCCCAGATGACCGAGGTCGCAGCCGAAAGTACAATTTACATGCCTCCCGGAAAGCAAAAAACTTGTCCCGCCCTCCAGTGAATCTGTCAGAGAGAGCTACTTTAGGTTCAGGTCCGACCTGCTCCGGGGGGTACAAAACCTTGGACTTAACGTCCGCCAGCTCCATGGACAAACTCTGCAACTGCCGAGCTAGACTGACTACTGGATCCATGGTGACTGGAGAAAATCTTTAGTGGGTCGGTGAAAATGTCACGCTGTTACTGCATACAGGAGGTCTGGGGTCTATGCTGACCCTAAGCTGGGGTCCTGACTAATCCCTCTACCTGGAGGTACTGTTGATGGTACAGAGGTCCAGGCCGCCAGCGTAATCCCTACCTCCTGAGGATCCCTGAACCTCAGTGATCCAGTCCTGAGAAGGACCCTGATCACAACACCGGGGACTTGTAGGTATATGCCTAAACACAGTAATAAACGAACGAGACAATACAAGGGGTAAACTAAAATCCACCTTGCATACAAAAGTCATACCACAGGGAACAGAGGGGACACCAACGGGTATGGAGATAAATGATAAAGCGAGGAGGGGAAAAAGACCACACAGGTACTCTTAACTTCAGCCTTCACCATACAACGATCCGCTCTGCTGGTCTGCATGAATGCTTTCACCGACACTTCCCCAGCAGACAGGCAGGTATTTGAAGGAAACCAATTACCACAACATTAATTGCAGCTGAGCGAGGCTGGTCTAGTCCAGCACAGAGAGAGGAAGAATTAACTCCCTCTCTGCCGAAAAACACCCAGCACCAGAAACTCAGCTGTGAGAAGTCAGGGTGTGCAATCGCGACGATCTTCGCAGCGACACACCCGTGACAATACGCCTGGTATCTTCTGATACATTACCCTTTTTCTTCTTTTTATATTCTTGTCTAATCCATACTGAGCCTGAGAGCATCTGTGTCTGACTTCTGAAATATATACGGAGATTTACAATATTTTCACTATACTATATATACCTGGTATCTGGTGATACAGTACCCTTTTTCAGCTTTTTATATTCTTGTCTAATCCATACTGAGCCTGTGAGCGTCTGTCTGTTACTCCGGAAATATATACAGAGATTTACAATTACCCCTAGAGTGTATCCAGCTGTAATCTTCTGATACATTACCCTTTTTCAGCTTTTTATATTCTTGTCTAATCCACACTCTACCTGTGAGCGTCTGTCTGTTACTCCGGAAATATAGACGGAGATTTACAATTACCCCTACACTGTATACACATGGTATCTTCTGATACATTACCCTTTTTCTTCTTTTTATATTCTGGTCTAATCCATACTGAGCCTGTGAGCGTCTGTCTGTTACTCCAGAAATATATATGGAGATTTAAAATTACCCCAACACTGTATACAGCTGTATGCTTCTAATACATTACCCTTTTCTACTTTTTATATTCTGGTCTAATCCCTACTGAACTTGTGAGCGTCTCTCTGTTACTCCAGAAATATATACGGAGATTTACAATTTCCCCTACACTGTATACACCTGTACGCTTATGATACAGTACCCTTTTTGGCAGAAAGTCCTCCTCCACCCACCACTGTCAGTGCATAATTGACAGCTGGAACACTAGCCCACATGTGTGATTATGTCTTGTGGATCTGATTTTTATATTCTGGTCTAATCCATACTGAGCTTGTGAGCGTCTGTCTGTTACTCCGGAAATATAAACGGAGATTTAAAATTACCCCAACACTGTTATACAGCTGTACACTTCTAATACAGTACCCTTTTTCAGCTTTTTATATTCTTGTCTAATCCATACTAAGCTTGTGAGCGTCTGTCTGTTACTCCGGAAATGTAGGCGGAGGTTTACAATTACCCCTACACTGTATACGCCTGGTATCTTCTGATACATTACCCTTTTTCTTCTTTTTATATTCTGGTCTAATCCATACTGAGCCTGAAAGCGTCTGTGTCTGACTTCTGAAATATATACGGAGATTTACAATATTTTCACTATACTATATATACTTGGTATCAGGTGATACAGTACCCTTTTTCAGCTTTTTATATTCTTGTCTAATCCATACTGAGCCTGTGAGCGTCTGTCTGTTACTCCGGAAATATATACGGAGATTTACAATTACCCCTAGAGTGTATCCAGCTGTAATCTTCTGATACATTACCCTTTTTCAGCTTTTTATATTCTTGTCTAATCCATACTGAGCCTTTGAGCGTCTGTCTGTTACTCAGGAAATATAGACGGAGATTTACATTTACCCTACACTGTATACGCTTGGTATCTTCTGATACATTACCCTTTTTCTTCTTTTTATATTCTGGTCTAATCCATACTGAGGCTGTGAGCATCTGTCTGTTACTCCGGAAATATATAGGGAGATTTAAAATTACCCCAACACTGTATACAGCTGTACGCTTCTAATACATTACCCTTTTTCTTCTTTTTATATTCTGGTCTAATCCATACTGAGCCTGTGAGCGTCTCTCTGTTACTCCAGAAATATATATGGATATTTAAATTACCCAACACTGTATACAGCTGTATGCTTCTAATACATTACCCTTTTCTACTTTTTATATTCTGGTCTAATCCTTACTGAACTTGTGAGCATCTCTCTGTTACTCCAGAAATATATACGGAGATTTACAATTTCCCCTACACTGTATACAGCTGTACGCTTATGATACAGTACCCTTTTTGGCAGAAAGTCCTCCTCCACCCACCACTGTCAGTGCATAATTGACAGCTGGAACACTAGCCCACATGTGTGATTATGTCTTGTGGATCTGATTTTTATATTCTGGTCTAATCCATACTGAGCTTGTGAGCGTCTGTCTGTTACTCCGGAAATATAAACGGAGAATTAAAATTACCCCAACACTGTATACAGCTGTACACTTCTAATACAGTACCCTTTTTCAGCTTTTTATATTCTTGTCTAATCCATACTAAGCTTGTGAGGTCTGTCTGTTACTCCGGAAATGTAGCTGGAGATTTACAATTACTCCTACACTGTATACGCCTGGTATCTTCTGATACATTACCCTTTTTCTTCTTTTTATATTCTGGTCTAATCCATACTGAGCCTGAAAGCGTCTGTGTCTGACTTCTGAAATATATACGGAGATTTACAATATTTTCACTATACTATATATACTTGGTATCTGGTGATACAGTACCCTTTTTCAGCTTTTTATATTCTTGTCTAATCCATACTGAGCCTGTGAGCGTCTGTCTGTTACTCCGGAAATATATACGGAGATTTACAATTACCCCTAGAGTGTATCCAGCTGTAATCTTCTGATAAATTACCCTTTTTCAGCTTTTTATATTCTTGTCTAATCCATACTGAGCCTGTAAGCGTCTGTCTGTTACTCAGGAAATATAGACGGAGATTTACATTTACCCCTACACTGTATACGCTTGGTATCTTCTGATACATTACCCTTTTTCTTCTTTTTATATTCTGGTCTAATCCATACTGAGGCTGTGAGCATCTGTCTGTTACTCCGGAAATATATAGGGAGATTTAAAATTACCCCAACACTGTATACAGCTGTACGCTTCTAATACATTACCCTTTTTCTACTTTTTATATTCTGGTCTAATCCATACTGAGCCTGTGAGCGTCTGTCTGTTACTCCAGAAATATACAGTACAGACCAAAAATTTGGACACACCTTCTCATTCAATGATTTTTCTGTATTTTCATGACTATGAAAATTGTAGAATCACACTGAAGGCATCAAAACTATGAATTAACACATGTGGAATTATACATTACACTTTACAAAAAAGTGTGAAATAACTGAAAATATGTCTTATATTCTAGATTCTTCAAAGTAGCCACCTTTTGCTTTGATACTGCTTTGCACGCAGAAAAGGTGAACGGATGGATTCTACATGCCTGGTTCCCACCGTGATGCATGGAGGAGGAGGTGTGATGGTGTGGGGGTGCTTTGCTGGTGACACTGTTGGGGATTTATTCAAAATTGAAGGCATAGTGAACCAGCATCGCTACCACAGCTTCTTGCAGCAGCATGCTATTCCATCCGGTTTGCGTTTAGTTGGACCATCATTTATTTTTCATCAGGACAATGACCCCAAACTCACCTTCAGGCTGTGTAAGTGCTATGTGACCAAGAAGGAGAGTGTTGGGGTGCTACGCCAGATGACCTGGCCTCCACAGTCACCAGACCTGAACCCAATCGAGATGGTTTGGGGTGAGCTGGACCGCTCACCGCTTCTATTTTGAATAAATCCCCAATAGTGTCACCAGCAAAGCACCCCCACACCATCACACCACCTCCTCCATGCTTCACGGTGGGTACTAGGCATGTAGAGTCCATCCGTTCACTTTTCTGTGTGCAAAGCAGTAATCAAAGCAAAAGGTGGCTACTTTGAAGAATCTAGAATATAAGACGTATTTTCAGTTGTTTCACACTTTTTTGTAAAGTGTAATGTACAATTCCACATGTGTTAATTCATAGTTTTGATGCCTTCAGTGTGAATGTACAATTTTCATAGTCATGAAAATACAGAAAAATCATTGAATGAGAAGGTGTGTCCAAACTTTTGGTCTGTACTGTATATGGAGATTTACAATTCCCCCTACACTGTAAACAGCTGTACGCTTGAGATACAGTAGCCTTTTTGGCAGAAAGTCCTCCTCCACCCACCACTGTCAGTGCATCATTGACAGCTGGAACATTGGCCCACATGTGTGATTATGTCTTGCGGATCTGATTTTTCTATTCTGGTGTAATCCATACTGAGCCTGTGAGAGTCTGTGTCTGACTCTGGAAATAAAAACGGATATTTAAAATTACCCCAACACTGTATACAGCTGTACGCTTCTGATACAGTACACTTTTTCTGCTTTTCATATTCTGGTCTAATCCATACTGAAAAAAACCTCATAACAGAAAAGTATGAAAAAGCATGTAATTTTTATTAAAGAATTGTACAAAACACAATTAAAATGGCAATACCACAAGAACAGGAACAAGTGGGACTCAACCAAACAACTTCCAACTAGACCATGTATGTAACATTCATCGTATCTATGTAGTCATAGTAGGGCACCAAAATGCAATTAAGCAAAGAAAAAATTTTTTTGGCCATAAGGCTCAGTTCACATGAATGTGCAAAAACGTTTCTTATATACATGTGTATAATAACATAGGTACCTACACTATTAAAAATATTAGCATACAAATAGAAACTTGCACATGTACTATACAGACATAGTCCAGAAATATAATAAAGGCATAGTTACCAAGATAGGAAGGAGAATGGGAGACCCACCACTCACCCGACGCGCGTTTCGCACTGAAATGCTTCGTCCAGGCACCCCCACACCATCACACCACCTCCTCCATGCTTCACAATGAGAACCAGGCATGTAGAGTCCATCCGTTCACCTTTTCTGCGTGCAAAGCAGTAATCAAAGCAAAAGGTGGCTACTTTGAAGAACCTAGAATATAAGACATATTTTCAGTTGTTTCACACTTTTTTGTAAAGTGTAATGTATAATTCCACATGTGTTAATTCATAGTTTTGATGCCTTCAGTGTAATTCTACAATTTTCATAGTCGTGAAAATACAAAAAATCGTTGAATGAGAAGGTGTGTCCAAACTTTTGGTCTGTACTGTATACGGAGATGTAAAATTACCCCAACACTGTATACAGCTGTACGCTTCTAATACATTACCCTTTTTCTACTTTTTATATTCTGGTCTAATCCATACTGAGCCTGTGAGCGTCTGTCTGTTACTCCAGAAATATACAGTACAGACCAAAAATTTGGACACACCTTCTCATTCAATGATTTTTCTGTATTTTCATGACTATGAAAATTGTAGAATCACACTGAAGGCATCAAAACTATGAATTAACACATGTGGAATTATACATTACACTTTACAAAAAAGTGTGAAATAACTGAAAATATGTCTTATATTCTAGATAATTCAAAGTAGCCACCTTTTGCTTTGATTACTGCTTTGCACGCAGAAAAGGTGAACGGATGGATTCTACATGCCTGGTTCCCACCGTGATGCATGGAGGAGGAGGTGTGATGGTGTGGGGGTGCTTTGCTGGTGACACTGTTGGGGATTTATTCAAAATTGAAGGCATAGTGAACCAGCATCGCTACCACAGCTTCTTGCAGCAGCATGCTATTCCATCCGGTTTGCGTTTAGTTGGACCATCATTTATTTTTCATCAGGACAATGACCCCAAACTCACCTTCAGGCTGTGTAAGTGCTATGTGACCAAGAAGGAGAGTGTTGGGGTGCTACGCCAGATGACCTGGCCTCCACAGTCACCAGACCTGAACCCAATCGAGATGGTTTGGGGTGAGCTGGACCGCTCACCGCTTCTATTTTGAATAAATCCCCAATAGTGTCACCAGCAAAGCACCCCCACACCATCACACCACCTCCTCCATGCTTCACGGTGGGTACTAGGCATGTAGAGTCCATCCGTTCACCTTTTCTGTGTGCAAAGCAGTAATCAAAGCAAAAGGTGGCTACTTTGAAGAATCTAGAATATAAGACGTATTTTCAGTTGTTTCACACTTTTTTGTAAAGTGTAATGTATAATTCCACATTGTTAATTCATAGTTTTGATGCCTTCAGTGTGATTTACAATTTTCATAGTCATGAAAATACAGAAAAATCATTGAATGAGAAGGTGTGTCCAAACTTTTGGTCTGTACTGTATATGGAGATTTACAATTCCCCCTACACTGTAAACAGCTGTACGCTTGAGATACAGTACCTTTTTGGCAGAAAGTCCTCCTCCACCCACCACTGTCAGTGCATCATTGACAGCTGGAACATTGGCCCACATGTGTGATTATGTCTTGCGGATCTGATTTTTCTATTCTGGTGTAATCCATACTGAGCCTGTGAGAGTCTGTGTCTGACTCTGGAAATAAAAACGGATATTTAAAATTACCCCAACACTGTATACAGCTGTACGCTTCTGATACAGTACACTTTTTCTGCTTTTCATATTCTGGTCTAATCCATACTGAAAAAAACCTCATAACAGAAAAGTATGAAAAAGCATGTAATTTTTATTAAAGAATTGTACAAAACACAATTAAAATGGCAATACCACAAGAACAGGAACAAGTGGGACTCAACCAAACAACTTCCAACTAGACCATGTATGTAACATTCATCGTATCTATGTAGTCATAGTAGGGCACCAAAATGCAATTAAGCAAAGAAAAAGTTTTTTTGGCCATAAGGCTCAGTTCACATGAATGTGCAAAAACGTTTCTATATACATGTGTATAATAACATAGGTACCTACACTATTAAAAATATTAGCATACAAATAGAAACTTGCACATGTACTATACAGACATAGTCCAGAAATATAATAAAGGCATAGTTACCAAGATAGGAAGGAGAATGGGAGACCCACCACTCACCCGACGCGCGTTTCGCACTGAAATGCTTCGTCCAGGCACCCCCACACCATCACACCACCTCCTCCATGCTTCACAATGAGAACCAGGCATGTAGAGTCCATCCGTTCACCTTTTCTGCGTGCAAAGCAGTAATCAAAGCAAAAGGTGGCTACTTTGAAGAACCTAGAATATAAGACATATTTTCAGTTGTTTCACACTTTTTTGTAAAGTGTAATGTATAATTCCACATGTGTTAATTCATAGTTTTGATGCCTTCAGTGTAATTCTACAATTTTCATAGTCGTGAAAATACAAAAAATCGTTGAATGAGAAGGTGTGTCCAAACTTTTGGTCTGTACTGTATACGGAGATGTAAAATTACCCCAACACTGTATACAGCTGTACGCTTCTAATACATTACCCTTTTTCTACTTTTTATATTCTGGTCTAATCCATACTGAGCCTGTGAGCGTCTGTGTGTTACTCCGGCAATACATACGGAGATTTAAAATGATCCCAACACTGTATACAGCTTTACGCTTCAGATACAGTACCCATTTTCTGCTTTTTATCTTCTGGTCTAATCCATACTGAGTCTGAGAGCGTCTGCGTGTGTCTCCTGAAATATATACAGAGATTTACAATTTTCCCCAATACTATATACACCTGGTATCTTCGGATACAGTACCCTTTTTCTGCTTTTTATATTCTGGTCTAATCCATACTAAGCCTGAGAGCGTCTGTGTGTGACTCCTCAAATATATACAGAGATTGAAATTTTCCCCTTCACAGTATACAGCTGTACGCTTGTGATACAGTACCATATATCTGCTTGTATTTTGGGTACATTTTCCCAAACATGAGGAAGTATGGTGGAAGAGGCCGCGGACGTGGGTGGGGGGGGCAGCTGGTATTGATAGTGGTGGTGGTGCATCTGCTGGTAGTGCCAAAAGCACAATAGCACCTAAGGCAGGAGGTGTTGAGCCTGCGCCATCGTCTGGCTCCAGAAGGCCTGGAAGGCTTCCTTTTCTGGGAGTAGGTAAACCGCTTTTAAAGCCGGAGCATCAGGAAAAGGTTTTGGCTTACTTTGCCGAAAGAGCCTCCAGCTCTATCGCCTCCTCTTCTGAAGTTTCAAAAAATGCAAGCACTGAGTCGTCAGTGCAGGCTCCTGGTCAGAAACAACACCTTTCCATGTGTCCTTACCCCCACAAAAAGTGAAGGATGTGCAGGCCACACTTCTGATTACTCCATGGAGCTCTTTTCACATACCATGCCTGGGTTATCAAGTCAAATCCTGAATTCCCCAGTCCAAGATGTATCTGACATGGAGTGCACTGATGCACATCCACTGCTAGATGATTCTGCTGGTACACTCACCCACAGCACTACATTGCCCTTGCAGTCTACTGAGCCAGAATCTGACCCTGATGAAACTCAGGTGCCCCTTCCCGCATACTCTACTACCTTACACGGTGACACAGAGAAAGGTGCACATGAAATTGAGGAGGAGGTGATGGATGACCCAATTGTTGACCCGGATTGGCATCCATTGGGGAAAGAGGGTGCCGCTGGCAATAGCTCAGAACAGGAGGAGGATCCGCAGCAGGCATCGACATCGCAGCTGCGGTTATCTGGCAGGCCCGTAGCAGTCCAAAAACGTGTTAAAACAACAAAATAGTTGCAGGACAGCTTGGCCAGACAGTCAAATTAGCACAGCGTGCAAGCCCTGAAAAGTTGTACCATAGTAGGAAAAGTGCAGTGTGGCACTTTTTTGACCAAAATCCTATTGATGAGGCAAAGGTTATCTGTAAGAAGTGCGGAAGGACCTTTAGCCGAGGGAAAAATCTCAGAAATTTGAATACCAGTTGCATGCTTAGACATTTAAACACCATGCACTTGCAAGCATGGACGGACTACAAAACCTCAGGTAGCACATGTGCACCTGCTCCGACTGAAGGTAGTCAGCAACGCTACATCGCTACCCTCACTGTAAGCCCACCGGTTAGCACACCACCAGAAAGAAATGTTGAAGTGTCGTCGCAAGGCCAAATCAGTCAGGGAGTCACAATGTTTATACACCGAAAGACTGAATCTAGGCCATCACCACCACCACCATCACCATCACCAACCCCCTCTCAGTCCGCCATGTCCACCGCTAGTTCCCACATATGCAGCTCTCAAGTCCAGCTCAGCCCTAAAAGACACTCTAAGTAGGACAAGAAAGTACTCATCCTCTCATCCGCATACACTGGCTTTGAACACCTACATTGCCAAACTGATCTCATTAGAGATGATGCCCTTCCGTTTGGTTGAAATCGCAGCGTTCCGAGAGCTCATGGCCTACGCTGTCCCACGCTATGACCTACACAGTCGGCACTTCTTTTCTAGAAAAGCCATCCCTGCCCTCCACTTGCATGTGAAAGACCGCATTGTCCATGCAATCAGTGAGTGGAAAGGTGCACCTCACAACAGATGCATGGGCCATAGGCATGGCCAGGGCCATTACGTGTCCATCACTGCGCACTGGGTTAATGTGGTGGATGCAGTGTCCACAGGGGACAGCGGCGGTGGGACAGTGCTGCCTAGCCACGGTATAGGCAACAGTTTGCTGTAGGCGTTCGACCCTCCTCCTCCTCCAGAAGCGAAAGCGCGTCGAAAGAGCACAGTGGCACGAGCACTCCATCCACAGCTGCCAGTGCTGCACACGAGGTGTCCCACTATCGAACAGCTAGTGGTAAGCGTCAGCAGGCTGTTTTAATGATGATGTTTTGGGCGACAACAGACACACTGCGGAGGTACTGGCCAACTACTTGCAGCGAGAAACTGAGACATGGCTGGGAAGTATACATCTTGAGCCAGGCAAGGTAGTCAGTGATAACGGCCGTAATTTTGTGGCGGCCATAGCCCTGGCAAAACTCATACACATACCTTGCCTGGCTCACACCTTGAACTTGGTGGTGCAGTGCTTCCTAAATAATTATCCGGAGTTAACAGCCCCGCTCCATAAGGTGCGAAGACTGTGCTCGCACATCCGTCGCTCGCCCGTAGACTCCAGTCGTATGCAGAGGCTGCAGCGATCGCTCCACCTCCCCAAGCACCGCCTAATCATAGATGTTGCAACAAGGTGGAACTCCACCATACACATGGTTGAGAGGCTGTGCGAACAGAGGCAGGCTGTAATGCGTTTGTGGGAGGATACACAGGCTGGCAGTTTGAGGGCAGACATCGAGTTGTCGAGTGTGCAGTGGTCAAAGCTGAAAGACCTCTGTAAAGTCCTTTAGTGTTTTGAGGAATTCATACAGCTGGTAAGCGCAGACGACGCCATCATAAGCAAGAGCATCCCACTTATGCGTCTGTTCATGCAAACTTTGATGCACATTAAGGATCAGGCGTCTGCAGCGGAGGAGGAAGAGGAGGAGGAGGAGGTAAGCCTTGACGACAGACAGCCATTGTCTGCTCAGGGAACTGTCCTGGACGAGGTGGAGGAAGAAGAGGAACAGGAGGAGGAGGGGGATGATTATTTTGGGGAGGAGGATGCTTCTCAGGGGCAAGAGAAAATGTTGGCTTGCCTAGGTCAGGTACAGGATTTGTGCGTGACTGGAGAGATGTGGAATTGGCAGAAAGTGCTCCTCCACCCACCACTGGCTGTGCATCATTGACACCTGGAACATTGGCCCACATGTGTGATTATGTATTGCGGATCCTAAAAAGGGACCCCCGAATTGCCAAAATGATGAAGGATGACGACTACTGGTTGGCCAGCATCCTCTATCCACGCTATAAAGGCAAATTACAGAACATCATGCCACAGGAGAACCTAGAGCTAATATTGGCGAACAAACAAGCAACTCTGGTAAACCGTTTGTTAGAGGCATTCCCAGCACACAGCAGCGGTGCAGGTTCTACCGTACTTGGCCAAATGGAAGAGGTGTTCGTGGTGCACACAGCCGAAGTGGCTTTGGAGACAGGGGTTTCATGACCATGTTGTGGACTGATTTCTCGATTACCGCTCACACGACTGGTAATACTGAATCGATTGCAACAGACAGGAGACAGCAGTTGTCATCAACTATGGTTCAAAATTACCTCTCCTCCCCTATCGATGTTCTCCCTCACAGTTCATTCCCCTTTGACTACTGGGCTTGTAAACTGGACACCTGGCCTGAATTGGCACAATGTGCCTTACAGGAGCTCGCTTGCCCTGCTGGTAGTGTACTATCAGAAACAGTCTTCAGTGCTGCTGGATCAATCCTGACAGAAAGTGGACATAGCTGTCGACCCAAAATGTTGATGATCTCACCTTCATTAAAATGAACCATGCCTGGGTTTCGAAGGATTTTGTACCACCTTCCCCTGATGACACATAGGTTGCCAGCAAATTGGCTCGCTTTGTCCTCCTCTTCCTCCGACTTCTCCAATTCCTCCATTTGCAGCTGCAGAACGTCCAGCCTACACCTCAACATATGCCAGTTTTTCCACCTCCCTAACTGGGCTGTACCCCCCAGGGCCGGCGTCAGCACCTGGCACACCTGGGCAAGTGCCGGTTCCCTGAGCAGGTGTGGGGCCGACTTGTGGGCGACGGCACTGGCACAGGGCCCCTCATAGTACGCAAAAGTGTCTCTGATGGTGGAGGGGCCCACTCGCCGTCAGACACACCGGCGTACTGTGAGTGGCCCTGTGCCAGTGCCATCGCCCACGAGTGGACCCCCCCTGCTTGCTCAGGGCCCCAGCACTTGCAATACTCACCTCTCCCTGCTCCACCGCTGTGACGTCTTCCTCGTTTCCTGACAGTGACATTCAGGTCAGAGAGCGCGATGACGTCACATCTGTATGCCCTCTGCCTAAACAGTCCAAGTGCAGAGAGCTGGAAGATGGCGACGCTGAGGAGTCCAGAGTAGTGCAGTGCCCAGCAAGGAGAGGTATTTCATTTTTTTAATGTTTGGAGCAATATATGGGGAGCATTATACACTGGAGAATGATATATGGGGCCCATCATACACTTGAGCATCATCCATGGGGCACATCACACACTGGAGCATTCTAAATGGGGGACATCAGACACTGGAGCAGCATTTATGGGGCCCATTATACACTGGAGCATTATAAATGGGGCCCATTATATATGGAGCATTATATTGGCCCATCATAAACTGGAGCATCATCCATGGGGCCCATCATATACTGGAGCATTCTAAATGGGGGACATCAGACACTGGAGCAATATTTAAGGGGCCCATTATACACTGGAGCATTATATATGGGGCCCATTATATATGGAGCATTATATTGGCCCATCATACACTGTAGCATCATCCATTGGGGCCCATCATATACTGGAGCATTCTAAATGGGGGACATCAGACACTGGAGCAACATTTATGGGGCCCATTATACACTGGAGCATTATACATGGGGCCCATTATATATGGAGCATTATATTGGCCCATAATACACTGCAGCATCATCCATGGGGCCATCATATATGGAGCATTCTAAATGGGGACTCAACATGAGCAGCATTTACGGGCCCATTTACATGGGTCATTTAAATGGGGCCATATGTGTGAGCATATATTGGCCATCTACACTGAGCATCATCCATGGGCCCATCATATACTGGAGCATTCTAAATGGGGGATATCAGACACTGGAGCAGCATTTACGGGGCCCATTATACACTGAGTATTATAAATGGGGCCCATTATATATGGAGCATTATATTGGCCCATCATACACTGGAGCATCATCCATGGGGCCCATCATATACTGGAGCATTCTAAATGGGGGATATCAGACACTGGAGCAGCATTTACTGGGCCCATTATACACTGGAGCATTATAAATAGGGCCCATTATATATGGAGCATGATATTGGGCCATTATACACTGGAGCATCATCCATGCGGCCCATCAAATACTGAAGCATCATATGGGGTTCATTATTTATGGGGCATCATATAGGGTAAGGAGCATCATATGGAGCACATATGGGGAATATTATGTGTGGAGCATTATATGGAGCCCATTCTGTATGGAGCAATATATGGGGCCCATCATATACTGTATGGAGCTTTATTTGCTACTCATTATACTGTATGGAGCAATATGTGGGGCTCATTCTACTCTATGGGGACCGTCCTATACTGTATGGCACATTATATGGGGACCATCATATACTGGAGCATTATGTGGAGCTCATCATGTACTGTATGGAACATTATATGGGACCAATTATTCTGTATGGAGCAATATATGGGGCTCATTATTCTGTATGGCGAACTATGTGGTGGCCATAATACTGTATGGAGGAATATACTGTCCAGTTTTTGAGCTATTGTAGAATTTAAAATAGATATCAGTCATGTAATGTAAGAAGTGAAGTTTTTGTCATTGTACTATACCTATATTTCTGTGCCATATCGGAGCATCATGAATTGTGGTATGTGTTGAAGGGGCTCACTGATACTCTTTCGCCCGGGGCACACGAAAACCTGGAGCCAGTTTTCAATGTGTAACTATTATTATAAAGTAAATTAAGGTTGACAAGCTTAAGTAATAAGAATTGATGTCGTTGGCATTGAAATGGGCACTGTAGGTGTGTTTACTGTCCTCCACTCCCTGCCGACTTTGCTTCCCCATTGACTTGCATTGGGTTTCGTGTTTCAGTCGGACCTCAGAGTTTTCCCGATAGTCGGCCGATTTCGTTCGACTCGACTTTTGAGAAAGTCGGGTTTCATGAAACCCGACTCAACCCTAAAAAAGGCAAAGTCGCTCATCTCTACCCACCACGTAAACTGGGGTACATAAAGGAGTTTGGGACCTGCCACATCATCCTGTTTAACCAAGGGGCAGTTGAAACCGGACACCTACTGAGTCGCACTTACTTAGTACCAGGGCAATGGGGTACTCGGCACCGAGCCCATGAAAGTCTATGGGGTTTGTCACTGGCAGCAGGACTCAGTCCGTGGCCCTGGGCGCTCATACAATGGGGGATATTTACAGGGGATTATTTAGGATAGGTAGTTCGTGACGCCACCTGTGGTTTCTGGTCAATTGTACCAGCGCTGCTGTAAGGGTCTTCACAGGGGATGTTATGGGGCAGCTGGGTGGTAAGTCTCCCACAGGTGAGACTGGTCCCTGGAAGTCTATGGTGGTGATGATGTAGGGTGTAGATAAAGATTCAGTCACACACATTGCAGTTTCTTTCCATACCTTTTACTGGCAGATGATTCAAGCAGATCCCGGGGAGCTGGTCGGGGTGGAGAGTGCACATTCGGGTAACCGCTGAGCAGGTTAGAGGCCTCCTTTACTTCGAATGTAGGTGAGTCCAACTTGCCTGAAGCGAAGCTAACTCTGAATCTCCAGCTTCTCAATAGCTATACTGCCCGGCCAACATTGTGGTGGAAACTTCTAAGTGGTGAAAACTAAGTCTATATTTGCTGATCAGGCTAGACTCCTGTCTTCCCTGTCTCCGGTTACATATTGACACTTAGGGCTGCTCTCTGCAACCTGTAGTCCAGATGCCTCCGGTAATCTTGTTACAAAGCTTGAAACTGTAGCAACGCCTCGGACTCCGGTGTCCAGCAATTTAGTGCAGGCAATCCAATACCTAAAGCACTTCTCTATCTTCTTCTCCACTGTACTGTCCTGAGACAGGAAGCTTGACTCCACTGCACTGTCCTGAGACAGGAAGCTTGACTCCACTGCACTGTCCTGAGACAGGAAGCTTGACTGAGCTCTGCTCTGTGTCACCACCTCCTATACCCCTGATGGGTGTGTCTGAAATTGTGAGTGACGTGCATAAATATCAAGCTTTTGCGATTACCTTCCTGTGCATTCTCCTGGATTTTATGTGTGCCTGCATAGCTGGGCTACACACTACCATGCGGGCTGTAAGAGCTGACGGCCGGGACCAGAATCACTTACCTAAAAATGGAGGAGTAGCAACGTTGGCACGCTGTGGGTGTGATAAGAGAATGTCAGGAGCAGAATGAACCCTTGCTGCGGTACAAAAGGGCCTGGAAGAGGCTCATTCAGGAGGCTCGAGTTGGGACCACCACCTCTGGGGCATCGGGCGGCCCCTGGTGGTCACCACCTCCTATGGGAAAGCAGGTAATGGTGCAAGTAATGAAGGTGGGAAGGGATAGTACGAAAATACAGAAAATCGATAGAAAAAAAACTATAATCAACTACCAAACTACAGTAGCTCAGCTCTTCTGCTCTTGGTATTGTGTTTCCTATCATAATCTTTCAGCGGAGGGTGTAAGTGACTGATGCAGCCAATCAGTGGCCCCTGTCTGCTGCGGCCTTTACGTTCCGTCAGATCAGGAAGAAACAACTGCCTTCTCTTTGAGCAGAAAGGAACGTGAAGGCTGCACACGGTCAGAGGCTTGTGGGGGTCATATGACCAGTAGTAGTAGTCATTGCCCTGGTAGGAGAGTATAATTATCTTTATTTCTTACATCCTCTAGGACCCATTAAAGGGAACCTGACAGCTCCCTGTTGCCCCCCAAACCGCCAGTATGTGTTTATTTTTATGTTAATACCCTGCCTAACAAGCCTTTTGTAAAATATAGGCGTCAGGTTTCCGTTAGGGTTAACTTCTAAAATAGTGGTCAATTCCTCTAAATAGGTGTAAGAGCAGAGAAGTGTAATGAGCCTCCACCCCCTCTGTCTCTAGACCTGAGGCATCATGGGAAATGTAGTCTACAGAAGGGAAATCATATTAGAGAGGAAGACAGAATAGACATGACATATATGAAATAAAATGCTGGCTTGCTTCTTTAATGTGCTTGCCACCCGGTGTCCATGTTATGCCATCTCACCTCTCCAGCTCTGCAATCAGATGTGTTCTCCACAGTCGACAATTCCTATCAATGTAAATAGCTATACGGCACTTAATCTAAAACGGGTAAATTAGAAAAGAAATACATAAACAAACCATATTTCAATGAAATGAATTTGTCTGTGACATGTTTCCTAAATTGTTATTTTCTTTCTCTTAACACTGTGACATTTAGATATATTTTTTTTTCCTTAGCAGTTTTATGCCCAAGGCTGTTACCTTCCCGAGGAAACGGTAAAGGAGAGCTGCACCGTATCTGCAATTTGCAATAAACCTTAAATAGACATAATTAGTGTATTATCCTGAGAACAGGAGAATTATTTATGAATATTTGATGATCACCTGCATGCTGCAGTGGAGATGAGGAGAGCCGTCAGAGAGGGAAACTTCAGTGCTCGGTAAATGTTGACATTTAGGAAATAACATTAAAAAAAAAAAGCAACGTGAATAGAGAAAAGCAGTCGGGGAAAGTGACAGCGGCGGCTTCTGAGCTTTAGTTTTATACTGTCAGTAGGAAGAAGCCCTCTAAACATTAATGTTTTCAGCTGGGAAATGTGCTGATAAGGAAGGTCTCTGTCTAATAGGGAATAATTCATTCCCTAAAAAGCACACAAATCGGCTCAGTATCTGCCAGGAAAAGGAGAACACATTTCTACTTTAATAATAAGAAATCGGCAGTAAACCCAGGGGCCCACTGTGACATGCGCTGCATAGGGTCACTGACACTGCCGTAAAATCAGCTGATACTTATATACATGGTATCATTCAGTTATTGGTGAATCCACTGGGCACTGAATTTATTCATACATATTCGCACACAATTAGAGATTTAAGACATCGCGTGTTTTGCAACCCTAGCCCTGCCTATAGACATAGACCACATCCTCCATATTGGCAATCACAGACAGTGCCAACATAATGCCTATCTATGGTGCCTTCAAATGATAACCTTCATCACTGATTATTAGTGCCCACTGGACTCCTAAACCAAGAAAAAGCATCTATAATATAACGGTAGGAGCGTCACTCTGTCTGAAGCCTTTATAGACTGCGCAAGCGCGACACGCCTGCGCAGTCTGGCTCCAGACAGTGAGGCATCCAGAGCGGTGAGTACTCTGTATGGCTCCGGAGATCGCGGTATGCGTACTGGATGCATACTGCGATCTCCGGCGCCATACTCACGTACTTACCTGACCGGGAGGAGCGTTGCCACGGCGCTTCTCTTCTCCCGGGGCAGGAGACCAGGAGTGCGCGTCGGATCGCGCATGCGCAATAGCGCTATCCGGCGCCATTTTGCTAAAGACACATTTACAGTGTGTCTTAAGCAATATGGCGCCGGACCGCGCGGTATGGGCATGCGCGTACTCCGGTGCCGCTCTCCTCCCCCGGCGTCCAGCTGAACGGAACAGCGCTGGAGCACAGGGATGAAAGGTGAGTATAAATGTTTTTGTTTTTTTGGGGTATCTGTGCAGTTTAATAGCGGTGAGGGGGCCATGCACATCAGGATAGGGGGGCGTGAGGGGACCATGCACATCAGGATTGGGGGGTGAGGGGACCATGCACATCAGGGTTGGGGGGTGAGGGGACCATGCACATCAGGATTGGGGTGAGGGGACCATGCACATCAGGATTGGGGGGTGAGGGGACCTGCACATCAGGATTGGGGGGGTGAGGGGACCATGCACATCAGGATTGGAGGGTGAGCGGACCATGCACATCAGGATTGGGCGATGAGGGGACCATTCATACCAGGAGCGGTGAGTACTCTGTATGGCGACGGAGATCGCGGTATGCGTACTGGATGCATACCGCGATCTCCAGCGCCATACTCACATACTTACCTGACCGGGAGGAGTGTTGCCACGGCGCTTCTCTTCTCCCGGGGCAGGAGACCAGGAGTGCGCGTCGGATCGCGCATGCGCAATAGCGCTATCCGGCGCCATTTTGCTGAAGACACATTTACAGTGTGTCTTCAGCAATATGGCGCCGGACCGCGGGTATGGGCATGCGCGTACTCCGGCGCCGCTCTCCTCCCCCGGCGTCCAGCTGAACGGAACAGCGCTGGAGCACAGGGATGAAAGGTGAGTATAAATGTTTGTTTTTTTGGGGTATCTGTGCAGTTTAATAGCGGTGAGGGGGCCATGCACATCAGGATAGGGGGGGCGTGAGGGGACCATGCACATCAGGATTGGGGGTGAGGGGACCATGCACATCAGGATTGGGGGTGAGGGACCATGCACATCAGGATTGGGGGGTGAGGGGACCATGCACATCAGGATTGGGGGGTGAGGGGACCATGCACATCAGGATTGGGGGGGTGAGGGGACCATGCACATCAGGATTGGGGGTGAGGGACCATGCACATCAGGATGGGCGTGAGGGACTGTTATTTTCGGTAGCTGAGGGTGCAGGTAAAAAGGCATACTCCAGAGCAGTTGGAATCTATGAGATTGCATACCCGACTCACGCCATAACCACCACAACTAGAGGCAGCCGTGGAGCGTTCCTACGTTGGTCCTAGACGCCTCGTCACAGCCTGAGAAACTAACTACACCTAAAGATAGAAATAGGAAAGCTATCTGCCCCGGAGCAGAACCCCAAAGATAACAGAAAGCCCCCAAACAAGTAATGGCGGTTAGACAAGAAGAAATACTGACACAGAAAGAAAATAGTATGAGCAAACGCTGGGCCCAAACTAACTAAATAGAAAAGGATAGGAAGGGTACTTACTGCAATCCCAGAAAACCCTGAAAAGCACCAACTCTACTAATTTCAAAATCACCTGAGATCACACGACCTCTACCACCTAAATTAGTTCTCTGGTGTAACAAAATCAAAACAGCAGCCACTGAAAAAACTGGAAAAAGCAAAAGTACAAACATCAGTGGCTGAACTAAACTGAGAGGGCAAAAGCCCCCGAAGGGGACCCAGAAGGCCCCCAAAGAAGTGCAGGACAAAATGCAAAAATATAGTACAAAAACAAAAAGAAGAAAATGTCTTATCTGTTAGCAGGAGATGCAGACACGACACAGCAGGGTACAAGGGAAACAGGAATGAAGGATTCAGACCAGAACAATTGATCACCGGCAACCCTGATGGGAAGGTGACTCCCTTATATAAGACCAGTCAGTAACACCTGATTCCCAGTCCTCACAATCTTCACTGAACAGTCCAGTACCGCTTGTAACCACCAGAGGGAGCCTCTGCTCAGAACTCATCTCCAGCCCATTCACAACAGTACCCCCCCCCTTGAGGAGGGGTCACCGAACCCTCATTTGAGCAACCAGGTCGGTCAGGATGAGTTCTATGATACGCACGGATGAGTCTCCTAGCATGGATGTCCGAAGCAAACACCCAAGAATTGTCTTCCTGACCATAACCTCTCCACTTAACCAAATACTGGAGTTTCCGACTAGAAAAACGAGAATCTAATATTTTCTCAACCACATACTCCAGATTGCCCTCAACCAAAACAGGGTCAGGAGGCACAGCAGCAGGAACCACTGGCTCAACAAACCTCTTCAACAAGGACTTGTGGAACACGTTATGGATCTTAAATGTCCCTGGAAGAAGCAAACGAAAAGAAACAGGATTAAGAATCTCAATGATCTTATAAGGTCCAATGAACCTAGGCTTAAATTTAGGAGATGCTACTCTCATAGGAATATTCTTTGAGGACAACCAGACCAAGTCCCCCACTTTAAACCGAGGACCATCAGTCCTATGCCGGTTAGCAAACCGCTGGGCCTTCTCCTGAGAGAGGGACAACCTCTCCACTACCTGGTCCCAAATCTGTTGCATACGCTCCACAACAGAGTCAACACCTGGACAGACAGAAGCCTCCGTCTGTCCTGAAGAAAATCGAGGGTGAAACCCAGAATTACAGAAAAACGGAGACATCAAAGTGGCAGAGCTAGCCCTATTATTAAGAGCAAACTCAGCCAAAGGTAAAAAAGAGACCCAGTCATCCTGATCAGCAGACACAAAGCATCTAAGATAAGTCTCCAATGTCTGGTTTGTTCTCTCAGTTTGACCATTGGTCTGAGGATGAAATGCCGAGGAGAAAGACAATTGAACACCCAGTTTAGAACAAAAAGTCCTCCAAAATCTGGAAACAAACTGGACTCCTCTGTCAGACACAATGTTCTCAGGAATGCCGTGTAAACGAACCACGTGCTGAAGGAACAACGGCACCAATTCAGAGGAGGAAGGCAACTTAGGTAATGGCACAAGATGTATCATTTTGGAAAACCTATCACAAATTACCCAGATGGTGGTCATTCTCTGAGAAACAGGAAGGTCGGAAATGAAATCCATAGAGATATGGGTCCATGGTCTCTTGGGCACAGGCAATGGCATCAACAAACCACTAGAGCGAGAGCAAGGCTTGGAGCGAGAGCAAGTCCCGCAGGACTGCACAAATTCCCTGACATCACGAGACAAGGTAGGCCACCAAAAGGACCGACTAACCAAGTCTCTGGTACCAAAAATTCCGGGATGCCCAGCCAATGCGGAACAATGAATCTCAGACATCACACTCTTTTTCCACTGGTCCGGGACAAACAATTTTCCAACAGGGCAGCACTCGGGCCTATCCTCCTGACACCCTCCAGAGCAAGTCTCAAATTGGGCGAGATGGCGGAAAGAACTACACCCTCTTTCAAAATAACAGAAGGATCAGATAACTCAGGAGAGTCCGCAAGGAAACTCCTCGAGAGGGCATCCGCCTTAACATTCTTAGTGCCAGGAAGAAAGGAAACCACAAAATTAAAACGTGTGAAAAACAAGGCCACCTGGCCTGTCTAGGATTGAGTCGCTTGGCAGATTCCAGATAGACCAGATTCTTATGGT
The DNA here is from genome assembly GCA_033576555.1 of Oophaga sylvatica. Lineage (NCBI taxonomy): Eukaryota > Metazoa > Chordata > Amphibia > Anura > Dendrobatidae > Oophaga > Oophaga sylvatica. The sequence continues at coordinate 111,423,998 of JARQOD010000003.1, forward strand.
CCGTAAGGACCACCACCTGATGTTTGGCTCCCTCCAGCCAATGTCTCCACTCTTCAAAAGCCCACTTCATGGCCAATAACTCCCGATTACCCACGTCATAATTACGTTCAGTAGGAGAAAATTTTCGAGAGAAAAAGGCACAAGGGTTACTTTTAGAGGTCTCTGGATCTTTTTGGGACAAAACGGCACCTGCCCCAATTTCAGAGGCATCAACCTCCACCTGAAATGGCAGAGAAACATCAGGCTGCCGTAGAACAGGAGCAGAAGTGAATCTCTGCTTAAGTTCCTGAAACGCAGAGACTGCCTCAGGAGGCCAATTCACCACATCAGAACCCTTTCTGGTCAAATCAGTTATTGGTTTAACAATAACCGAGAAATTACCAATAAATTTACGATAAAAATTGGCAAAACCCAAAAATCTCTGAAGAGCCTTTAATGAAGTAGGTTGGACCCAATCACAGATGGCCTGAACCTCGACCGGGTCCATTTCAATAACAGATGGGGACAAAATGAATCCCAGAAATGAGATCCTCTGTACGCCAAAAAGACACTTTGATCCCTTCACATACAGAGCATTCTCTCTCAAAATCTGGAACACAGTTCGAACATGTTTCACATGAGAGTCCCAGTCATTAGAAAAAATCAAGATATCATCCAAATAAACAATCAGAAATTTGTCCACAAAATCCCTGAAAATGTCATTCATGAAGGACTGGAAGACGGAAGGAGCATTAGTGAGCCCAAAGGGCATCACTAGGTACTCAAAATGCCCTTCAGGGGTATTGAATGCCGTCTTCCATTCATCCCCGTGCTTAATGCGAATAAGGTTATACGCCCCCCTGAGGTCAAGCTTGGTAAACCAAGTAGCGTTTTTCACCCTGGAAAACAGGTCAGAAATCAAGGGTAACGGGTATTGATATTTCACAGTAATATTGTTCAAGAGACGATAATCAATACACGGCCTTAATGAACCATCTTTTTTGGCCACAAAGAAAAAACCGGCACCTAAGGGTGAAGAGGATGGTCTGATATGACCCTTCTCCAATGATTCCTTGATATAAGACCGCATAGCGTCATGTTCAGGTACAGACAAGTTAAAAAGGCGACCTTTAGGGAATTTACTACCTGGCACTAATTCAATAGCGCAGTCATAGCTCCTATGGGGAGGCAAGGATGCAGATTTACTTTCGCTAAACACATCAGAAAAATCAATCAAAAAGTCAGGAACATCCTGAGCCTGGGGGGAGGCAGAAAAAACAGGAGTGTTGGTATTAACACATTGGCAGCCCCAACTGGTTACAGACACAGATTTCCAATCCAAAATAGGATTATGAGACTGTAACCAAGGGAAACCCAGCACGATAATGTCATGCAGATTATACAGAACCAAAAATTTGCAGCACTCCTGGTGATCAGGTTCAACCCTCATTATCACCTGAGTAGAAAACTGGGGTTTATTCTCAGCCAAAGGGGTAGAATCGATCCCCAGTAGGGGAATAGACTTCTGTAGGGGTATCAAGGGAAACCCACAACGTTTAGCAAAATCATAATCCATCAGGTTAATAGCTGCTCCAGAATCAACGAAAGCCTGAGCAGAAAATGAGGACAGAGAGCATATCAGAGTGACAGTTAATAAAAACTTAGTCTGAACACTACCCAAGACAACTGAGCGTGCAAAACGTCTTCCCCGCTTAGGGCAGACTGAAATAGCATGAGAGGCATCACCACAGTAGAAACATAACCCATTGCGCTTTCGAAACTCATGACGCTGTGCCCCAGACACCACTCTATCACACTGCATGGGTTCAGAAGCTGGTTCACAAGGCAACACCATTCCACGCATACTTCTCCGCTCACGCAAACGTCTGTCAATTTGAATCGCTAATGATATAGAATCATTGAGACCAGAGGGGACAGGGAATCCCACCATAACATCCTTTACATTATCTGACAGACCCTTCCGGAAAAGGGCTGCCAAAGCGTCGTCATTCCATTTGGTCAGGACTGCCCACCTACGGAATCTCTGACAGTATAACTCAGCGTCATAAGGCCCCTGATTTAATGCCAACAAGGCTTTTTCAGCTTGATCAGTGACATTAGGCTCATCGTACAATAACCCCAAAACCTGAAAAAATGCATCAACATCACTCAAAACAGGATCCCTAGGTGTCAGGGAAAAAGCCCAATCCTGAGGATCGCCGCGCAGGGAGAGATGATAATTTGAACCTGCTGCGCTGCGTTCCCTGAGGACTTAGATTTTAAGGCAAAAAACAATTTACAATTATTTTTGAAATTCTGAAACTTAGCTCGATCCCCAAAAACAAATCTGGCATGGGGATCCTAGGTTCCACAACAGGCAACCTAGCAAGATATGCAGCAATACTCTGAACCTCAGTGGCAAGCTGATCCACACGGCCAGACAACCGTGCAAACTCCATTGAGAGAAAAGATCCTCCCCAGCACCCAGAGATACAGAGGGAAAAAAAAAATGCAACAAATAGAAAAATATCTCTGACAACTCTGACAACCTTTTTTCTTTCACAATATTTTTTCCCTTCTGTGAGTACCATACAATTTTCAATTTTTAGGCCGGTGATACTGTTATGTTTCGGTAGCTAAGGAGTGCAGGTAAAAAAGGCAATACACCAGAGCAGTTGGAATCTATGAGATTGCAGTACCCTGACTAACCACCACAACTAGAGGCAGCCGTGGAGCGTTCCTACGTTGGTCCTAGACGCCTCGTCACAGCCTGAGAAACTAACTACACCTAAAGATAGAAATAGGAAAGCTATCTGCCCCGGAGCAGAACCCCAAAGATAATAGAAAGCCCCCAAACAAGTAATGGCGGTTAGACAAGAAGAAATACTGACACAGAAAGAAAATAGTATGAGCAAACGCTGGGGCCCAAACTAACTAAATAGAAAAGGATAGGAAGGGTACTTACTGCAATCCCAGAAAACCCTGAAAAGCACCAACTCTACTAATTTCAAAATCACCTGAGATCACACGACCTCTACCACCTAAATTAGTTCTCTGGTGTAACAAAATCAAAACAGCAGCCACTGAAAAAACTGGAAAAAGCAAAAGTACAAACATCAGTGGCTGAACTAAACTGAGAGGGCAAAAGCCCCGAAGGGGACCCAGAAGGCCCCAAAGAAGTGCAGGACAAAATGCAAAAATATAGTACAAAAACAAAAAGAAGAAAATGTCTTATCTGTTAGCAGGAGATGCAGACACGACACAGCAGGGTACAAGGGAAACAGGAATGAAGGATTCAGACCAGAACAATTGATCACCGGCAACCCTGATGGGAAGGTGACTCCCTTATATAAGACCAGTCAGTAACACCTGATTCCCAGTCCTCACAATCTTCACTGAACAGACCAGTACCGCTTGTAACCACAGAGGGAGTCTCTGCTCAGAACTCATCTCAAACCCATTCACAACAGCGGACCATGCACATCAGGGTTGGGGGGTGAGAGGACCATGCACATCAGGGTTGGGGGGTGAGGGGACCATGCACATCAGGATTGGGGGGTGAGGGGACCATGCACATCAGGATTGGGGGTGAGCGGACCATGCACATCAGGGTTGGGGGGTGAGAGGACCATGCACATCAGGGTTGGGGGGTGAGGGGACCATGCACATCAGGATTGGGGGTGAGGGGACCATGCACATCAGGATTGGGGGTGAGGGGACCATGCGCATCAGGATTGGGGGGGTGAGGGGACAATGCACATCAGGATTGGAGGGTGAGCGGACCATGCACATCAGGATTGGGCGATGAGGGGACCATTCATACCAGGATTGGGGGGTGAGGGGACCATTCATACCAGGATTGGGGGTGAGGGGACCATTCATACCAGGATTGGGGGGTGAGGGGACCATTCATACCAGAATTGGGGGTGACGGGACCATTCATACCAGAATTGGGGGGGTGAGGGGACCATGCATTCCAGGATTGGGCAGGAGGTGACCTTGCATACCAGGATGAGGAATGGGGTGCCATGCATAGTAGATTTGGGTGGGGTGAGGGGACCATACATACCAGGATAGGGATGAGGGGTGCCATGCATACCAGAATAGGAGGGGGGAAGCACATACCAGAATGGGAGACCATGTACCTATAAAAATGCTTGCCACCCGGGCGTAGAACGGGTTCATCACTAGTTGAGTTTAATCAGTAACATACAAGTACAGCAGGTTGCACACATCAGGCTTTTCTCTCACATGTGAAAAACACTCAGTGTTTTTTTCAGTATATTGGACCCATTTTTGGTCCCTTCATCAGATTCTACAATTTTTCTTACATTTATTTTTCAAGTATGAAGAACACATTTTCTTAGCTCCTCCATACCATTAAACAGTAAAATACAGACAGGACATGGATGACATCTGTGCTCTATCCGTTTTTGTATTTTCTTCTACTGACTTGTATTGGCAAGTTTGATCTGTTACACAGCTCGATGTAAGAGGTGGTGACGAGTTCTCCTTCAATGAAAGTCTGAGATGGTTTAGTGAATCCTGCGCACAATGATCCTGGAGGTCTATACAAACGCTAACATTCTATAATTCTATGATTCTATGAAGAAATTTCTCAGTTTTATTTACAGTAAATCAGTCTGCAGAAAGAAAATAAAGGACATGTTGATAGATATATTTATCGTAATGTGTCCGTGAACTATCCACAAAAATAACAAAAAGCCCTTCTACTGAAGTTTTGACCACAAATCTATATTTATCAATATGCTCAGCTTCTCATGCTCTGTAACATATTGCTAATAGATTGAATGGGGTTTCCAAGCTAACAGGTTCCCTTTATCTGCCTTCCTGACTAAAGATGAACCAGTACTGATACAATTTTATACACATCGGCTGTGTCATACATTCATCTCCTGCCTTTCAAAAGCAGCGACCAGAGCTAGCTCCGATCACTGCCCTTTGATAACAGCTTGTAAATGGTTAATCTCTTACAGCCGCAATCAAATGATTGATCCCCTTGTGACACCTGACTTCGGCGTGCTTGAATAATATGTTCAAGTCCTCGCACTTGCATGTCTCGCGGCTGTTCGACAGCCTCAGCACATGCAGGGATTGCCTAACAAACATAGTATTCGAGCACGCCGAAGGCAGTCGGTTAGCACATGAGCATGCTCGGATAACATCATATTCAAGCACGTTCGCTCATCACCACTGCAGCCGGGCCTACTAAAAGCCACCAAATTTTTACTCCCATGATAGGAGATTGTGATTTTAATTTTTTTACTGCAATATTCCAGTGAAAGTTATTAAAAAAAGTTTAAAATAATAACCTGTGGATTTAGTGTGGATTTTCCGCGGTTTTTTGTGCGATTTCCCCTGCAGTTTTACACCTGCGGATTTCTATAATGGTACAGGTGTAAAACCGCTGTGGATTCCGCACAAAGAAGTGACATGCTGTGGATTCAAATCCACGGAAAAATCCGCAGCATGTGCACTGTTTTTTTTTTACATTGATTATAATGCTACTTTACAACGCAGCAGAAACTGCTTCGGATCCGCAGGGCCAAATCCGCTACGGATCCGCAGCAGAATCCGCAACGTGTACACTGTCCCTCAATTAAATGAAAGGTTGAATACTCTTTTCCCAATCCCCGCAAAATAAAATATTATATATATATATTTGGCAAAAATTCATTCATAAAAGTCTGATCTTTAAAACTAACCTGTAAAGTCATAAAAAAAAATTACTGAATTAGTGTTTTTCAGTCATTTTGTATCCCAATAAAATGGAATAAAAAATTATCAAAACATTGTACATACCCTAAAATATTATAACAAAAAGACTACATTTCATCATGCAAAAACAAGCCCTCACACAGCTCCATCAACATAAAATTAAAAGGTTGTGTTTTAAAAAAAATGGAGGCGCAAACCTTTTTTTTCTGAAATTTGTTAACCACTAAAACATATACAAAAATCCAATTTTGGTATTCCTGTAATCACAATGCCACCTACTCATCCCCCTTCCCATCCCACAAAAAAGCAGAATTGCATACATACAAAATTAAAGTTCTTGGAAGAACAGGAGGAAGGAATAAAAGGGCAAAAACTAAAATTTCCCCTGTAATTATTAGATTGACACAGCACCCATTGAAGATAATGGAAGAAGTATTTAATACATATGTTACTATTGCAGCCCCTGCGATGGTTGTCTGCGATTTTTTTATCCTGATTGCAGGTAATCAATAAGTTAAGAGAATACTGTATCTATGATTCTGGAAAATAAACACAAGGCAACCACTGCATTAAAAAGTAATCGCAAAGATTTCAGACTAGGTTGAATTGTCTACAATATCAATGTTATACCTACAATTAAAGGGAATATCTCAATAAAGCCATTGTCTTTGTTCAGACTACCCATTTATTAACCAGAGCAGAGAGTTAGGACCCACTTGATCAGCTGTCATCACAATGAGAAACATTTAATAGTGGTCTTTGGAAGTTATCAGCAGTGTCAGACCAGCCAATACAATAATCACACTTTATAGCTTTTCTTCATTCTGGTTGATAAAGATTACATTTCATTAAGTCTCCCATACACATGAGATTAAAGTTGGATGAAGCTGCTGATTTTGGCCTAATTAGACAAGTATCCAAGATGTATGCCTCCCAACTAGAGATAGAAGAATCGATTTATGGGACTCCAGTCCAACTGTCAGGTCAGTGCTGTGTGACCACTGGACTGGAGGCTCATGAATCTCTTACCTTCCAGGTTCCCCAGTGTGGATTTAGATTAGTCAGGCTGTCACAACATCATCTGTGCGCCACATTGCGCCAGGATAACACCTATCTTAATTGAAAGCCGTGCCAGGGATCCTGCAAAGTAATATATTTGTGAGCCTCAGGTGCAGAGGTCACTGAGCACTGACCTAGCCAATGGACTGGAGTCCTCCAAATTGATTCAACCATTTCTACTCCCAACTAGTGATGAACGAGTATGCTCGTTGTTCGGGTTTGCCCTTGCATGCTTGGGTGGTCTCCGAGTATTTGGAAGTGCTCGGAGATTTAGTTTCCATTGCCGCAACTGCATGATTTGCGGCTACTTGAAAGTTTGAATACATGTGGGGATTGCCTGTTTGTTAGGGAATTCCCACATGTATTCAGGCTGTCAAATAGCCGCAAATCATGCAGCTGCGGCAACAGAAACTAAATCTCTGATCACTTCCAATAACTCGGAGACCACCCGAGCGTGCTCAGGGAAACCCGAGCAATGAGCATACTCGCTCATCACTACTCCCAACTCTTCCCAACAGATAATGTAAGGGAAGAAGGAATTCAAATGCCTGACCCATTTGTTATTCAGGCAGATATAGTGGCATGTAAAAGTTTGGGCATCGCTGGCCAAAATTACTGTTATTGTGAATAGTTAAGCAAGTTGAATATGAAATGATCTCTAAAAGGCCTAAAGTTAAAGATAACACATTTCCTTTGTATTTTTGGCAAAAAATAATAAATATATATTTTCATCTTTGACATTTTAAAAATTACAAAAAGGAAAATGGGCCGATGCAAAAGTCTGGGCACTCCGCATGGTTAGTACTTAGTAACACACCTTTGCAAGTATCACAGGTTGTAAACACTTTTTTGTAGCCAGCCAAGAGTCTTTCAATTCTTGTTTGAGGGATTTACATCCATTCTTCCTTGAAAAATTCTTCCAGTTCTGTGAGCTTCCTGGGTCATCTTGTATTCACTGCTATTTTGAGATCTAGTCGCAGATTTTTAATGATGTCCAGATCAGGGAACTGTGAGGGCCATTGTAAAACCTTCAGCTTGTGCCTTTTGAGCATTCTTTGTTCAACCTCAGTCGTTGATACCTTTTAATGGCCCACAAAAAAGATGGTAGCAAATTGCAAGCTTTTGAGATTACTCAGGTCTCTTCATCTTCATCAGGTATAGAATAACACAAAATCTGAAGAGTCACATATTTATGCACAACAGGACACAGGTATAATGCAATAGATAAGACAAATGATGTGAAGCAGAACTATCAGTATGGGAGAGAGAAAAATAGTTGTGGCTGTAAATATTGGAACAGTTGATAGATGAGGAGTGTGAAAGTTTTATTGTCCTGTGATTGAGGTCTCCTCCATGCTTGTGATGCCCTCAAATGGTCTAAGGAGCACATTCCTTAGTTGATGTATAGGAAAGATGTATATCTTCGTACCGTGTTAGCCAGTAGATAGAAAAATATTTAGACTTGAGAGTCCTCAGTGGTTGATACCTTTTAATGGCTAACTGAAAAGATGGTAACAAATTGCAAGCTTTCGAGACTACTCAGGTCTCTTCATCAGGCATAGACTAATACAAAATCTGAAGAATCACATATTTATACACAACAGGACACAGGAATAATGCAATAGGTAAGACAAGTGACGTGAAGCAGAACTGTCATTATGGCAGAGGGATGAACAGAAATATTGGAACAGTTCATAGATAAGGAGTGAAAGTTTTATTACCCTCTGATTGGGGTCTGCTATTGTGTTTTGATGCCCCTAGAAGGTGAGAGAAGCAGATTCCTTAATTGATGTAGAAAGACATGAAACCTTGGGATATATTCATATATTAGTGCTGGAATGAATATTTCCCAAGGTTTCATGTCTTTCTACATCAATTAAGGAATCTGCTTCTCTGACCTTCTAGGGGCATCAAAACACAATAGCAGACCCCAATCAGAGGGTAATAAAACTTTCACTCCTTATCTATGAACTGTTCCAATATTTATGTTCATCCCTCTGCCATAATGACAGTTCTGCTTCACATCACTTGTCTTACCTATTGCATTATTCCTGTGTCCTGTTGTGTATAAATATGTGATTCTTCAGATTTTGTATTAGTCTTCGCCTGATGAAGAGACCTGAGTAGTCTCGAAAGCTTGCAATTTGTTACCATCTTTTCAGTTAGCCATTAAAAGGTATCAACCACTGAGGACTCTCAAGTCTAAATATTTTTTTAGTTGATGTAGAAAGACATGAATCAATGAGACACATTCATTCCTGAACTGAGTGTGTCAAAAGTTGTTATAAGTTTGTACACCCAAATTTTTCTTCTGACACTTGAAGTTACCTTTTAATACCAGATCAAATATCAAAATATGGGGACGCAAAAACTTGTTTTTGTAATAAAAAGAGTATCTTAGTGTGTAATAGCAACCAAACAGAAGAAAATGATATAAAACTGGTATTGCTATAATCGCACCAACCTGAAAAATAAAGTCATCTATTCACTTATACTGCACGAGGAGTGGCGTAAAAAAAATAAAGCCAATTTCCTTGGGCGTTTCATCTGAATTACCATATATACTCGAGTATAAGCCGACCCGAGTATAAGCCGAGGCCCCTAATTTTGCCACGGAAAACTTTGGTAAGCTTATTGACTCGAGTATAAGCCGGGTGTACATTGTCCCCTCATCCCTGTCCTGCTCTGTGTGGCTCTCCCCCCTCCCAGTGTGCATGGCTCGGCTCCCCGTCCCATCCTTCTATATATGGCTCAGCTCCTTGTCCTCCCCTGTCCTCCCCAGTGCTCTGCCGTCCTGCTCCTCTATGCTCCCCGTCCTGCTCTGTGCTCCCCGTCCTGCTCTGTGCTTCCCCGTCCTCCTCTGTGCTCCCCATCCTCCTCTGAGCTTCCCCGTCCTCCTCCGTGCTTCCCCCGTCCTGCTCCGTGCTCCTCTGAGCTCCCCCCATCCTGCTCCGTTCTTCCCCGTCCTACCCCGTCCTGCTCCATGCTCCCCTATGGGAGTGGAGTTGCGTCCATATTTCATTATCTTAATGAGCGGTACCATGTGACCCTCAGCACAGAAGAGCTGCAGGAAGCCAGGACAACGGAGGATTGCAGGGGACGTTCACCGATTGCACAGGAGGGTGAGTATGATGTCCCAGCCATCGGCTCCTGCCGCCGCACCCCTTCCCCCGTTGGTTTCTGCACAATGACCTGTGTATAAGCCGAGGGGGCATTTTCATCACAAAAAAATTTGCTGAAAATCTCGGCTTATACACGAGTATATACGGTATGTCATTTGGAAATTTAAATGGAAACCCCAAAGTAAGTGCTCAAATGCAGGATAAAAGTGATCCCAAACATTATGTAAAATGTTCCCAATAAAAGCCTCAACTCAATCCATAAAAAAAGTCTCTACTCAGGTCCATCATCTGTCAACAGAAATATAGAGGGCTTCCACGTTAATGGTAGTACAAAGGCCAGAACCATAACTACACCTATAAACTGTTCTGACTATGAAGTTAGTAATGGGAGAGACGTCTTATAGACGCCTCCCATTACTAACTTGTGGGCTTGTTGTCAGCGGCCATAAAACAGCTGACATCAAACCCACAGATATTAACCCCACTTACAACCATGACAGGGCAAGTGGAAAGAGTCAGGCAAAGAATTGGCCCATCTAATTCATGCGCCTTTTCAGGGCCGACTGAGGGCTGCTATTTTTAGGCTGAAATAAATTTAAAAAAAAATGGTGGGTTCCCCTCTATTCTTGATAACCAGCCATGATAAAGATGACATCTGAAAGTTTCAGCCAACAGCTGTCAGTTTTGCCATGCTGGTGTCACGGGGCAGTAGTGGGAAAACAGGGGACGAGGAACCTGGGCCCCTGAACTGCCCCTAAGACTAAAGGGGTGCCCTGTCTTTCCTTAACTTGGGGGTGCCCTTGAAGGTAGGGAGGCCCAAGTCACCGACCTGTCCCTATCTCCTATTTAGCCCTGAGCTAAACCTCCAACCCCCACCCCAGGAGGAGAGACAGGGAAAAAAGAAAACTGCACCAATTCAACTAAAGGAAAGAAAAGACAGACACCACAGGGAATGGGGAACAAAAATAACACTTAGCTTTCTCTGCTGCAATGCACCGCACAGCAGAGTAAGGCACTAGATCAACAGTATTCAGCTGCAGCACTACTGCACCAGAAAGCTCCTGACTCCGCTCGATTGGTCTCCAAAAGGACCTGTATAACCAACATTCAGCTGATGCATCAGGTGACTCTATGAAGGATGGTTGAAGTGGTCACCACCTTCATCAGCTGACCCAGCAACACTGCAGTAATACAATTACACCAGCAGGCCACCGGGGGGTAAAAAAACTGACATTAACCCCTGATGGCCTGAAAGAAAAAAAGTTTTAAAATGAAAAGCCAGATCTGCCACAGATCCAAAAATGGATCGTGACAGCTAATGAGTACTCCCATCAACTGCTCTTGCTCTCAAAATTATTAGTGGCAGCAGGTGTAGACTGCTGGGTGTAGTATTCTCTCATCAGCCAGCGCCTGTATGACCAGAGGTAAACTTCTTACCTCCAGTCACAGCTGCTGACTCACTCTGTCATTTGACAGCATGGGAACCGCAGCTCTCTGACTGGCCTTAATGATCTTATTGCCAATCAGAGCCAGTGCTTGCCGCATTGTCAAGCAGATGACAGCGTGGCAAACAATGGATTTTCAGGTTCCCCATTTATCTGAATGTACTCCGTGTTTGGATGCTATTCTGGTAGCCAAACAAAACTTTCTTTAACGGTTCAGCCGCACCCGAACATCAACGGGTTCGCCCGTCACTATTAGCAAGATGTTCTTTTCCTGAAATTCTGTGCCCTTTTTTCTCCACACATATCTTTGATCATTGATGCAAAAGAGTTCTATTTTAACCTCATTGGCACACATAACTTGTTTCTAAAATGCACCAGGCTTGTTAAAATGTTCTTTTGCATACTTCTGCAGCTGAATTTTATGTTGAGGATGCAGGAGAGGTTTTCTTTTGATGACTCTTCCTTGAACGCCAAATTTGTGCAGGTGTTGCTGAACATTAGATTTAAATTTTTCTAAATTTTTCTGTAGGTCTTTTGCAGTCAAGCAGGGGTTCTGATCTGCATCTCTAGCAATCCTACAAGCAACTCTCACTGAAATTTTGCTTGGTCTTCCAAACCTTATCTTGACCTTTATTATTCCTGTTAACTGCCATTTTCTTAAATACATTTCGTAATGAGGAAATTGCAACTTTAAGACGCTTTGTTATCTTCTTATAGCTGTTGTGAACATTTTGGAGACGACTTTGGAGCTGAAGCCCCCTCTGGTGGTTGCTGAGGGTATTGAACCTATCTTGAATACCAAGAGTCCTACACCCGCAGATAACGAGTGGGTGTCAGGTGGTACTGACTGGCCTGATATAAGTGAGCTGATCTCCCATGATCCTCACCGGTGATCAATTGTGCTTCCTGGTTTAGTTTGGAATTCAGCTTGCTTTCCTGCTGTCTCCTGCTTGCGTTCAGATAAGTCTCTTTCAGTTTTTTTTTTACTGTGGTTTGAATTCCTTGCTTTTTGCTGCATTGCTTTTTGTCTTCAGCCGGGTCCCCTATGGGGGGCTTTGGCTGATCTCCGTTCGTTTTTTGTATTTGTTCATTTGCTCAGTTCTTGTGATATTTTTCTGCTGGGTAGCTTCGTGTCCACACCAGAGATCTGATATAGGTGGTCGAGACCGTGTGGTCTCAGTGTATTTGGATTCAGAAGTGTTGGAGTTTTTCCTAGGGTTTTTCTGGATTGCAGAAAGTATTCTCTCCTGTGCTGTCCTATCTAGACAGTTTTGGGCCCAGCGTTTGCTCAATCTATTTTCTGTCTGTGTTCGTATTTTCATCTTCTGTAACCGCCATTATATGTTTGGGGGCTTCCTACTCTTTTGGGGTCTACTCCGGGGCAGTTAGCTTACCTCTTTCCATCTTCAGGGATAGCTATCTCTCCGGCTGTGCCGAGGCGTCAAGGACCACCGTAGGTACGCTCCACGGCTGCTTCTAGTTGTGTAAGGTTCTGTGTACATGTTCCTGAAACTCAGTTTGTTTGTCAGCCATTTTACTTTCTGTCTTGCTGCAGCTATCTTGCCCTCAGTCAAAATGGAGTTTCCAGCTTGCATGTTCCCGCCCTGATTCTCTCCTTTTGCTTCTTAAGCAGCCACAGCTGAGCAATCAGTGCTTCAGAATCTAGCCTGCAGTGAACCTGTGACCTGACTCCTAAAGCCTTGGACCTTGTACTCCAGCTATTCCTACTGAGGAACTCTGAAGCACTTGTGGACTCTGAACCCTGCTCTTTGAAAGACCCACGTTTGCATGGACTTACGGTAACAGAGAAGAAGATCCTGAACCTGTTGTGGAGAGTGATTGCTGAGCTTAGATTACTCTGGCCTGCTGTGTCTCCTGCTTCTGTGTCTGCAAACTGTGTGACTATTTTTGCCAACTTGTATGAAGTAATACAAGACTTTCTATATCAAACCTGTGTCTCATGTATTTTCATCGCACCCAAGCACAAGACGCTATATGAACTGTACTACATACATTACAAGATTCTGAAGCCAAAACGTTAGTGTCTGCTGGGTCTGGAAAGGCTGTGTCTGCTGTAACTGTGGATATCGGATGTCCGGTTGTACTTTCTGTGATGACAGTGGTTGTGACTTCTCACAACCATTCCAGATGTCCGGGTGAACTTTCTCTGATGATAGTGGTTGTGATTTCTCACAACCATTCCAGGTGAGCAGTTCCCTTAATTTTTTTTTTCTCTCTGCAGTGTTACCACAGGTAAACACTATTGTTTTTTTTTTCTCCTCTCCTCTTCTTCCAGTACTCCTGTCTTAAAAGATCTGGAAAATGGAGGCCCGCATAAAGGAACTTTGCGGAGTGACTGATAATATCCTTGCAGATTTGCAGAATATAAAGACCCGTTTTTCAAGCCTACAGGACCTCACTAATCACAATTTACAAGTGTTTGGACAGACTGCCCAGGATTTGCGAGCCAGGATTGAGGTTCTAGAAGAGCGAGTCCAGGCTCCTGCCGTAGCCCCGAGTTCTGGGATTCCCAAGTTGCCCCCTTTTCGTTTTGGCGGTGAACGTGAGAAATTCAGGGGATTTATTAATCAATGCAATCTTTTTTTTTCTGCACATGCTTCACAATTTCCCACTGAACGATCTAAGGTGCTTACTATAATTATGTTGCTTACCAACAAGGCTTTGATGTGGGCAAACCCTCTGATTGAGACTGAGGATGATTGTTTGAATCACCTTGATGCTTTTATTTCAGCCATGGGGCAGGTGTTTGATGACCCCAATCGAGGTGCAACAGCTGAAGCAGCCATGTTAGCTTTGCGCCAAGGTAAGCACTCGGTAGCTGAATATGCCTTGGATTTCAGGAGATGGGCCCTTGATACCACCTGGGACAGTTCCGCCAAAAAATCTATTTTTCGAAAGGGGTTATCTCCACTGATTAAGGATGAACTTGCTCGTGCCGACCCTCCCACTGCGTTAGGTGACTTTATTAACTACTGCATCCGTATTGATACTCGTCTGACTGAACGCAGGCAAGAGAGATGGTTCGAAAGCAATCGCACTAACCTTTTCCTACCTTCCTCTCCAGCTAAGGAACCTTTGAGTAGGATTACATGGGAACCTGAACCTGAACCCATGCAGGTAGACTCTTTACAACGACGGGTTAGTGATGCACGCAAGGAACATCGTTTTAAGGAGAATCTATGTTTCTATTGTGGTAAGTCAGGACACTTCATTATAAACTGCCCCAGCCGTTCTCGTAAGACTACTGCAGCACTCATTCATTGTGAGTGTTGCGAGAGGGGATCTGTCAGGTCCGAGCCTCAGGCTCCAGAGAGATCTGCAGCAACAGATCTTGATTTCTCGGACTTAAACTCCGTTACCTCTGAGGACGTTGACTGTGTAAACGCTGCCATTTTTCAAGTTTCCTCAGCGGTGTCCCAGCTGAGTTGTAAGAAAAACAATTCTCATTGCTTTCTTTCCATCAAACTCTGGGTTGACTCAGCTTGGGTGTCTAGCTCTGCTATGATCGACTCAGGGGCAAGTGGAAATTTTATGGATGTCTCCTTTGCTCTGAAACAGGGGATACGTTCAGTGAAGAAGGCTACTCCAGTACAGATGGAAACTGTGGATGGCTCCCTGCTGACCTCTGGACCAGTGGATCAGGAAACAGAGCCTTTGAGGGTTCTTATGGGTAAAGATCATCAAGAGAAACTGTCCTTTATGCTTATCTCTTCTCCCCACTTTCCCATTATTCTAGGGCTACCATGGCTGCAGGCTCAGAATCCTACCATTAACTGGAGACCAAGGAATTACACTTTCCAGAGAAACAGATGAGTCCAAAAGTTTCAGCTTGCTCTGTTCCTAAAGGAACCATGTCAGTCCCTGAACTACCAGCTGTATACCAGGACTATGTGGATTTATGTGACAAGAAGAACGCTGACCAGCTTCCTCCTCACCGTCCATATGATTGTCCAATTGAATTATTGCCTGGAGCAGAGATACCTTTTGGTAAGATCTACCCCCTGGCGGGGCCCGAGCTAAAGGCTTTAAAGGATTACATAGACGAAAATCTAGCCAAGGGCTTCATACGCCCCTCTTCATCTCCTGCAGGTGCACCCATCTTCTTTGTAAAGAAGAAAGATGGATCTCTGAGACCATGCGTAGACTATAGGGAACTCAATAAGGTTACTATTAGAAACCGTTATCCATTGCCTTTAATCCCTGAGTTATTGGAGAGAGTGCGACATGCCAAAATTTTCTCTAAACTAGATCTTCGTGGGGCCTATAACTTAGTCCGTATTAGACCTGGGGATGAATGGAAGACTGCATTCAGGTCACGCTATGGACACTTTGAATATCTAGTTATGCCTTTTGGTCTGAGTACCGCCCCAGCCACTTTCCAACACTTGGTGAATGACATCTTCAGGGATCTCCTAGATACATTCGTGGTAATTTATTTGGATGATATTCTAATTTTTTCTAACTCCACAGAGGAACAACATGGACATGTGAGAATGGTCTTGGAACGTCTAAGACAAAATCATCTTTACATCAAACTTGAAAAGTGTGAATTCCATAGGACCGAAATTCAATTTCTGGGGTATGTACTGTCTACACAAGGAATTAGTATGGATGGAAGCAAAACCCAAGCCATCAAGGATTGGCCAAGTCCTAGAAATGTGAAGGAGGTACAGCGCTTCATCGGGTTTGCCAACTTCTATAGACGTTTCATTAGAAATTTCTCTGAGGTAGTGTCACCTATCACCCAACTTACCCGGAAAGAGTCTAGGTTCTCCTGGACTCCCCAAGCCCAGGAAGCATTTTCCCGTCTAAAAGATAAATTTACCACTGCACCTATCCTAGTACATCCCAACCCCGAGCTTGCCTTCATAATAGAGGTGGATGCTTCAGACTGTGCCGTTGGAGCTATACTCTCTCAGAGAACAGGTGAGAAGAATGTCTTGCATCCCTGTGCCTTCTTTTCCCAGCAGTTGTCTTCGGCTGAGAGGAACTACGATGTGGGCAATAGAGAGTTGTTGGCCATTATTGCCGCCTTCAAAGAATGGAGACACCTTCTTCAGGGAGCTGCACAGCAAATAGTCGTCCTGACAGACCATCGTAACCTTGAGTTTATCAGGTCGGCTAAGTGCCTGACTCCTCGCCAGGCTCGCTGGAATCTTTTCTTAAACCAATTTAATTTTATCATTTCTTATAGACCAGGATCGCGCAATGGAAAGGCTGATGCACTCTCTAGGATTTACTCAGCAGAGACACGTCCAATTACTCCTCCTAAGACTATTCTTCCTGACTCTAGATTCCTAGGAGTAATTCATAATCAAGACCTACTTAAGGACATCAAGGAAGCATACCATGCGGATTCCTTTTTGGCACAACCCCCAAGGGACGTAAGTCTTGTCTTTAAGAATGGTGTGTGGATTCAGGGACAACGCCTGTATATTCCTGAAACAGTCAGATTGAGAGTATTGCAACTCATTCACGATTCCAAGATAGCTGGGCATAGAGGAATTCTAAAGACACAGGAATTTCTCTCTCGTTTCTTTTGGTGGCCCACTTGCAGGAAGGATGTTTTAAACTATGTCACTTCATGTGAAGTCTGTGCAAGATGCAAAACACCTCGCTCCTCACCAACTGGTCTGTTACAGCCTCTTCCCACCCCGTCCCGCCCGTGGGGATCCATTTCTATGGACTTCATTGTGGAGTTACCAACCTCTCAAGGGAAGAACACCATTCTAGTGGTGGTTGACCGTCTAACAAAGGCAGCTCATTTTATCCCTTGTGTCGGCTTACCCACTGCAAAACAGACATCAGATTTGATGATTAAAGATGTGTTTCGCTTACATGGAGTACCGGATGAGGTTATTTCGGATCGAGGGGTGCAATTCACTTCTAGGTTTTGGCAAAATTTCTGTGCAGCATTGGACATTAAAGTAAACCTTTCTTCTGCTTTTCATCCCCAGACTAATGGACAGACCGAACGAACCAATCAAACCTTGGAGCAGTATCTCCGCTGCTTTATCTGCCACCTACAGGATGATTGGGTGGATCTACTTCCATTAGCTGAGTTCTCGTATAACAACTCTCAGAGTGCCTCCACTAAGCAGTCTCCTTTTTACTCTAATCTAGGTTATCATCCTAACATTCTACCACGATTTCCCATAGAAACGCCTTTACCAGCAGTGGCTGAAAGAATCACGTCTTTACAGAAGAATATGGATCTTCTAAAGGAGAATCTGGAATCGGCTCAGGAAAGGTACAAGAAAGCAGCAGATAAATTTCGTAAACCTGCACCAGCTTTCAAGGTAGGAGACTTGGTCTGGCTGTCAACCAGAAATCTTAAGTTAAGGATTCCATCGTCTAAGTTGGGACATAAGTAATTGGACCCTATAAAATCAGTAAAATTATAAGTGCCGTTGCTTGTCGTCTTCAACTGCCCAGAACTATGAGAATTCACCCTGTCTTTCATGTATCCCTACTAAAGGCTGCGACACCCAATACGTTTCCTGGACGTTCTTCTCCTTGCCCTGACCCAGTGCTAGTCGATGGTCAGGAAGAATTTGTGGTGGAAAGGATTTTAGATTCCAGGTTGTATAGAAATCAGTTACAATATCTGATTAAATGGCAGGGCTACCCAGTGGAGGACAACTCATGGGAACCAGTCAATAACGTTAATGCTCCTGCTTGCTCCGTCAGTTTCATCAGAGGTACCCACACAAGCCTGGCCTGAGGTCATCCGGAGGTTGTCCCTAAGGGGGGAGTAATGTAAGGTTCTGTGTACATGTTCCTGAAACTCAGTTTGTTCGTCAGCCATTTTACTTTCTGTCTTGCTGCAGCTATCTTGCCTCAGTCAAAATGGAGTTTCCAGCTTGCATGTTCCCGCCCTGATTCTCTCCTTTTGCTTCTTAAGCAGCCACAGCTGAGCAATCAGTGCTTCAGAATCTAGCCTGCAGTGAACCTGTGACCTGACTCCTAAAGCCTTGGACCTTGTACTCCAGCTATTCCTACTGAGGAACTCTGAAGCACTTGTGGACTCTGAACCCTGCTCTTTGAAAGACCCACGTTTGCATGGACTTACGGTAACAGAGAAGAAGATCCTGAACCTGTTGTGGAGAGTGATTGCTGAGCTTAGATTACTCTGGCCTGCTGTGTCTCCTGCTTCTGTGTCTGCAAACTGTGTGACTATTTTTGCCAACTTGTATAAGTAATACAAGACTTTCTATATCAAACCTGTGTCTCATGTATTTTCATCGCACCCAAGCACAAGACGCTATATGAACTGTACTACATACATTACAAGTTGTGTGGTTAGTTTAGGGGTCTGCAACCTATGAGTTTCCATCCTCTCTGGTGTTAGGCTGCCTATGCGGTTTTTGCTCCTGCCTCCTCAGCTACCATAACAACATATAGCCTTCTTCAGCTTTGTGGGCCTCCACCATTTTCATTTTCAGAGTGCTAGTCCGCTGCTTAGAAGAACCCATGACTGCTGTTTTTTGGGAGGAGGCTGGGTTTTTATAAAGCTTGGAAATTCTTTCCTAACGATGATAGAGAACAAGCCAAAACCCTATCAGGCCAATTAAGGTCTGAAGCCTTGGTCAAAGTTATCTAAGCACACAAATCTCTAAGGGTTAGGGATGCAGGGTGCAAAAATAGAATTAGAAAACTGAATGCATTTCAAACACTTTGCGTGTTCTTGAAATGCGTTTTGTTTTCTAATTCTATTTTTGCACCCTCCATCCCCAATTACACCTATTTGGTGTGTCAGAATAATGCCATTAATATTTTAATGATTGAATAAAGATTTTATATTTTTATATTCGAAGCTAGATCTTTACCTTCTTGAGCATGCTACTTTAACGTCAGGCAGATACGCGATGTCTGGGAGTTTCCTTCAGGTGTTAGCTAAATTTTTTCTTCTTACAAACATTATACACTTTCCAGGAGCAAGAAGAGGGCAGAAAGAGATGTAAAACAGACAGGTGGGAAGGTGCAGTGAACTGCTGAGCCATGCCAAGTGTGCGCCAAGCGCCTGTGCTTGGTTTGTACAGTCATTTTTTGCTGAAAGACAGCCCTTAACATTTCCTATTACCTAGCAATGTATTAGATTATAGGACCATAGTAATCTGACACACTTTCATACTTCTACAATGGAGAGATCTGGAGGACATGAGGGTTTTGGAGACAATGAAAGGAATAACAGAATTTTCACAATGGTGAGTTTTGCTGGAAACCATAGAAACACCTTCATGACAAGAAATGTCTTGTAAAAAGGGTAATTTATGTAATTCTTTCCTTTTCATTTACATAAGGCAAATGCAAAAAAAATGATGGGATGGAGTTAGTTTTAACTCTGTTGTTCTGCAGCATTTCATCATTTTATATTGCCTGTGGGTCTTTCTTTCCACTGTGCATTCCCCATCGTGGAGCAGAACGTACCCCACCTTCTTTTCTCAATTGCAGTCTCTGTGCACTTTACAGCAGTAGCTTAATGTTTGCCCTAAGGAAACAGCCCTTGCTAAGATGCCGGCGATATTTGTGCAAAGTTGTTAGAATGAGTTCCTCTCCCACACATTGCTTTTGTCTCCACTCACTGTTCTCATCTGCTTCCTCCTCATCGCTGCTATGGATGGGGGGATGTGCTCACGGTAGAAGTAGGAGACCCTTTTAAATGCACCTGATATGATATTTAAAAACCATTTGGCTCATTGCAACACAGCATCATTAGCGCGGTAATAAAATTCACCCTGTAGACGCAGGAAAGACATAATGGACTGTGATTACATTATTTTTCTACTATGTATCAACTAAATGACATGGAAGGAGATGAGATTGCAAGGAGCATCAGAGCAATGGTTACAAGCTGTTTGGCCTTTAACTTACCATACCTCATTTTGTTTACGTTTAGCCAATGTTATTCCTTGCGGTAAGATCTCATCTGTGCAGCCTCCAAATGATACATAGAGTTTACTTTCTATTATTGAACCTATTTTTTTTTGTTAATGGACAGCAAACCTCTCAAATTAAGTGTGGTCATAACTGAACTTAAATAGGACCTTTCACCAGTTTGGGCATGTTAAATCAGCCACATCATAGATTAGTTAGGCTGCAGAGCTGAGTAAAACTTAGTTTTTATTGTTTAATTTCTCCTCTCCATTACGGAGATACTAGCTTGTAAAGTTAGGTTATAATTTATGATGAACCAAATGACGTGTGATCAGAGATTTGTCTCTGGGGGTGTGTACTTCTTCCACTGAATAAGGTTGACCAATCATAAGCAGGCAGCCACCTACAGTGGAAAAAAAGAAGAAGCCCCCACAATAGCTTAGCACAGGCTTCTCAGTGTGAAACATGACAGACAGCCTACTCTCACTGCAGAGCTGTGTGTGATTAGCAAGTGGAGCTAACACACTGTGAGAGTAGAGCTGCATATGCTGAGGAGTTTGTAATGAGACAAAGCTCAGTCCTGCTGCACTAACCTTTCCTCCCCACCACCACTGCTGTAAGATGAAAGTTGAAATGTGCATGTTATCACACAGCTCTGCTTTGCTCCTGGCACTTTAAAGTTTTGACTGCAGAAAGTTTATTGAATTTTTTTTGCTGAGGAGTGTCAACTGAAAATCAGCAATTCCAGAATTTCATTTTTATTTTGCTTTATGGAATTTACTGCTATATAATTTAATAGATCAGAATTTTATGGACTTGGCAGTACCAAATCTGTTTAATTTTTAAAGTGTCTTTAGTTTTAATGTGTAAAAGATGGATGAATAGAATACTTTGTTTACACTTATTATATTTTTAAAATGATATTTTTATAAATACTGTATTACAGCACATTGCCCAAAAAATTGTCTCCAAAAAGCATAACTGATGGCTGCGCTTCACAGTAGTACCAACATGGCAGTCATGGGAGCAAGGGAACCGATTGGCACCTCACAATGGCATCTTATGGGAGGGGTTAGGCAATGGGCGCCTCTGGGATATCATACCTTAAATACCACTCTCTTAGTTTGACTGTTTAATTAAAGGATTTAATAGATGTGATCGGAGCTTACGGAGCTCTGTATGTTGTGGGCTGAGTTCTTGAGCTAGCTCCAAGTACCTGCACCTGACTTACACCATAAATGTACCCCAAATGTCAAGAAGGGGTTAAAACTACTTTTAATGTACACCAATCAAATATGTTCAGGAATTGTCCCGAATATCATGCTCTGAAACTTGTTCTACACTATTGTTGAATGGGTGGTTCTTTTTTAAGCTACATTCTGCTGGCACTACAAGTACTAGAACATCCTTCACTTCCCAACATGCAATGAACATGCCCACTCCCTGTTCTTCTTGTATGTAGTTTGAAAGACCAGAAGGCAAACCTCTTCCCACTTCTTAAACTGTATGCCTTTTCCCTGTAGACCAAGGTACTACTGATCATCCATCGAAATTGTCAACCAACACATTCTCAGTAGAGCAGGGACTAGTCCGGCCACTGAAACGGATGTCACTGATGATGCTTTGTTTCAGGGTGGGGACAGCAGCTGCGGCAGTGACCACAACTTCTGCCCACTGATGATGATTCATTTTGACTAACCTAAATAAGTATTAAAAATAACTAAATAAAATAGTTAGATAGCATATTGAGGTAATTAAAGTATATTAGAAAAAAATTAGATTATGACATTGAATAGAGATTTGAAACTAAAATAATGCTAGTTTTGGAGCACCCCTTTAATTAATTCGTTTTTTAAATCTTACCAACAGTAGATGGATAATCCTTAGCTCACCTGTGCATTTTCCCCATTGTATTCTCCATCATGAAGCATTATTTACGTTGATGCTACTACCACTCTTGGATCCATCATCGGACCCCTAATGGCCTCCAAGGATTTCCTAAACAAGCAAAATCTATATTACCATTACCAGATTGCTGTACAGTGATCACTTAAGAAGTCATTTTATTTAAAGTTCATGCAATTATGTTTTAATTCTCCGATGGATGGGAGAAGAACTGAAATTACAGCCATCCACAGCAGGACAGAAGCACGCATCAGTGGAAAAGCTGTTAATTTATGAGGCAGGCAGTGCTCCACATTAACATTCTGTGTGGTAATGAGGAACCGCATCAGACAAGCACGAGAGAAATTTTATGATTAAATAATTTCAAATGCCATAAAAAGTTTGTGCTGTTCTTCAGATTTTTCAGTGCAGAGTTATTCAGTTTTGTAGGCCTCCATTAATCATACGAGGGGTATTATGGTTGTATCATATTCTTCTGTAGCTTTTTACGGCTGGCAGTGGTTAAGCAGTTTATTCAGAGCATAATGGCACTTAACAGGTCACAGCTCGTCTCATGCAAAAGTTTCGGGAAACTATTATTGCAAAAAATATAATGTGAGCCCATAGTGATAGACTATCAGGAAAAAAGAACGCAAGATTCACAAGTTCGATTTTTCCATGTACGAGAAAAACAGACTATTCTCATCAGAGTTTAATCAGAGAACACTCGGTCCAAGGAAAAAGAATCGGACATGTGCACAGCCCATAGAATATCAGGTACGAGTGCTATACGTGGAAAATACGGATACATCGCATACGCGAAAATCATACTTGTGAATGAGACCTAAGGCAAAGATCAATTGGTTTATAAGTTCCAATTGTTTCAGGGGACACTTACATTCTAATGCACCTGTAAGGAGCACAGGGCGGTAGTCATGGTCGAAGGACTGATGTTTCTCCTTGCCCTGGCATCCCACAAATAAACGGTGTCCTAGTGCACTATCTCGTGTACGGTGGATTACACTCATTTGCTGGCCATAGGCCTCCGCCATCTTCAGTTCTGCATACATATGAACAGCCGCACACATCTCAGGAGAGATACCCAGTTCATTTCCACATTTAACAGTTTACTTGACAGTTAAAGGACATCAGATTGTATCACACAGTATGGAGCACAGCACCCTCTGTTTCCTGTTTCATCCCTATTTTAACAGGTCCTGTTAGCCCCAGGGATATCCCATTCAGCACCGCAGCACTCCTGAGATCCGCTATGTTTCCCTCTCGCAGTTACTTAAAACCGCATTACACAGTTCACTTTTCACATGGCACAATAAAATGCAGTAAAACCGCACAACACTATTCTCATAATTCAACGCTGTATTCAGGGGCAGAGACAGGGCAGTCCACAACCTTAAGTACCCATTTATCTCTGCTGAGAGCAGCTACGCAGGTGCCACCACTTCTTTTGCTAAAAAACCAATCACTTTTGTGAACTCTTATGACAGTTTTTTGTATTCCTAGAATACTTCAAAAGATGATACGATTAGTGATGAGCGAGTATGCTCGTTGCTCGGGTTTTCCTGAGCATGCTCGGGTGGTCTCCGAGTATTTGGGCGTGCTCGGAGATTTAGTTTGTGTCGCCGCAGCTGCATGAATTTCGGCTTCTAGACAGCCTGAATACATGTGGGCATTGCCTGTTTGTTAGGGAATCCTCACATGTATTCAGGATGTCTAGCAGTCACAAATCATGTAGCTGCGGTGACAAAAACTAAATCTCCGAGCACTTCCAAATACTCAGAGAACACCCGAGCATGTTCGGGAAAACCCGAGCAATGAGCATACTCACTCATCACTAGATATGATTAAGGGGCACGATCTTGACACAATTTTCTTTTAGATAGTTTTTTTATTGAAAGTTTTCAATTAATTAAATGAAAAATCACTTAGAATCTGTTATCAAAAATTACATACAATTTTATCGCAAATTTGACATAGAATACTACACCTCTTGAACTATCATGGAAATGATCACATCACAATACAATTACATTTTATGCTATACATAGAATATTACAACCCAACGTGACCTGGCCAATGGACATGGTTGCATTAAGATCTTTGACCTTGCAGTGCAGGTTCTATATAAGCAGAATAGGGCTCTTGAAAACAGGACACGGTTGGAAAAAGTTGGGACCAAATCACTAGAGCACTCTATCTTGACAGCGTAAAGGGGTGGTCTGGGACTTTAATATTGTTCCCAGTGTTGGCAACTGCCAGAAATGCACAGCTTCATCGACTGTATAGTGGCTGCATATCTGTCTTCTATTCAAATCAATGGGGGGGTGGATGTGTAATAGTGGATTGCGGCCATTATTCCATTGACAGACCTGTGCTGTGCAGCTCTGTAACTGAGCAGTTCCAACTACCGCCGACATTGGAAACAGTTGAACAGCGGGGGTGTCAGGTGTTGTACCTATACCAATCAAACATTGATGAATTATCCTAAGGATAGACCATTAATATTAAAGTCCCAGACAACCCCTTTAAGTGCCACTGTGTTCCTCTGATGCTGTTGAGGCAAAATTGCCTCTGTTTGCAGCATCAGAGAGTGCACAATTTGAGCCAGTGCCACAACCACCGTGAGTCAAAACTTTCAATCTCCAGGAGAACATCACCACCCAAGGGAGGCAGCGGAGATGTGCAATTCTGTAGATGAAGCATGAGAACAACCCTTTAAGAACAGGGTCTAGAGAGAGAAAAACTGGGAACCTTGAGTGCAGTGTCATGGTAAAAGGCTGGAGACAAGATTGATAGGACCAAATAGTCAATTTGTTGGAAAAAGGAGAAATCGCTTGTCAACTTTTAACCCTTATAATACGTTCCTAACAAAAAAATGTTTAAAAAACTGTTCTGATGTAAAGTAGACATGTGGGAAATGTTATTTATTAACTATTTTGTCTGACACATCTCTCTGATTTAAGGGCATAAGAATTTAAAGTTTGAAAATTGCAAAATTTTCACCACATTTTCACAATTAAACCCAAGTTATATCGAAGAAATTTTCCCACTAACATGAAGTACAATATGTCATGAAAAAACATTCTTAGAATCAGTGGGATCCGTTGAAGCATTGCAGAGTTACTACCTCATAAAGTGACACTGGTCAGAATTGTAAAAATCGGCCGGGTCATTAACGTGCAAACCATCTTGGGGGAATTAAGGGTTAATACTATACTAGTACTTCAAAAATAGTATACTGTAATAACCCAAAAAGTACAGCTCTAAACAGCTCCCCTGAAACAAAACTGAACAATTCTGTAACCCTTTATTTTATTGTGTAACCCTTTATTTTATCTCTGCTTTACAGGAGCCACACCCAGGACACCACACAGAGATCAACTGGTCAGTCACCTCCTACTGAATTACTGACATATCTTTGTCTCATCAGACCAGAGAATCTTATTTCTCATAGTCTAGAAGTCCTTCATGTGTTTTTTAGCAAACTCTATGTGGGCTTTCATATGTCTGGCACTGCGGAGAGGCTTTTGTCGGGCCACTCTGCCATAAAGGCCCGACTGGTGGAGGACTGCAGTGATAGTTGACTTTGTGTATCTTTCTCCCATCTCCCTACTGTGGAGCTCAGCCACAGTGATTTTGGGGTTCTTTACCTCTCTCACAAGGCTCTTCTCCCATGATTGCTCAATTTGGCTGGACAGCCAGGTCTAGGAAGACTTCAGGTGGTCCCAAACTTCTTCCATTTAAGGATTATGGAGGCCACTGAGCTCTTAGGAACCTTGAGTACTGTAGAAATTCTTTTGTAACTTTGGCCAGATCTGTGCATTGCCACAATTCTATCTCTGAGTTCCTTAGCCAGTTCCTTTGACCTCATGATTCTCATTTGGTCTGACATGCACTGTGAGCTGTGAGGTCTTATATAGACAGGTGTGTGCCTTTACAAATCAAGTCCTATCAGTTTAATTAAACACAGATGGACTCCAATGAAGGAGTAGAACCATCTCAAGGAGGATCACAAGGAAATGGACAGCATGTGACTTAAATATGAGTGTCTGAGCAAAGGGTCTGAATACTTATGACCATGTGATATTTCAATTTTTCTTTTTTAATAAATTTGCAAAAATTTCTACATTTGTTTTTTTCAGTCAAGATGGGATGCAGAGTGTACATTAATGAGAAAAAAATGAACTTTTTTGAATTTACCAAATGGCTGCAATGAAACAAAGAGTGAAAAATTTAAAGGGGTCTGAATACTTTCCATACCCACTGTACATTGGTGTTTCCATCTAAATCTCCGAGTGACATGATTCAGATGAAACCCCCGAGGGATCAATTCACTATAATGAGGCAGCAGTCTGGCCTCTGTTCAGCGGTTTCCTTCTTTTCATAAGTGCACAAAACTGTGGCCGACAGCACTTTTATGCAATCCTGAAAAGATGGACACCACCGGATCATAGGTCCTATGGCGTCCACAGTGCTTCCATCTGCCTCATTATAGGGAATCTTCTTTCAGGGATTCCGTCTGAATCACATATTTCAGAGATTTACACGGAAATCCTGGTGTAAGCGCTCAGCACAGAGCGCAGGATAAATGTGCGCTGAGCCTTACTGCGATCTTTGATGAACAGAACAGAAGGTGAAGAATTGGTTTTATTTATTTTTTACGCTGTTCCTCGTGAGGTATAGTTGATTAGAAGACTTTATTCTTCGGGATGGTGCAATTACAGCGATAACAGATTTATATTGTTTTTTTTAAGTTTGGCTACTGTCACACACTAAAAAATGTTTTTTATTGCAAAATATAGATTTTGCATCATCATATTTTGAGAGCTATAATATTTCCATATTTCGGCCAACAGTCATGTGAGGGTTTGCATTTTGTGGGATGAGTTGTGTTTTTACTGGTACCATTTTCAGACACGTGACATTTTTTGATCGCTTTCTACTCCTATTTTTGTGAGGAAGAATGAACAAAAACCAACAATTCAAGAATTGTTTGAGGGGTTTTTGTCGTTCCGTGTGTGGTAAAATTGGTAAGACAGCTTTATTCGAGTCAGTACGATTACAGCAATACCCTATTTATATCGTTTTTTATGTTTTAGCTCTTTTACACAATAAAAACGATAGAAAAAATGTTTGCATCGTTTTATTCTGAGAGCTATAACTTTTTTATTTTTCTGCTGATGGAGCTGTATGAAGGCTTGTTTTTTGGGGAATAAGATGACATTTTCAGCGGTACCATGTTTATTTATTTTTGTCTTTTTGTTTGCTTTTTATTCCACTTTTTGTTCGGCGGTATGATGATGAAGCATTGTTTTTTGCCTTGTTTTTTATTTCTTTTTTTATGGTGTTCACTAAAGGGGTTAACTAGTGGGAATGTTTTATAGGTCAATTTTGTGATACCAAATACATGTACTATTAATAATATGTACTATTAGTACTATTATTGTTTTTTTCATAAAAATATTTATTTATGGGTACAATATATTTAGATTTTTTTAATTATTTTTTTAAAAATATTTTTACAATTGTTTAAAAGCTTTTTTTAAAATTTTCTTTAACTTTTTTAGTTTGGCCCACTATGGGACTTTAATTTTTCACAGGCTGATCGCTTGTATAGCATTGGGATGCAGGAGCATCATTATGCTATGCAAACTGTCAGTGCTGCACTGACAAAGTTGCTGATCATGCTCTGAACATGATCTAGCAACTTTGCTAGCTCTGGTCATGATGACGTCGGGTCACCATGACAGCGATCGGGACCCTGCAATGATGTCACAGGGACTCCAATCCAAGGACTGAGGGGCTGTCTTCCCTCTGCCTGCTCCTGAAATGCTGCAATTGAGTTCGATCACAGCATTTATGCAGTTAAAGTGCCAGGAGCGTGTGGGACTGCTCCTGGCACTGAGTGCTGGGTGTCAGCTGTCAGAATCAGCTGACACCCAGCGGCGATTGCGTGCGCATAACCTGTGTCAGAATCGCCAGGACGTATCCATATGTCCCAGGTCAATAAGGCACAGGTAACAGGGACATATGGATACGTCTCAAGTGGGAAATGGGTTAAGGCTATATGCAGAGGTTAAGTACTTGCACCAGTTTTTGCTACACCAATAAACAGTGTTGGCAGGAAAAACGCTATACAATATACGTGTATTTTTAATTCCTTAAGTTTGTCCAGTCCAAATCAATAAGTCTGCAGTCACTATGTGTGACTTCAGACTTATGAATCCCACCGTGTGCACACATTGAGTATATGTGAGTTATACATACTCCCTGCGAGTGGGCATGGCCTCACTTCATACACTTGTATTGAGCCGAGGCAGTGGGCGTGTCCAACTAGAGAACGTGGCTGGACAGTGGGCGTGTCCTACTTGTATGGAGCGAAGCTGTGCCAACTGGCTGGGAATATGTATAACTCATTCATACTGTTACAACACATCTGTCGTGTGACCCGGGACCAAGGGCTCCTTCCCTGTCCCTGACACTAGGGGGCTCCCTAGTTTGCCCTATTCCCCGGGATTACTTCTTAAGGTGAATATGCTGGGGCCACCACCCTTTCCTTATCTCCTGAGTTAGCCCTCCATTTGTGCTCTTCCCCCACCCAGGGAAGAGGGGCACTACTGTGCACCACAGTACACCAACCTGACAAACAAGGCTACACAAATGAGGGTACACTGAAAACACCAGGCATACAAAATTTTCACTCACATATAACAGAGGAATGCACCAGGGAGTGGAGGAAGGGGTATAAACCAAAGTAGTGGAGGGAATGGAATTATCACACTTAGAAACCAAGAGACAGTCACAGATAACACCTTCAGAACTCCTCATATGAACTTCTCTCTTTCTAAGCCATGCAGCAAATGCTAGCTCTGACATTTATTTGAATCAGGAGCCAGATTATAATGGGAACAGGAGTGGTTAACTGAGATCAGCTGAGAAGTCAGGGTTTTCCAACATGGCTGATTAACCCCTGTTCTGCCAAAAGGAATGAAAACCATTAAAATGAAGAAGTGCTTCTTCTCAGCGCAGAAGTAGAAGCAATTATATGCTACGGTCTTCTGGCTCTTCTCTGTTGTGGAAACCCCGTGATACATACCCTCTGGTCCCGGGTCGGAAAACCGGCGAATCCCCATAGCGCACAGTGCATGCACTGGGGGGATTTATAAGTCTGCAGTCACACAGATTGATTGCAGACTTTTCGATTTGAACTGAAGAATCCCTTTAATTCCTTTTTCAATTGTGATTTTTTTTTTCCCCTATTCATTTGAATGGGTGAAAAAAAGCATGGAGTGTGCGGAGACTAGAGCTGCTTCCTCAGAATTTCTGTACAGCCTGCATATTCCTTTGTGACAAAAAAATGGAATAACGGCACCAGTGTGAATATGCATTAAATTTAAATGCCTATTAATGGATACGTTTTATGTACAGAAAAAGATTTTTGGGGAAATGACTGCGTTGTCTGCTCTCTTTTTGCACCCTGCGTAAGTCCTGCATACACCACCAGATATACACAGACCAGTAATGAATGCTAACTAAATATTTTTCCCTACATATTACAGTTCTCAAAATACTGCAACATTTCAAAGGCAGTGAGATCCAAACTGAGTATAAAGAAGGGAATAAGATACAACAAAACACGACAACATAAGGATCTGTTCTATTATATGTTTTATAAATAAATAAGTGGATCACAAAACCTACAGGGAGTACAGCTGTTGTGTCTGTGCGCTGAACTGTATTTGGAAACTGTGTGTATTGCTCTCTGTCTATCTAATGCTGAGAATAGAAGTCATGCAGGATCATAGTGATACAGTCAGTAACATCGCTTTACTCAGTGCTACCATCAAATGTTACACTCCAATAGTTCCATTCAGAATTAGTGAGGAGGATTATATAGTTGTAGTTCTGCAGCTCAATGGCACCAAGAATAAGATGACCTGACACTTGTTCAATGATGGACTGGACCTGTAGAATGAGGACGGGTAATTCTAGCTTTAGTTTTCAAATGTGGGATTCTATGGGCGTTGATCCACAGCGCAACTAATTATATTGATTTTTGATATCTGAAGTCTATCTATTCCAGGATGAATAGGTATTTTCTTTGTCATTAATCAGCCAGTGTAAACAGGCTGTCAATCATCAGACTAATGAGCAAACTGTTCATTCATAGGTTGAAAGGATTTTTAGGCCACATTCACACTTTGAGTATTTGGTCAGTATTTTACATCAGTATTTGTAAGCCAAAACTAACAGTGGGAGAATAATGCAGAAGTGGTGACGTGTTTCTATTATACTGTCCTGGTTTTAGTTTACAAACACTGATGAAAAAAAAAAGTCCAAATACTCAATGTGTGAACATAACCTTAAGCAGGTTTAAAACACATGCTGTCAAAAACAATGACAGTTTAAGCACACAGAACAATTTATTACTGATTGGTCTGTGCTGATGTGGAAATGTGGTCTAATGTGATGAGAGGAGTCTAAGCCCACCATTAGGCAGAGGTGAACAAGAATTCAGTTTGGCGCCCCCACACACACATACAAAAAGCACATATGCAATTTGCACATTTAGTCATGTACCAACTAGCTGCTCTTCCTAATGCTCTCAGGCAATGAGCACACGTTGCGTTTTTTAAGCATTTTTGCTGCGGTTTTCCAGTGCGAAAACGCTTACACAATGCATCCCATGCAATCCTATGGCATTCTGCATAGCTATGCTAATGCTGCGTATTTTTCCGCGGCGAATCGCATCGCGGAAAAATACGCAGCATGCTCATTTTTTTTGCGTAATCGCTGCAATTATGCCGCCAGAGGATTGCATTGAAACGCTCACTTTACGCATGTGGCTATGCCCACCATGCATGAAGTGATCGCTTCATATGCGGTTGGTACCCAGGGTCTGGAGGACAGGAGACTCTACTCCAGGCCCTAGGTACCATATTCCTGTAAAAAATAGAATGAAAAATAAAAAATATGGATATACTCACCCTCTGTCGGCCCCCGGAGTTTTTCCGCTCCTCAGCTAAGCTGCCGCCAAGTTCCATTCTCAGGGATGCATTGCGAGAATCACCCCAGATGACGTAGAGGTCATTCGCACAGTGCATCCCTGGGAATGGAACTTGCCGGCAGCGTCGCTGAGGAGCGGGAAAACTCCGGGGGCCGACAAAGGGTGAGTATATCCATATTTTTACATTTTTTGATTATTTTAACATTCCACATTAGTAAAATGGTAGTCACACTTGTCAAGCACTATGCGTGACAAGTGTGACCAACCTGTCAATCAGTTTTCCAAGCGATGCTACAGATCGCTTGGAAAACGCTAGCATTCTGCAAGCTAATTAAGCTTGCAAAACGCTAGTGTTTTGCGGGAATACGCAATACGGAATGCATGCTTATTTCCCGCTGCAGGAGTTGCGGGAATGCTGCGGAAATTTCCACAATTCCGAACGTGGGCACACAGCCTTAATGTTCAGTGAAAAAGAAGAGAAGCAGGAAGAGAAGCTCACTGACACGTGACCGTATGAAAATCACATATGAGTGAAGCGGCATGTGATGACTGCTGGAACCTGCAAGCAGAGCTGAATCCTAAGGCCGGAGTCACACTAGCGAGAAATACGGACGAGTGCAATGCGAGAAAAAAATCGCATTGCACTCGGACCAATGTTAATCTATGTGGCAGCTCCCATCATCTGATTTTTTCTCGTCCATTTTATACGTGCGATTGAAATCGCAGCATGCTGCGATTTGCACCGTATTACGCCCGAGATTCGCCAATGCAAGTCTATGGGGCGAGAAAACATCGGATTACACACGGACCATCAGTGTGAGTTGCGAGAAATACGCACTGGTGTCCTTTAGAAAAGCCGGCAATTCATCCCCGGCTATACTGTAAAATCACACTGACAGGTTTAATAAAGAATAGAAAGAATAGATATATACACATAGAATATATTATATATATATATATATATACACACATGTCATTATGACACATATATATATATTTATAGTTCATACACTTCTACATAGTATAATAGCCGCTAATTCAATTGCCGGCTTTTGTAAAATTACAGACCCGACATGAAATGACACATGGTTTACATACAGTTAACCATGTCATTTCATGTAGTTTGATATATGGTTTTCACTAACAATGGCATGAGTGTATGTGTACAAAATTTCATATATGTAGGGGTTAATTAAAGGTGTAAATTCATTGAAAAAAAATGCGTGGGCTCCCGCGCTATTTTCTTCACCAGTCAGGCAAAGCCAGCGAGTGGGGGTAGATAATAATAGCCTAGGGAGGGTGCATTTATTTTGTGCCCCCCCTGGCTACTAACATCTGCCCCCAGCCACCCCAGAAAAGGCAAATCTATAATTAGATGCGCCCTTTCTGGCACTTAGTCCGTCTATTCCCATTACCCTGTAGCGGTGGCTAATGGGTTAATAATGGGTTAAAGCCACCTTGCTATTGGAAGGTGACTTTAAGCCAGGTTAATAATTGAGAGTTGTCAATTAGACAACTATCAATTATTAATCCTATTGTATGAAATTAAAAAAAAAAACACACACACTTTAATTTAAAATCATTTTAATGAAATAAACACAAAGTTTTTGACCATCTTTTATTTTACTGGTATTCCTTCCATTCCCTTGTTCTCCTGTAATAAAAATAAATAAATAAAACAACATTATTCTTACCTATCCGGTGCTCAGTCACGTCCAACGCTGTAATCCTTCACAAAGGGTTAACTGGTTTACAGCAAGCAGCACAGCTAATGCTGGCAGCTCAGCTGTAAGCCCCCTAATGAATGAGCTCCTCTCCCGGCTGACAGGAGAGGAAGTGATTAGCTGGGAACCTTAATTGATTGCTTCCCAGGCTAATCAGTTCAGGTCAGCCGGGGACTCCCTCTGACATCACTGATGCTGTGCTGTGTCCCCGGCTGACCTGAACTGATTAGCCTGGGAAGCAATCAATTAAGGTTCCCAGCTAATCACTTCCTCTCCTGTCAGAGAGAAAATCTCGCCGTACGGATGCCATACGGATGACACACGGATGTTTTGATGCAAGGAAATCGCATCCTCGCATTGCACACGGATGACATACGGATCACTTTTCAGGGGACTTTTCTGCGTATTACGGCTGTATAATACGGTCCGATTGTTTATCGTTGTGTGTGACCCCGGCCTCACAGTGAGTATGTTACACTATGTTAGGATTGGCTTCATTTTATAATTAAAAAGCTTGTCCAGTTTTGAGATGAAAGTCTGCAGTCACTATAGGTCGCAGCAGGCTTTTGAATTCTCACAGTGCATGCACTGCACACTTTTAGGATTCTCCCTTGCACAAGTATGTGATTTGTATACTTTGGCCACATTATGGAAAAAAAAGCTGTGTGCTTGAGATTTATGAAATCTACAAGCTTTTGCTGGTACTGCAAAAACTAAGCTTAATATTTGCCTTAAAAAACTGCACCAAAAACGCAGTGTGTGAACATAGCCTAATTCTCATCATTGTAATGTAGACTTAGGTTTGAAAAAAAACACCTGGGGAGAGAAAAGAAAAGTGTGTGTCACTTATTTGAAGCGTTTCTGGATGAAAAAACTTCAAACTAGGCACTATCTAATTAAAAGGCTTAAAAAAACGTTTCAGGGAAAAAAATTTTGCAAAACAAGATGTCTTTTTGCTGCATTTTTTTTTAGAGGAAACTGATCAGAACTTCCAAGTTTTTGAGGAGGATTTGAAGAGTTTTCTCTTAGTCTCTGCTCCAAAATCTTACTCCGAACATTCAGCAAAAATAACTTTGTGTGCAAATAGCATAACTCTTTCAAAAATTCCCCAAGGGGCTCATACTCATCTGCAAGAAAAATGTACAAGTGCAATATGATAAAAAATTGGACTGAACTCTGACCAATGTTCAGCTATGAGTCACAGCTGTCGCAGTAACTCCTTCCAAGAAGAGCCAATTTAGGTTGAGCTACAAACGATCTCCAGATCTGCCATTATTTGTCCAAATTAAAATTAAATAAAATAAATATGATGCATTGGAGATAA
The DNA here is from genome assembly GCA_033576555.1 of Oophaga sylvatica. Taxonomy (NCBI): domain Eukaryota; kingdom Metazoa; phylum Chordata; class Amphibia; order Anura; family Dendrobatidae; genus Oophaga; species Oophaga sylvatica. Next base: position 111,458,197 of record JARQOD010000003.1, read on the forward strand.
GAAAATACACACAGCTAGTGTCTGTCACTGCACAATTCTTGTCTGAATCTCAGACACCCAGTTACAAGTCTTTATTACAACCACACACGCATGTATATACGCATGTATTAGCCAACCCTTGTATAAGCCGAGCCCCCTAATTTTGCCACAAAAAAACTGGGAAAACTTATTGACTCGTGTATAAGCCTAGGGTGGAAAATGATTATGCCCCTATATGCTCCATAGATTATGCCCCCATATGCTCCACAGATTATGCCCAATATGCTCCACAGATTATTCCCCATATGCTCCACAGATTATGCCCCCATATACTCCACAGATTATGCCCCATATGCTCCACAGACTATGCCCCCATATGTTCCACAGATTATGCCCCCATATGTTCCACAGATTATGCCCCCATATGTTCCACAGATTATGCCCCCATATGCTCCACAGATTATGCCCCCATATGCTCCATAGATTATGCCCCATATGCTCCATAGATTATGCCACCATATGTTCCACAGATTATGCCCCATATGCTCCACAGATTATGCTGCATATGCTCCACAGATTATGCCCCCATATGCTCCACAGATTATTCCCCCATATGTTCCACAGATTATGCCCCCATATGCTCCAGATTATGACCCATATGCTCCATAGATTATGCCCCCATATGTTCCACAGATTATGCCCCCATAGGTTATGACCCCATTTGTTCCACAGATTATGCCCCCATATGCTTCATAGATTATGCCCCCAATATGCTTCAGATTATGCCCCCATATGTTCCACAGATTATGCCCCATATGTTCCACAGATTATGCCCCATATGCTCCACAGATTATCCCCCATATGCTCCACAGATTATGCCCCATATGCTCCATGATTACTCCCCCATATGCTCCACAGCTTATGCCCCCATATGTTCCACAGATTATGCCCCCATATGTTCCACAGATTATGCCCCCATATGCTCCGCAGATTACTCCCCCATATGTTCCACAGATTATGCCCCCATATGTTCCACAGATTATGCCCCCATATGCTCCACAGATTATGCCCCCATATGCTCCACAGATTATGCCCCCATATGCTCCACAGATTATGCCCCCATATGTTCCACAGATTATGCCCCCATATGTTCCACAGATTATGCCCCCATATGTTCCACAGATTATGCCCCCATATGCTCCACAGATTACTCCCCCATATGCTCCACATATTATTCCCCCATATGCTGCACAGATTATGCCCCATAGTATAGGTCCCTTATGCTGCCCCGCTGCTGCAAAAGAAAAAAAAAATGACATACTCACCTTTTGTCGCTGGGGGGCCAGGTGCTGGTGTCCTGAGCAGGCGGTGACACCGGCGCGCTATGGGGACAGGTGCCGGTGTCATCGCTCGCTCAGGACCCCCATATGTTCCACAGATTATTCCCCCATATGTTCCACAGATTATGCCCCCATATGCTCCATAGATTATGCCCCCATATGCTCCATCGATTATGCCCCCATATGTTCCACAGATTATGCCCTCATATGCTCCACAGATTATGCCCATATGCTCCACAGATTATGCCCCCATATGCTCCACAGATTATGCCCCCATATGCTCCACAGAATATTCCCCCATATGTTCCACAGATTATGCCCCCATATGCTCATAGATTATGCCCCCATATGCTCCATAGATTATGCCCCATATGTTTCCACAGATTATTCCCCCATATGTTCCACACATTATGCCCCATATCGCTACAGATTATGCCCCCATATGCTCCATAGATTATGCCCCATATGTTCCACAGATTATGCCCCCATATACTCCAAGATTATGCCCCCATAGATTATGCCCCTTTTTTTCCACATATTATGCCCCCATATGCTTCATAGATTATGCCCCCATATATTCCAGATTATCCCCCATATGCTCCACAGATTACGCCCCCATATGCTCCACAGATTATTCCCCATATGCTCCACAGATTAATTCCCCCATATGCTCCACCGTTTATGCCCCCATAGCTCCACAGATTATGCCCCATATGTTCCACAGATTATGCCCCATATGCTCCACAGATTATGCCCCCATATGTTCCACAGATTATGCCCCATATGCTCCACAGATTACTCCCACATAGCTCCACAGATTATTCCCCATATACTCCACAGATCATTCCCCCATATGCTCCACAGATTATGCCCCATATGTTTCACAGATTATTCCTCGATATGCTCCACAGATTATTCCCCCATATGCTCCACAGATTATGCCCCATATGCTCCACAGATTATTCCCCCCATATGCTCCACAGATTATGCCCCATATGCTCCACTGATTACTCCCCCATATGTTCCACAGATTATGCCCCCATATGTTCCACGGATTATGCCCCCATATGCTCCACAGATTATGCCCATAAGCTCCACAGATTATGCCCCATATGCTCCACAGATTATGCCCCATAGCTCCACAGATTATGCCCCCATATGCTCCGCAGATTATTCCCCCATATGTTCCACAGATTATGCCCCCATATGCTCCATAATTATGCCCCCATATGCTCCATAGATATGCCCCATATGTTCCACAATTATTGCCCCCATACGCTACAGATTAGCCCCCATATGCTCCATAGATTATGCCCCATATGTTCCACAGATTAGCCCCCATATACTCCATAGATTATGCCCCCATAGATTATGCCCCCTTTTTTTCCACAATTATGCCCCCATATGCTTCATAGATTATGCCCCATATGTTCCAGATTACTCCCCATATGCTCCACAGATTACGCCCCCTATGCTCCACAGAATATTCCCCATATGCTCCACAGATTATTCCCCATATGCTCCACCGTTTATGCCCCCATATGCTCCACAGATTATGCCCCATATGCTCCACAGATTATGCCCCATATGCTTCACAGATTATGCCCCATATGCTCCACAGATTATGCCCCCATATGCTCCACAGATTATGCCCCCATATGCTCCGCAGATTATTCCCCCATATGTTCCACAGATTTGCCCCCATATGCTCCATAGATTTTTGCCCCCATATGCTCCAAGATTATGCCCCATATTTCCACAGATTATTCCCCCATATGTTCCACAGATTAATGCCCCCATAACGCTCCAGATTATGCCCCCATATGCTCCATAGATTATGCCCCATATGTTCCACAGATTATGCCCCCATATGCTCCACAGATTATGCCCCCATATGTTACAAAGATTATGCCCCCTATGTTCCACAGATTATGCCCCATATGCTCCACAGATTAAGCCCCCATAGATTATGCCCCCCTTTGTTCCACAGATTATGCCCCTATATGCTTCATAGATTATTCCCCCATATGATCCACAGATTATGCCCCCATATGTTCCACAGATTATGCCCCCACATGTTCCAAAGATTATACCCCCATATGCTCCACAGATTACTCACCCATAGCTCCACAGATTATTCCCCCATATGCTCCACAGATTATGCCCCATATGCTCCACAGATTATTCCCCCATATGCTCCACAGATTATTTCCCCATATGCTCCACAGATTATGCCCCCCATATTCTCCACGATTACTCCCCATATGCTCCACAGATTATGCCCCCATAATTATGCCCCCATTTGTACCACGATTAGCCCCCATATGCTTCATAGATTTGCCCCCCCTAGCTCACAATTATGCCCCCAATGTTCCACAGATTATGCCCCCATATGTTCCACAGATTATGCCCCATACCCACAGAATACCCCACATTGCCCCACAGATTTTCCCCCATATCTCCACAGATCATCCCCCATATGTCCACGTTTTTGCCCCATATGTTTCACAGATTATTCCTCGATATGCTCCCCGATTATTCCCCCATATGCCCCATTTTTCCCCCCCATGCTCCACAGTTATTCCCCCCCATATGCTCCACAGATTTGCCCCTATGCTCCCCCGATTATGCCCCCTTTGCTCCCAGATTATGCCCCCAAGCTCCGCGATTATTTTCCCCCTATGTTCCAGATTTAATGCCCCATATGCCCATAGATTATGCCCCCCCATGTCCTGATTATGCCCCTATTTCCAAATTTTCCCCCATATTTCCACAGATTAGCCCCCAACGCTCCAGATTATCCCCCTTTGCCCTAGATTTACCCCATATGTTCCACAGATTACCCCCTATGCTCCAAGATTATGCCCCCAATGTTCAAAGATTATGCCCCCATAGTTCCACAATTATGCCCCATTCCCACAATTAAGCCCCCATAGATTTGCCCCCATTTGTTAAAGATTTGCCCCCATTCTTCATAATTATTCCCCATAGATCCACAGATTATGCCCCCATATTTCCAAATTAGCCCCCACATGTTCCAAAATTTACCCCATAGCCCACAGTTACTCAATAGCTCCAGATTATTCCCCCTATGTTTCCACAATATGCCCCTAAATCCCACAAAATTATTCCCCCATATCCCACAGATTATTTTTCCCCAATGCTCTACAGATTATCCCCCATATTTCCCAAGATTACTCCCCCAAATGCCCACAGATTATGCCCCCAAGATTGCCCCCATTTGTACCACAATTAGCCCCCAATGCCATAATTATGCCCCCATATGCTCCCAGATTTGCCCCCATATGTTCAAGATTATGCCCCATATGTTCCACAGATTATCCCCATATGCCCCAGAATACTCCCACATAGCTCCCACAGATTATTCCCCCATATGCTCCACAGATCATTCCCCTAGCCCCAGATTATCCCCTATGTTTTCACAGATATTCCTCGATATGCTCCACAATTATTCCCCCCCATACTCCACGATTATGGGGGGGGGCCCCCCTAGCTCCAAGATTTCCCCCATATGCTCCACAGATTATGCCCCATATGCTCCACTGATTATCCCCTTATGTTCCACAGATTAGCCCCCATATGTTTACGGTTATGCCCAAACTCCAAATTTGCCCCAATTGCTCCACAGATTATGCCCCATTGCTCCACGATTAGCCCCATTGTCCACGATTAGCCCCCAAGCTCCGCAGATTACCCCCATTTTTCCACGATTATGCCCCATATTCCAGATTTATGCCCCCATAAGCTCCATGATTTGCCCCTAGGTTCACAGATTATTCCCCCATATGTTCCACAATTATGCCCCTACGCTACAGATTATCCCCCATTGCCCATAGATTTATGCCCCATATTTCCCAATTATCCTCCATATACTCCAAATTATCCCCCATAGATTATGCCCCTTTTTTTCAATATTATGCCCCCAAGCTTCATAGATTATGCCCCCTATTTCCAGATTACTCCCCCATATGCCCACGATTACGCCCCCATATGCTCCAAAGATTATTCCCCATATCTCCACAATTATTCCCCCATTCTCCACCGTTTATGCCCCCATATGCTCCAAATTATGCCCCATTGCTTCCAAGATTATGCCCCATATGCTTCACAGATTTATCCCATTGCTCCACGTTTTTGCCCCCATATGCTCCACAATTAGCCCCCATTGCTCCGCAATTTTCCCCCATATGTTCACAGATTATGCCCCCATTCCCAAGATTATGCCCCATATGCTCCATAGATTAGCCCCATATGTTCCACAGATTATTCCCCCAAGTTTCCACAGATTATGCCCCCATAGCTCCAATTTGCCCCCATATGCCCAAATTATGCCCCATATGTTCCACAATTACCCCCATATGCTCCCGATTATGCCCCATTTACAAAGATTAGCCCCCATTGTTCCACAGATTATGCCCAAGTCCACAGATTAAGCCCCCATAATTACCCCCATTTGTTCCACAGATTATGCCCCATAGCTTCATAGATTTATTCCCCCAAAATCCACAGTTTATGCCCCCATAGTTCCACAGATTTTGCCCCCAATTTCCAAAGATTATACCCCCAAGCCCACGTTACTCACCCATAGCTCCACAGATTTTCCCCATAGCTCCACAGATTATGCCCCATAGCTCCACAGATTATTCCCCCTATGCTCCCAGATTATTTCCCCTATGCCCACAGATTATGCCCCCATATTTTCCCCCCTGATTCTCCCCCATATGCCCACAAAATTTCCCAAGCTCCACAGATTATCCCCATAGATTAGCCCCTTTGTTCCACGATTATGCCCCCATAGCTTCAAGATTATGCCCCCATATGCCCACAATTATGCCCCCTATGTTCCACCGTTATCCCCCATAGTTCCACAGATTATGCCCCTAGCCCCACAATTCTCCCAATATGCTCCACAATTATTCCCCATATGCTCCCCAGACATTCCCCCATATCTCCCAGATTATGCCCCATATTTTCACAGTTTATTCCTCTTATGCTCCACAGATTATTCCTCCAATCCCACAGATTACCCCCCAATGCTCCACTGATTACTCCCCCATATGCTCCACAGATTATGCCCCCTAGTTCCACAATTTATGCCCCAAATGTTTCAAGATTATGCCCCCATATGCCCACGATTATGCCCCATATGCCCACAGTTACCCCATATGCTCCACAGATTACCCATATACCCACAGATTATGCCCCATAGCTCCGCAGATTATCCCCCCATTTGTTCCACGATTATGCCCCATATGCTCCATAGATTACCCCTATCCCAAGATTTATGCCCCATTGTTCCACAATTATTCCCCCTACCTCCAGTTATGCCCCCCCCTATCTCCATAGATTATGCCCCATATGTTCCACAATTATCCCCCTAATCCATAGATTATGCCTCCTAGATTATCCCCCCTTTTTTTCCCTTTTTTATGCCCCCATTGCTTCATAGATTAGCCCCCAATATTCCACGATTATCCCCCATATCCCACAGATTTCGCCCCCTATCTCCACAGATTTTCCCCCTATTCCAAATTATTCCCCCATATGCTCCACCGTTTATGCCCCCATAGCTCCACAGATTATTCCCCTTGCCCAGATTATTCCCCCATTGCTCCACAGATTATGCCCTTTAGCCCATGATTACTCCCCATTGCCCCAGTTATGCCCCAATTTTCCACGATTATTCCCCCATTGTTCCACAGATTATGCCCCCTATGCTCCACAGATACCCCCCCCATATTAGCCCGAGATTCGCCAATGCAAGTCTAGGGCGAGAAAACATCGGATTAACAGGACCACAGTGTGACTTGCGAGAAATCGCACTAGTGTCCTTTGAAAAGCCGGCAATTATCCCCGCTATACTGTAAAATCCACTGACAGGTTTAATAAAGAAAGAAAGAATAGAATATACACATAGAATACATATATATATATATACACATTCATTATGACAATATTAATATTTAAAGTTCATACACTTCTACATATTGATAGCCGCTAATTCAATTGCCCGGCTTTTGAAAATTTCAACCCACATAAATGACACATGGTTTATACAGTTAACCAGCATTTCATTAGTTTGTATATGGTTTTTTCACTAACAATGGCATGATGTATTGAAAAATTTCATCATGTGGGGGGGTAATTAAGGTGTAAATTCATTGAAAAAAAATGCGTGGGCTCCCGGCTATTTTCTCCACCATCAGGCAAAGCCAGCGGTGGGGTAGATAATAATGCCTAGGGAGGGCATTTATTTTTGCCCCCCTGGCTCTAAACATCGCTGCAAAAAAAAAAAAAATGCATACTCACCTTTTGTCCTGGGGGGCCAGGTGCTGGTGTCCTGGCAGGCGGGGGGACCCGGCCCCCTTGGGGGACGGTGCCGGTCATCGCTCGCTCGGCCCCATATGTTTCCCAGATATTCCCCCTAGTTCCAAGATTATCCCCCAAATGCCCATAGATTATCCCCCAATGCTCCACGATTATGCCTCAATGTCCACCGTTTTTCCCCTTTGCTCCACAGATTAGCCCCCATATGCCCACGAATTTCCCCCATATGTTCCCAGATATGCCCCCATATGCTCCAATTAGCCCCCATATGCCCTAATTATTTCCCCCATTGTTCCACAGATTATGCCCCCATATGTATAGATTATGGCCATAGATTAGCCCCCATTTGCCCAGATTATCCCCCAATGCTTCAGAGATTATGCCCCCTATTGCTCCACAGATTATGCCCCTATTCTCCCGTTATGCCCAAATGCTCCACAGATTATTCCCCCCATATGCTCCCCGATTATGCCCCAATGCTCCACCGATTATTCCCCATAGCGCCACAGATTACCCCCATTGCCCACAATTATGCCCCCATATCCCACGATTATGCCCCCATTGTTCAAAGATTAGCCCCATAGTTCCACAGATTATCCCCATAGCTCCACAGATTAAGCCCCCATAGATTATCCCATTTGGTTCCCACAGATTATGCCCCATACGCTTCATAGATTATTCCCCATATTCCACAATTAGCCCCTAGTTCCACAGATTATGCCCCCACTGTTCCAAAGATTAACCTCCATAGCCCAAATTATACACATATCCCCCAGATTATTCCCCCATATCTCCACAAATTATGCCCCATATGCTCCACAGATTATTCCCCTATGCCCACAGATTATTTCCCCATTGCTCCACGATTATCCCCCAATTTTTTCCATTGATTACTCCCATATCTCCAAAGATTTCCCCCATAGCTCCACAGATTATCCCCCATAGATAGCCCCCATTTGACCACAGATTATCCCCCAAGCTTCATAGATTATGCCCCCATAGCCCACAATTATGCCCCCATATGGTTCCACAGATTATGCCCCCATTGTTCCACGATTATCCCCATATGCTCCACAGATTACCCCACAATTCCACAGATTATTCCCCCATTCCCACAATTATTCCCCCCAAGTCCACAATTATCCCCCTAGTTTCCACAATTATTTCCCCGAATGCTCCACAGATTATTCCCC
>JARQOD010000003.1:111467156-111541895 GCA_033576555.1 Oophaga sylvatica
AGCGGCAGCAATGAGTCTGGATCTAAATCCCAATTGAACACCCATGTGGAGATCTTAAAATGCTGTTGGGAGAATGCACCCTTCAAATAGAAGACCCTGGAGCAGTCGCAAAAGAAGAGTGGTTCCAAATTGCAGTTGAGAGGTGTAAAAAGCTTGTTGATGGTTATAGGAAGAAATTGATTGCAGTTATTTATTCCAAAGGGTGTACAACAAAATATAGAGTTGAGAGTGCCAACAATTTTGTCCGATACATTGTTTTTTTTGTGTTGTTTCAAAAACACAAGGACATAAACATGTGTATAACAAAACATTTGTAATTGCAATAATTTTTTGGAGAAATACTTATAGAGTGCCAACACTTTTGGCCATGACTGTATACAGTGGTGACCAAAAAGTATTGGCACCCCTGCAATTCTGTCAGATAATACTCAGTTTCTTTCTGATAATGATTGCAATCACAAATTATTTGCTATTTTTATCTTCATTTAATTTGCTTGCAAGGGAAAAAAACACAAAAGAGAATGAAGCAAAAATCAAATCCTTGATCATTTCACACAAAACTCCAAAAATGGGCCAGACAAAAGTATTGGCACCCTCAGCCTAATACTTGGTTGCACAACCTTTAGCCAAAATAACTGCGAACAAACCGTTTCCGTTAACCATTAATGATTTCTTACAATCACGGCTGGAATTGTAGACCATTCTTCTTTGGCAAACTGCTCCAGGTCCCTGATATTTGAAGGGTGCCTTCTCCAAACTGCCATTTTGAGATCTCTCCACAGGTGTTCTATGGATTCATGTCTGGACTCATTGCTGGCCACCTTACAAGTCTCCAGTGCTTTCTCTCAAACCATTTTATAGTGCTTTTGGAAGTGTGTTTTGGGTCATTGTCCTGCTGGAAGACCCATGACTTCTGAGGGAGACCCAGCTTTCTCACACTAGGCCCTACATTATGCTGCAAAATTTGTTGGTAGTCTTCAGACTTCATAATGCCATGCACACGATCAAGCAGTCCAGTGCCAGAGGCAGCAAACCAACCCAAAACATCAGGAACTTCCGCCATGTTTGACTGTAGGGATCATGTTCTTTTCTTTGAATGCCTCTTTTTTTTTCCTGTACAGTCATGGCCAAAAGTTTTGAGAATGACACAAATATTATATTTTCACATGATCTGCTGCCCTCTGGTTTTATGTGTGTTTGACAGATGTTTTTATCACAGACAGAAATATAATTGCAAACATATGAGTAACAAAAGCTTATATTGACAGTTAGAATGAGTTAATGCAGCAAGTCAATATTTGCAGTGTTGACCCTTCTTCTTCAGGACCTCTGCAATTTTCCCTGGCATGCTCTCAATCAACTTCTGGACCAAATCCTGACTGATAGCAGTCCATTCTTGTACAATCAATGCTTTCATTTTGTCAGAATTTTAGGTTTTTGTTTGTCTTGATGATTGACCACAAGTTCTCAATGGGATTAAGATCTGGGGAGTTTCCAGGCCATGGACCCAAAATCTCTATGTTTTGTTCCCTGAGCCATTTAGTTATAATAATCTTTATTTTTAATAATCTTTATTTTTATATAGCGCTAACATATTCCGCAGCGCTTTACAGTTTGCACACATTATCGTTGCTGTCCCCAATGGGGCTCACAATCTAGATTCCCTATCAGTATGTTTTTTGGAGTGTGGGAGGAAACCGAGTGCCCGGAGAAACACGGGGAGAACATACAAACTCCTTGCAGATGTTGTCCTTGGTGGGATTCGAACCCAGGACTCCAGCGCAGCAAGGCTGCAGTACTATCCACTGAGCCACCGTGCTGCCCTAGTTATCACCTTTGCTTTATGGCAAGGTGCTCCATCATGCTGGAAAAGGCATTGTTGATTGCCAAACTGCTCTTGGAGGGTTGGGAGAAGTTGCTCTTGGAGGACATTCTGGTACCATTCTTTATTCATGGCTGTGTTTTTAGGCAAGACTGTGAGAGAGCCGATTCCCTTGGCTGAGAAGCAACCCCACACATGAATGGTTTCAGGATGCTTAACAGTTGGCATGAGACAAGACTGGTGGTAGTGCTCACCTTGTCTTCTCCGAATGAGGCGTTTTCCTGATGTCCCAAACAATCGAAAAGGGGATTCATCATAGAAAATAACTTTACCCCAGTCCTCAGCAATCCACTGCCTGTACCTTTTGCAGAATATCAGTCTGTCCATGATGTTTTTTCTGGAGAGAAGTGGCTTCTTTGCTGCCCTCCTTGAGACCAGGCCTTGCTCCAAGAGTCTCCACCTCACAGTGCGTGCAGATGCACTCACACCTGCCTGCTGCCATTCCTGAGCAAGCTCTGCACTGCTGGTAGCCCGATCCCGCAGCTGAAACACTTTTAAGAGACGGTCCTGGCGCTTGCTGGTCTTTCTTGGGCGCCCTGAAGCCTTTTTGGCAACAATGGAACCTCTCTCCTTGAAGTTCTTGATGATGCGATAGATTGTTGACTGAGGTGCAATCTTTCTAGCTGCGATACTCTTCCCTGTTAGGCCATTTTTGTGCATTGCAATGATGACTGCACGTGTTTCTTTAGAGATAACCATGGTTAACAGAAGAGAAACGATGATGCCAAGCACCAGCCTCCTTTTAAAGTGTCCAGTGGTGTCATTCTTACTTAATCATGACAGATTGATCTCCAGCCATGTCCTCATCAACACCCACACCTGTGTTAATGGAGCAATCACTGAAAAGAGGTTAGCTGGTCCTTTTAAGGCAGGGCTGGATTGATTTGAAATGTGTTTTGGAGGATAAAGTTCATTTTCTAGCCAAATATTGACTTTGCAAGTAATTGCTGTTAAGCTGATCACTCTTTATAACATTCTGGAGTATATCCAAATTGCCATTAGAAAAAGTGAAGCAGTAGACTTTGTAAAAATTTATATTTGTGTCATTCTCAAAACTTTTGGCCATGACTGTAGGGAGGTTAGCCACAGTGCTATGGGCTTTAAACTTCTTGATGACACGAACGAGAAGACACAGGAACATTCAGGTCTTTGGAGTTGGACTTGTAGCCTTGAGATTGCTCATGCTTCCTCACATTTTGGTTTCTCAAGTCCTCAGACAGTTCTTTGGTCTTCTTTCTTTTCTCCATGCTCAATGTGGTACACACAAGGACACAGGACAGAGTTGAGTCAACTTTAATCCATGTTAACTGGCTGCAAGTGTGATTTAGTTATTGCCAACACCTGTTAGGTGCCACAGGTAAGTTACAGGTGCTGGTGATTGCACGAATTAGAGAAGCATCACATGATTTTACAAACAGTGCCAAAACTTTTGTCCACCCCCTTTTTTAGGTTTGGTGTGGAATTATATCTAATTTGGCTTTAGGTCTATTCTTTTTGTGTTTTTTCATTGAAGACAAATTAAATGAATATAATAATACCAAAGAATTTGTGTTTGCAATCATTTTCAGGAAGAAACTATGTATTATGACAGAATTGCAGGGGTGCCAATACTTTTGGCCACCACTGTATATATTACATCCCTCGATACAGCATATTTGTCCTACATATCATCCATTCCCCATACAGTACATTTGTCCTATATATTATACATTCCCCCATACAGTACATTTCTCATAACTATATCACACATTCCCCCAAACAGAACATTTCTTCTATATATCACACATTCCCCCATACGGTACATTTTTCCTATACATCCTACATTCCCTATACAATACATTTCTCCTATATATCACACATTCCTCCATAAAGTACATTTCTGTAAATCATACATTCCACCATACAGTACATTTCTCCTATATATCACACATATGGGGATACAGTACATTTCTCCTATACATCATACATTCCCCCATACAGTACATTTCTCCTATATATCACACATTTCCCATACAGTACATTAGTCCTTTATATCATACATTCGCCAACACAGTAAATTTCTCCTATAGATCATACATCATACATTCCCCCATACAGAACATTTCTTCCTATATATCATATATTCCCCCATAGAGTACATGTCTCCTATACATCATACATTCCCTATACAGCACATTTCTCCTACATGTCACTAATTCCCCCATACAGTACATTTTTTCTATGCATCATAAATTCTCCATACAGTACATTTCTCCTATATATCATCCATTCCTCATACAGTACATTTCTCCTATATATAAAACATCTCCCATACAGTACATTTCTCCTATATATCATATCTTCCCCATACAGTACATTTCTCCTATATATCACACATTCCCCTATACAGTATATTTCTCCTGTATATCATACATTCCCCCATACAGTATGTTTCTCCTATATATCACACATTCCCCTACACAGTACATTTCTCCTATACATCATCCTTTCCTCATACAGTACATTTCTCCTATATATCACACATCCCCCTATACAGTACATTTTCCCTATATATCATCCATTTCCCATGCAGTACATTTCTCCTATACATCACACATTCCCTCATAAGTACATTTCTCTATATATAACACATCCCCCATACAGTACATTTCTCCTATATATCATCCATTCCCCATACAGTACATTTCTCCTATATATAACACATCCCCATACAGTACATTTTTCCTATATATCATCCATTCATCATATAGTACATTCTCCTATATATCATCCATTCCCTCATATAGTACATTTCTTCTATATAACACATCCCCCATACAGTACATTTCTCCAATGTATCATCCATTTCCCCGTACAGTACATTTCTCCTATATATCATCCATTCCCCCATATAGTACAATTCTCCTACATATCACAAATTCCCCATATTTTACATTACTCCTATATATCATCCATTGCCCCGTATAGTACATTTCTCCTATATATATCACCTATACAGTACATTTCTCCTATATATCATCCATTCCCCCATATAGTACATTTCTCCTATAAATAACACATCCCCCATATAGTACATTTCTCCTACATACATTCCCCCATACAGTACATTTCTCCTATATATCTCACATTCCCCCATATAGTACATTTCTCCTATATATCTCACATTCCCCCATACAGTACATTTCTCATATATACCATACATTCCCCCATACAGTACATTTCTCCTATATATCATCCATTCCCCCATACAGTGCATATTTCCTATATATCTCACATTCCCCCATACAGTACATTTCTCCTATATATCTCACATTCCCCCATACAGTACATTTCTCCTATATACCTCACATTCCCCCATACAGTACATTTCTACTATATATCACACATTCCCCCACACAGTACGTCTCCTATATCACATTCCCTATGCAGTACATTTCTCCTATATATCATCCATTCCCCCATACAGTACATTTCTCCTATATATCATCCATTCCCCATACAGTACATTTCTCCTATAAATAACACATCCCCTATAGAGTACATTTCTCCTATATATAACACATCCCCATACAGCAGATTTCTCCTATATATCTCACATTCCCCTCCCATACAGTACATTTCTCCTATATTTCTCACATTCCCCCATACAGTACATTTCTCCTGTATATCACACATTCCCCCATACAGTACATTTCTCCTATATAACACATCCCCCACACAGTACAGTTCTCCTATATATCTCACATTCCCCCATACAGTACATTTCTCCTATATATCTCACATTCCCCCATACAGTACATTTCTGCTATATATAACATATCCCCCATACAGTACAGTTCTCCTATATATCTCACATTCCCCATACAGTACATTTCTCCTATATATCTCACATTCCCCGGTACAGTACATTTCTCCTATATATCTCACATTCCCCCATACAGTACATTTCTCCTATATATCACACATTCCCCCATACAGTACATTTCTCCTATATATCTCACATTCCCCCATACAGTATATTTCTCCTATATCATACGTTCCCCCATACAGTACATTTCTCCTATATATCTCACATTCCCCCATACAGTACATTTTTCCTATATATCATCCATTCCCCCATACAGTACATTTCTCCTATATCATATGTTCCCCCATACAGTACATTTCTCCTATATATCACACATTCCCCCATACAGCACATTTCTTCTATAACATACATTCACTCATACAGTACATTTCTCCTATATATCACATATTACCCCACACAGTACATTTCTCCTACATATCATACATTCCCCCATACAGTACATTTCTTCTATATATCTCACATTCCCCATACAGTACATTTCTCCTACATATCATACATTCCCCCATACAGTACATTTCTCCTATATCATACATTCCCCGTACAGTACATTTCTCCTATATATCTGACATTCCCTATAGAGTACATTTCTCCTATATCATACATTCCCTCATACAGTACATTTCTCCTATATATCACACATTCCCCCGTACAGTACATTTCTCCTATATCATACGTTCTCTCATACAGTACATTTCTCCTATATATTTCACATTCCCCATACAGTACATTTCTCCTACATTTCATACATTCCCCATACAGTACATTTCTCCTACATATCATACATTCCCCATACAGTACATTTCTCCTATATCATACATTCCCCATACAGTACATTTCTCCTATATATCTGACATTCCCTCATACAGTACATTTCTCCTATATATCACACATTCCCCAATACAGTACATTTCTCCTATATCATACGTTCCCTCATACAGTACATTTCTCCTATATATTTTACATTCCCCATACAGTACAATTCTCCTACATATCATACATTCCCCCAAACAGTACATTTCTCCTATATCATACATTCCCCCATACAGTACATTTCTCCTATATATTCACATTCCCCATACAGTACATTTCTCCTACATCATGCGTTCCCTCATACAGTACGGTTTTCCTATATATCACACATTCCTCCATACAGTATATTTCTCCTATATATCACACATTACCTCATACAGTACATTTCTCCTATATCATACATTCCCCATACAGTACATTTCTCCTATATATCACACATTCCCCCATACAGTACATTTCTCCTATATATCACACATTCCCCCATACAGTACATTTCTCCTATATATCTCACATTCCCCCATACAGTACATTTCTCCTATATATCACACATTCCCCCATATAGTGCATTTCTCCTATATATCTCACATTCCCCCATATAGTGCATTTCTCCTATATGTTAGGGCTGGCGGAACGCACAAAATAAATATAAATAATAAGTGCGTTCGCAGCCCAGGGTCCACCGTGCAGGCAGAGCCTGCTGCTAGTAGAATGGTGGTACGGCAAACTCTGTTACTTCACAGAGTCGCAACCACAGACACTGTGGCACTATATGGCAGTATAAGCGACTCTGTTACACCACAGTGTCGCTAAGGTAGAGACGCTGAGATATGGACGGTGTCCTGTTAACTCCACAGGAATGCACAGACAACTGCTGTGCGGACAGCAGTCCGTAGAAACACAATCATCAATGCAATCAGACAATCTCCTCACCGGAGAAGCCGGTATTCTAGGGGCTTATTTCAGCCAAGCCCTAAACACGTGCATACAATCTCCTCACCGAGGTGCCGGTATTCTAGGGGCTTATTTCAGCCGAGCCCTAACACATGCGTGCAAGATCACACTGGCCAAAGCACACAATGTAATTGATACTAGCACATGGCAGCACGACCATGCCACCCTTTTATAGTAGCAACTACAGGGCCTGCCAGATAAGGACCGATAGGAAACTGTTCCAGAACACCAGTAGTTACAGGACCTTCCTGGCAACCAATAAGAGCTGCTGCAGTACCTGAGCATGTGACCTCTGATCTCCAATGAGAGATCTCACCCTGGGCATGCTCAGAAGGGGAAAACAAGGACTTTGTCCTAAAGACGCTGCTCGCCGCTAACCAGTACTGGCCACAATAGCAGAGCCTGGAGAGGCAGCAGTAATCCTCTGCACACTGTTAGACTGGGCGAAACGCTGGGACCGACGTCTAAGCTGAGCAGAGTCCACTGCGGCCGGAGACGGATGGGAGACCGCAGCAGGGATGGCTCGAGATTCCCCTTGTGCAGAAGCGGGAACTCGACCCCTAACATGGCCCCCCCTTCTCTGGGCCTCGCTACTCTCAAAGGCATCGATGAGCTGCAGAGCATGAACATGTTCGGCAGGCTCCCAGGACCTATCCTCAGGCCCATAACCCCTCCAATCCACCCAAAAAAATTTTTTGACCCGTACTACCTTGCACCCTACAATGGCGTTCACCTCATAATCGTCCGTAGACGGACCCGACGTCCCGGCAGATGACTCAGGCAACCCGGAGATGACCACGGGTTTTAGGAGGGACACATGGAAGGTGTCGGAGATACCAAGGCGAGGCGGAAGGGCCAAACAGTAAACCACAGGGTTCACCTGCTCGAGAACCTTGAAGGGACCCAAATAGCGGGGTGCCAACTTAGTGGATTCCACCCGTAGCCTGATGTTTCAGGCGGAGAGCCACACTAGGTCGCCAGGAGCAAAAGTCGGAGCGGGACGCCGATGGGCATCGGCAGAAGACCTCATCCTTTCCTTGGAAGCCTGAATGGCATCCTGGGTGCGGTCCCATATGTCCCGTGCCTCCACAGCCCAGTCTGCCACCCTGAAGTCGGCGGAAGCCACGGGCATGGCCACCGGTACCCGCGGATGCTGGCCATAATTTAAGAGGAATGGGGTCTGTCCGGTGGAGTCAGCCACAGCATTGTTTAGCGCGAGCTCTGCCCACGGGAGCAAGGATGCCCAGTCATCCTGCCTGGCAGACAAAATGTCGCAAGTAGGTGACCAAGGTCTGGTTGGCCCTCTCTACCAACCCATTTGTCTGATGATATGCAGGAGAGGTTCAACTCAATGCAGCGTAGATGACACAACTCTCTCCAGAACTGAGACGCAAATTGGGGACCTCGATCGCTGACAATCTTGTCTGGCATACCGTGTAGACGGAAAATGTGTCTAATAAATAATGCTGCCAAGGCCCGTGCAGAAGGTAACCGTGGTAGCGGCACTAAGTGCACCATTTTGGAGAAGTGGTCGGTGATCACCCAAATGATAGTGCAACCCCGAGACTTGGGTAAGCCCACCACAAAGTCCATCCGACCATCTCCCAGGGCCTGTCTGCCACCGGCAAAGGAAAAAAACCCAGCTGGACGTTGTCGAGAGGACTTGTTCCTGGCGCAGGAGACAAACGCCTGAACATACTCCCTGATGTCACGGACCATATGTAGCCACCAGTATGTCCTCGCCAATAACTGTTGTCCTCTTTGTCCCAAAGTGTCCACCCACCCTGGACGAGTGTGCCCAAGAGAGTACCTCTGGTCGCAAATTAGTGGGCACAAAAGTCTTGCCCGGAGGCACAGACTCTAGCAACACCGGGGCTACAGTTCTCTGGCTCTCTTCGGGGACAATAAGCCGAGGCTCTTCATCCTCCTCCTCTGATGACACTAAGGAGCGAGAGAGAGCGTCGGCCCGAACATTCTTCTCACCGGAGAGAAAATGGAGGGTGAAGTGGAACCGAGAGAAGAATAGGGACCATCTGGCCTGGCGAGAATTTAGCCACTGAGCCGTTTGCAAATATACCAAGTTTTTGTGGTCGGTGAAGACTTGGAAGGGAAAACGAGCCCCCTCCAGAAGATGTCTCCACTCAGAGAAGGCCAACTTCATAGCCAGCAACTCCCTGTCCCCGATGGAATAATTCCTCTCTGCTGGTGTAAAGGTCTTAGAAAAGAAGAAGCAGGGATGCTTCCGACATTGAGCATCCTTTTGATAAAGGACTGCTCCAGCACCAACAGAAGAGGCGTCCACCTCTAAAATAAACGGCTTATCAACATCAGGGCGATGTAGTATGGGAGCACTGGCAAAATGCGACTTGATGGAAGAGAACGCCTTGGAGACCTCCTCAGACCACAACTTGGGATTTGCTCCCTTCTTGGTGAGGGCTACCAAGCGAGCTACCAAAGTCGAGAAATGGGGAATGAACTGGCGATAATAATTAATGAACCCCTTAAAGCGCTGCACTGCTTTAAGAGAATGGGGTTCTTGCCAGTCCATTAGACTGTAGTTTGGCAGGATCTATAGCCAATCCCTGGGCGGAGATGATATAGCCCAGGAAAGATAAGGACTCCTGCTCAAACACACATTTCTCCAGCTTGGCATAGAGGGAGTTTGCCCGTAAGAGGTCGAAGACTTTGTTGACATCCCTCTGGTGAGAGTCTATATCTGGTGAAAAGATGAGAATATCATCCAGATAGACTACTACAGAGGTGGAGAGTATATCCCAGAAGATATCATTGACAAGTCTTGGAAAACAGCAGGAGCATTACAGAGCCCGAAGGGCATCACCAGGTATTCATAATGCCCATCCCTGGTATTAAAAGCTGTCTTCCACTCGTCCCCCTCACGGATGCGAATTAGGTGATAGGCACCACGTAGATCAAAATTGGTAAATACTCTTGCTCCTCGGAGCCTATCAAAGAGCTCAGAGATTAGGGGCAACGGGTACTTATTCTTGACGGTGATGGCGTTAAGACCCATGTAGTCAATACATGGACGTAATTCTCCGTTCTTCTTTTGCACAAAGAACCCCGCCCCTGCTGGTGACACCGACTTCCTAATGAACCCTCTTGCCAGATTCTCCTGAATATACTGGGACATGGCCTCCGTCTCAGGAAGCGAGAGGAGGTAGACTCTCCCCCGAGGAGGTCATGCTCCAGGCAAGAGATCAATAGGACAGTCGTAGGGGCGATGAGGGGGAGGGTCTCCGCCACCTTCTTGGAGAAAACATCCGCATATGACCAATAACACTGGGGAAGAGAAGTGAGATCTACGGATATCTCTGTGGTGGTGACCTGAACGCACTCCCTGACACACCTGCCTCTACATGAATCACCCCAACCCAGTATCCTCCCAGAGGACCACTCAATATGGGGAGAGTGGTGACGGAGCCAAGGTACTCCCAGCAACACCTCGTCTATTCCCTCGGGCAGGACAAGAAAAGAAATACTCTCCTAATGGGAAGGGGACATAGATAAAGTGAGAGGGATAGTCTGGTGGGTGATTTATGAGGGCAGAGTTGACCCATTCACTACTCGCACAGTCACCGGTTTGGCGAGCATCACCAGAGGTATAGTGAGGCGGAAGAGCAAATGCAGAGGACATGAAATTCCCCTCGGCTCCAGAATCCACACAGAGCTTGGCGGTGAGCGTGGATGGACCTACAGTAATTGTCCCCTTAAAGGACAACTCGGTGGAAAATGCCGCAGTGTCTAGTGAACCTCCTCCCAAGGTCACTAGACGCGACCGTTTTCCCGACCGCTGTGGATATTTGTTGGCATAATGTCCTAACTGCTGGCAGATGTTACAGACCAGGGGTACTCGAGCGGCCCGGGACTTAGGTCCTGCTCGAAAAACCTCCATGTCCTCATGGGAGTCGGGCGCCTGGCTGAAGGATTCTAGAGGTCTGGCGAAGGTGGGAGCCAGCCGGAACCTTTGCCTACACTGGGACCGCTCCAACCTCCGCTCGTGAAAACGGAGGTCGATGCGGGTAGATATGGCGATAAGCTTCTCCAGTGTGGCGGGAATCTCCCTGGTAGCCAAGGCGTCTTTCACATGGCCCACTAGTCCTCTCCAAAACACGGGAATGAGGACTTTATCCGGCCAGTCCAACTCCGAGGACAGAGTCCGAAATTGGACAGCAAAACAGCTGACCAAGGACGAACCCTGTGAACTTGCCAGGAGTTGGAGCGCCGCATCGTGGGTAACCTGAGGTCCTAGAAAGACCTTTTTTAGAGCCTCCAGAAAACGAGCACTCCGCACCACACGGTCGTCATGCTCCCACAGCGGGGTGGCCCACTCCAACGCTCTGCCCGACAAGAAATATTACAAAGCCCACTTGTGCCCGATCCGTGGGGAAACGTGCAGCCAGAAGCTCGAGTTGTATAGAGCACTGACTCACGAATCCCCGACATTGCTTGATGTCACCAGCAAACTTGTCTGGAAGTGGGAGGTGGGATAATGTGGGGGCAGAGGTGGCAGTGGACACACTGGCTGCAGCCATGCTAGCAGCCTGAACAGCGACTGCGGTAACATCCACAGCTGAGGTTGTGCGCTCAAGAGCCGTCAACCTACCCTCCAGCTGCTGGATGTCCCGCAGTAAACGCTGGTCATCCGCCATTTTACTAGCCAGACCCTGGCGCTAGTATTTTGTTAGGACTGGCGGAACGCACAAAATAAATATAAATAATAAGTGCGTTCGCAGCCCGGGGTCCACCGTGCAGGCAGAGCCTGCTACTAGTAGAATGGCGGTACGGCGAACTCTGTTACCTCACAGAGTCGCAACCACATACACTGTGGCACTATAGGGCGGTATAAGCAACTCTGTAACACCACAGTGTCGCTAAGGTAGAGACGCTGAGATATGGACGGTGTCCTGTTAACTCCACAGGAATGCACAGACAACTGCTGTGCAGACAGCAGTCCGTAGAAACGCAATCAGCAACGCAATCAGACAATCTCCTCACAGGAGAAGCCGGTATTCTAGGGGCTTATTTCAGCCAAGCCCTAAACACGTGCATACAATCTCCTCACCGTAGGTGCCGGTATTCTAGGGGCTTATTTCAGCCGAGCCCTAACACATGCGTGCAAGATCACACTGGCGCAAAGCACATAATGTAATTGATACTAGCGCATGGCGGCACGACCAGGCCACCCTTTTGTAGTAGCAACTACAGGGCCTGCCAGATAAGGACCAATAGGAAACTGTTCCAGAACACCAGTAGTTACAGGACCTTCCTGGCGGACCAATAAGAGCTGCTGCAGTACCTGAGCATGTGACCTCTGATCTCCAATGAGAGATCTCCACCTGGGCATGATCAGAAGGGAAAAACAAGGACTTTGTCCTAAAAATGTCTGCTCGCCGCTAACCAGTACTGGCCACAATAGCAGAGCCTGGAGAGGCAGCAGTAATCCTCTGCACACTGTTAGACTGGGTGAGATGCTGGGACCGATGTCATAAGCTGAGCAGAGTCCACTGCGGCCGGAGACGGATGGGAGACCGCAGCAGGGATGGCTCGAGATTCCCCTTGTGCAGAAGCGGGAACTCGACCCCTAACATTATATATCATCCATTCCCCATACAGTACATTTCTCCAATATCACACATTCCCCCATACAGTACATTTCTCCTATATCACACATTCCCCATACAGTACATTTCTCCTATATCACACATTCCCCCATACAGTACATTTCTCCTACACACATTCCACAAACAATTCCACCCATACAGTACATTTCTCCTATATCACACATTCCCCCATACAGTACATTTCTCCTATATATCATACATTCCCCATACAGTACATTTCTCCTATATATCACACATTACCCCAAACAGTATATTTCTCCTATATATCTCACATTCCCCCATATAGTGCATTTCTCCTATATATCACACATTCCCCTATACAGTACATTTCTCCTATATCACACATTCCCCCATACAGTACATTTCTCCTATATCACACATTCCCCCATACAGTACATTTCTCCAATATCACACATTCCCCCATAAAGTACATTTCTCCTATATATCTCACATTCCCCCATATAGTGCATTTCTTCTATATATCACACATTCCCCATACAGTACATTTCTCCTATATATCACACATTCCCACATACAGTACATTTCTCCTATATCACACATTCCCCCATACAGTACATTTCTCCTATATATCTCACATTCCCCCATATAGTACATTTCTCCTATATCACAAAATTCCCCCATACATTTCTCCTATATATCATCCATTCCCCCATACAGTACATTTCTCCTATATCACACATTCCCCATACAGTACATTTCTCCTATATCACATTCCCCCATACAGTACATTTCTCCTATATCACACATTCCCCCATACAGTACATTTCTCCTATATCTAACATTCCCCCATATAGTGCATTTCTCCTATATATCACACATTCCCCTATACAGTACATTTCACCCATATATCACACATTCCCCCATACAGTACATTTCTCCTATATATCACACATTCCCCCATACAGTACATTCTCCTATATATCTCACATTTCCCCATATAGTGCATTTCTCCTATGTATCACACATTCCTCCATACAGTACATTTCTCCTATATATCACACATTTCCCATACAGTACATTTCTCCTGTAGCCTTATACGCTAACCGAACTTTAATTGCAGACGGTTCACCTATGTAGACTCCCATACATCATGTCTATGCTCGGTTCACCGATGTCGACTTCCATACATCCCGTCTATGCACGGTTCACCTATGTAGACTCCCATACATCCCCATACAGTACATTTCTCCTATATATCACACATTCCCCCATACAGTACATTTCTCCTATATATCTCACATTCCCCCATATAGTGCATTTCTCCTATATATCACACATTCCCCCATACAGTACATTTCTCCTATATCACACATTTCCCCATACAGTACATTTCTCCTGTAGCCTTATACGCTAACCGAACTTTAATTGCTGACGGTTCACCTATGTACAGTCATGGACAAAAGTTTTGAGAATGACACAAATATTAATTTTTACAAAGTCCACTGCTTCACTTTTTCTAATGGCAATTTGCATATACTCCAGAATGTTATAAAGAGTGATCAGCTTAACAGCAATTACTTGCAAAGTCAATATTTGGCTAGAAAATGAACTTTATCCCCCAAAACACATTTCAACATCATTGCAGCCCTGCCTTAAAAGGACCAGCTAACCTCTTTTCAGTGATTGCTCCATTAACACAGGTGTGGGTGTTGATGAGGACATGGCTGGAGATCAATCTGTCATGATTAAGTGAGAATGACACCACTGGACACTTTAAAAGGAGGCTGGTGCTTAGCATCATTGTTTCTCTTCTGTTAACCATGGTTATCTCTAAAGAAACACGTGCAGTCACCATTGCAATGCACAAAAATGGCCTAACAGGGAAGAGTATCGCAGCTAGAAAGATTGCACCTCAGTCAACAATCTATTGCATCATCAAGAACTTCAAGGAGAGAGGTTCCATTGTTGCCAAAAAGGCTCCAAGGCGCCCAAGAAAGACCAGCAAGCGCCAGGACCGTCTCTTAAAAGTGTTTCAGCTGCGGGATCGGGCTACCAGCAGTGCAGAGCTTGCTCAGGAATGGCAGCAGGCAGGTGTGAGTGCATCTGCACGCACTGTGAGGCAGAGATTCTTGGAGCAAGGCCTGGTCTCAAGGAGGGCAGCAAAGAAGCCACTTCTCTCCAGAAAAAACATCATGGACAGACTGATATTCTGCAAAAGGGACAGGCAGTGGACTGCTGAAGACTGGGGTAAAGTTATTTTCTCTGATGAATCCCCTTTTTGATTGTTTGGGACATCAGGAAAACGCCTCATTCGGAGAAGACAAGGTGAGCGCTACCACCAGTCTTGTCTCATGCCAACTGTTAAGCATCCTGAAACCATTCCTGTGTGGGGTTGCTTCTCAGCCAAGGGAATCGGCTCTCTCACAGTCTTGCCTAAAAACACAGCCATGATTAAAGAATGGTACCAGAATGTCCTCCAAGAGAAACTTCTCCCAACCCTCCAAGAGCAGTTTGGCGATCAACAATGCCTTTTCCAGCATGATGGAGCACCTTGCCATAAAGCAAAGGTGATAACTAAATGGCTCAGGGAACAAAACATAGAGATTTTGGGTCCATGGCCTGGAAACTCCCAGATCTTAATCCCATTGAGAACTTGTGGTCAATCATCAAGAGACGGGTGGACAAACAAAAACCTAAAAATTCTGACAAAATGAAAGCATTGATTGTGCAAGAATGGACTGCTATCAGTCAGGATTTGGTCCAGAAGTTGATTGAGAGCATGCCAGGGAGAATTGCAGAGGTCCTGAAGAAGAAGGGTCAACACTGCAAATATTGACTTGCTGCATTAACTCATTCTGTCAATATAAGCTTTTGTTACTCATATGTTTGCAATTATATTTCTGTCTGTGATAAAAACATCTGTCAAACACACATAAAAACCAGAGGGCAGCAGATCATGTGAAAATATAATATTTGTGTCATTCTCAAAACTTTTGGCCATGACTGTAGACTCCCATACATCCTGTCTACGCTCGGTTCACCGATGTAGACTCCCATACATCCCCATACAGTACATTTCTCCTATATATCACACATTCCCCATACAGTACATTTCTCCTATATATCACACATTCCCCATACAGTACATTTCTCCTATATATCACACATTCCCCCATACAGTACATTTCTCCTATATCACACATTCCCCCATACAGTACATTTCTCCTATATCACACATTCCCCCATACAGTACATTTCTCCTATATCTCACATTCCCCCATATAGTGCATTTCTCCTATATATCACACATTCCCCATACAGTACATTTCACCCATATATCACACATTCCCCCATACAGTACATTTCTCCTATATATCACACATTCCCCCATACAGTGCATTTCTCCTATATATCTCACATTCCCCATATAGTGCATTTCTCCTATATATCACACATTCCCCCATACAGTACATTTCTCCTATATCACACGTTCCCCCATACAGTACATTTCTCCTATATCACACATTCCCCCATACAGTACATTTCTCCTATATCTCACATTCCCCCATATAGTGCATTTCATCTATACATATCACACATTCCCCCATATAGTGCATTTCTCCTATATATCTCACATTCCCCACATAGTGCATTTCTCCTATATATTACACATTCCCCCATACAGTACATTTCTCCCATATATCACACATTCCCCCATACAGTACATTTCTCCTATATCACACATTCCCCCATACAGTACATTTCTCCTATATATCACACATTCCCCCGTACAGTACATTTCTCCTATATCACACATTCCCCCATACAGTACATTTCTCCTATATATCTCACATTCCCCATATAGTGCATTTCTCCTATATATCTCACATTCCCCCATATAGTGCATTTCTCCAATATATCACACATTCCCCTATACAGTACATTTCTCCTATATCACACATTCCCCCATACAGTACAATTTCTGCTATATCACACATTCCCCCATACAGTACATTTCTCCAATATCACACATTCCCCCATAAAGTACATTTCTCCTATATATCTCACATTCCCCATATAGTGCATTTCTTCTATATATCACACATTCCCCCATACAGTACATTTCTCCTATATATCACACATTCCCACATACAGTACATTTCTCCTATATCACACATTCCCTCATACAGTACATTTCTCCTATATATCTCACATTCCCCCATATAGTACATTTCTCCTATATATCACACATTCCCCCATACAGTACATTTCTCCTATATATCACACATTCTCCCATACAGTACATTTCTCCTATATATCATCCATTCCCCCATACAGTACATTTCTCCTATATCACACATTCCCCCATACAGTACATTTCTCCTATATCACACATTCCCCCATACAGTACATTTCTCCTATATCACACATTCCCCCATACAGTACATTTCTCCTATATTCACATTCCCCCATATAGTGCATTTCTCCTATATATCACACATTCCCCCATACAGTACATTTCACCCATATATCACACATTCCCCCATACAGTACATTTCTCCTATATATCACACATTCCCCCATACAGTACATTTTTCCTATATATCTCACATTCCCCCATATAGTGCATTTCATCTATATATATCACATTCCCCCATACAGTACATTACTCCTATATCACACGTTCCCCCATACAGTACATTTCTCTATATCACACATTCCCCCATACAGTACATTTCTCCTATATCTCACATTACCACATATAGTGCATTTCTCCTATATATCACATTCCCCCATACAGTACATTTCACCCATATATCACACATTCCCCCATACAGTACATTTCTCCTATATCTCACATTCCCCATATAGTGCATTTCATCTATACATATCACACATTCCCCATATAGTGCATTTCTCCTATATATCTCACATTCCCCCATATAGTGCATTTCTCCTATATATCACACATTCCCCATACAGTACATTTCCCTATATATCTCACATTCCCCCATACAGTACATTTCTCCTATATATCTCACATTCCCCCATATAGTGCATTTCTCCTACATATCACACATTCCCCATACAGTCATTCTCCTATATCACACATTCCCATACAGTACATTCTCCTATATATCTCACATTCCCCATAAGTGCATTTCTCCATATATCACACACCCATACAGTACATTTCCTATATATCACATTCCCCCATACAGTACATTTCTCCTATATACACATTCCCCATACAGTACATTTCTCTATATATCTCACATTCCCCATATAGTGCATTTCTCCTATATAATTCATACATACATTCTATTCTCCTCATACAGTACATTTCTCCTATATATCCACATTCCCCATACAGTACATTTCTCCTATATCACACATTCCCCATACAGTACATTTCTCCTATATATCTCACATTCCCCCATACAGTACATTCTCCTATATATCTCACATTTCCCCATATAGTGCATTTCTCCTATGTATCACACAGTCCTCCATACAGAACATTTCTCCTATATATCACACATTTCCCCATACAGTACATTTCTCCTGTAGCCTTATACGCTAACCGAACTTTAATTGCAGACGGTTCACCTATGTAGACTCCCATACATCATGTCTATGCTCGGTTCACCGATGTCGACTTCCATACATCCCGTCTATGCACGGTTCACCTATGTAGACTCCCATACATCCCCATACAGTACATTTCTCCTATATATCTCACATTCCCCCACACAGTACATTTCTCCTATATATCACACATTCCCCCATACAGTACATTTCTCCTATATACTCACATTCCCCCATATAGTGCATTTCTCCTATATATCACACATTCCCCCATACAGTACATTTCTCCTATATATCTCACATTCCCCCATACAGTACATTTCTCCTATAAATCACACATTTCCCCATACAGTACATTTCTCCTGTAGCCTTATACGCTAACCGAACTTTAATTGCTGACGGTTCACCTATGTACAGTCATGGACAAAAGTTTTGAGAATGACACAAATATTAATTTTTACAAAGTCCACTGCTTCACTTTTTCTAATGGCAATTTGCATATACTCCAGAATGTTATAAAGAGTGATCAGCTTAACAGCAATTACTTGCAAAGTCAATATTTGGCTAGAAAATGAACTTTATCCCCCAAAACACATTTCAACATCATTGCAGCCCTGCCTTAAAAGGACCAGCTAACCTCTTTTCAGTGATTGCTCCATTAACACAGGTGTGGGTGTTGATGAGGACATGGCTTGAGATCAATCTGTCATGATTAAGTGAGAATGACACCACTGGACACTTTAAAAGGAGGCTGGTGCTTAGCATCATTGTTTCTCTTCTGTTAACCATGGTTATCTCTAAAGAAACACGTGCAGTCACCATTGCAATGCACAAAAATGGCCTAACAGGGAAGAGTATCGCAGCTAGAAAGATTGCACCTCAGTCAACAATCTATTACATCATCAAGAACTTCAAGGAGAGAGGTTCCATTGTTGCCAAAAAGGCTCCAAGGCGCCCAAGAAAGACCAGCAAGCGCCAGGACCATCTCTTAAAAGTGTTTCAGCTGCGGGATCGGGCTACCAGCAGTGCAGAGCTTGCTCAGGAATGGCAGCAGGCAGGTGTGAGTGCATCTGCACGCACTGTGAGGCAGAGACTCTTGGAGCAAGGCCTGGTCTCAAGGAGGGCAGCAAAGAAGCCACTTCTCTCCAGAAAAAACATCATGGACAGACTGATATTCTGCAAAAGGGACAGGCAGTGGACTGCTGAAGACTGGGGTAAAGTTATTTTCTCTGATGAATCCCCTTTTCGATTGTTTGGGACATCAGGAAAACGCCTCATTCGGAGAAGACAAGGTGAGCGCTACCACCAGTCTTGTCTCATGCCAACTGTTAAGCATCCTGAAACCATTCCTGTGTGGGGTTGCTTCTCAGCCAAGGGAATCGGCTCTCTCACAGTCTTGCCTAAAAACACAGCCATGATTAAAGAATGGTACCAGAATGTCCTCCAAGAGCAACTTCTCCCATCCCTCCAAGAGCAGTTTGGCGATCAACAATGCCTTTTCCAGCATGATGGAGCACCTTGCCATAAAGCAAAGGTGATAACTAAATGGCTCAGGGAACAAAACATAGAGATTTTGGGTCCATGGCCTGGAAACTCCCCAGATCTTAATCCCATTGAGAACTTGTGGTCAATCATCAAGAGACGGATGGACAAACAAAAACCTAAAAATTCTGACAAAATGAAAGCATTGATTGTGCAAGAATGGACTGCTATCAGTCAGGATTTGGTCCAGAAGTTGATTGAGAGCATGCCAGGGAGAATTGCAGAGGTCCTGAAGAAGAAGGGTCAACACTGCAAATATTGACTTGCTGCATTAACTCATTCTGTCAATATAAGCTTTTGTTACTCATATGTTTGCAATTATATTTCTGTCTGTGATAAAAACATCTGTCAAACACACATAAAAACCAGAGGGCAGCAGATCATGTGAAAATATAATATTTGTGTCATTCTCAAAACTTTTGGCCATGACTGTAGACTCCCATACATCCTGTCTACGCTCGGTTCACCGATGTAGCCTCCCATACATCCCCATACAGTACATTTCTCCTATATATCACACATTCCCCCATACAGTACATTTCACCCATATATCACACATTCCCCCATACAGTACATTTCTCCTATATATCACACATTCCCCCATACAGTACATTTTTCCTATATATCTCACATTCCCCCATATAGTGCATTTCATCTATATATATCACATTCCCCATACAGTACATTACTCCTATATCACACGTTCCCCCATACAGTACATTTCTCCTATATCACACATTCCCCCATACAGTACATTTCTCCTATATCTCACATTACCCCATATAGTGCATTTCTCCTATATATCACACATTCCCCCATACAGTACATTTCACCCATATATCACACATTCCCCCATACAGTACATTTCTCCTATATCTCACATTCCCCCATATAGTGCATTTCATCTATACATATCACACATTCCCCATATAGTGCATTTCTCCTATATATCTCACATTCCCCCATATAGTGCATTTCTCCTATATATTACACATTCCCCCATACAGTACATTTCTCCCATATATCACACATTCCCCCATACAGTACATTTCTCCTATATCACACATTCCCCCATACAGTACATTTCTCCTATATATCACACATTCCCCCGTACAGTACATTTCTCCTATATCACACATTCCCCATACAGTACATTTCTCCTATATATCTCACATTCCCCATATAGTGCATTTCTCCTATATATCACACATTCTCCTATACAGTACATTTCTCCTATATATCTCACATTCCCCCATACAGTACATTTCTCCTATATCACACATTCCCCCATACAGTACATTTCTCCTATATATCTCACATTCCCCATATAGTGCATTTCTCCTATATATCACACATTCCCCCATACAGTACATTTCCCCTATATATCTCACATTCCCCCATACAGTACATTTCTCCTATATATCTCACATTCCCCCATATAGTGCATTTCTCCTACATATCACACATTCCCCATACAGTACATTTCTCCTATATATCTCACATTCCCCCATACAGTACATTCTCCTATATATCTCACATTTCCCCATATAGTGCATTTCTCCTATGTATCACACATTCCTCCATACAGTACATTTCTCCTATATATCACACATTTCCCCATACAGTACATTTCTCCTGTAGCCTTATACGCTAACCGAACTTTAATTGCAGACGGTTCACCTATGTAGACTCCCATACATCATGTCTATGCTCGGTTCACCGATGTCGACTTCCATACATCCCGTCTATGCACGGTTCACCTATGTAGACTCCCATACATCCCCATACAGTACATTTCTCCTATATATCACACATTCCCCCATACAGTACATTTCTCCTATATATCTCACATTCCCCATATAGTGCATTTCTCCTATATATCACACATTCCCCCATACAGTACATTTCTCCTATATCACACATTTCCCCATACAGTACATTTCTCCTGTAGCCTTATACGCTAACCGAACTTTAATTGCTGACGGTTCACCTATGTACAGTCATGGACAAAAGTTTTGAGAATGACACAAATATTAATTTTTACAAAGTCCACTGCTTCACTTTTTCTAATGGCAATTTGCATATACTCCAGAATGTTATAAAGAGTGATCAGCTTAACAGCAATTACTTGCAAAGTCAATATTTGGCTAGAAAATGAACTTTATCCCCCAAAACACATTTCAACATCATTGCAGCCCTGCCTTAAAAGGACCAGCTAACCTCTTTTCAGTGATTGCTCCATTAACACAGGTGTGGGTGTTGATGAGGACATGGCTGGAGATCAATCTGTCATGATTAAGTGAGAATGACACCACTGGACACTTTAAAAGGAGGCTGGTGCTTAGCATCATTGTTTCTCTTCTGTTAACCATGGTTATCTCTAAAGAAACACGTGCAGTCACCATTGCAATGCACAAAAATGGCCTAACAGGGAAGAGTATCGCAGCTAGAAAGATTGCACCTCAGTCAACAATCTATTGCATCATCAAGAACTTCAAGGAGAGAGGTTCCATTGTTGCCAAAAAGGCTCCAAGGCGCCCAAGAAAGACCAGCAAGCGCCAGGACCGTCTCTTAAAAGTGTTTCAGCTGCGGGATCGGGCTACCAGCAGTGCAGAGCTTGCTCAGGAATGGCAGCAGGCAGGTGTGAGTGCATCTGCACGCACTGTGAGGCAGAGATTCTTGGAGCAAGGCCTGGTCTCAAGGAGGGCAGCAAAGAAGCCACTTCTCTCCAGAAAAAACATCATGGACAGACTGATATTCTGCAAAAGGGACAGGCAGTGGACTGCTGAAGACTGGGGTAAAGTTATTTTCTCTGATGAATCCCCTTTTTGATTGTTTGGGACATCAGGAAAACGCCTCATTCGGAGAAGACAAGGTGAGCGCTACCACCAGTCTTGTCTCATGCCAACTGTTAAGCATCCTGAAACCATTCCTGTGTGGGGTTGCTTCTCAGCCAAGGGAATCGGCTCTCTCACAGTCTTGCCTAAAAACACAGCCATGATTAAAGAATGGTACCAGAATGTCCTCCAAGAGCAACTTCTCCCATCCCTCCAAGAGCAGTTTGGCGATCAACAATGCCTTTTCCAGCATGATGGAGCACCTTGCCATAAAGCAAAGGTGATAACTAAATGGCTCAGGGAACAAAACATAGAGATTTTGGGTCCATGGCCTGGAAACTCCCCAGATCTTAATCCCATTGAGAACTTGTGGTCAATCATCAAGAGACGGATGGACAAACAAAAACCTAAAAATTCTGACAAAATGAAAGCATTGATTGTGCAAGAATGGACTGCTATCAGTCAGGATTTGGTCCAGAAGTTGATTGAGAGCATGCCAGGGAGAATTGCAGAGGTCCTGAAGAAGAAGGGTCAACACTGCAAATATTGACTTGCTGCATTAACTCATTCTGTCAATATAAGCTTTTGTTACTCATATGTTTGCAATTATATTTCTGTCTGTGATAAAAACATCTGTCAAACACACATAAAAACCAGAGGGCAGCAGATCATGTGAAAATATAATATTTGTGTCATTCTCAAAACTTTTGGCCATGACTGTAGACTCCCATACATCCTGTCTACGCTCGGTTCACCGATGTAGACTCCCATACATCCCCATACAGTACATTTCTCCTATATATCACACATTCCCCCATACAGTACATTTCTCCTATATATCACACATTCCCCCATACAGTACATTTCTCCTATATATCACACATTCCCCCATACAGTACATTTCTCCTATATCACATATTCCCCCATACAGTACATTTCTCCTATATCACACATTCCCCCATACAGTACATTTCTCCTATATCACACATTCCCCATACAGTACATTTCTCCTATATACACACATTCTCCCATACATACATTTCTCCTATATCACACATTCCCCATACAATACATTTCTCCTATATCACACATTCTCCCAGACAGTACATTTCTCCTATATATCACACATTCTCCCATACAGTACATTTCTCCTATTTATCACACATTCCCCCATACAGTACATTTCTCCTATTTATCACACATTCCCCCATACAGTACATTTCTCCTATATCACACATTCCCCTATACAGTACATTTCTCCTATATATCACATTCTCCCATACAGTACATTTCTCCTATATATCACACATTCCCCCATACAGTACATTTCTCCTATATATCTCACATTCCCCCATACAGTATATTTCTCCTATATCACACATTCCCCCATACAGTACATTTCTCCTATATATCACATTCCCCCATACAGTACATTTCTCCTATATCACACATTCCCCCATACAGTACATTTCTCCTATATATCACACATTCCCCCATACAGTACATTTCTCCTATGTATCACACATTCCCCATACAGTACATTTCTCCTATATATCACACATTCCCCCATACAGTACATTTCTCCTATATCACACATTCCCCCATACAGTACATTTCTCCTATATCTCACATTCCCCCATATAGTGCATTTCTCCTATATATCACACATTCCCCCATACAGTACATTTCACCCATATATCACACATTCCCCCATACAGTACATTTCTCCTATATATCACACATTCCCCCATACAGTACATTTTTCCTATATATCTCACATTCCCCCATATAGTGCATTTCATCTATATATATCACATTCCCCCATACAGTACATTACTCCTATATCACACGTTCCCCCATACAGTACATTTCTCCTATATCACACATTCCCCCATACAGTACATTTCTCCTATATCTCACATTACCACATATAGTGCATTTCTCCTATATATCACACATTCCCCCATACAGTACATTCTCCTATAATCTCACATTTCCCCATATAGTGCATTTCTCCTATGTATCACACAGTCCTCCATACAGAACATTTCTCCTATATATCACACATTTCCCCATACAGTACATTTCTCCTGTAGCCTTATACGCTAACCGAACTTTAATTGCAGACGGTTCACCTATGTAGACCCCATACATCATGTCTATGCTCGGTTCACCGATGTCGACTTCCATACATCCCGTCTATGCACGGTTCACCTATGTAGACTCCCATACATCCCCATACAGTACATTTCTCCTATATATCTCACATTCCCCCACACAGTACATTTCTCCTATATATCACACATTCCCCCATACAGTACATTTCTCCTATATATCTCACATTCCCCCATATAGTGCATTTCTCCTATATATCACACATTCCCCCATACAGTACATTTCTCCTATATATCTCACATTCCCCCATACAGTACATTTCTCCTATATATCACACATTTCCCCATACAGTACATTTCTCCTGTAGCCTTATACGCTAACCGAACTTTAATTGCTGACGGTTCACCTATGTACAGTCATGGACAAAAGTTTTGAGAATGACACAAATATTAATTTTTACAAAGTCCACTGCTTCACTTTTTCTAATGGCAATTTGCATATACTCCAGAATGTTATAAAGAGTGATCAGCTTAACAGCAATTACTTGCAAAGTCAATATTTGGCTAGAAAATGAACTTTATCCCCCAAAACACATTTCAACATCATTGCAGCCCTGCCTTAAAAGGACCAGCTAACCTCTTTTCAGTGATTGCTCCATTAACACAGGTGTGGGTGTTGATGAGGACATGGCTTGAGATCAATCTGTCATGATTAAGTGAGAATGACACCACTGGACACTTTAAAAGGAGGCTGGTGCTTAGCATCATTGTTTCTCTTCTGTTAACCATGGTTATTTCTAAAGAAACACGTGCAGTCACCATTGCAATGCACAAAAATGGCCTAACAGGGAAGAGTATCGCAGCTAGAAAGATTGCACCTCAGTCAACAATCTATTGCATCATCAAGAACTTCAAGGAGAGAGGTTCCATTGTTGCCAAAAAGGCTCCAAGGCGCCCAAGAAAGACCAGCAAGCGCCAGGACCATCTCTTAAAAGTGTTTCAGCTGCGGGATCGGGCTACCAGCAGTGCAGAGCTTGCTCAGGAATGGCAGCAGGCAGGTGTGAGTGCATCTGCACGCACTGTGAGGCAGAGACTCTTGGAGCAAGGCCTGGTCTCAAGGAGGGCAGCAAAGAAGCCACTTCTCTCCAGAAAAAACATCATGGACAGACTGATATTCTGCAAAAGGGACAGGCAGTGGACTGCTGAAGACTGGGGTAAAGTTATTTTCTCTGATGAATCCCCTTTTCGATTGTTTGGGACATCAGGAAAACGCCTCATTCGGAGAAGACAAGGTGAGCGCTACCACCAGTCTTGTCTCATGCCAACTGTTAAGCATCCTGAAACCATTCCTGTGTGGGGTTGCTTCTCAGCCAAGGGAATCGGCTCTCTCACAGTCTTGCCTAAAAACACAGCCATGATTAAAGAATGGTACCAGAATGTCCTCCAAGAGCAACTTCTCCCATCCCTCCAAGAGCAGTTTGGCGATCAACAATGCCTTTTCCAGCATGATGGAGCACCTTGCCATAAAGCAAAGGTGATAACTAAATGGCTCAGGGAACAAAACATAGAGATTTTGGGTCCATGGCCTGGAAACTCCCCAGATCTTAATCCCATTGAGAACTTGTGGTCAATCATCAAGAGACGGATGGACAAACAAAAACCTAAAAATTCTGACAAAATGAAAGCATTGATTGTGCAAGAATGGACTGCTATCAGTCAGGATTTGGTCCAGAAGTTGATTGAGAGCATGCCAGGGAGAATTGCAGAGGTCCTGAAGAAGAAGGGTCAACACTGCAAATATTGACTTGCTGCATTAACTCATTCTGTCAATATAAGCTTTTGTTACTCATATGTTTGCAATTATATTTCTGTCTGTGATAAAAACATCTGTCAAACACACATAAAAACCAGAGGGCAGCAGATCATGTGAAAATATAATATTTGTGTCATTCTCAAAACTTTTGGCCATGACTGTAGACTCCCATACATCCTGTCTACGCTCGGTTCACCGATGTAACTCCCATACATCCCCATACAGTACATTTCTCCTATATATCACACATTCCCCCATACAGTACATTTCTCCTATATATCACACATTCCCCCATACAGTACATTTCTCCTATATATCACACATTCCCCCATACAGTACATTTCTCCTATATCACATATTCCCCCATACAGTACATTTCTCCTATATCACACATTCCCCCATACAGTACATTTCTCCTATATCACACATTCCCCCATACAGTACATTTCTCCTATATCACACATTCTCCCATACAGTACATTTCTCCTATATATCACACATTCCCCCATACAATACATTTCTCCTATATCACACATTCTCCCAGACAGTACATTTCTCCTATATATCACACATTCTCCCATACAGTACATTTCTCCTATTTATCACACATTCCCCCATACAGTACATTTCTCCTATTTATCACACATTCCCCATACAGTACATTTCTCCTATATCACACATTCCCCTATACAGTACATTTCTCCTATATATCACATTCTCCCATACAGTACATTTCTCCTATATATCACACATTCCCCCATACAGTACATTTCTCCTATATATCTCACATTCCCCCATACAGTATATTTCTCCTATATCACACATTCCCCCATACAGTACATTTCTCCTATATATCACATTCCCCATACAGTACATTTCTCCTATATCACACATTCCCCCATACAGTACATTTCTCCTATATATCACACATTCCCCCATACAGTACATTTCTCCTATGTATCACACATTCCCCATACAGTACATTTCTCCTATATATCACACATTCCCCCATACAGTACATTTCTCCTATATATCACACATTCCCCCATACAGTACATTTCTCCTATATATCACACATTTCCCATACAGTACATTTCTCCTATTTATCACACATTTCCCATACAGTACATTTCTCCTATATATCATACTATATTTCCATATCCACATCCCATACAGTACATTTCTCCTATATACACACATTCCCCCATACAGTACATTTCTCCTATATATCACACATTCCCCCATACAGTACATTTCTCCTATATATCACACATTCCCCATACAGTACATTTCTCCTATTATCACACATTCCCCCATACAGTACATTTCTCCTATTATATCACACATTCCCCCATACAGTACATTTCTCCTTATATCACACATTCCCCCATACAGTACATTTCTCCTATATCACACATTCCCCCATACAGTACATTTCTCCATATATCACACATTCCCCATACAGTACATTTCCTATATATCACACATTCCCCCATACAGTACATTTCTCCTATATATCACACATTCCCCCATACAGTACATTTCTCCTATATACACACATTCCCCCATACAGTACATTTCTCCTATATCACACATTCCCCATACAGTACATTTCTCCTATATCACACATTCCCCATACAGTACATTTCTCCTATATCACACATTCCCCATACAGTACATTTTCCTATATATCACACATTCCCCCATACAGTACATTTCTCCTATATTCACACATTCCCCATACAGTACATTTCACCATATATCACACATTCCCCCATACAGTACATTTCTCCTATATATCACACATTCCCCCATACAGTACATTTCTCCTATTATATCACACATTCCCCCATACAGTACATTTCTCCATGTATCACACATTCCCCCATACAGTACATTTCTCCTATATCACACATTCCCCCATACAGTACATTTCTCCTATATATCACATCCCATACAGTACATTTTCCTATACACATTCCCCATACAGTACATTTCTCCTATATATCACACATTCCCCCATACAGTACATTTCCATATATCACACATTCCCCCATACAGTACATTTCTCCATATATCACACATTCCCCATACAGTACATTTCTCCTATATCACACATTCCCCCATACAGTACATTTCTCCTATATATCACACATTCCCCCATACAGTACATTTCTCCTATATCACACATTCCCATACAGTACATTCTCCTATATCACACATTCCCATACAGTACATTTCTCCTATATCACACATTCCCCCATACAGTACATTTCCCATATATCACACATTCCCCATACAGTACATTTCTCCTATATATCACACATTCCCCCATACAGTACATTTCTCCTATATCACACATTCCCCATACAGTACATTTCTCCTATATATCACACATTCCCCCATACAGTACATTTCTCCTATATCACACATTCCCCATACAGTACATTTCTCCTATATATCACACATTCCCCCATACAGTACATTTCTCCTATATCACACATTCCCCATACAGTACATTTCTCCTATATCACACATTCCCCCATACAGTACATTTCTCCATATATCACACATTCCCCCATACAGTACATTTCTCCTATATATCACACATTCCCCCATACAGTACATTTCTCCTATATATCACACATTCCCCCATACAGTACATTTCTCCTATATTCACACATTCCCCCATACAGTACATTTCTCCTATATATCACACATTCCCCCATACAGTACATTTCTCCATATATCACACATTCCCCCATACAGTACATTTCTCCTATATATCACACATTCCCCCATACAGTACATTTCTCCTATATCACACATTCCCCATACAGTACATTTCTCCTATATATCACACATTCCCCATACAGTACATTTCTCCTATAATCACACATTCCCCCATACAGTACATTTCTCCATATATCACACATTCCCCCATAAGTACATTTCTCCTATATCACACATTCCCCCATACAGTACATTTCTCCTATATATCACACATTCCCCCATACAGTACATTTCACCTATATCACACATTCCCCCATACAGTACATTTCTCCTATATATCACACATTCCCCCATACAGTACATTTCTCCTATATACACACATTCCCCCATACAGTACATTTCTCCTATATATCACACATTCCCCCATACAGTACATTTCTCCTATATATCACACATTCCCCCATACAGTACATTTCTCCTATATATCACACATTCCCCCATACAGTACATTTCTCCATATATCACACATTCCCCCATACAGTACATTTCTCCTATATTCACACATTCCCCCATACAGTACATTTCTCCTATATATCACACATTCCCCCATACAGTACATTTCCCTATATCACACATTCCCCCATACAGTACATTTCACCCATATATCACACATTCCCCCATACAGTACATTTCTCCTATATATCACACATTCCCCCATACAGTACATTTCTCCTATAATGTATCCCGCTATATTGCCTTTTCCCACCTCTCTCACGTCCCATATATGGCTTCCCTCCATGTGTCCCCCTCTGCCCCATATTCCCGCTTCCGTTCACTTTCTCGTCCCACCACCTCCTCTCCCTGCTGCTCCCGCGCACAGACTATCCCGTGTTATGACTTCCTTCCTGTCACTAGCACAGACCCCGGCTTTCTCCCACGTGCACGCAGGCTCACACTCCGTGCTCCTCCCGGGCCGCTGGGATCTCTCCCTTCTATGGGATCACGCAGCTTCCACCACTTCGCTCTGTCTCGTGCTTACAGACTGCAGTATATGAAGTATCGCTAGGGGCGCTGCCCAGCAGTACGAGCATGTTCTGCCATTCACAGTTCTGGTAGCGGGCGTGGCCATGCTGTTAGTCAGGACACTTGGAGGGGCGGGGCTTTCTGTCAGCGTGCTGGGCCCTCCCTGTCACTCAGAGAACGCTGTGGGGGCGTGGCTCTGCTGACAGTCCCTCCGTGGTGGGTGTGGCCAGGACGTCAGTCAGCGGGAGGAGGCGTGGCCAGTGCTGCGCTCAGCTGGTGCAGCCCGTTCACCTGCAGCTCAGAGCGGGGGAGAGACGGGGCGGCAAGCGGCAGCGCCCGGGGGCAGCGGAGCTTCACACCGGCACCGGGACGTGTAGGACTGAAGGGAGGACTGACATTCCTGCAAATACTGGGGGCGCTCTGGACACTTGGCTGCTGGGATCGAGAGTCCTGTCTGGGTACAAGATGCCAGGGGTTCTGCTGCTGCTGTTGGCTCTGCCAGGGGCACTGGGGGTAAGTGGGCATCCTCCTCTTCCTATGCACCCCTGGAGTATTGGGGAGTGTTCTGCAGTGTCACTCTTAGATGTGTCCTGTCACCTCTGTCACTCTCCTCTCAATGGACATGTAGAAATGAGTTCACCTGCATGCGTGCAAGGGGTTAACTGAGGATGCTTCGTAAACCCCAGAGCTCGGAGGGACAAATCTGCACAAGGAAATGGCACCGGGACGGTTAATGACCCCCCTCTGTACTTGCTGTGTGCCAAGTGGTCATTGGACAGAAGGGGTTAATGAGGTCCCTATCGAGATTTTAATGTCTGTCAAGAATTTAATGGCCCAAATGATTGACCGATGCCTGTCACACTGTACGCCCCTTGGGATCGGAAGGGGTTAACTTGGGGTGCCGGTTTGGATGGATGCAGAACTGAGATGGTTAACTGCCATGTTCGCATGTGGCATATGCCAAGTGATCAGTGGGCATGAACGGGAAGGGTTAAGTCTATTTATTTTTGCACATTCCTGGATTAGAATGGGACAGTTTGTATGCACATGATACATGGAGTGAGTGTGAAGGGTTAATCGGCTGGCATTGGGTGAATGGAGGGTACACTGGGCATGTGCCTCTGCTCTGATTTATCTGGTCTCTTGAGGTGGAAGTTCAGAGTGGGGCACACACTGTGAGCGAACACTTTACATCCTGGCAGTACGGCGGTGTCACCGTGACCCGCCTAGATGTAATGCCACCTTTCCTTCTAGTAACATGTTGGCACTGATGTGTGTGGGTAGCGGTGTCAGACTCCGCACATCTCTGCCATCCTCGCTAGGTACCAAGGCATCTGCAATATCCTGCTCCCACAATGAATGATCAATATGACTTGATAGCTTCACTGGCAAATAAGGCGGCTAATAAGACGTGGCATTAAGCCCGGCTTAACCCCTTCCTCTGTGCACCTGTGCTCTGTGAGGGTATGGGAAGTCAGTGCATTGCAGAGAGGAGCCGGGGAGAACTCAGTGATGCATGATCTGTCTTCTGCGGGTTGTGAGATAGGAATCACTACACAGCAATTTGCAGAAGTTAATAGAT
Source organism: Oophaga sylvatica (assembly GCA_033576555.1). Classification (NCBI taxonomy): domain Eukaryota; kingdom Metazoa; phylum Chordata; class Amphibia; order Anura; family Dendrobatidae; genus Oophaga; species Oophaga sylvatica. The sequence continues at coordinate 111,499,504 of JARQOD010000003.1, forward strand.
TGACCAGTTGCACGAATGCAGGACAATGCGAGCAAATAGCAGGCGAGAAAGAGCGCTAAAGATTTTCTGCTTCCACAAAGACTGAATGCAGAAAAATAAACCCCCGGATTGGAACCCTCTGCAGATTCCTCTGCCGGCTGAATGGGATGGCAGTGATAAAGATGCTGCTGTGTTACCACTGACACAAAAATTTCTGTGCTTTGCAAAAGTGTCCTTCTTCCTCGGTCTCTATACAGCACACATGTCCTGTGACCTGCCAAGAATGTAACCCTTCAATTCACTGCCATGGGAAGCGGTGGCACACAATGTGGCCTGTCACTGAAGCACAAAGATGTTTGGCGTCTAAGAATCCCCCCCCAAATAATGATAGTTGTATATATACAGTATATTAAATGATGCACTTTCTTAAGGGTTGCATAGCAGACACGGGAAGCAAGATGTCTCCATAGGCTGCACACATTCCTACTCATTGGAATTTTAAATGACACTGCTCCTCTTTTGCTCTCTGCTGAAATCCTTTTCTTTTCTGTTCCTCTCTGGCTCAGTGACCTGAGCCGGCTGAGCTGTGGGTACAACACAGATACCAGATAACAGCCTCCAGTCTGTCCAGTCTACATAGAAAAGGAAAAATAAATGTTTTCTAATTCCCGGAACAAGACCAAAATGATGAACATTAAGGAGCCGGCGCTTTCTGTGTGAACTCCGGCAACCTGTAGCCTTATACGCTAGCCGAACTTTAATTGCTGACGGTTCACCAATGTCGACTCCCATATATCCCATCTACGCACGGTTCACCATTGTCGACTCCCATACATCCCGTCTACGCACGGTTCACCTATGTAGACTCCCATACATCCCGTCTACGCACGGTTTACTGATGTCGACTTCCATACATCCCGTCTACGCACGGTTTCACCTATGTAGACTTCCATACATCCCGTCTACGCACGGTTCACCATTGTCGACTTCCATACATCCGTCTACGCACGGTTCACTGATGTCGACTTCCATACACCCGTCTACGCACGGTTCAACGTTGTCGACTTCCATACATCCCGTCTACGCACGGTTCACCTATGTAGACTTCCATACATCCCGTCTACGCACGGTTCACTGATGTCGACTTCCATACATCCCGTCTACGCACGGTTCAACGTTGTCGACTTCCATACATCCCGTCTACGCACGGTTCACCTATGTAGACTTCCATACATCCCGTCTACGCAAGGTTCACTGATGTCGGCTTCCATACATCCCATCTACGCACGGTTCAACGTTGTCAACTTCCATACATCCAGTCTACGTACGGTTCACTGATGTCGACTTACATACATCCCATCTACGCACGGTTCACTGATGTCGACTTCCATACATCCCGTCTACGCCCGGTTCACTGATGTCGACTTCCATACATCCCGTCTACGCACGGTTTCAAACGTTGTCGACTCCAATACATCCCGTCTACGCACAGTTCACCGTTGTCGGACTCCCTTACAACTCCAGTCTACGCACGGTTCACCTATGTAGACTCCCATACATCCAGTCTACGCACGGTTCACCGATGTAGACTCCCATACATTCAGTCTACGCACGGTTCACCTATGTAGACTCCCATACATCCAGTCTTCGCACGGTTCACCGATGTAGACTCCCATACATCCAGTCTACGCACGGTTCACCTATGTAGACTCCCATACATCCAGTCTACGCACGGTTTACCGTTGTCGACTCCCATACTTACCATCTACGCACAGTTCACCGTTTTCGACTCCCATACATCCAGTCTACTCTTGTAAGGCTGCAGAGAGGTTCAAACAATAGATCCGAAACATTAACTGTGGATTAAAGTCCGTGATTTATTAGCAATGTATTTAGTATTAAGGGCTGTCAGAACTACAACTCCCAGCATGGCCCGATTGAAGACTGTAAAGCGCCAATACAGGACTATTAAGATTGTTTTATCACATTATTGGTTGCTTTAGAATCTCATTTTCCTACATGTTAAAAATTATTGAAGGTTTTGGGAAAAAAAATAAAATGGCAGGTGACAACACAAAAAACTAATCCTGCACTAAGTTCATGTGCTGACCTCCACCATAAAGGAAAGTCTTTTTTCACTGTAGCCCATGGCTCCTCCAAAGCAGAATGATCTCCTCTACATTCAGTACAATGTCCATTACCATTGCAGGGACTGAGCACAGAGTGCCATGTGCTGAGGACGGCTGGGAAGACGCTCTGTCTTGATAAGGGAGTTTAAGATTTATGGCTAGGGCTATAGTGAAGGAAAGAAGCAGATCACCTTGCAACACAACCGGGTCTTCTATTCCCATCCACCATGCCTGGGCAGCCGGCAGCAGGCACTATCTGTCTGCGTATCCATGATGAGACCAATGGCGTCCTTGTCATTGGTTATTGATATGCAATTACTCAATGGAGACGGAGTATAACTGTCCCCCACAGTTTATAGTCACTTACCGCTCCGAACCTTTATGTTTAGTGGGATGTGTTGGGTTGTGATAGATGCTCGTCATCCCATTTTATTAACAGTACAGACATACAGTGATGGGATGCAAACTGTCGGCTTTGCATTGAGTACGCAATGCACGAATGCAGGGAGGCTTTTTAGGCAACTAATAAACAGCCGTTACTTGTGGCATTCTGCTTTTTCGGCACTTAGCAGCCTTGAGATGTACTTTTCGTGATGTGATGTTTAATAAATTAAGTACACTTAGCTCTGCCTGCCCTTAATGTAGGGGAGTTTCGCACAGGACTGCCTTTATGTCATCACAGTTTGGGCCCTGGGTTTAACCCTTCTTCCAGTTTACAGGTTGCTTTCTGTAGGATTCAGCACTGGACAGCTACCTTTCGTCTGTATGTTCACACAGTATACTGGGGATAGTGCCTTATGTGTCATACAGTGACGTTTAAGATCTCAGTACAATATATAGTTACTGTATTTTTTTTTATATTTTACCATATAGCAGCATTTTCCAACCACTGTTTTTTTTTAGCGTTTTTAAAACTACAACTCCCAACATGCCCTGATCTGAGAATTGTAGTTTTACAGCAATCAGAAGTTGGTGACCACTAATGTAGGGGCAACTGGATAGTAGAAAAAGTCCCAATCTCAATTTGTCTCACTCTTAATGTAAACTATAGTATTATAGTTACAACACAAAGTTATATCGTGTGTATGTACGGTATATATCCATGCATATGTACAGCTTGGATCTCTTCTATGGGAGAAACTGCTATTTTAATCCACTGGCCTTTCTAGTCCTTAATGCTCTCGCATTGTGATCAGCGAGGTAAGATATTATAATACTGTAGCTTTACATGCAGTCCTATGCAAATCCCACAGACAGAAGCATAATGCCACATGGCAAGCCAACATTGCGGTCATTTTCGGCTCTGCTGCATTTTTACAGGGCATAGTGTGACCTGAACTGTTGATCTTACGAATCGTATTGCCGAGCAGATATTGTATAAATCATCTAATATGTAAAGGATAATAATCGGTTTTATCGGAGCTCTGCAGTAACAGTCACGGTTTTCAGATGTGTAACTCTTATTGTGTAAAATAATGTGATTGTGGGTCTATGAAGTAGACGGTGATCCACAATCGGCGCCTCTATTCCTGTCCTCTTATAGTTTGTGAAATGCAATGTTTTTTTGTCCCTATGTTAATAGCACAAGAGAAAGACATAGAAGAAGAAAAAACCAACCCTTTCTATTGCAGTATATTTCCCCCCCTGAATAAGAGTGCGGAGGCTGTTAGAGCTAATCAGGGTCATTATACTCTTCACTGTCTGCGACTACATATTCCATCCCCAAAGGCAGATTGAGAACCGCTACCAAGGAGATGGGCTCTGAACAAATACTTGAGGTCTTCGCAAATTCCAGATGAAATTTGGTGAAATCAAATCTCTGATGCTTCTCCGAGAAGGTTTCATGAATTTAACTCCCCTGTTTCCGAAAGCAGAGAGATAAAATGCGAATAACACTCTAAAGCTGGAAAGGTGCTTCTGAAATAGTGCGGTCTACCCTAACCCAGCCTTAACACATCGGTTAAATATGCAATCAATTGACTCGATGCTGAGTTTATGCATTGATGAGCTGCTTGCGTGTAACGACATAGCAGAGCTGAATTGTGTCTCTCTGTGCGAAGTCTTATGACATAGCAATATTGCTATGAGTTGTGCCAAACTGCAGTGACAAAGCCAACACTGCTACATCTATGCATAAAGAGTTATACGAGGCCAAGGACAACCTATACATTTACAGTATGTTCAGTAATTGAACGAAAAAGCCCTATTCTCTCTGTATTAAGTATATATCTCCACATTAGTGCCCCTTCACGGATATGCACATAGTACCACTTGTTGCATTGCTTTGGAAACTAGATTTATTTTTCAGGCTTGAGCTTCTTGAATTGTAAAGTGCTGTGCAATATGGTGGCACTAAATAAGTAAATGTTACTATTCTTCTTCTCCTTCTCCATCTACTTCTTCTCTTTCGTCTTCTCCTTGTCCTTCTTCTTCTTCTCCTCCTCCTTCTTCTCCTTCTTCTTTTTCCTTTCTAGTATGTTGCTCACTAACGTTTCCATTGTCGCTTCTTGCCACGTTGGCATCTCTGTGCACTCTATACACAGCACGGTACCAATTTTTGTGCATTGTTTGCCAGCCAAAGTACAGCCTTGGCTTTTTCCTCTGTAGATGCTCGCTCAGTACCACTTCCCTTTAATTTCCATTCTTGTTCCGTAGGATTGAAGATAGAAGTCTGTGTAGTTTAGAGTTACAGTATATTTTTTTATGCCGTATATTACTTGTTTAGGGTATACATATGATTACCAATATGTCATGAGGAACATCGGAGGTCCTCAGCTTGTTTTGGAGAGTCAAGTTTTATGATCACAGGCCGTAATGAGAGACAAATCGTCTAGAGGAACTGTCTAGCTAGGAAACACATACACTCCCAAATTTTCTTAAAACAAGATCCCCCTTGGACCATGAAGTCCTAGGACACGGTACCAAAAGACACTCCTTCCTCTTCTTGCAGACCTTGAAGACTCTCTTCTCTTGTTTCCCCCTTCATTCCTTGCCTCCTTATATTCTCCATTTATCTTTCCCCCAGTTATACCCTTTCTAGCAACCCTTCATTTTGCTTTTTCTGACATCATCCATTTACCTCTAGGTAGACTTGCCTGTTTTCTTAATAGTAGGTCTTTAGTTAAAATTCTCTGATACCTTTGCTCATATTGACCATGTTTTTCTGTAGGTTCGATACCTAGGTCTCATTTTTTTTTTTTCTTTGTTTATGTTTCTAACTTAAATTGTTTTTTATTCTCGATTTCTATTTAATATAATAAAGAATTATTAAAAAATATATAATAAAAGCACCAATGATTTGGCTTCATAGGCTGATATCAGCTGGTGGGGATATATCTCTGGTCATGGTTTAATAATGTTGTGCCATCCCTTGTACCATTTGTGGACAACCGCGTTTGCACTGACTAAAAGCAAGGAAGCCACATGTAGGAGGCTCAGAGCTACAAGTGCCTCATGTGACACCTCTCCATCAGTATACTGTGCGGATCAGTGGGGATTTAATTCTCATCAGTTTACTGTAGCAGAAATGGACACAATTATCTTTAATTTATCATTAATTTGCTCTCTTCATAGTGCAGAAGTGGCCGAGCTGAAAGTAGCACCTATTGATAGATGAAACTCATTTTCTGTGGTTTGGCTATTAGCGCCCCCCGAGATTTCATATAGGTAATGGAAATATTCTGTAGTGTTACCAGGCAAACACTAAAGTCAGTCCACCAGAGCTAGAATTGCTGTTTGCATAAGAGAACCCTCCCCTCTACAACATTAATGTGCCCAAACTGCTTTTTCACAAGGGAGATCCTCTTCTATAATGTCCATGTACCCTAATTGCTCTTTGTATAAGGAAGCCCCCCGTCTACAATGTCCATGTACCTTAACTGCTCTTTGCATAAAGGAGACCCCATCTACAATGTCAGCGTCGGACTGGAGCACCTTGGGCCCACCAGAGAAAATCATTCTTGGGGCCCACTATGTAGCTAAATCGAAATAAATAGAAAACCACCAATTGTGCTTTAAAACGTGCTAATATCAGGGTATAATATAAGGTAGTACACGTCTTAATTATGTAGCAGGGGTTGGGGTAGCCCCCTTCATAGAATATAAAGAAGCCCCCTCATAGAGTACAGTGCAGCCCCTTCATAATATATAAAGTAGCCCCCTCATATAGTATAATGTAGCCCCCTCACAGAATATAATGCAGACCTCATATAGTATAATGTAGCCCCCTCATAGTATATAATGTAGCCCTCCTCATAAAATATAATGTAGCTCCCCATAGAATATAATGCAACCACCATCATAGAGTATAATGCAACCCCTCATCACTGGCGGACACAGACAGAAAAGGGCCCCTGTGCAAGAACAATATACGGGCCCTTTCCAGACCAAGATCTCTTAAAAATGTTAATTACACTTGTTTTGGAGGTAGAAATGGGCCCCCTTACCTTTTGGGCCCCTGTGCAGCTGCACAGGTTGCACCAATGATTTGTCCGCCCCTGCCCCTCATAAGGTATATTTCAGCCTCCACATAGAATATAATGTACCCCCCTCATAGGGTATAATGCAGCCACCCCATAGAATATAATGTAGTCCCCTCATAGGGTATAATGCAGCCCCCATAGTGGCAGCGTGGGCGCCGGGGCACTGGTCTGCGGGCCCTGACAGCGGGCTGTATTAGCCGCAGCCTGCGGCAAACACTGCCCACTTAATATTTACTCCTCTGCATGCCCATTGGGGCGTGGGGAAGAGTGAATGTTCATTTCACTTTAGCAGCGGGAACAGACTTTGGCTTCCTGTCACCCGCTGCTGCTCCGCTGGCACCGGGGGCCCCCATAGCAGCTGTATGGTGTGCCGCTATTAGCGACATACCACTAGCTGGGGGCCCCTGCAGCAGCAGTGGCCCTAGGCAGCTGCTGGCCCTATATGCCAGCAGGTGTCAGTGCCTGGGCCCACCGGAGAATCCAGAATTGCATAAGGGAGCCCCCTGTTTACATTGTCGATGTGCCTTAACTAGGGATGAGCTTTCCGATATTGCAATATCGGAAATCGGCCCGATATTTGCTATATGGGAATTCCAATTTCCGATTCCGATATTTTTTTCACATCGGAAATCCCATAATCCTTCAGCCTCTGAGCGCTCCGTGGAGCTGAAGAATTGCTGACAACATTGTGTAACTCCCCTAAGCTTGGTAGGAGGCGTCGAAACTTGCTAGCTAGGGGCTGCGCTGCGATTGGCTGGCTGGATGGTGTGATCAGGCCGTATAAAAGGCTGCGCCTGCCATTTTAGCCTCACTCTACTGTGAAAGCAGCTAGGGATAGGTTGCTGTTGGAGATAGGGAGAGATCTCGAATCTAATAGTGAAATTGCTGTTCTGAATCCATCAATAGAGATGAAGGCAGGGAGTAAGGGACGTCCCTGTGGTGGCCGCGGAAGAGGTGCATCAGCAGCTAGACATGGTGCACATCCAGGGCAAGCAGCAGGCCCAAGTCACTCAGCACCTACTTTCACCCGGCAGCAGTCATTTATGCGCAGCTTGTTAAGAGCACAGGGCCATAGGCTGATAAGAGAGGATCAAGTAGAGACCGTTGTTGGTTGGATGGCAGCTGAGGCATCCACCTCAATGAGCGCAGCATCCTCCCAGGACTTCTCCACCACATCGGGTCAGGCCACTGAAGAGCAGCACCCATTTGCTTCTTCATCGCCCACTAATTTGCCCAGACATTCAGAAGGCCAGGAGCCAACCTTAATCCTCTTCTCAGAATCTGTTGGCTTGGAATCTGTGTGCCAGCCAGACAGCATTCCTGCAGCTGAAGAAGAGGTAGTGTGCACAGATGCGCAACCACTGTGTGCGTCTGAGGAAGAAGTGGAGGGTGGGCCAGTGCCCACAGTGACCAGACCCCAGTCAGCAGATGATGATGAAACTCAGCTGCCAGTTTTTGCTGATGAAAGTGTATTGGATGACGAGGTCCTTGACCCATCATGGCATGCTGAGGGGCAGCAAGCAAGTAGGGATAGCTCAGAGGAAGAGCTTGCAGGTGTGGCGCAGAGTGGCCGTCCATGTGGGAGAGGAAGAGGGAAAAATTTGTTGTCTGCTCCCTCAACTTCAGCACCCGTTAGGAGCAGGGCTCTTTTAAAGCGCACAAGGGGTGCACTCAAAAGTTGTGGTGCATGGGCCTTTTTCGACCAAGTTGCAGATGACGTTACAGTAGTCAGATGCAAGCTTTGTCGACAAACTGTGCGGAGAGGGAAGAACGTCAGCAACCTTAATACCACCAATATGTTGACGCATGTCAGGAAGAGGCACCCTGTGGAGTGGCAGCATCACACCCAAGATGATTTGCCACCTGCAGCTGGTCCCCCACCTTCCATCTCTTCAGCCACCTCTTCCTCCAGCTCGCAAACAGCTGCTCCCGCTTCCTCGGCAGAATGCCAGGGTATATCTGCAGGCAGTGTTGTACGGCGGCACACTGTCTGTACTTCGTCAGCATCAGCATCCCAATCGCTGGCATCCTCACACTCCCAATCCAGTGTGCAGCCATCTGTCACACAGGTGTGGGAGAAAAGGCGCCCGTACTCGGCAAACCACCCACGAGCACAGGGCATGAATTCTCGCATTGCCAAACTGCTTGCAGTGGAAATGCTACCATTCTGGCTGGTGTGCAAGCCAGCCTTTATCGATATGTTGGGGTTTGCAATCCCACAATATAGCGTTCCCAGCCGCTTCTACTTCAGCAGGCAAGCCGTCCCCGCCCTGCAACAGCATGTGGAGCGTAAAATTAAGCATGCGCTACAAAATGCAGTTAGTAGCAAGGTCCACCTGACCACTGACGCGTGGACCAGTCAGCATGGCCAGGGACGCTACATTTCCATCACAGCCCATTGGGTAAATGTAGTTGAGCCTGGAACTGAAGTAGACAGTGCAAGTGCGCGGATCCTGCCAACTCCACGGATTGCAGGCCTCTCCTCCGTACAAATTGACTCCTCCTCATACTCCTCGTCAGACTCGCCTGCACCCAGACGTACCACAACAACCGATTTCAGCACTGCATCGGCCAAACATCAACAGGCCGTGTTGAAATTGATTTATCTGGGTAATGTTAGCCACAGCACAACCGAGCTGTGGAACATGCTCAAAGAGCAGAGCGACATGTCCGCTCAAACCTGGTCGCGGCTCTGGGCCTAGGTGGTCTGACTCACATTCCATGCCTTGCCCATGTTCTAAACTTGGTGGTGCAGAGTTTCCTTAGGAATTATCCTGACCTTGAGGAGCTGCTGCACAAAGTCAGATACGAGTGCTCTCATTTGCGGTGTTCTAGCATGGCTGCATCGCTCCTTTCAGCCATGCAGCGCAGATTGGGCCTGCCCGAGCACGGCATCGATATTGACCTCCCCATTAGGTGGAATTCGACTTTGCATATGCTGCGGAGGTTGTGTGAGCAGCAACCTGCAATTATGGAGTTGCAGCTGCAGCAGGCGCAAAGTAGGCGACACACATCTCAGCCCTCCCACTTTACAACCACAGAGTGGGCAACCATGAAGGACATATGCACCATTTTGAAGTACTTTGAGGACTCCACTCTGATGGTGAGCGCGGATGCTGCCCTACTCAGCCTAACTATTCCCCTTATATGCCTTATAGAATCATCACTTAAAGGACTAAGGGATGAGGTTTCTCAGGAGGAGGAGGAGTATGATGAGACACTTGCACCAACCAGGCAATCTTCATTGGCCCTGTTGGTACAAAGCTCTGTGGGTGCCTCACAAAGGTGCAGGCAGGACACAGCAAGCGAGGAGGATGAGGAGGACTATGAGGATGAGCTAGAGGAGGAAAATACACAGCTCTCTACTAGTAGTCACCAGATAGAGCGTGGATGGGGTGATGCAGAGCAGCCAGAGCACATTCCTCCAGCTGGTGACAGCGATGCATGGCCAGTTGGCAGCCTTCAGCACATGAGTGACTTCATGCTGCAGTGTCTGAGAAAAGACCCACGTGTGGCTCGTATTCTCCACACAATTGACTACTGGGTGGCCACCCTCTTAGATCCACGTTACCGGGACAGCCTTGAAAGCCTAATTACACCGTTGAACCGGGCGCGTAAAATGCAGGAGTACCAAGAAGCACTGGTTAATTCATTCATGTACTCTTTTCCACCGCATAGCAGTGATGCGCGTGCACTAGCAGGCACCTCAGTGCGTCCTGGGCCCAGCGGAATCCATTCAGAAGCCGGTAGCAGAAGCAGTACATCTGCTACTGACAGGTTCAGTATACCTAACCTGTTCGAACAGTTTCTGAACCCGCAAACAGTTCGGGCACCATCAGCACAGACAGTGCAACGCACTAGGAGGCAACGTTACCGTGACATGGTGGCACAATACCTCTTCACCCCTGTCAGTGGGCTTCAGGATGGATCTGCCCCCTTCAAGTTTTGGGTCTCGAAGTTGGATACATGGCCCGAGCTTAGCCAGTATGCCTTGGAGGTCCTGGCTTGTCCTGGTGCCAGTGTGATTTCTGAACGCGTCTTTAGTGCAGCTGGCAATGTACTAACAGACCAACGTACCAGACTATCCGCTGCAAATGTGGACCCGCTTACATTCCTAAAAATGAACCAGGCCTGGATTTCTGGTGACTTTTGCTGCCCTGGGCCACAGTACACAGGTTACATGCATGGTTGGTAGCAGTATGCATGCTCTGTCATGTGCCTATGTTGCACACAGCATCATCTGTTATGCCCGTGCTTGCCTGATGTACACTGGTTCTTGATGACTTTGAGTATCGTTCCTGGCTCTAGTGCACTAGTGCCATTCTGTTGCACCTCACAGCAACTGTTTTCATGGCTCTAGTACCGCCAGCTAGTGCCCATTTCTGTGACTGCCACTTTCACAGCAACCGTGTTTCTGGCTCTAGTACCGCCAGCTAGTGCCCATTTCCGTGACTGCCACTTTCACAGCATGCCGTGTTTCTGAGCTCTAGTACCGCCAGCTAGTGCCCATTTCCGTGACTGCCACTTTCACAACATGCCGTGTTTCTGGGCTCTAGTACCGCCAGCTAGTGCCCATTTCCGTGACTGCCACTTTCACAGCATGCTGTGTTTCTGGGCAACAGTACCGCCAGCTGTACCTCGTTAGACCAAAGTGGAAAAAAAGGACGACAGATGCCAAACACCTATAGGCAGAAGCACAAGAGGCGGGATCCAGCCACGCCGGCTGTTTCGTGGCAGTGAAGTGCGGACACAGGTGCCTCCCCCAAAGGGTAAACCGAGTTCCAGCATCGCCAGCTGGTTCTCGGGAGTGCCCAAGGGCACGAGTACCTCCTGCTCCAAACCGTGTTTCGACAACGCTCGCTCTAACCCTAACCCTTACCCTACTAACCATAAACCCTAACCCTACCCCAACTAATCCTAACCCAAAGAAAAAACACAGCTGTTAAGAAGATGGCGACCAGTTTTCCTGCTACAGTTTTCGCTCTGTGCATTTTCTAGCAATTTTTTTGCTCCTCTGCCTCTGCATACTCCTTCCCCATTATCCTGAGGTGTTTCCCCTCCATTTTATCCATTATATAGCACTTTAGTGGTCATTTTGTAATTCCGAGTTTTTTCTCCCATTGACTTGCATTGATATCGGAAATTCCGATATCTGATATTTTTCCAATATTGGAAATCGGAATTCCGATACTATTTCGGGCAAAATCGCTCATCCCTAGCCTTAACTATTTGCATAAGGGAGCCCCCAATCTACAACATCCATGTACTTTAACTGCTGTTTCATAAGAGAGACCCTTGTCTACAATGTCCATGTGCCTTAGCTGCTCTTCGCATAAGGAGCCCCCCATCTATAATGTCCATGTACCCTAACAGATCTTTGCATAAGGAGCCCCCATCTACAATGTCCATGTACCCTAACTGCTCTTTGCATAAGGAGTCCCCCATTTTCAATGTCCATGTGCCTTAATATGACATATATATATATATATATATATATGTATATATATATATATATATATGGAATATAGACATATAGACAGGAGTTATGCTGAGTGGACAATTCCTTTAAGAACCCTCCCTAGGCTTACCTACAGACCTGTGTACAACTACAGTAACATATCGGCATGACACATTCCGCTCTGCTGCATATATCAGTATATATTATAAATCTGTGCCCCTGAATACGCTGGCAATACATCATGCTCTTCAGGCATCTGCTTATTATTCTAGCTATATTTAATATATAGTACGATGCATATATTCTGCACAGACAGACCTTCACAAAGCCCAGCTTCCAGTCTAAGTAGAAAATGCAATTCTCAGTACGGCAACTGTTCATATTTTCTATGCATTTATATTCTGTGATTATTCAAAATACAGTATAGTGTTATTATTGCTGTTTGCAGTCACTTTTGCTGCTGGTTCAGCGCTTAGTGCTTGTACACAAACTATGCAGGTTATGGATGAACTTTATACACAGGAACATTTTCCTGGAAATGTCTATTTTTTTATGTCGAGGTATGACTTTTTTTGTTCCCCCACGCTAACGCATTGCTGTGATTTTCTGGCTGCAGGCATATGCTGGGAATCTAACCACACAGCACAGCTGTACACCAGGCTTTTCTGAGGAGGGTTACACGGCCCTCGTGTCACCCAGCATCAAAGAGGGGCAGAAGCTTCTAAAAGGTAGGCAAGCGGTTAATATTCTAAATCTTGTTAGAGACAATTTATTGAATGTATTTATTATGGATGATTCACACCTCGCGTCTTTATTTTGCCTGGAAGAACATATTTCTCGTAGGAACAGTTAGTAATCGTCCATTGTGCACTCAGTGTCCTCACCAGCATTTTATATCTTTATTGCAAGGGCGGCAATGCATATGAAAATATTTAAAGGGAATGTCCATCCCTGGTGAAATTTTTGGCAATCACTGCAGCTTGCCGAATCTTACCAGCGTGTAATGCACACACTGTTAGGATTCTTCTCTGTTTTCTGGATTTAGTGATTGTCACACGAGTGCAAATTTACCATTTGCATACTTGCGGTCACACGCCAGCTACAGTCTCGGCCGCGCCTCGTAATATTCTTTTTGAGAGATGTGGGTTAGACTCTAGTGGGTACGTGACCACAAGCATGTAAATCGCATACTTGAAGTCACGGGTCGACCATTGGACCTGGCAAGTGGGGCCTAATCTTAGCCTTGTGTACATTACATAAGATTCGGTAAGCTGCAGCGCTTGGCAAAGATTTAATTGGGGGGTGGACATCCCTTTTAAATAAAATCTGTCACCTCACCAGGTTTTTGTTACCCCATCTGAGAGCAGCATGATGGAGGGATAGAGGCCTTGATTCCAGCAATATAACCCTTACTGGGCTGCTTGCTGTAGTTTTGATACAATCCCTGTTTTATCTGCTTCAGATTTCGCAGTTCTCTGAATGCTGAGCTCTGTATAACCCCACACACGCCACTGATTGGCAGATTTCTGTGTACACTGTGTATAGGTAGAAAGCTGTCAATCAGTGGTGGGGGCGAGGTTATACAGAGCTCATGAATATGGAGGACTACATGGCAGCAGGATTACTAGTCCTCTAGTGATAATATCCTGCTGATAAAACAGTGATTTTATCAAATCTACAGCAAGCAGCCCGGTAAGTGACACATCGCTGGAATCAGGGTCTCTGTCCCTACATCATGCTGCTCTCAGATGAGGTATCAAACACCCGGTGAAAGATTCTCTTTAACTTGTTTCATTGTGGAATCACAACTTTAAACAATATATATGGGTAAATATTACAAATGTTGTTTCTCTGAATGAGGACAGATCTTTTTTGTGTGTGATACCAGTCGCAGCACATGATCGATGAGTGCGGCCTTATGTGTTTATGTGTATATTTATGATCCATTTTTTACCCTCCGCATGTGCTTGCTATATGTAAGTCAGTAGACTCTGCATTATTCATCCATGTATCAGTGAGCGACACTTAATGCAGCCGTGTGATGTCACAGCATAAAGTACAAGGATCAGCTCGGAGGATTAATGGGATGAGGTTTTTTTTCATTGTTTGTCTACTGAGAGAAAAACTGAACATATGTTTTAGCAAATGGACCAATTCTCGGAAGACCGACATGCTGAGTTCAGTTTTTTAATAGACTAATCTGTAAGCATTATTTTTCTGCCTGCAAGACTCCATGGCCGTGCAAAGGTGTTAATGGAGACCCATTATCTACACGTTGTATTCAGCTAGTGTGCGGGTCAAGCGCAATCCTCATCCCATAGATACATATGGTAATGATGACACCATGGAGGCTTAAAGGGGTTGACCACTTTCTCTTGTTAGTGCAGCTTTCCTCACACACTGACCAGCACGTCTGTCCATACAATGGCCGCTGGTGGAGGAGCAGTGACCAGACGTCTCCATCAGCCTCCTCGTGCTGGGGAACATCTCTCATGAGAAAGCCGCTTTTCTATTGGAGCAGATAAGGTCACATGCTCCTCCACCGGCCACCATTTTTTGAAAGAATTAATGAACAGTTTCTGAGGAAAGCTGCACTAACAAGAGAAAGTGTCCAGCCCCTTTAAGGCAGAGGTGGTTCTTATGTCAGTGGTAAATTCACACATGGCACAATAGCTGCACTTTTTTGTCTCGGAATGACTTCAGATACACGGAAAAAAATCTGCTTTAGATTTGTCTTTCGTTTCCGCAGTGTGGATGGGTAAAGTGGTATTCATAATACTGACGCTGTAATGCCGTGTGGGTCTGACGAGCTGCCGATCTGCACAGACGATTCGCAGCCTGTCCCCCACATGGAGAGGAGGCTCCTGCGTTCTCTCTCAGAGGTGCAAATCTGTAGCGCTAAATAATGCTGGAAATATTGGAGTGAAAATGGTGCCGGTAAGCTTTGCCATGCCATGGGTGAAATATAGGTACAACAGCCGCGGGATAAATTGTCATGCTGGGGAATTAAAATACACGGAGCTGGGCAATGTACACTGCAAATATGTCCGCACTATGTACATGAGATTCCTTAAATTCTAGTGCTCAATGGTAGCACTTAGAAAACAATGGATATTAATCTGCTGCATTTATGCTACATGGGAACTTATTCGTAATGTTTTTACTCTTTTTTAATTTGTATTATCTTCAAGCTTACTAAATGTCCGCTATCTATCTATCTATCTATCTATCTATCTATCTATCTATCTATCTATCTATCTCATATCTATCTATCTATCTATCTATCTATCTATCTATCTATCTGTCCCATATCTATCTATCTATCTATCTATCTATCTATCTATCTATCTATCTGTCCCATATCTATCTATCTATCTATCTATCTATCTATCTATCTATCTATCCCATATCTATCTATCTATCTATCTATCTATCTATCTATCTATCCATCTCTCTATCTCATATCTATCTATCTATCTATCTATCTATCTATCTATCCATCTATCTCATATCTATCTGTCTATCCCATATCTATCTATCTATCTATCTATCTATCTATCTATCTATCTATCTATCTATCTATCTATCTATCTATCTATCTATCTATCTAATCTATCTGTCTATCCCATATCTATCTATCTATCTTATCTATCTATCTATCTATCTAATCTATCTATCCTATCTATCTATCTATCTCATATCTATCTATCTATCATCTATTATCTATCTATCTATCTATCTATCTATTCTATCTATCTATCTATCCATATCTATCTGTCTATCCCATATCTATTTCTATCTATCTATCTATCTATCTAATCTATATGTCTATCCCATATCTATCTATCATCTATCTATCTATCTATCTATCTATCTATCTATCTATCCTACTATTATCTATCTATCTATCCCATATCTATCTATCTATCCCATATCTATCTATTATCTATCTATCTATCTATCTATCTTCTATCTATCATATCTATCTATCTATCTATCTATCTATCTATCTATCTATCTATCTATCCATCTATCTCATATCTATCTGTCTATCCCATATCTATCATCTATCTATCTATCTATCTATCTATCTATCTATCTATCTGTCTATCCCATATCTATCTATTTATCTATCTATTCTATCTATCTATCTATCATTATCTATCTATCTATCTATCTATCCATATCTATCTATATATCTCATATCTATCTATCTATCTATCTATCTATCTATCTATCTATCTATCTATCTATCTATCTATCCCATATCTATCTGTCTATCCCATATCTATCTATCTATCTAATCTATATGTCTATCCCATATCTATCTATCTATCTATCTATCATATCTATCTATCTATCTATCTATCTATCTATCTATCTATCTATCTATCTATCTATCTATCTATCTCATAACTATCTATCTATCTCATTCTATCTATCTATCTATCTATCTATCTATCTATCTATCTATCTATCTATCTATCTATCTATCTATCTATCTATCTATCTACATATCTTCATATCTATCTATCTATCTATCTATCTATCTATCTATCTATCTATCTATTATCTATCTATCTATCTATCTATCTCATTATCTATCTATCTATTATCTATCTATCTTTCTATCTTCTATCCATATCTATCTATCTTCTATTATCATCTATCTATTATCTATCTATCGTCCTCTATTATCATCTATCTATCTCATATTATCTATCTATCTATCTATCTATCTATTATCTATCTATCTATTATCTATCTATTATCTGTCTATATTTATTATCATCTATCTATTATCTAAGTATCTATCATCTATTTATCTGTTATCTATTATCATGTATCTATCTATCTATCTATCTATCTATCTATTATCTATCTATCATCTATTACCTATCTATCTCTCTATCTACAGTATCTATTATATATCTATAGCTATATCTATCTATTATCTATCTATTATTATTATTATTATACATTTTTATAGCACCATTTATTCCATGGCGCATTACATGTGAAAGCTATTATCATCGATCTATCTCTATCTATCTATTATCTATCTCTATCTGTCATCTATTATCTATCTATCTCATATCTATCTATCTCAGAGCTATCTATCCCATCTATCTATATATCTATTATCTATCTATATCTATTTATTATCATCTATCTATTATCTATATATCTATATATCTATTATCTATTTATCTGTTATCTATTAGCATGTATCTATCTCATATCTATCATCTATTATCTATCTATCTATCTATCTATCTATCTATCTATCTATCTATCTCATATCTATCTATCTATCTATCTATCTATCTATCTATCTATCTATCTATCTATCTATCTATCTATCTATCCATCCTCTATCTATCTGTTTTTATACATGTTCTGTATTTCTCCTGTGCCCCAGATGGATTTTATAATGCCACTATGGCTTTTTAGTATTTTATGACATAAAGCAGATATTGCAAACAAGGCTGAGATTCAGAACCACTTTTCCCGTGTTGCTTAGCTAGTGACCGGAGCTCTGAAGTATGGTTCATCTATGATTTAATGGGAACACTTGGATTACTGCAGACTTGCAGATTCTCTCCGCGGCCGGTGTTCCAGTTCAGCGAGAGGCTTTTACTTCGAAGGATTTAAAACAAAATTAAAGTGTCATGTGTACAAGACAAAATTCTCAGAGAGATGACATTGTAATTATTGCCAGGAAGTTGTTTTTTCTCTGCCGGAGTAGAGATTTGTAGACATGGGTGAATTGGGGCGCTGTAGTGAAGTTTAATAGTATTGTAATAAGATCTTTTTTTTTTCTTTTTTTCATTAGTGATTTGTCTTCTCTTTTATTTTACCACTTGTTGATTCATTCAGTTACTTTCTGTGACAGACTCTTAGAGTTTTCGTTCATCTTGTTAATTTAGACTTGCTACACTTTAAAAAATCTGAGGCTGTGTGCACACAGTGCGTTTTTGATTTTTCACAGCATTTTTTTCCATGCGGAAATGGGCCAAAACCGCTATGGAAATCCTTATGCAAGCTAATTCAATGACAAACCTGAAGTGTTGTGCACATGATTAGTAATTTTCTTTAAATATTTGCAGTGCATTTTTTTCTGCAGCATGTCAATTCTTTTTGTGTTTCTGCAAGTTTTCTGCACCCATTGACTTCAATTGAGTCAGTCAAATCCGCAGCAAAAACGCAGGTATAAAAATGTTTGCGGATTTGTTGAGTTTTTGTTTTGCGTTTTACTGGCTTCCTATGGTGTATCCCAAGCTGTTATTTGTGTGACAGCGTGGGAAACACCAGCACGGTAGTTCTTATCGGCGGTAACACTACCGCCAGTAAGACCGTCAGTCAGAGAGCTGCGGGGTAATGCTGTCAGATCTCAGCGTGACCACGCAGCTATGACTGTGACCCGCAGCGGTGACATACGGTAAAAAGCTTACCGCAGGTCAGCAGGCGTAGGCGGATGAGACTACTGCTCCAATCAGGCTAAGTCTGCTTTCACTGATAACAGTGACAGCAGGTGCCGCTGATGGGAGACGTAGTGCTCACAGTTTAAAAAAAAAAGTAAAATAATTACATATTTAAATAAAAATAAAAACCCATTATACTCACCTAACACCAAATCTCCGATGCCCTCGTCTCCTAGAAATAATGTAAAATAATAAACCAACATATACTCACCTGTCCGCCGTAGTCCATGTAATCCCGAGTGTCCCACAGCGATCTAACGTGTAGAACAGTCACATCGGGAGACTTTAGCCCAACCCTAACTTTAGCCCAACCCTAACCCTAGCCCCAACCCTAACCCTAGCCCAACCCTAACCCTAACTTTAGCCCAACCCTAACTTTAGCCCAACTCTGGCCCTAATGGAAAAATGGAAATAAATACCGGTACATTTTTTTATTTTATTATTTTTGCTTAACTAAGGGGGTGATAAAGGGGGGTTTGATTAACTATTTTTTTTTTGATCACTGTGATAGGGTCTATCACAGTGATCAAAATGAACCACTAGGAAAAATTTCCTAATGTTGCCAGGTGCTGGCTGGCAGATCTCGGCGGGTGCACTGCGCATGCGCCCAACCATTTTCTTTCTGGAAGAAGATGCCAGCGGCAGGGGGACTTCACGGGGGATGCAGGGACACCAGAGGTACCGGGGGAGGATCGGGAGACCCCATTTCTCTCTCCTATGATGTGCGATCACATCAGAGGAGAGAGAAATTAAATGGGAAATCTGCTTTTTTTTTCGCGGTTGCCGTTATTCCGTTATTGGCGACCGCAATAAAAGCAGCGCTGATGCATAAGTACCGCCTTTAAAAGGCATATCGGTGGTCATTAAGGGGTTAAATATCTTTATTTAGCTCAAAAAAGCCTTCATTGCTGTACAAAAACACATGCAAATATGCATACAAAAAAACGCGGCAAAAACGTGGCAATAATGCATATTTTTGCCGCAGTGTTTTTCCTGCCAAGAGATGCAGAAACCTTGCAGAAATTTCTACAAGAAGATACTCAATGTGCGCACATAGCCTGATAGTCCCTTGCTCATCTTGGGTCAAGCAGCAGTTGTTTTTTTTCTTTCTCTATTTAGAAATAGGAAGTCTCTTTCCCCTGCAAAAGTCATCCACCTCTTCAACTCCTGACCTAGCTGCTCCACTCCTCTTCCCTGCTAGAACTTTGCAGTAATGAAGGATTGTAGTTCTAATAATGACTCATGCAGTGAAAAGAGACTTCCTGTTTTTACAAAGAGCTTAGGATTCAGCTAGTCAGATTTGATCACGTGATGTCAAAGACCTAATGGAAAAGAGAAGAATTAGCTGGGTAGAAAGGCAAAATGAGCAATTGTAAGTACACAGTGCTGTATAATATGATGGCTGCAATATATTAAGGGGATATAAATTTTGATGAGAGGAGGAGGGCTTCTTTAAAGAGGGTGTCTACAATTAGAAAAACACAGCTTTTTTTTTTAAAACTATCACTCTTCTCGTCAATGGGTTGTGTCTGATATTGTAGCTTAGCTCCATAAAAAGAAGTAACATTACTGCAATACCAGGCAAAGTCTAATGGACAAAAGGAGCGCTGATTCTGCAGCTGTAATTTCAACTCAGCCACATATACTTTATTGCATATACTGTACATATTGATGTTTCTTTAAGCCTTGATTAAATAGTAAAGAGAAAGTAGCATATTGGTTTTGATCCCTTAAAGAGGACGCATTACCTACTTCATGAAGAAAAAAGAAGACTAAGATAACGCTTTCTCAAATAAATATCACTAGCTTGGCCTGTGCAAAATTTTCGTACATTGGTTGTTGGGGGCGCAGGCAATTTCAGAAAAAGCAAGCTGGTCAAATGTAAATGTATTTCATGAGATGATGAACACAGACAGGTATTTATATATGTAGCTTGGTAATACAATAAATTGGTTTGATAAGTAGAGGCCAAAAAATGTCTTCCGGTTGAGGTGCCACCTGCAGGTCATTGTGTCTTTCTGCAGGTTTATGAAAATAAATGTTTAAACTGTATTTAGTGATAAAATCGTGAATGTGTGGTTTGTTTGGCTCTTTTCTTGATGAAGGGGGCAAGTTTACCTTTCAAATGGTGTATCATTTGTGTGTGTGGGGCGAAGTAATCACCGAAAAAGCAGTGCATGTTTAGAAATGTGTTTGCATATGTAACTCACGTGCAGTGAAGTGTGCAATCCTCCAATGTGCCTGAAATAGGCTGGGCAAGCACTTAGGCAAGCTGGAAAGACCCCAAGGCAAATGTTTGGATTTGTTTGTGATGTCTGTAAGCAGCTTTGTGGTAGTGTGCTTTGGGGTAGTGTGCTGCCACCTGCAGGTCATTTGACCTTTCAAATGGTGTATCATTTGTTTCTGTGGGTGGAGTATGAACGGAGTAAGTGTGCAATTAAATAGGCAGTGCATGTTTACAAATGTGTTTGCTTATGTGCCTCAGCTGCAGTGAAGTGTGCAGTCCTCCAATTTGGCTGAAATAGGCTGGGCAAGCTGGAAAGCCCCCAAGGCAAATGTTTGGATTTGTCTGTGATGTCTGTAAGCAGCTTTGTGATAGTGTGCTTTGGGGTAGTGTGGTGCCACCTGCAGGTCATTTTTCCTTACTGCAGGTTTATGAAAATTAATGTTTAAACTGTATTTTGTGATCAAATCGTGGATGAGTGATTTGTTTGGCTATTTTCTTGCTGAAGGGGGCAAGTTTACCTTTCAAATTGCGTATCATTTGTGTGTGTGGGTGCAGTATGAACGGAGATACAGAGTAATCACCGAAAAACAGTGTTAAGAAATAATAGAATAGATTAGAAAAAGTAAAAAAGGTCCTCTCTAATGTGGTAAAAAAAAGAAGCTCTAGCTGTTTAAAACAGTGAGGCTGAATTTTGGCTCTCCATTGTTTCATCTTTACAGTTTTGGGTGGATCAGTATCATTCATGCGAGTTGGGTGCTACTGGATGTAGTAATATATGAAGCAATGTTTGAAGAATTCCTATATATTATGAAGTATTACGAGGAGAATAAAAAGAATAGCTACTGAGTTAAAACCTATCTTTGCTTCTCCACAGTGTATCTGTTGTGCGCTCTGTGTATCTGTAGTCAAAGACCCAGATCAACCCCTTAGAAATAGCTACGTTCCCCATTACAAGGAGCTATTTCCTCTTTTAGTATAGTAAAATTTTAGAAGCAGCTATGTCCTCCTTTTGGTAAATAACCCTTTACAAGCAGCTGTGTCATCGTCCTATATCTGCGCTGCAGAATACACAGGTATGTTAGTACATTGCTGATAAATAATAATATTCTGCATGAACTAAAAAGTTCAGGTTCTTCACTAGAGATGAACATTTTCACCTGTAATTTGCATTTCATTGATTCGCAGACCATTGGGATACATTGGTGAAATATTTACCTCACTCGTACATTGAATGTGAAAGAAAATAAGTCAAATGGTTTTAGCATTGTATTGTATGGACCAGCAGCTGGACCAAACAGCGAAACGGGCTCATCGCATTACTTTACCATGCAAATTCTGTATATATTCAGCTCCCCCCAACTATAGTTGCTATCTCTCAGAGATGAAAATGGCCCCAGATTCTGCACTCACTTTGGTGAAAGTAAAACCTGTAATACTGATGAAATGATCTGATTTGCTAATGACATGTATTTGCATATTATATTTGCACATTATATTTTTTTCAGAAACAATATGTCCACTTTAAGGGTTGCGTTATATTTGGATTTTTCTATCATAAATTGGCTTAAATTATTGCATGTATGAATAGAGTTATCCAGGTTCTTCAAGAATTCATAGCTTAGTTTATGTTGTATGCAAAAACATCTGAGTCTTAAGTTGCCACTGACTGGGTAATGTTAAGTGCGGACAGGTTGTTTGCCTTCTCCTCTGTTTGGACCACCACCAGGCTTCCTGTTGGTTTGCGATTGACCTGTCTTGATGGTGTTGATCATCTTCTTTGTTATCATTGCTATCTTTTTCTCCCCGTATAACAAAGAGTCTGCAGTAGTAAAATGTGTAGTTATTTAAAAAAAAAGTGTCTTGCTAAATAGTGTATACAGGAAACTTTTTTCTAATGTGACCACTAGGGGCACTGTTGTATTGGAGTCAGTAGCTTATGTTCATTCCACCTTATGTGTAAATTAGCTTTAGAGTCATTTGGCTATTGTATCACATGAAAATCTAACCTTATCTATCTATCTCATATCTATTAATATTATTATTATTGTTATTATTTATTATTATAGCGCCATTTATTCCATGGCACTTTACATGTGTAAAGGGTAATAATAAAAAACAAGTACAATAATCTTAAACAACACAAATCACGACTGGTACAGGAGAGAGGACCCTGCCCGCGAGGGCTCACAATCTACAAGGGATGGGTGAGGATACAGTAGGTGAGGTAGAGATGGTCGTGCAGCGGTTTGGTGGATCGGTGGTTACTGCAGGTTGTAGGCTTGTCGGAAGAAGTAGGTCTTCAGGTTCTTTTTGAAGGTTTCCATGGTAGGCGAGAGTCTGATGTGTTGGGGTAGGGAGTTCCTGAGTAGAGAAAGCTTATATGCGATCTATCTATCTATCTATCTATCTATCTATCTATCTATCTATCTATCTATCTATCTATCTATCTATCTATCTATCTATCTCATATTTATCTAATATCTATCTATCTATCTTATATCTATCTATCATCTTTCTATCACATCTATTATCTATCTATCTATCTATTATCTATCGATCCATTATTTATCTATCTTTCTATCTTTCTGTCTCAGTGCATACAAGAACTGCAGAGTGAATTTTTTTTACGTTTGCAAAATGCATTACAACTTGTAGTTTAATTAACCCAGGACTCACTAATGCTTACCACTCCAGCATAGGACCTGCCCCATTTGCACCGTGCTTAACCCCTACCTTAATGTACAGTAGTATGTATGGCGTCTCCCACCCTAGGGAGTAATACTGTGGGCAATTATGGACTCAGTGCACAATAAACAGCTCCATATTTCAGCTTGTGCTTTTAGTGGGAGGCTGCATTCACCCTCTCGAGGATAACTAAGGAGGACTTCAGTGTACCCTTGGACATAATAACCATTAATTAGTTTAATTAATTATAAAAGGACACAACATAGAAGTGAGAGTGCGTGTATTACATGCTGTAAGTAACTCATTCATGTGTGTGGTGTAAAATGTTTAGCTAAGTGGTTCACAATTACTTGTAAGTTTCTTCCCACAGTCCATAAGCAAAGCAGGTGAGACTGAGTACGGCTTTTTGCGGCGTGCCTTCACATGGCATGTACACAGCATGTGTACCCTAGCTGTCGTCTAGCTAATGGGGTCTGTGCAGAGCTATGATGGCCATAAGGAAGGCCACAGTCAGTTTTATTATTAATAGCTAGTTTTCTATTTTTGTAATACAGATAAACTAATCTAGTAAAATTTAAATTTGACAGATTTGCTTGAGATCGAAAAGGAAATTCAGTTTGCATTGATTTAGCCATTTCAATACATTTATTATGCTGGGGTTCCTCTCCAGAACATAATAAACGTAGGGTAAAAAATATTAAAAAAATCTATATATAAATGGTAAATAACATACAAATTATGCTCCACGTATCACA
Source organism: Oophaga sylvatica (assembly GCA_033576555.1). Classification (NCBI taxonomy): domain Eukaryota; kingdom Metazoa; phylum Chordata; class Amphibia; order Anura; family Dendrobatidae; genus Oophaga; species Oophaga sylvatica. Next base: position 111,523,703 of record JARQOD010000003.1, read on the forward strand.
GAAAAAGTTACAAAAATTATTTGAATATCTGAATATTGAATATTTCACAATTCTTTATGCTGCATATACAAAAAAAATCAAAGCAAATGTGCCTGAGGTTGAACTGGTTAAAGAGAACCTGTCATTATATTCATGCCGGGCAGAGTATATTTTACTCTGACGTGCTGTTGCATTTAAGAGAAAGCACAATTTGAGTAACCAGACGGGAAATACAGGGAGAGACATAACTGACCCAATGTTGTCCTGAGATGTCTCCTCCTCACACCACTCTTATTGACACATATATGTATGTAGTATATAAAAATATTTCTTTTTGCAGTTAATACAGTGATTGGGGTGATAGATACGGTAAAAAAAAACACCTGTCTGCCTTCTTTATGGGAGTCTGGCTGTGTCTGTCAGCCAGCCTCCCATTCCTGCAGCTGTATGATCTTGTGCAGCTGCTATAGTATGCAGTGATTTAGAATATCACTGCAGAACAGAGTGCCAATCACACGGACATTTAGGCTACGTTCCCGCGATGAGCATTTGGTGAGTTTTTGATGTTGTAGTTTCTGCACCTATTATTTAACTTAGGTTATTTGCAGTTTTTCATTTCATTTTATCCCATTTTGTATGCTGCGTTTTTTGTCTCTTTTTTGTGAGCCTTGTTTTACATATAGCTGCTTTGTTTTTGATACTTCCTGGTATTTGACTTTGACAAAACTTTATTGACATACTTATGGCGTGGTTGATGCGTTTCCGCATTGTTAATACTAAAAACACGTACATTTTTTACCTGTGGATTTTCCACATCTAATGCAAGTCTATGGGGAAAATTCACACTTAAAACTCAGCGTACCCGCAAGAGAAGTTTAACATGTTGCGGATTTGAAATACGCACCGCAGGTCAGTTTACACTGAGAAGAAAGAAGCAGTGGGCTTGAGATTACCATAAATCCATCCACTTTGCTGGAACTGTAAGGTGCTGTAAAAATACACAGCACTAAAAACTCACCAAAACTCATATAAAACACTGGATAGCACTCGTCCGGGTTTTACGCTCATGTGAGCGAGCGCCTTAACCACATGTTTATCTGCAATCCTGCTATATATATCAGCCTGGCTCCTGCAGCTGATCGTATGAGTGATAATGCGATCCCTTAATGTGGTCAGAGTGTGGTCAGAGTGTGGTCAGAGTGTGGTCAGAGTGTGGTCAGAGTGTGGTCAGAGTGTGGTCAGAGTGTGGTCAGAGTGTGGTCAGGGTGTGGTCAGGGTGTGGTCAGGGTGTGGTCACGGTGTGGTCAGGGTGTGGTCACGGTGTGGTCAGAGTGTGGTCAGGGTGTGGTCAGAGTGTGGTCAGGGTGTGGTCACGGTGTGGTCACGGTGTGGTCAGAGTGTGGTCAGAGTGTGGTCAGGGTGTGGTCAGGGTGTGGTCACGGTGTGGTCAGAGTGTGGTCAGAGTGTGGTCAGGGTGTGGTCAGGGTGTGGTCAGAGTGTGGTCAGAGTGTGGTCAGGGTGTGGTCAGAGTGTTATCCAAATCTCTCGGATGAGGAGGAAAAGGAGAGAAAAATGTCTTCATCTTCTCCATTCTGTGAGGCTGCGGAAATTGGACTGTACTCAGTTGTTATTCGAGTGCAGTCAGAAGTCCCACGCACTCATTGACTTTTTGCAATATCAGTCCCATAGCATAACATTGTTCCGGGTGTGATCCAATGTTTTGTTGGATCGCACTCGGAGTGAAAATACTCTTGTCTGCACCTGCCCTAATAGATCGTTTGATATCTGTTATATAGACTGTTCAATATTAAAATCAGTTCTGGGTGCAAAGTGTTAAATCCTCACAATGACAGTGTGAAACGTCGAATTCATTCAATGTCAGGTAATATGTCAGTGCTTTCTATGTGACCTTGGATTATTGTTTGTCACGTCCATGTAAATGTGGATTGCAAATCTTTGTAATGTATAGGATAAAATAGACTTCAGTATATGGAATAATGTGATGTAACCAGTGTTAGACTGGGATCTGGGATGCCAAGGGCCCACCAGTAACCAACTACGGGGCCTGACTTTTCAGCTACATGCAAATATGAGTTTATCCTCATTCACAAATTTCTGCAGCAATAAACTGGGTTGACTGTTGAATAAATAAGAAGCTGGCTTTGTCTATATATGATGAATCAAGTGTATTGTGCCAAGTCCTGCTCATATAAGAGTGTGATGACCTATTTCTGCACAGGGGCCCACCGGAGGATTCTCCTGTTATCCTGTGGGCCAGTCTGAGCCTGGATGTAACTGCACAGCCCATGCTGATAACATCATTGTGGTGTTAGCCCTCATACTCTATGTGCTTTCTGCCAAGTTTCAGGAACTAGTCACTTCACTGAAGCCAATCTGATAAATCCGCATCCTGTCTCCTCAATGCTCCATCTTGGAACAAGCACATTTCATGGTATGGTGCCACAAGTATATCACAGAGAATTATGTGTATCTAGCTGTGTCATATCGTCCGTTTTAGTGCATTTGGCACAATACATAACGAACTGTGTAATCTGATGGATTCCTGTCTGCAGATAAGCTATTTTATCCCACGACACAGTCCAGCGGAGGCTTTATTCTCCTCCGTCTGAGTGACACAAATTGGAGCTAATGAGGATTGAAACCCACTTCAGTTACAGTACAGAAGCCCAATACATCCGTGTATGAAATGCCCATTTTTTTTTTTTTATTTGAAATGACATGTCTTAGGCTACTTTCACACTTGCGTTTTTTTGCGCTGCGTTTCGAGCGCACATGAAGCGCATTAAAAAAATGCATGCAAACGCTTGTAAACGCTGCAATATTTAGTCGCATCAGCATGCGCATTTCGACAAAAAAACGCAGCGTTTGTCTGTGATTTCATGCGTTTTTGCATGCGTTTGCGTTTTTTTGGCGCATGCGTTTTCTATTTGTCACATTATCATCTCTGCCTCCATCATCTCTGCCTCCATCAGCTGTCTCCATCATCTCTGCCTCCATCAGCTGTCTACATCATCTCTGCCTCCATCATCTCTGGCTCCATCATCTCTGGCTCTATCATCTCTGCCTCCATCATCTCTGTCTCCATCATCTCTGTCTCCATCATCTCTGTCTCCATCATCTCTGCCTCCATCATCTGGCTCCATCATCTCTGGCTCCATCATCTCTGGCTCCATCATCTCTGGCTCCATCATCTCTGGCTCCATCATCTCTGACTCCATCATCTCTGTCTCCATCATCTGGCTCCATCATCTCTGACTCCATCATCTCGCTCCATCATCTCTGACTCCATCATCTCTGGCTCCATCATCTGGCTCCATCATCTTTGACTCCATCATCTCTGTCTCCATCATCTCTGTCTCCATCATCTCTGGCTCCATTATTTACAGAAAAATCGCGTGCGTGCAAAAGCGCTGACGAGCGCAAAGCCATGCGCACGCCAGCGCCCCCATAGACTGCAATGTTATTTTTTGCGCATAGCATGCCACACGCGTTTTTTTAAAGCGGTTGGGCGGAAAAAAAATGCAACATGTAGCGTCTGGCGCGTATGGGCACACACCGGGAAAATGCGCAGCGCACGACAAACGCACATGAACGCGTGCAAGCGCTAGACCCTGCGCCCGCCATGTTAAAGATAGGGGAACATTGCGCATGCGTCCGATAGTGCAAGATGCGCTGCGCAAAAAAACGCAAGTGTGAAAGTAGCCTTAGCGACTAAGGTTGTTACCATGAAGGGACTTTTAAAACTCACATTTCCATGCAGCTGGGTTACTGTAATTTGTGCCAAATTTCTCAAAATATCGCTCAATGTGTGACAAATTTGGCGCATCTTAAAAATTTACATTTCTGTCTAGAAATGTTATTTCACTTTTTATACCATTCCCTTACTGGAATGAGTTTGAAACTTTCTTTCACGACATTTTAAGAAAAGGTGCAGTTCATAAATCTGACTAAAATATCATTTTCATAGCTAACCACAAAAACATTTTTTTGATGCCAGAAAACTGGCACAGAATCCTTGATACATGTCCCCTGTTAAAACCATTTCCGGTGACTACCTCTTGAAGCTCATCAAGAGAATGCCAAGAGTGTGCAAAGCAGTCATCAAAGCAAAGGGGGCTACTTTGAAGACCCTAGAATATAAGAAATATTTTCAGTAGTTTCACATTTTTTTGTTAAGTATATAGAGTACTTCCACATGTGTTAATTCATAGTTTTGATGCCTTCAGTGTGAATTTACAATTTTCATAGTCATGAAAATACAGAAACATCTTTAAATGAGAAGGTGTGTCCAAACTTTTGGTCTGTACTGTATACTAAGAAGTCGAAGGAACAATAATGTCCAGTGGAAGATTCCTGCCCAATGGCCTCCATACACATTAGATGGCTGTGGGCCAAGTGATGCTTCCACTGATCGTTTGGCTAGCAGCCATCTCCGCAAACTCTCCAACACACAGGAGCTCTCGTTCGATCAAGTGGTCCTGTTTTCCAGTAGAAACCCGCTGGCTTTGGCTGTCAACTTATCTCCAGGAGAATATTGCGATCGGCAGTCCGAAATTGGACATGCCTGATTGACATCTTCCTCAACCATTAGTTGACCGGTGACCTCATACACATTAGAGTGTTGGCCGAACCCTTCAACATCATCGGGTTCAGCTAATATTAGGGCCTTAAAGGGGTTGTCTGGTCAAAACCAATAAGTCTGCAGTCATTCTGTGTGACTGCAGACTTGTGAATCCCCCCAGCGCATGTACTGTGCACTGCGGGGATTCACCGGTTTCAGAACCTGGACCAGAGGGTATGTATGAGTTATAAATACCCGCGGCCAGTGGACGTGGTCTCGCGCTCCATACACTTGTATGGATAGAGATCGCGCCTGCTAGTCAAACACTCCCACTGGCCGGCCGTGTAACTAGACAGGGCGTGGTTTTGGCTCAATACAAGTATATGGAGCGAGGCCAATGGGTATAGGAAACTGGGCATGCATCGGGGGGATTCATAAGTCTGCAGTCACACACAGTAACTGCTGACTCATCAGTTTTGACCGGACAACCCCTTTAAGATATGGTTTTATTCCTCTATGAATGAATACTGAGTCTTCCACCATTGATTATAGGGGTTGTCTCCTCAAAGACACCCCGATTAATATGATAGCATGATTTAGAAAGGTCCGTCAAATCAATGTGTCGTGATAATTTTGAAGCACTCTTCTGATTGGAAACTTGGCTTTTTCGGCGGCTTGTACAACAATGGCGGACATGTGATTGGTAAAGCTCAAATAGCTTAGGGGTTACGCTGCCATTTTAAAGGTAGGTTCCTACTATCAGATTACCTGAAAGGGTATAAGCTAGTAAACTTCAGAGGTCACAATTCTTTTTGGATTGTTAGAGAGAAACAATTAGGTGTTTTATTAAGAGCTATGGGATAAGAGGCTCCCATATACAGTTCCTGCACAGCTGCCGTCTACTCTCTGTGTCCACCACTACTGTGCAATTTTCCATCACAAGGCATATAGATTATTTGGGTGTATAGGACATGCTACAATGCAAATTTTGTCAGGAGCATGTTTTTACAGTGACTTACAGAGTAGAAAGGGCGCCTTTTGATGTCAAAAGATACCAGGTTTTGACATCCCGTCAAAAATGAAATGGTGTTCAGATGCATTTACGCTGGAAAAGTATTTGTCATGGGTTTATCGTGACAAAGAGGAGCCAGAAGACCGCAGTTTCTCAGTTCTCCTAGTCCTGCGCTGAATAGAAGCACTTCACCTTCTTATTAAACTGTGTAAATTTCTTTAGACAGTACAGGGGTTAATCTGCTCAGTTGAGAGCTCTTGGAGCTAAGGCTCTCAGCCACTCCCATCCCCTATATAATCTGGGTCCTGGCTAACACACATCATCAGAGATAGCTTATGCTTCAAGGCTTGGAGGATAGATGTTGGTGTTTATTTGAGTAGGCAGTTGGTAGATTCATCTGTGACTGTTGCTTGGTTTGGTGAGTGTGATAATTCCCTTTCTTCTCCTATTTTGGTTTTACCCCATCCTTCACACTCCGATGCATACTTCTGTTAAATGTGAGTGTAGAGTTGTATGTTGGGTATTTTCCTTTACACCTGTTCGTATTACCTTGTTAGCCTGGTTGGTGTACTACGATGCACTACTGCTCCCCTCTTCCCTGAGTGGGTGAAGGTTACAGACTGAGGGCGGATTCAGGAGCTAAGGCAAGGTACGTGGTCCTGGCATCTTCACCTTTAGAAGTAACCCGGGGAACAGGACGAGCTAGGGACAGGGAAGGAGCCCCTGGTTCCGGGACTCTTGACAACAGAGATGTGACAGTATTGTTAACGAGCAATCCTATAAATGCTTGTTTCATGATATTCGTTCAGTCTAAACAAGCTGGCAATCACCCGATTTGTTAGTCGCATGAAATTATTTTTTGATTTGCAGAAAAGATCATCATTCCTTCGTGTGTGAACTGGACTCGCATTGCAGAACACAATGGAAGCCTATGCGCACTAAATAATTTGTTTCAGAACATCCTGCGCGCATATGAACCAGGGTCATACAAAAACTAATCCAAACCAGGAGGAGCACCTATTCACATAAGTTTGGCTGTGCCAGTCAGGTTTTTTTGTCTTTTGAATGTTAGCTTACTGACCGAGCACTCCGCCCCCACCAGGTGGTGGTTTTAATTACAACAGGTCCCTACTTACCCATAAAATGCAGGCATTGCTGACAGAGGTGTCCACATTCACCCAGGAATTAAGATATCAGCCTAGAGAGGTATTCACACAGGTCAGGGACCCATCAGACTTGAGACCACCTTGACGATGGTTGGTGGGCAGATAATATTTGGCCAAATTTTATTCTAAGCATCTCAAATTTTTCCTAATACTCCAAAGCCGTATTACTATTCAAAATTTCACATAATTCATATTGACATGCTTTAGTATGATAGAGTGCAACCTTTTTTGTATTTTGTATATGGGGGTAGCTCCTCCTGGTTTGCACCTATTCACATTAGTTTGGATGTGCCAGTCAGGTTTTTTTGTCTTATGAACCAGGGTCGGCCTGAAGAAAATAGGCAAACGTCAATGGTTGTCAGTTGTTTAACACTGCACATCGGACAGTGTAAATGGACCCTCACTTTCTCTCTCCACACCCTCATCCAATCTGTGTGCTGATAAGGCAACTCCTCTGGGGAGGGGATTCCTATGTAGATTCTCACTAACCAATACCAAGTGGGATGGGGCTTTCAAGTTTCCTTTAGCAGCTGCCTAGTTTAGGGCTGTGGTAGGTACACCTTTGTATAAAGACAGATCATAGTATTTTGTTGGGATCTGAATGTTTTTCCCTAGTGAAGTTTTCTTCATCTGTTACACAGCACAGCGATGTGATACCATATGGTACTGTGTGATTTAATTTCCAATGTGCTAATTCAGGTTTTTCAGTAAGACTCGTTCTGCAATTAATTAGACTCCTACAATTGCTTATCTTGTGAAGGTTCAAAAAAATGAATGCAGTTATTTCATTGGCTGCTTTGGGTGACACCTGCCTGCTGTTACTTTGCCCAAACCCTAGAGCCTTCTAAAATTAACCAATTCAGTATCACTCCAGGTGTTGAACAATGCATCTTTATCAGACTGAAAAAAAAGCAGAAAGATGTAAGAAAAGTTTTCTTGTTTTCCTTGTAATCGTTTCCAAAATTATTTTATTTCGTAGACAAGTATTTTGACAGAATTAGATCTCGGCTAGCAAAAATGTAAGATTGTGCTGCATTGGTGTCAATGGAGCGTGTTTGTCGCCAGCGATGGTAAAAAGTGAAGCTGCAAGTGCCAGACATAACTGTGAACTGCAATAGGGATTAACTCTGCAAAATGTTTCTATTTTAAAATCTTTAAAGCTGTGTGTCTCGGTAAGCAAAGTGACTCATAATCCTCGCCTCCCTTTTTTACAAAATGATTGGGGTGAAGCCAAAAGTGTTTAAAGCATTAAGTTATAATTTTAAAGTTGCAAGTGGATCGCTTTTTGGATCACATTTCTATTGAGTCCTTTCTTCGTCCCTACACAAATAGTATGAAACCATTCAAAATCATGTTATTTCTGATGGATCTTGAATATGCTTTCTTGCCTGCAAGCAGTGTCAGCAGACCAAAGAACATTGGGCCCACCAGAGGATTTGATTCTGGGTGCCCACCTTCTCCCCCACGCAAAAACCCCATAGCAGCTGCAAGGTTTGCACTATGAACTCTCCTAAAGAAGAAGCCAGGGCCCACCGGAGGATTCTCCGGTTCTCTGGTGGGCCAGGCCAACCTTGCTTACAAGTGATGATCTAAGGGGTGGCAGATCCAGTTGTTTTAGGGAATAACTGCTTAAATCCATTTTGTAAATAAGGTTTAAAAGACAGAATGCATCGATCTCCTGGACGTGTTCCATATTGCATTGTCGGAGTCTTCCACAGGCTGACCTATATATATATATATGTCGCGCAATGTACTAACCAGTAAGGCTGAATAAGATGAAGTCAATGGACATTGTATAGTTATACTGCTATTCTATTACTCGTCACGAACACAGATCTATATAGAAAAGTTCATGTCACCTAACGTGAGAGCAGCATAATGTAGAGCCAGACACCCTGATACCATCGATGTGTCATTTACTGGGCCTTTTGCTGCATTTTTTATAAAATCACAGTTTTATCAGCAGGAGATTATCACTAGAGGACTACTACACCTGCTGCCATGTAGTCCTTCATATTCAAGCACTGTATATAACCCCGCCTCCACCACTGATTGGCCGCTTTCTGCCTGTGCACAGTGTACATAAAAAGCTGCCAATCAGTGGTGTGGGGCGGGGTTATATAGAGCTCAGCATTTAGAGAACTGCTAGATCTGCAGCAGAGAGAACTGGGATTTTATTAAAACGGCAGCAAGCGACCCATTAAGTGATGTCAGTGGAATTGGGGTCTCTGAGCTAAGTATTAGTGCTCTCATCCGGTGATATATTCTCTTTAATGAATACAGACATTGGCTAAAAAATACCACAAAAGTAAAAATACCACCTCACCATGACTAAGTATTACCATGACTTAGTGGCCAAGTCAGTGTGAGTGAATAATACCACCATACGGAGGAGACTGAACTATATCACCATACATCTACTCAATAGTACCAATGTATAGCCCATGAATAATGCCACCTTACATTATCAGAAAGGGACCCTGCTGCCTATCATAACGATGCAGAGTATATAAGTGAATACTCTACTGATCAGCTACAATTAAGCAATAAAATGCAATAACTCACAGGTGACGTATTCTCTTATTGGAGTCTTTTGCTTTCCCAGTCTTCTCCATCCTTTCCAGACATTATAAAGATTTCTTCCAGCTACGACTCTCCTCCTTTGAGTTTACAGACATTTTTGGATCCTCATCCCATACTTCCTCTCTCTGTAGAGACATACATCCCCTACCCTGCTTCTTCCTGTGATTATAATACAAATTTTGCTTCTAAAATAGATGGCACCATGGAGACAGAGACTACCCCCCCTAAAAATGATGGTAGACATTATGTTCCTCCAGAAAAAGCACTTGCCGTACTATATAATGCTTCATCTAAAATGTCCCAGAATAAACAATAAATGGCACAATATTTATTACTGCCCACAGTAAAAAGCATTAATCACAAGTCATATAAATGAGGCTTTCAGAAATCTATATGCATGTCTACAAAAATAACCCATTCAAAAGAATGGAGCGGAATCTCGGTTATAGAAATTTCTGCCACAAATCTGCCTTGTGAAAATAGCTTATACAGCCCTAGCCAGGAGCGGACATATAGTCTGTGCATCTGAACAGGGTCTCAAAGGGCAGGAGGTCTTTTAGAACATTAATTTTAAAAGTAGAAGGTTGTTGTACTTGGGACCCCACCAGTAGTCTCTGGCCCTAGCAAATTAAAGTGTTTGTACCAAGGATATGACTGGGGGTCCACCTACTTAGACTTCCAGTGATCCCAAGAACTAGGCTCTGAATGGAACTGAGGGCATATTTAAGCCCGTTAATTTTTAATGGGGTCACTGATGATTGCCAAGTGCAGCGCTCATTTGTGTCCGTCAGGGAGAGAACCTAAAAACTTCTTGCACAGGGCCCTATGTTCACAGTGTCTGCCCGTAGCACTAACAAAACAAGGTTCATCAAGTCCAGAATATAGGAAGCTATTGAGGACATGGTCACTATGGATTGTGATAAAAACATGATGAGTTGCACTTTCTGTAGATGGTGCAGAGGATGTTCCCTCAAAGCCTCTATGCTGCTCTCATATGGAAATGTCGCATAGAAGTTTCTTACGGCCAAGAGGCGCAGAGTCAAGCATTTATTTATACCCATCCTTTCCAGTGCCGGTGATCCTGGCCATCCTTATCACTGTGCACAGAAGGATTTTCTCAGTTACCATGATTAAGTCTTGTTGCTTTAACCACTGTACTGAGTGACCCCTTTCATGTTGTCAACAATTCAGCTCTTGCTCGTGATCCATTTTTCCTTTCTCACCGTGGCTTTCTCCAAGAACCCGAAGTACTGCTCTCTCAGCAGAAAGATTTCACACACTAGAAAATCTCAGTTCAAACAACAAGAGAGCGAGAGACTTGAAACGGAATTGATGAACGGGAGCGTGGTGTCTGTGTAAGCAAAACCTTGAGGCTTGGCAGCTCGTCTCTTAGTGAGAGCTTCACATTTGCATCTTGTTGGTCTCAGGCTTGGCCTTGCTTTGCGTACATCGGACTAATAGCATATTTATATCAAACAGCATGGCCACTCCCCATACTTCTTATATGACAGAGGGGTTGTCTGGTGTGGTGTGTTTTGGTGGATTCAGATCCCATCCAAGGTGTGTCAGTAATTTTGACCACTGATGATCATGAGATGACTGCTGATTCTGCCACACAGCGCACAATGGAGTATCCACATGTGTATATATACAATGTTCAGCATAAATGAGCACATTCCTTTCTGAAAAGTAAGATTTTAATCAACATCTCAAGGAATACAAGAACAATTTCCAAAATTTCAACAAGACAGAGTTTTGTAGAACTTTCCTCAGCAGTGTTCACCGGATTGTTTCTCGGGAAACACTCACCCCAGTTTGGCTTTCTACTTCTTTAGCTAACTGCAGTGAACTTATGTTTCAGTTTTCTTCAATCCTTCTCATCAGAAGATTCTTCTGTTTAGGTGTTAACCTCCGTGATCGACCGGGACATCTCTGTGAGATGGTTGCAGCTCCATCTTTGTAAAATTGATAACTAAAGCTTTGCTGATCCTCTTGTATTCTTCACCTTTCTTGTGTAAATAAATATTTCCTTTATTGTGACATTTCTCTTCCATGTGGTGCCATTGCTGACAGTATGAAACGGGAAGGGATTTTCTTTTTTAAGTAACGTACTTTTATAGTCAGCTGTCTACTGGACACCTATTTAATGAATATTTATACTTGCTTGTGGTTGAATTCTTGTTAATTAGAATTTTATTTTTTAAATTTTAGCTTTGCTCCTAATATTTTCATTGGGGTGTGCTCATTTTTGCTACATGACCTTGAATGAATTTGTTAGGAAAATTACTTTTTTGAATGTGCAAAATAACAAAACTTGTTTGTAATCAACTGCCCACATTTGCGTGAGTATTTTGTAGCATGGTATCACATGGAAAAAGTAGACTATGAAAGGAAGCTAAAGGTTTAATGACAAATCTGTTTGGGGGGTGTACTCATGTATGCACACACACAAAAAATGTCTGACTGCTGTGCTTGCCAACAAGGGTTTTGCCATCAAATATTAAGTCTTGTTTGCCAGAGGGATCAAATACTTATTTCTCACTGCAAAATACAAATACATTTATATAATGTTTATAATGTGATTCTCTGGATTTTATTTTTGATATTCTATCTCTCAATGTTAAAATTAACCTACCCTTAAAATTACAGACTGTTCATGTCTTTGTCAGTGGGCAAACTTACAAAATCAACAAAGGATCAAATAATTATTTCCTACACTGTATATATATATATATATATATATATATATATATATATATATGTAATACTTACGTACAGTGCCTACAATTAGTATTCAACCCCCTGCAGATTTAGCTGGTTGACACATGCGGAATTAACTTGGCATTGTGATATTTGTACTGTAGATCAGCCTGGAAGTGGGAAATGCACTGCAGCAAAAATTTTTGTTTTAATTTTTTATTTATTTATTTTTTTTAAACGTTAAAAGTTAATTCAGAGTGTCATTTATTATTCAACCCCTCAAACCACAAGAATTCTGTTTGGTCCCCCTAAAGTATTAAGAAGTAGTTCAGGCACCAAGAATAATGAGCTTCACATGTGTGGATTAATGATCTCTTTTGCCAGCCTTTTCTGACTATTTAAGACCCTCCCAAACTTGTGAACAGCACTCATACATGGTCAACATGGGAAAGACAAAGGAGCATTCCAAGGCCATCAGAGACAAGATCGTGGAGGGTCACAAGGCTGGCAAGGGGTACAAAACCCTTTCCAAGGAGTTGGCCCTACCTGTCTCCACTGTTGGGAGCATCATCCGTAAGTGGAAGGATTATGGAACTACTGTTACTCAGTTTGCTCATGATCACTTGGAGGACTCTGAGACAGACTGGTTCAAGGTTCTATGGTCTGATGAGACCAAGATCGAGATCTTTGGTGCCAACCACACACGTGACGTTTGGAGACTGGATGGCACTGCATACGACCCCAAGAATACCATCCCTACAGTCAAGCATGGTGGTGGCAGCATCATGCTGTGGGCTGTTTCTCAGCCAAGGGGCCTGGCCATCTGGTCCGCATCCATGGGAGGATGGATAGCACGGCCTACCTGGAGATTTTGGCCAAGAACCTACGCTCCTCCATCAAGGATCTTAAGATGGGTCGTAATTTCATCTTCCAACAAGACAACGACCCAAAGCACACAGCCAAGAAAACCAAGGCCTGGTTCAAGAGGGAAAAAGTCAAGGTGTTGGAGTAGCCTAGTCAGTCTCCTGACCTTAACCCAATTGAAAACTTGTGGAAGGAGCTCAAGATTAAAGTCCACATGAGACACCCAAAGAACCTAGATAACTTGGAGAAGATCTGCATGGAGGAGTGGGCCAAGATAACTCCACAGACCTGTGCCGGCCTGATCAGGTCTTATAAAAGACGATTATTAGCTGTAGTTGCAAACAAGGGTTATTCCACAAAATATTAAACATAGGGGTTGTATAATAATTGACCCACACTTTTATGTTTAAAATTTATTAAAATTCAACTGAGCAACATAACTTTTTGTTTTGTAAGATTTATGCTTCTGTTAATAAATCCTACTCTCGTTTGCAGTTTGAAGGCTCTAACTTATTTGCATCTTATCAAACCAGCTAAATCTGCAGGGGGTTGAATACTACTTGTAGGCACTGTATGTACACGCACACATCCACATCTATAAAGATGTATAATATATAAAAAGAAGGAAAAGTAATGTAATTATGGAAATCACAGGAGCTATAGGCGTGTTAATGATGTGTAAATGAAAATGATTTGTAAAATGAACTAAATTTTCAAATCATCTCAATTTATTAAACAATGAGTATAATCACCACACAAAGAAGTCGCTGCACTTACAGCCTTGTCTGCTATCAATGAGGTAAAAAAAATCATCAAGATCCTCTGCTGGCAGTTCCCTTTGCAGTTGCCGACCAATGACATCCCAGATGTGCTAGATCGGAGATAAGTCCAGAGCCACTGCAGCCCATGGTGGCACGGTTAGGCCACATAGGCATTGGTGTTGTCATGTTGCACAATGGCTCTTCAGAGAACTGGCTAAATCTTTTTCCCATACACCTATATACAATCTGATCTGCTACTCCTGCTCTATAGCATGCTGCCCATATATTGTACAACATTTCTGAGCTGAAATGCCCACTTTAAATTCAGTTATATATGGCAGTTATATATGGCAGCTTACTGATGGGAAAAGATAAGTTTACAACGTACCAATTTTAAAGCATCATGTTACAAGCTCACCTCCATTACTTTATTTTATATTCCCTGTAAAATCCAAGTGTCTGTCTTGGTTCTCGACTGGTCGTCCTTGTCACCCAGCATCTAATTGATTTTATGCACGTTTGGCCATAAAGATTGTTCTTATAATGTATACTATTGTCAGCACAGATTTTATTATAGCTTTGATATTTCTTTTATCAAGGTAAATTGTGCATTAACAATTTAGTAAGTGCACCCTCTCCTTTAATCTATCCTTTAATGCATCCTTTTAGTTAGGTATCTAGCTATAAAGAAATCACTATTAATACCGGTCTAAGCATAATTATTCAGCTTCTGTTCTTTTGGAAGTAATTAGGCTATATATGTGCTAGTTATTTATTGATGAGTAATGACAAAGGGACCCGTCTTGAAGTGATCTGGTGGTTAGACGCCGGCGCTCTGAAGATATACCTTGTGGTTTATCATATTTCCCTGAGTCAGCTCTCTAGCATCCTAAAAACATAGAGCGCTCCAGGAGGAGCCATTTACTACACAGTAATTAACTTCTGTATGATAAATGAGGAGAAGGAATCTTGTGGCATTCATCTGAGAAAGAGATGTTTCTTCTAAAAGGGACCATACTAACAAGAATACACAGAAGGCTTTAAGCTAATACTAGTGTGGACGTTCATAATTTTGTGAAAATCACAGCAGAATACCAATATGTTTTCGCTGTTGTTTGTGATTATACATGCAGACATGCTACCGTGCACATTTTATCCTAGCGCGCTAAGTCTGTCAATCTGATAACCATTGTAATGTTCCCAAGAATAATTTTGTGTTTTTTTTTCTTATTTTTTTTAAACGCATTTAATATATTTTGGGTTTGATGCTTAAAACAGCAGAAATACCCGTCATCTGGAATAATTGTAATCATTACATACCGCATAATGAATCCCATACCTGATGTCACTGATGTGAAGAATTGTGGTGGAATTGATTAGGCAGAACTTCTAATTTGTATGCTAGATTAAGTAGGGTGTATACATCACAGTTTTTTTGCTGTATATACAGTTAGGTCTAGAAATATTGGGACAGTGGCACAAGTTTTGACATTTTAGCTGTTTACCAAAACATGTTCAAGATACAATTATATCATCAATATGGGCTTAAAATGCAGACTCTCAGCTTTAATTTGAGGGTATTCACATCCCAATTGGAGTAAGGGTTTAGGAATTCCAGCTCTTTAATATGTAGCTGCCTCTTTTTAAAATGACCAAAAGTAATTGGACAATTATCTCAAAAGCTCTTCAATGCGCTGCATGAGCTATTCCCTCGTTAATCCATCATCAGTTAAGCAGGTAAAAGGTCTGGAGCTGACTCCAGGCATGGCATTTGCATTTGGAAGCTGTTGCTGTGAACCCACAACATGCAGACAAAGGAGCTCTCAATGGAAAAGAAACAGGCCGTCATTAGGTTGAAAAAAAAAGAAGAAATCCATCCAAGAGGTGATGTTCAAAGCTTGCAGACTTCAAGCAGTCATTGCCTGCAAAGGATTTTCTACAAAGTATTAAAAATAAACATTTTATTTATGGTGAAGTTAATTTGTCCAATTACTTTTGAGCCCCTAATATGAGAAGGCTTTGTAGAAATATGGTTGCAGTTCCTAAATATTTCACGGGATATTTTTATTCAACCCTTTAATTAAACCTTAAAGTCTACACTCAAGTTATGTCTCACTTGTTTAATTTTCAATAAGAAATAGTGGCATGCAAAGCCCAAATCACAAAGATTCAGTAACTGTTCAAATATTTCTGAACCTAACTGTATATTTCATGAATAGCTCCCAACATATTTCTTCAACTGTGGCTGCGACATGTCCCAATGATACTTTTGTTTTTTACTGTATTAGTTTCTTAGAATAAACTGCCACCTAATGAAGATGGGTTACCGTCGAAACGCGTTGTGGGCTAAAGAAACTTTTGCATTGTCTGTGTGTTCTTAGTGCTCCTCCTGACCATACATTTCTATATTTACTAGATTCTTAGAAATGGCACTCACAACTAAACTTGACACACACAGTGAAAAACCAAAACATGGAAATTTATGTATACTGGCTTGATGAAGGCCAAAAACACACTCTTTTGGCCTCCTTTCTGGTGACTTAAACCCAATTAGTACACTTGCAACTTACACTGGAATCTTTTCTGAAATGTACAGTATATGCAAAGGGTAGATCTACAATGTGACATGAACAGTTCTTAAAGGGAACCTGTCATGCCCACAAACGCTATTGACCTGTAGATGTAGGGTTAATCTGCATGCTAATAGTGTCCCAAAACTGTCCTGTGGCCTTACTGAAAGCATGGCTACTGGGAGAAAATGAACTGTATTCCTCCAGGAAGCCATGGGTATTTAGTCATAGAGGCGTAGCCGGAGCATCTTAAGTCATCGCTCAGTACAAAGGAAGAGATGGCTGTAAGCACGCCCTGACACTTTGTGCACAGCTGCGCTGCAGAGCGACTTATCATGATGACTGAATCTGCGTGCATCTTTTGCTGAAATAAGAAACTAGTTCTGAACTGAAAAAGTAAGTTAATGTGTATGCAAAATGTAAATACATATTAACACATGACCATTAACAGAGAAAACCAGGCACAAAAAAACAAATATCCTAAAATAAAATAAATAAATGTTTTTTGCAAAAAATGCATGAAGGTAGTAATAATTGTAAGGGTATTTAGTAAACATAATTTTGATCAAAAGAATGTATAAGCCATCCCGCCACGTCAAGTCAACCCTTTTGGGACAGTCCTAACTCTAGTATTAAAAACCTTTCCACTTGTCAAGTGACGTAAATGTGAACAAGGGCAGAGGGACTGAACCCACCAGTAAAACTATAGGCCAGACAGGATGGATTTTTCAGCTCAGAAACAGGGCGGTCCCACCCTTATATGCCCAAGATGCACTCTGAACAAAATAAGAAACTAGTTCTGAACTGAAAAAGTAAGTTAATGTGTATGCAAAATGTAAATGCATATTAACACATGACCATTACACAGAAAAAAACAGGCACAAAAAACAAATATCCTAAAATAAAATAAATAAATTTTTTGCAAAAAATGCATGAAGGTAGTAATAATTGTAAGGGTATTTAGTAAACATAATTTTGATCAAAAGAATGTACAAGCCATCCCGTCACGTCAAGGCAACCCTTGTGGGACAACAGCTTCCAGGAGAGATTAAGTATTTTTCCACCAGTAGTCACACATTCAGTAAGGTGGCCGGACAACTTTGGAACACTATTAACCAGAAAATAAGTCCTATATGTGCAGGATAATAGTATATTCAGACAAGAAAGGTTTCATTTAATTATAATATTGTATCTATAATTAATCCATCTAGGTACGCTTACAGAAACCATTAATACGATAAGCTGTGAACTTAATGGGGTTGTCTACTACTAGGACAACCCCTTCTTGATCAAAATGTTTTTGGGCCCCCAAAAAAAAATAAAGGCATACTCACTCTTTTTGGGGGTGCTGTTCCAAGGTGTCGGCACCGCAGTCACGGGGCTTGCTTGCTTGTTGTGATGTCATTTCAAAATCGCGCCCGTGTCACGTCTCTGCCTTCGGGCAAATCAACATGTAAGGAAGTCCGGGCTGCAGCTGACAAGATGTTCCTCTCCTTTTTCAATTTGACAGTGATATCATGTTGAATTTGGGCCCGGCGTGAATTCACAACAAAACCCAGGACCCTGGGGGAATGAGTGCTGACACAGCGGGAACAGTGCCCCACGGAGGTGAGAAAAAGCTTTATTATTTTATGGGCCAAGCTAGGGATATGGAAAACTGTTTAAAGTGACAACTTTTTTTAACTTTATCATCAAAATATTTGCACTATGGGCTGAAAAAACAACCCCAAATCCCAAAAAAAATTTGAAAAACAAGAAAAAACCAAAAAATGCAATGATTTGGAAACTCATATAGCCAATTTTATTTACAACAGAATGTAGAAAAAAAATCAGAAGGGAAGTTTTAAAGTTTTTATTTTTCTTTGAAAAAATTAACTCCTTTAGAATTTGACGGCAGCAACAGATTTTAAAAAATATTTGGACAGGGCCATGTCTACCCCGTGTAGCATCCCCCCTTTTAAAACAACGTCTGGGAA